>NC_069428.1:31132835-31164381 GCF_026875155.1 Cherax quadricarinatus | reverse complement strand
ACTTTCATTATCTGTTAGAGCAAATTTAAAAATTTGCTTAATATATCGGGTATCTTTTTTTCATTAAAAAGAATCTTTCTCTATATTTAATAAGGGGATAATTAGGACGTGACCAAAATTAATCCATAACTTTTCCTTCTTTTTTACTGGGACTTCTCTCCTAATTTTTTCCTAATGCTAGACAAAACCCCAAAAAAAGTTATACTTTACAACCTTCAGAAAATTTTTTTTGGTAACATATAAATTTTCATCATGAAAGGAAATCCCAAGTGTGAGGAACCCAAAACAATTTTGTATTAATTCTTTGTCCCGGTTTTTTGAGTAATTTCCTTTTTTTTCCAGGAGCAGATGTTAAGAGTCTTATATGAATCAGTAATGATGATGCATGCCAGTGCATAATTTTTATTTTTGGGGTTACACTGCAAACAATTAGTTTGAGTGTAGCCCCCTAGTTGTTAATTTTATCCAATCAAAGTTGTTTCGTTTTAACTGGGAGGTCCACGTAGAAGCACTGAATAGGGTTTGGGCAAATTTTTTGCTATGGGTGGGGTTTAAAGACCTGTCTTGCATTGGCCAGTAAGCCTTTGCAGTGTTCCTCCATTTTATTTTTCTTAATAAACTTTCTAAATTTTTATCTCAGTCTATTGTTGACATCTGTCTGGTTTGAAGACTCGTTTCCTTTTAATTGCTTTTAAAAATTTTCAACTGGGGTACGACGCTACAGTCTTCATTTGACGGTTTCCCCAGCAAGCCCGTCTAACACCTCCCTGGCTGAGCGTGGTTAACACACTCTACCCCGGCGGAGGGTTTAACACACTCTACCCCCTGGGCAGGGCTAAAACACTCTACCCCGGCGACCATGGGCTAAAACCTCTACACTGGCTAGCAGGGTTAACACACTCTCCCGCCGAAAGGATCAAACCTCTACCCTGGCTGACCAATGTCTAACAACTCTCCCTTGACCAGTGGGCTAACACACTTTACCCCGGCTGACAAATGGTTTTAAAACATTTTAACACTGGTGGCCAGCGGGCTGACAACTCACCCCGGGTCACACAGTCATCCTCGTTGATTAACGCGTAATCATCTATTTTTAAGGGCCACCTTATAGTCTGGGCAATTTTCATTAAAAAACCTAATCCGGGTCAGGGGGAAAAAAGCCCGCCTGCCCTACCCGATACGACCCTCTCTCTGGGGGGTGTATGGTGTTTTTTGTGCCTCTGTATCCCTCCTCGGATGGATGACTTTTTATTGTGCTCCCGTATCCTCCCCCTGGATGGTAAGGCAGTTTTTTTCACCTAACAATTTGAACCATTCGTCCTCCAAAATTTTCCCCCCCCCAATTGATACCAATCTTCCGTTACTTAAAGTTTTTATCCCCAAAAACCTCTCTTTTTCCCATATTCACTTTTTTTTCCTTCGTTTAATACCCTCTAAACTCTAACCAACCTCTGAACTTCACTTCAGGGTCTCCCAAAACACAGTGCATAAAAGAGCAACGTGACAACTCCCCCCTTTTTGTAGTTCTTTACCTTTTAACCCCCCACCTTTGCCAAAACCTGAGAAGTAAAAGCCAACCTGCCTGGGGGAAACGACGATGTGTTTAAAAATAAAAATAAAATTCCTCCTGTGGTGGTAGTGGCTAGTTTTTGGTTTACCTCATTTCCATCTTGGGGTGTAGGGGTATTTATTTTGGGCCCCCATACCATCTGTGGATGGGAGTGTATTTATTGTGACCTCTATCAAACCTGTGGGGTAGTGGGTAGTTTATTGTGTACCTCTTCCATTTGTGGATGGTATGGCTAGTTTATTGTGCACCCATTCAATCCTGTGGAGGTAGGGCATTTTTGGGTACCTCAAACATCCTTGGTGGTAGTGGCTGTTTATTGTGTACCTCATATCCATCCCGTGGTGGTAGTGGCTAGTTTATTGTGCACCTCATATTTACACATTTAAAGGGCCAGTAATCTAGACACCTAAAAGGGCTAACGGGGAAAACTTTTTATAAAATTTCTTTAAAAATTGATCTTCATTTATCTTTTAAGATAATTTTAACACACTACCCTAATATTGATATTTTATTTCACTAATATGACCTTGACATCGCCTGGCTAATAAAATAACTATATTTAAAGGGAAAAACTGAGCAATGAGACACATAGGTCAGATAGTGACCTTTAAAACTGACACACACTGTACGTTTAGTTTTGAATCATCATCTGCATGTCCTCCAAACTGCCGGAAGTACAACATCAGTCAGTACTTTTAACCAAGCCTAAGTCTGGCTACTACAACATCAGTCAGTACTTGTAACCAAGTCTAAGTCTGGCTACACAACATCAGTCAGTACTTGTAAACCAAGCCTAAGTCTGGCTACTCAACATCAGTCAGTACTTGTAACCAAGCCTAAGTCTTGGGTACTACAACATCATTCAGTACTTGTAACCAAGCCTAAGTCTGGCTACTACAACATCAGTCAGTACTTGTAACCAAGCCTAAGTCTGGCTACTACATCAGTCAGTACTTGTAACCAAGCCTAAGTCTGGCTACTACAACATCAGTCAGTACTTGTAACCAAGCCTAAGTCTGGCTACTACAACATCAGTCAGTACTTGTAACCAAGCCTAGTTTGGCTAGTAAAAACATCAGTCAAAACTTGTAACCAAGCCTAAGTCTGGCTAGTACAACATCAGTCAGTACTTGTAACCAAGCCTAAGTCTGGCTACTACAACATCAGTCATACTTGTAACCCAAGCCTAAGTCTGGCTACTACAACATCAGTCGTACTTGTAAACCCAAGCCTAAGTCTGGCTACTACAACATCAGTCAGTACTTTTAACCAAGCCTAAGTCTGGCTACTACAAAAATCAGTCAGTTACTTGTAATCAAGCCTAAGCCTGGCTACTACAACATCAGTCAGTACTTGTAACCAAGTCTAAGTCTGCCTACAACAAAATCATCAGTACTTGTAACCCAAACCTAAGTCTGGCCACTACAACATCATCAGTATTGTAACCAAGCCTAAGTCTGGGCTACTACAACATCAGTCAGTACTGTAACCAAGCCTAAGTCGGCTACTACAACATCAGTCGTACGTGTAACCCAAACCTAAGTCTGGCTACTAAAAACATCAGTCAGTACTTGTAACCAAGCCTAAAGTCTGGCTATACAACATCAGTCAGTACTTGTAACCAAGCCTAAGTCTGGCTACTACAACATCAGTCAGTACTTGGAACCAAGCCCAAGTCTGGCTACTACAACATCAGTCAGTACTTGTAACCAAGCCTAAGTTGGCTACTACAACATCAGTCAGTACTTGTAACCAACCTAAGTCTGGCTACTACAACATCAGTCAGTACTTGTAACCAAGCCCAAGTCTGGCTACTACAACATCAGTCAGTACTTGTAACCAAGCCTAAGTCTGGGTACTACAACATCAGTCAGTACTTGTAAAACCCAAACCCAAGTTTGGCTAGTACAACATCGTCAGTACTTGTAACCAAGCCTAAGTCTGCTAGTACAACATCAGTCAGTACTTGTAACCAAGCCTAAGTCTGGGTACTACAACATCAGTTCAGTACTTGTAACCAAGCCTAAGTCTGGCTAGTACACATCAGTCAGTACTTGTAACCAGCCTAAGTCTGGGTACTACAACATCAGTCAGTACTTGTAACCAAGCCTAAGTCTGGCTACTACAACATCATCAGTACTTGTAACCAAGCCCAAATCTGGCTACTACAACATCAGTCCCGTACTTGTAACCCAAACCTAGTCTGGCTAGTACAACATCAGTCAGTACTTGTAACCAAGTCTAAAATCTGGCTACTACAACATCAGTCAGTACTTGTAACCAAGCCTAAGCCTGGCTACTACAACATCCCTCAGTACTTGTAACCAATCCTAAACTGGCCACTACAACATCAGTCAGTACTTGTAACCAAGCCTAAGTCTGGCTACTACAACATCAGTCAGTACTTGTAACCAAGCCTAAGCCTGGGTACAACAACATCAGTCAGTACTTTGTAACCAAGCTAAGTTGGCTACTACAACATCAGTCAGTACTTGTAACCAAGCCTAAGTCTGGCTATACAACATCGTCATACTTGTAACCAAGCCCAAGTCTGGCTACTACAACATCAGTCAGTACTTGTAACCAAGCCTAAATCTGGCTACTACAACATCAGTCAGTACTTGTAACCAAGCCTAAGTCTGGCCACTACAACATCAGTCAGTACTTGTAACCAAGCCTAAGTCTGGCTACTACACCATCAGTCAGTACTTGTAACCAAGCCTAAGTCTGGCTACTACAACATCAGTCAGTACTTGTAACCAAGCCTAAGTCTGGCTACTACAACATCAGTCAGTACTTGTAACCAGGCCTAAGTCTGGCTACTACAACATCAGTCAGTACTTGTAACCAAGCCTAAGTCTGGCTACTACAACATCAGTCAGTGCTTGTAACCAAGCCTAAGCCTGGCTACTACAACATCAACCTCTCAGTCTGTTTATATTCCATGTTACTTTGTAAATATACTTGTATTTTATGTTTAAGTTATGACACTGAGTTATAACTCTACTCAGCCGAGGTATTTATCTACCTTTATGTTATTTACACTAAGTTATAGAACCATTCAGCAAATGTGCTTTTCTGTGTCCCGGATATAGCAAGTTATGTATCTACATGGACTCTGAACCTCATTTCTAGGAAATGCTTATTAATTATTTAAATCTCAGCTAATATTTTTAATGCATGACACAATAAGACTAATGTTATACTCTGCTTCTTTTCTAAAAACTTTAACTGAATCACCAGTGAAATATTATGCAGAGAATAGAGGTTAATTTCAAGACTGCCCTAAATACTGTGCATAATCCGGGTTTTTCAACAAGACCGTGAAATATATCACATTGTTATAGCTATATTCTGTACTTTTAGGAAACAGAGATTTCATTTTCATTTTCAGAGAAAGCTTTATTGTTAGTGAATCAAAATTGATGTTATTGTGATGAGTGTTACAGACGATCGTCAACTCCAGCAGTGTTAACAGTAAGTGTTTGGTAAGTTGTGTTACCCCGTGACTGATGCAGGACTCGACCAGGGAGTGTTGCTGCCATGTGTTACTACTTGTGTCTACAACACTAGGTGCTGTAAACACAAGTTTTCAATAAGTTGTTAAAGTCACAGGTGCTGATGTACGTTAATATTGCATTGGTTGTCCTGGAACAAGTGACGTGTTGAGGAACAACTCCAGGGATTTTGTGCAACAAAGATATTTAAGTGGAAAATAATGTAGATACAAGGAAGTGAGGGCGAGTGAGGCGCTGGGCGGCGGCTGTGTATCCCCCTACAGTCATGGTGCTTGGTAGAGGACTGCTGTGCTCTCTTACGTCTCCCTCCACCCTCTCCACGGCTAGTCCCGCCCACTTTTCTCTCACTCCTCCCACTCTCCTTCACTCCGCCCACCTTCCCTGCCATTGGCCGTGCCAAGAACAGTAATCTGGGGCGGGCCGGCGACACCGCCTCTTATACTGCGGCCGAGGGCAAACTAGAGCTTAAGATGAGAGCAGCAGAGGGTGAGCAGAGTGGGTGTCACCTTCCTCGCTGCCAGTGAGGACTAACACAGTGACTAGTGCGAGTCATGTCCCCGCGGCCAGCCAGCCCAGGCATGGACTCAGTTTGTGGGCGTGAGTCTTCGGTATCGCCGCCCACGGTGGTGGCGCCCGTGGCTGTCAAGGCTGTGAGTGAGGCCCACACGATGCCCGTGCCCACTGACCAGCAGCGCCTGCTGTACCAGCTGGCCCTGGCCGAACGCCTCCGTCTGGCCTCTGCTGGCCTGGCCTGGGCCAGACCCCCGCTCTCACCACACCATCACCACCTCCAGGAGGCCACCATGGGCGGCAGCTTCATGGGAGGCCTGGGTATGCCCATGATGGGCGGCCTGGGCTCTATGACTTTCGGAGGAGGATTTATGGGTGGGGCATCTACCCAGGTACCCCCAGCATCATATCCACCGCCCCACCCACTCTACGGTTACAGGCTCCTCGACCCCCGGATGTTGTTGCCCCGGGCCCAGAGGAACCCCAAGCCTCAGCACTCCTACATCGGTCTCATCGCCATGGCCATCCTCAGCAGCCCTGAGAAGAAACTGATACTCAGCGACATCTACCAGTACATCCTGGACCACTACCCGTACTTCCGGTCCCGCGGTACTGGCTGGCGCAACTCCATCCGTCATAACCTCTCCCTCAACGACTGCTTCATGAAGTCAGGTCGCTCCGCCAACGGGAAGGGCCACTACTGGGCCATCCATCCCGCCAATATAGACGACTTCAGGAGGGGTGACTTCCGCCGACGGCGCGCCCAGCGCCGCGTCAGGAAACACTTGGGTCTGGCCGTGGATGACGACTCTGAACCTGAGGCTCTCTCGCCCCCGCCACCAACACTTCCGTCTCATGACACTCCCGCCCTCGAACTGACCTCCCAGGATACGCCCGCTCAGGGCGTCACCGCCCGCGCGTCAGTCACCGACCCTGCGATCTGCCTAACCAGGCCAAAACGTCAGTTCGATGTTCTGAGTCTCCTGGCTCCTGACCGACCTCCGCTTCACCAGGATGACGTAATGGAGGAGAACTGCATGGAGGTGAGTGGTGCTCAATTGGTTCACCAAAACAAGCCAGAGACATCACCTGCACCTCACTGACAAATCTCCGCTTGAAAGTTATAGATGAGCACCGCCTGCAGATGGTTGAGGGCCACATACAAAAGTCCTGAAGACCATCTGCAGCACGCTGCTGGAGATGACCTCGAGGTGTCCAAGTATCACCCGCGGTCCAGCGAAACCCTGCACCTTCAGGCATCCACAGACCAAACACCTGCTGAGCGAGACCAACCACCATTTACAAGTCAGCAACAGCAACATCCTGCAACGGGCCAAAGACCACCACCATCACCTTCAAGACCTTGAAGATCAGAGTCACAAAGAACGGCAGAGGTTGGAGATTAGGGAGAAGCACGGAAACCTCGTCTTGCGTTATAAAGACCGAAGCTACCCAGCAGGAGATAAAAGACGGAGGAAGGTCTTGATGTAGTGGGAGGGAGCCCTGCCACCACTACATGTTGGGCGGCAGGTGGATGGCCCCGCCGCAGCCTCCACATGCCCTACAGGACGCTGTTGGGGGGTCACACCTCTAAGAGCTCCTTCAGTCTGTCTTCTTCAGGCAACAGCCGGGCAGTGTCCAGTGGTCCCATTAGTGTGACTTCATCTGCCACCACCCAGCTCCCCCACACCCAGCCCGCCCACACCCATAACACAGCCTCCACGCAGTACCCCGCCCACGCCCACACACCTACCTCACCACACGCCGTCCAGATACCCTCTCTGTGTCACTACCCAAGACAGCAGACGCCGCCCAGTAGAAGAGTCCCAAGCCGCCCACACCGCTACTCTGTACCACATTGTACCTTGCTGTACCACACCCTGCTGTAACAACGGTATTAGAGCTGCTGCTGCTGCTCTCTCTTACAGCCAAGTTTATTCTTCCAGGACGGTGGTACCTTCATGTTGTTGAGTCTCTACTTTTCAAAGAAATGAAGCTACCCTCCCCTTCCCTCGGATCAAACCCGATTATTTCCCATCCCCCCCAGGTGCTGCATGACACCCCCCCCCCGGAAAGCACTTCCCCCACAAACATGATAATCAAAGTAATGTATACAGATTACTTCTTTGAACACATTCTCTATCATACATTTGTTTGTTGTTGTTCAGTGAAGCGATGAATTATCTATCTCAAATATATTTCTTCCCAGCAGATAGATGAATAATACAAGGTGTAGTTAGTAAGGATGTTGTATAATGTATATGTCAGTGGTAAATACAACATTAGTCACGTCTCTGGGTTTTACACTCCATACATCACTCACAATAATAAATTATAAATTGATATAATTGTAAACTTTTATTTTTTTTTCCCAAACATGTGAATGGAGAAATTATTATTAATTATTATTATTATTATTATTATTATTATTATTATTATTATTTTTTATCATTATTATTATTGTTATTATTATTAATATTTTTATTATTATTATTATTATTATCATCATCATCATCATCATCATCATCATTATTAATATTATTATTATTATTATTATTATTATTTTATTTGCATTATATTTACTTATTATTATATAATTATTATTTATTATTTTTTATTATTTTTACTATTATTAATATCTGAATAGCTAAACCCCTGAGGGTTATTCATCACAATCAGTGGTGGAGGTTCGAACCTTTCCCCCAACAGTGGTGGAGGTTCAAACTCCCCTCCAAAAGTGGTGGATGTTTGAACCTTCCCCCAACAATGGTGGAGGTTCGTACTCCCTCCAACAGTGGTGGATGTTTTGAACCTTCCTCCAACATGGTGGAGGTTCATACCCCCTCCAACATTGGTTGAGATTCATACTCCCTCCAACAGAGGTGGAGGTTCATACTACCTCCAACAGTGGTGGAGATTCATACTCCCTCCAACAGTAGTGGAGGTTCATTTTTCCCTCCAACAGTGGTGGGGTTCATACTCCCTCCAACAGTGGGGGAGTTCATACGCCCTCCAAAAAGTGGTGGAGGTTCATACTCCTCCCAACAGTAGGGGAGGTTCATACTCCCCCCAAAAGTGGGGAGGTTCATACTCCCTCCAACAGTGGTGGAGGTTCATACTCCCTCCAACAGTGGCGGAGGTTCATACTCCCTCCAACAGTGGTGGAGGTTCATACTCCCTCCAACAGTGGTGGAGGTTCATACTCCCTCCAACAGTGGTGGAGGTTCATACTACCTCCAGCAGTGGTTGAGGTTCATACTCCCTCCAACAGTGGTGGAGGTTCATACTCCCTCCAAAAGTGGTGGAGATTCATACTCCCAACAGTGGTCGAGGTTCATACTACCTCCAACAGTGGTTGAGGTTCATACTCCCTCCAACAGTGGGGGAGGTTCACACTCCCTCCAACAGTGGTGGAAGTTGAACCTTCCCCCAAAACAGTGATGGAGGTTTTGAACCTTCATCCAACAGTGGTGGAAGTTTAAACCTTCCTCCAACAGTGGTGGAGATTTAAACCTTCATCCAACAGTGGTGGAGGTTCATACTCCCTCCAACAGTGGTGGAAATTCATACTCCCTCCAACAGTGGGGGAGCTTCACACTCCCTCCAACAGTGGTGGAAGTTTAAACCCTTTTCCTCCAACAGTGATGGGGGGTTTCAACCTTCATCCAACAGTGGGGGAAAGTTTAAACCCTTTCCTCCAACAGTGAGTGGAATTTAACCTTCATGAAAACATGGTGGAGGTTCATACTTCCTCCAACAGTGGTGGAGATTCATTCTCCCTCCAACAGTGGTGGAGGTTCATACTCCCTCCAAGAGGGGGGTTCATACTCCCTCCAACAGTGGTGGAGGTTCATACTCCCTCCAACAGAGGGGGAGGTTCATTACTCCTCCAACATTTGGTGGAGGTTCAAAACTCCCTCCAACAGTGGGGGAGGTTCATACTCTCTCCAAAAGTGGGGGAGGTTCATACTCCCTCCAACAGTGGTGGAGTTCATACTCCCTCCAACAGTGGTGGAGATTCATACTTCCTCGAAAACAGTGGCGGAGGTTCATACTCCCTCCAACAGTGGTGGAGGTTCATACTCCCTCCAGCAGTGGAGGAGGTTCACTACTCCCTCCAACAGTGGTGGAGATTCATTTCTCCCCCTCACAGTGGGGGAGGTTCATTTAACTCCCTCCAACAGTGGCGGAGGTTCATACTCCCTCCAACAGTGGTGGAGGTTCATACCCCCTTTCCAATAGTGGTGGAGGTTCAAACTCCCTCCAACAGGAGGGAGATTCATACTCCCTCCAAAAAATGGTGGAGGTTCATACTCCCTCCAACAGTGGTGGAGGTTCATATCCCTCCAACAGTGTTGGGGGGTTCATACTCCCCCCAATAGTGGTGGAGGTTCATACCCCCTCCAATAGTGGTGGAGGTTCATACTCCCTCCGACAGTGGTGGAGGTTATACTCCCTCCAACAGTGGTGGAGGTTCATACTCCCTCCAACAGTGGGGAGGTTCATACTACCTCCAACAGTGGTGGAGGTCCATATCCCTCCATAGTGGTGGGGTTTCACACTTCCTCCAACAGTGGTGGAGGTTCATACCCCCTCCAACAAAGGTGGAGGTTCATACTCCCCCCAAACAGTGGTGGAGGTTCATACTCCCTCCAACAGTGTTTGGAGGTTCATACTCCCTCCAATAGGGGGTAGAGGTTATACTCCCCCCAAACATTTGTTGGAGGTTCATACTCCCTCCAATAGTGGTTGGAGGTTCTTTACCTCCCTCTGACATTGGTGGAGGTTCATACTCCCTCTGAAAGTGGTGGAGGTTCATACTCCCTCCAACAATGGTGGAGGTTCATACTCCCTCCAACAGTGGTGGAGGTTCATACTCCCTCCAACAGTGTTGGAGGTTCATACTCCCTCCAATAATGGTGGAGGTTCATACTCCCTCCAATAGTGTTGGAGGTTCATACTCCCTCCGACAGTGTTGGAGGTTCATACTCCCTCTGACAGTGGTGGAGGTTCATACTCCCTCCAACAGTGTTGGAGGTTCATACTCCCTCCAACAGTAGTAGAGGCTCGAGCCTCCGTCCGTTAAACTCCAGACAAAATCGTTAGTATTTTAGTCTAGGCCTATCCCTACGTACTCTAGGACTACCCCCCCGCCCGCCCCGAGACCGGTAAACACCTTAATCCAAGGGATTGGAGCTGTCTTTTTCACCTCGACTCCTACGCGATCATCTCCCACTCTCCAGACGCTTCATGACCCTTACGGGTTCAGCGCTTCCTTGTGAACGTGACAGTAACTAGATGTGTTATGGTCGCCGCGCCATCCCAGGGAGGTATCCCCGTACTTCATAAGCCCAGTCTCCTCTACCTCAGTGTTCCCAGGGAGGTATCCCCGTACCTCATAAGCCCAGTCTCCTCTACCTCAGTGTTCCCATGGAGGTATCCCCGTACCTCATAAGCCCAGTCTCCTCTACCTCAGTGTTCCCATGGAGGTATCCCCGTACCTCATAAGCCCAGTCTCCTCTACCTCAGTGTTCCCAGGGAGGTATCCCCGTACCTCATAAGCCCAGCATCCTCTACCTCAGTGTTCCCAGGGAGGTATCCCCGTACCTCATAAGCCCAGCCTCCTCTACCTCAGTGTTCCCAGGGAGGTATCCCCGTACCTCATAAGCCCAGCCTCCTCTACCTCAGTGTTCCCAGGGAGGTATCCCCGTACCTCATAAGCCCAGCATCCTCTAGCTCAGTGTTCCCAGGGAGGTATCCCCGTACCTCATAAGCCCAGCCTCCTCTACCTCAGTGTTCCCAGGGAGGTATCCCGGTAACTCATCAGCCCAGCCTCCTCTACCTCAGTGTTCCCAGGGAGGTATCCCCGTACCTCATCAGCCCAGCATCCTCTACCTCAGTGTTCCCAGGGAGGTATCCCCGTACCTCATAAGCCCAGTCTCCTCTACCTCAGTGTTCCCAGGGAGGTATCTCCGTACCTCATAAGCCCAGTCTCCTCTACCTCAGTGTTCCCAGGGAGGTATCCCCGTACCTCATAAGCCCAATCTCCTCTACCTCAGTGTTCCCAGGGAGGTATCCCCGTACCTCATAAGCGCAGCCTCCTCTACCTCAGTGTTCCCAGGGAGGTATCCCCGTACCTCATAAGCCTAGTATCCTCTACCTCAGTGTTCCCAGGGAGGTATCCCCGTAAAGCTGTCATAAAATTCTAACGCAGTGAAATGCAAAAATATGTATAAGTGTGTATATGAATGTACGAATGAACATTTACATATGTAATGTGTGCGTGTGTATTAGTGTGCTCGTATATATATATATTATATATATATATATATATATATATATATATATATATATATATATATATATATTATATATATATATATATATATATATATATTATATATACATATATATATATATATATATATATATATATATATATATATATATATATATATATATATATATATAATATATATATATATATATATATTTTATATACCCGGGAGTTTGTTCCGCCCGTCTACAACTCTATTGCCAAATGCTTTCCAATATCCCTTCAAAGTCTAAATTTCTCTAACTTGAGAGCCTCGCTGCGACCTCTGTTTCGGTTAAATAATTTTAACATACTATTTGCATCCCACTATAATTATTCCTGGTGTCCACTGATACACTTCCATCATATCTCCACTAATTCTGTGCCTTTCTAAAGACTGCAAGTATATCCGGCAGCCACTAACATCTTGTTTATATCCGGCAGACACTAGCATCATCTTGTTTATATCCGGCAGCCACTAGCATCATCTTGTTTATATCCGGCAGCCACTAGCATCATCTTGTTTATATCCGGCAGACACTACCATCATCTTATTTATATCCGGCAGACACTAGCATCATCTTGTTTATATCCGGCAGCCACTAGCATCATCTTCTTTATATCCGGCAGACACTAGCATCATCTTGTTTATATCCGGCAGACACTAGCATCATCTTGTTTATATCCGGCAGACACTAGCATCATCTTGTTTATATCCGGCAGCCACTAGCATCATCTTGTTTATATCCGGCAGACACTAGCATCATCTTGTTTATATCCGGCAGCCACTAGCATCATCTTGTTTATATCCGGTAGCCACTAGCATCTTGTTTATATCCGGCAGACACTAGCATCATCTTGTTTATATCCGGCAGCCACTAGCATCTTGTTTATATCCGGCAGCCACTAGCATCTTGTTTATATCCGGCAGACACTAGCATCATCTTGTTTATATCCGGCAGACACTACCATCATCTTGTTTATATCCGGCAGACACTACCATCATCTTGTTTATATCCGGCAGACACTAGCATCATCTTGTTTATATTCGGCAGACACTAGCATCATCTTGTTTATATCCGGCAGACACTAGCATCATTTTGTTTATATCCGGCAGACACTAGCATCATCTTGTTTATATCCAGCAGACACTAGCATCAACTTGTTTATATCCGGCAGACACTAGCATCGTCTTGTTTATATCCGGCAGACACTAGCATCATCTTGTTTATATCCGGCAGCCACTAGCATCATCTTGTTTATATCCGGCAGCCACTAGCATCATCTTGTTTATATCCGGCAGACACTAGCATCATCTTGTTTATATCCGGCAGCCACTAGCATCATCTTGTTTATATCCGGCAGCCACTAGCATCTTGTTTATATCCGGCAGACACTAGCATCATCTTGTTTATATCCGGCAACCACTAGCATCATCTTGTTTATATCCGGCAGACACTAGCATCATCTTGTTTATATCCGGCAGCCACTAGCATCTTGTTTATATCCGGCAACCACTAGCATCTTGTTTATATCCGGCAGACACTAGCATCATCTTGTTTATATCCGGCAGACACTACCATCATCTTGTTTATATCCGGCAGACACTAGCATCATCTTGTTTATATCCGGCAGCCACTAGCATCTTGTTTATATCCGGCAGCCACTAGCATCTTCTTTATATCCGGCAGACACTAGCATCATCTTGTTTGTATCCGGCAGACACTACCATCATCTTGTTTATATCCGGCAGACACTAGCATCATCTTGTTTATATCCGGCAGCCACTAGCATCATCTTGTTTATATCCGGCAGACACTACCATCATCTTGTTTATATCCGGCAGACACTAGCATCATCTTGGGTTTATATCCGGCAGACACTACCATCATCTTGTTTATATCCGGCAGACACTAGCATCATCTTTTTTATATCCGGCAGACACTAGCATCATCTTGTTTATATCCGGCACACACTAGCATCATTTTGTTTATATCCGGCAGACACTAGCATCATCTTGTTTATATCCGGCAGCCACTAGCATCATCTTGTTTATATCCGGCAGACACTAGCATCATCTTGTTTATATCCGGCAGCCACTAGCATCATCTTGTTTATATCCGGCAGCCACTAGCATCTTGTTTATATCCGGCAGACACTAGCATCAACTTGTTTATATCCGGCAGCCACTAGCATCTTGTTTATATCCGACAGCCACTAGCATCTTGTTTATATCCGGCAGACACTAGCATCATCTTGTTTATATCCGGCAGACACTACCATCATCTTGTTTATATCCGGCAGACACTAGCATCATCTTGTTTATATTCGGCAGACACTAGCATCATCTTGTTTATATCCGGCAGACATAGCATCATTTTGTTTATATCCGGCAGACACTAGCATCATCTTGTTTATATCCAGCAGACACTAGCATCAACTTGTTTATATCCGGCAGACACTAGCATCGTCTTGTTTATATCCGGCAGACACTAGCATCATCTTGTTTATATCCGGCAGCCACTAGCATCATCTTGTTTATATCCGGCAGCCACTAGCATCATCTTGTTTATATCCGGCAGACACTAGCATCATCTTGTTTATATCCGGCAGCCACTAGCATCATCTTGTTTATATCCGGCAGCCACTAGCATCTTGTTTATATCCGGCAGACACTAGCATCATCTTGTTTATATCCGGCAACCACTAGCATCATCTTGTTTATATCCGGCAGACACTAGCATCATCTTGTTTATATCCGGCAGCCACTAGCATCTTGTTTATATCCGGCAGACACTAGCATCATCTTGTTTATATCCGGCAGAACAGTACCATCATCTTGTTTATATCCGGCAGACACTAGCATCATCTTGTTTATATCCGGCAGCCACTAGCATCATCTTGTTTATATCCGGCAGCCACTAGCATCATCTTGTTTATATCCGGCAGACACTACCATCATCTTGTTTATATCCGGCAGCCACTAGCATCATCTTGTTATATCCGGCAGCCACTAGCACCATCTTGTTTATATCCGGCAGACACTAGCATCATCTTGTTTATATCCGGCAGACACTAGCATCATCTTGTTTATATCCGGCAGACACTAGCATCATCTTGTTTATATCCGGCAACCACTTGCATCTTGTTTATATCCGGCAGACACTAGCATCATCTTGTTTATATCCGGCAGCCACTAGTATCTTGTTTATATCCGGCAGCCACTAGCATCTTTTTTATATCCGGCAGACACTAGCATCATCTTGTTTATATCCGGCAGACACTACCATCATCTTGTTTATATCCGGCAGCCACTAGCATCATCTTGTTTATATCCGGCAGCCACTAGCATCTTGTTTATATCCGGCAGACACTAGCATCATCTTGTTTATATCCGGCAACCACTAGCATCATCTTGTTTATATCCGGCAGACACTAGCATCATCTTGTTTATATCCGGCAGCCACTAGCATCTTGTTTATATCCGGCAGACACTAGCATCATCTTGTTTATATCCGGCAGACAGTACCATCATCTTGTTTATATCCGGCAGACACTAGCATCATCTTGTTTATATCCGGCAGCCACTAGCATCATCTTGTTTATATCCGGCAGCCACTAGCATCATCTTGTTTATATCCGGCAGACACTACCATCATCTTGTTTATATCCGGCAGCCACTAGCATCATCTTGTTTATATCCGGCAGCCACTAGCACCATCTTGTTTATATCCGGCAGACACTAGCATCATCTTGTTTATATCCGGCAGACACTAGCATCATCTTGTTTATATCCGGCAGACACTAGCATCATCTTGTTTATATCCGGCAACCACTTGCATCTTGTTTATATCCGGCAGACACTAGCATCATCTTGTTTATATCCGGCAGCCACTAGTATCTTGTTTATATCCGGCAGCCACTAGCATCTTTTTTATATCCGGCAGACACTAGCATCATCTTGTTTATATCCGGCAGACACTACCATCATCTTGTTTATATCCGGCAGACACTAGCATCATCTTGTTTATATCCGGCAGACGCTAGCATCATCTTGTTTATATCCGGCAGACACTAGCATCATCTTGTTTATATCCGACAGACGCTAGCATCATCTTGTTTATATCTGGCAGCCACTAGCATCATCTTGTTTATATCCGGCAGCCACTAGCATCATCTTGTTTATATGCGGCAGCCACTAGCATCATCTTTATATCCGGCAGCCACTAGCATCATCTTGTTTATATCCGGCAGGCACTAGCATCATCTTGTTTATATCCGGCAGACACTACCATCATCTTGTTTATATCCGGCAGACACTAGCATCATCTTGTTTATATCCGGCAGCCACTAGCATCTTGTTTATATCCGGCAGACACTAGCATCATCTTGTTTATATCCGGCAGCCACTAGCATCTTGTTTATATCCGGCAGCCACTAGCATCTTGCTTATATCCGGCAGACACTAGCATCATCTTGTTTATATCCGGCAGCCACTAGCATCATCTTGTTTATATCCGGCAGACACTAGCATCATCTTTATATCCGGCAGACACTAGCATCATCTTGCTTATATCCGGCAGACACTAGCATCATCTTGTTTATATCCGGCAGACACTAGCATCATCTTATTTATATCCGGCAGACACTAGCATCATCTTGCTTATATCCGGCAGCCACTAGTATCATCTTGTTTATATCCGGCAGCCACTAGCATCATCTTGTTTATATCCGGCAGCCACTAGCATCTTGTTTATATCCGGCAGCCACTAGCATCTTGCTTATATCCGGCGGACACTAGCATCATCTTGTTTATATCCGGCAGCCACTAGCATCATCTTGTTTATATCCGGCAGACACTAGCATCATCTTGTTTATATCCGGCAGACACTAGCATCATCTTGTTTATATCCGGCAGACACTAGCATCATCTTGCTTACATCCGGCAGACACTAGCATCATCTTGTTTATATCCGGCAGACACTAGCATCATCTTGCTTACATCCGGCAGACACTAGCATCATCTTGTTTATATCCAGCAGCCACTAGCATCATCTTGTTTATATCCGGCAGCCACTACCATCATCTTGTTTATATCCGGCAGACACTAGCATCATCTTGCTTACATCCGGCAGACACTAGCATCATCTTTATATCCGGCAGACACTAGCATCATCTTGTTTATATCCGGCAGCCACTAGCATCATCTTGTTTATATCCGGCAGCCACTAGCATCATCTTGTTTATATCCGGCAGACACTAGCATCATCTTGCTTACATCCGGCAGACACTAGCATCATCTTGCTTACATCCGGCAGACACTAGCATCATCTTGCTTACATCCGGCAGACACTAGCATCATCTTGCTTACATCCGGCAGACACTAGCATCATCTTGTTTATATCCGGCAGACACTAGCATCATCTTGCTTACATCCGGCAGACACTAGCATCATCTTGCTTACATCCGGCAGACACTAGCATCATCTTGCTTACATCCGGCAAGCCACTAGCATCATCTTGTTTATATCCGGCAGACACTAGCATCACTTGCTTACATCCGGCAGACACTAGCATCATCTTGCTTACATCCGGCAGACACTAGCATCATCTTGCTTACATCCGGCAGACACTAGCATCATCTTGCTTACATCCGGCAGACACTAGCATCATCTTGCTTATATCCGGCAGACACTAGCATCATCTTAATAAATATCTCAAGTTATCCACCTTAAGACACAGTAGATCACAACATGTTAAGAAAAAAAAAGGAAAAAAACTGTATATTCAACTTAATTTTTCTTATCTGTTGCAGGTTCTAAATTAAAAAAAAAAAATTATGGACGGCTCGGAAAATTCTATTTTTTTTTTTTTAGTATAAGCTTGAAGTGTTACGAAGATTTCTTCAAAATATCGTCTGCTTTATTTTTTAAACATATGAGAGGGCCCAAAAAAATGTATTCCAAAGTTTTCGTAACTAAAACTGTCAAAATAAAGGCGACAAAGTTTATTACATATTGAAAAATGAGAAGGATTGGATTCCAGGTGAAGCCGCCTTCTTACTTCTGCTGGTGGATCTCGTCCCCTGCAACGTCTTCCAGGTGGAGCCGCCTTCTTACTTCTGCTGGTGGATCTCGTCCCCTGCAACGTCTTCCAGGTGGAGCCGCCTTCTTACTTCTGCTGGTGGATCTCGTCCCCTGCAACGTCTTCCAGGTGGAGCCGCCTTCTTACTTCAGCTGGTGGATCTCGTCCCCTGCAACGTCTTCCAGGTGGAGCCGCCTTCTTACTTCTGCTGGTGGATCTCGTCCCCTGCAATGTCTTCCAGGTGGAGTCGCCTTCTTACTTCTACTGGTGGATCTCGTCCCCTGCAACGTCTTCCAGGTGGAGTCGCCTTCTTACTTCTACTGGTGGATCTCGTCCCCTGCAACGTCTTCCAGGTGGAGCCGCCTTCTTACTTCTACTGGTGGATCTCGTCCCCTGCAACGTCTTCCAGGTGGAGTCGCCTTCTTACTTCTACTGATGGATCTCGTCCCCTGCAACGTCTTCCAGGTGGAGCCGCCTTCTTACTTCTACTGGTGGATCTCGTCCCCTGCAATGTCTTCCAGGTGGAGTCGCCTTCTTACTTCTACTGATGGATCTCGTCCCCTGCAACGTTTTTCCAGGTGGAGCCGCCTTCTTACTTCTACTGGTGGATCTCGTCCCCTGCAACGTCTTCCAGGTGGAGTCGCCTTCTTACTTCTACTGATGGATCTCGTCCCCTGCAACGTCTTCCAGGTGGAGTCGCCTTCTTACTTCTACTGATGGATCTCGTCCCCTGCAACGTCTTCCAGGTGGAGCCGCCTTCTTACTTCTGCTGGTGGATCTCGTCCCCTGCAACGTCTTCCAGGTGGATCCGCCTTCTTACTTCTGCTGGTGGATCTCGTCCCCTGCAAAAGTCTTCCAGGTGGAGCCGCCTTCTTACTTCTACTGGTGGATCTCGTCCCCTGCAACGTCTTCCAGGTGGAGCCGCCTTCTTACTTCTACTGGTGGATCTCGTCCCCTGCAACGTCTTCCAGGTGGAGCCGCCTTCTTACTTCTGCTGGTGGATCTCGTCCCCTGCAACGTCTTCCAGGTGGAGCCGCCTTCTTACTTCTGCTGGTGGATCTCGTCCCCTGCAACGTCTTCCAGGTGGAGCCGCCTTCTTACTTCTGCTGGTGGATCTCGTCCCTTGCAACGTCTTCCAGGTGGAGCCGCCTTCTTACTTCTACTGGTGGATCTCGTCCCCTGCAACGTCTTCCAGGTGGAGCCTACTGTGTATGCGAAACCTTTCAGCAATAATGATACCCAACTGTTGCACATGTGTCTTAATCATCAAAGTCCACTACACCAAAAGATTTGTCTCACATTAATGCTGAAAGTTTGAAGGCGATCGGATGAGGAATTCTCCAGTTAATGCAAGTAGCCAAGAATTCCATTTTTAAACTGATAATTCATTAAGAAATTTGTGGTTGAGAAAGACACAGTCAAGACATCTCTCGGGGGGAAAAATAATCAGGATTTTTTTGCAAAATTAAATAAACAAATTGGGCTCAACACGCTCCAATAATCCCAACCTTCTCCTAAGTAGGATAACACCACTGGTGAAAGTTTGAAGTCGATCAGAAGAGGCGTTCTCAAGGTACCACAGAAAAACAAAATCCAGGAATGTGTTACATAGCTCACCACAGGAGACCAACACGTGTCAATAGTTGCTAGATAAAACAACACAAGTGCAACTAATGTGACATTTCATCGTGGCAACGTTTCACTCTCCAAGAGCTTTGTCAAGATGTAACGGGCTTGACAAAGCTGGAGAGCGAAACGTTGTTACAGTAAAAGTCACATTACTTGCACCTGTGTCAATTTACCTAACACATCGTGTGTCAACACTTGCTGGAACCTCGTCTGAGTCTCGCTACAACGACCATCACAAGTGTAGTAACCTCGTCTGAGTCTCGCTACAACGACCATCACAAGTGTAGTAACCTCGTCTGAGTCTCGCTACAACGACCATCACAAGTGTAGTAACCTCGTCTGAGTCTCGCTACAACGACCATCACAAGTGTAGTAACCTCGTCTGAGTCTCGCTACAACGACCATCACAAGTGTAGTAACCTCGTCTGAGTCTCGCTACAACGACCATCACAAGTGTAGTAACCTCGTCTGAGTCTCGCTACAACGACCATCACAAGTGCTGGAATATCGTCTGAGTCTCGCTACAACGACCATCACAAGTGTAGTAACCTCGTCTGAGTCTCGCTACAACGACCATCACAAGTGCTGGAACCTCGTCTGAGTCTCGCTACAACGACCATCACAAGTGCTGGAACCTCATGTGAGTCTCGCTACAACGACCATCACAAGTGCTGGAACATCGTCTGAGTCTCGTTACAACGACCATCACAAATGCTGGAACCTCGTCTGAGTTTCGCTACAACGACCATCACAAGTGCTGGAACCTCATGTGAGTCTCGCTACAACAACCACAACAAGTGCTGGAACCTCGTCTGAGTCTCGCTACAACGACCATCACAAGTGCTGAAACCTCGTCTGAGTCTCCTTACAACGACCGTCACAAGTGCTGGAACCTCATGTGAGTCTCGCTACAACAACCATCACAAGTGCTAGAACCTCGTCTGAGTCTCCTTACAACAACCATCACAAGTGCTGGAACATCGTCTGATTCTCCTTACAACGACCGTCACAAGTGCTGGAACCTCATGTGAGTCTCGCTACAACAACCATAACAAGTGCTGGAACCTCGTCTGAGTCTCGCTACAACGACCATCACAAGTGCTGAAACCTCGTCTGAGTCTCCTTACAACGACCATCACAAGTGCTGGAACCTCGTCTGAGTCTCCTTACAACGACTATCACAAGTGCTGGAACCTCGTCTGAGTCTTGCTACAACGACCATCACAAGTACTGGAACATCGTCTGAGTCTCGCTACGACCATCACAAGTGCTGGAACCTCGTCTGAGTCTCGTTACAACGACTATCACAAGTGCTGGAACATCGTCTGAGTCTCCTTACAACGACCATCACAAGTGCTGGAACCTCGTCTGAGTTTCGCTACAACGACCATCACAAGTGCTGGAACCTCGTCTGAGTCTCGCTACAACGACCATCACAAGTGCTGGAATATCGTCTGAATCTCGCTACAACGACCATCACAAGTGCTGGAATATCGTCTGAGTCTCGCTACAACGACCATTACAAGTGCTGGAACATCTTCTGAGTCTCGCTACAACGACCATCACAAGTGCTGGAACATCGTCTGAGTCTCCTTACAACGACCATCACAAGTGCTGGCACCTCGTCTGAGTCTCGCTACAACGACCATCACAAGTGCTGGAACCTCATGTGAGTCTCGCTACAACGACCATCACAAGTGCTGGAACCTCATGTGAGTCTCGCTACAACGACCATAACAAGTGCTGGAACCTCGTCTGAGTTTCGCTACAACGACCATCACAAGTGCTGAAACCTCGTCTGAGTCTCCTTACAACGACCATCACAAGTGCTGGAACCTCGTCTGAGTTTCGCTACAACGACCATCACAAGTGCTGGAACCTCGTCTGAGTCTCGCTACAACGACCATCACAAGTGCTGGAATATCGTCTGAATCTCGCTACAACGACCATCACAAGTGCTGGAATATCGTCTGAGTCTCGCTACAACGACCATTACAAGTGCTGGAACATCTTCTGAGTCTCGCTACAACGACCATCACAAGTGCTGGAACATCGTCTGAGTCTCCTTACAACGACCATCACAAGTGCTGGCACCTCTCTGAGTCTCGCTACAACGACCATCACAAGTGCTGGAACCTCATGGAGTCTCGCTACAACGACCATCACAAGTGCGGAACCTCATGTGAGTCTCGCTACAACGACCATAACAAGTGCTGGAACCTCGTCTGAGTTTCGCTACAACGACCATCACAAGTGCTGAAACCTCGTCTGAGTCTCCTTACAACGACCATCACAAGTGCTGGAACCTCGTCTGAGTTTCGCTACAACGACCATCACAAGTGCTGGAACCTCGTCTGAGTCTCGCTACAACGACCATCACAAGTGCTGGAATATCGTCTGAATCTCGCTACAACGACCATCACAAGTGCTGGAATATCGTCTGAGTCTCGCTACAACGACCATTACAAGTGCTGGAACATCTTCTGAGTCTCGCTACAACGACCATCACAAGTGCTGGAACATCGTCTGAGTCTCCTTACAACGACCATCACAAGTGCTGGCACCTCATCTGAGTCTCGCTACAACGACCATCACAAGTGCTGGAACCTCATGTGAGTCTCGCTACAACGACCATCACAAGTGCTGGAACCTCATGTGAGTCTCGCTACAACGACCATAACAAGTGCTGGAACCTCGTCTGAGTTTCGCTACAACGACCATCACAAGTGCTGAAACCTCGTCTGAGTCTCCTTACAACGACCATCACAAGTGCTGGAACCTCGTCTGAGTCTCCTTACAACGACCGTCACAAGTGCTGGAACCTCGTCTGAGTCTCCTTACAACGACTATCACAAGTGCTGGAACCTAGTCTGAGTCTCGCTACAACGACCATTACAAGTACTGGAACATCGTCTGAGTCTCGCTACAACGACCATCACAAGTGCTGGAACCTCGTCTGAGTCTCGTTACAACGACCATCACAAGTGCTGGAACATCGTCTGAGTCTCCTTACAAGGACCATCACAAGTGCTGGAACCTCGTCTGAGTCTCGCTACAACGACCACCACAAGCGCTGGAACATCGTCTGAGTCTCCTTACAACGACCATCACAAGTGCTGGAACCTCGTCTGAGTCTCCTTACAACGACCATCACAAGTGCTGGAACCTGTCTGAGTCTCCTTACAACGACCATCACAAGTGCTGGAACCTCGTCTGAGTCTCCTTACAACGACCATCACAAGTGCTGGAACCTCGTCTGAGTCTCCTTACAACGACCATCACAAGTGCTGGAACCTCGTCTGAGTCTCGCTACAACGACCATCACAAGTGCTGGAACCTCGTCTGAGTCTCGCTACAACGACCATCACAAGTGCTGGAATCTCGTCTGAGTCTCGCTACAACGACCATCACAAGTGTTGGAACCTCGTCTGAGTCTCGCTACAACGACCATCACAAGTGCTGGAACCTCGTCTGAGTCTCGCTACAACGACCATCACAAGTGCTGGAACCTCGTCTGAGTCTCGCTACAACGACCATCACAAGTCCGGCTTCTGATTTATATACAAAAACTTTTGAGAAAACAAAGAAAATGTAACTGAGGACAAAGTAAGACTTGTTAATATTAAAACGTGATATTACAGAGCTCATTAAACCTGTTAATATTAAAACGTGATATTACAGAGCTCATTAAACCTGATAATATTAAAACGTGATATTACAGAGCTTGTGATGCAGTTCAGATGGGCTTGTGAGGTCTCTAGGGAGACCTAATTATATGGTCACACCTTGCCTTGGCAAACGTCTGTAGCCACGCCCACGTCTGAGGTCTTTTGTTCTTGACGGCGTCAGACCTAGGCGTCAGGTCGTACACGTGGTTGTGGAGGGTGCTTGGACCACCATAAAAGCCCAAGGAAGAGCTGAGTAGGGAGATTCGAGCGGAGCTGCTGCTGGGGTGCAGAGCTCCTGAGCAGAGACTTCGAGCGGAGCTGCTGCTGGGGTGCAGGGCTCAGGAGAAGGCTGCTGAAGTCTCTGGAGGAGACTCTTGGAGACACTGGGCAGAGTACTGGCTTGGAGCAGTACTCGTGCTGTGTAGGTCTTGGGACCTGTGGCTTAGTTCCTGTAGTGAACTGTCCTCTGAACTATATTGTAAGCTGCATTCATTTTGGTCAAGTTGATTGTGTTCCCTGTCTCACTGCTTATGTGTACCACCCCATTTATCTAAACCACAATGATGTTCTGTTCCCAAATATATTATTGTACAAAGACTTAATAATAAACTGTGTTTGAGTAGAATAGTAATATTCACTGCCCACCGTTATTTATTCTTTTTTCTTATATTTTATTATGTTTATATGAGTGAAGAGTGGACGAGGCATATGTTAGTGAGTAGTGTAGAGTTAATTAGAGTGTCGTGGTGGTCACCACTGACCTGTCATTACATACCTACCTCCGCTAATCATCTCACTCCTACCACCTCGCCTGCCTCTCCCCTGACTACATAATTCCTTACTCCCATATTCCCCACTTATATCCTATTCAATCATTACCCCCCTACATGACAAGCTCATTAAACCTGTTAATGTTAAAACGTTATATTACAGAGTTCATTAAACCTGTTAATATTAAAACGTGATATTACAGAGTTCATTAAACCTGTTAATATTAAAACGTGATATTACAGAGTTCATTAAACCTGTTAATGTTAAAACGTTATATTACAGAGTTCATTAAACCTGTTAATATTAAAACGTGATATTACAGAGCTCATTAAACCTGTTAATATTAAAACGTTATATTACAGAGTTCATTAAACCTGTTAATATTAAAACGTGATATTACAGAGCTCATTAAACCTGTTAATATTAAAACGTGATATTACAGAGTTCATTAAACCTGTTAATATTAAAACGTGATATTACAGAGCTCATTAAACCTGATAATATTAAAACGTGATATTACAGAGCTCATTAAACCTGTTAATATTAAAACGTGATATTACAGAGTTCATTAAACCTGTTAATATTAAAACTTTATATTACAGAGCTCATAAACCTGTTAATATTAAAAACGTGATATTACAGAGTTCATTAAACCTGTTAATATTACAACGTGATATTACAGAGCTCATTAAACCTATTAATATTAAAACGTGATATTACAGAGCTCATTAAACCTGTTAATATTAAAACGTGATATTACAGAGTTCATTAAACCTGTTAATATTAAAACGTGATATTACAGAGCTCATTAAACCTGATAATATTAAAACGTGATATTACAGAGCTCATTAAACCTGTTAATATTAAAACGTGATATACAGAGTTCATAAAACCCTGTTAATATTAAAACGTGATATTACAGAGCTCATTAAACCTGTTAATATTAAAACGTGATATTACAGAGCTCATTAAACCTGATAATATTAAAACGTGATATTACAGAACTCATTAAACCTGTTAATATTAAAACGTTATAATACAGAGCTCATTAAACCTGTTAATATTAAAACGTGATATTACAGAGCTCATTAAACCTGATAATATTAAAAAGTGATATTACAGAGCTCATTAAACCTGTTAATATTAAAACATTATACCACAGAGTTCATTAAACATGTTAATATTAAAACATTATATCACAGAGCTCACTAAACTTGTTAATATTAAAACATTATATCACAGAGCTCACTAAACTTGTTAATATTAAAACATCATATCACAGAGCTCATTAAACCTGTTAATATTAAAACATTATATCACAGAGCTCACTAAACCTGTTAATATTAAAACATCATATCACAGAGCTCATTAAACCTGTTAATATTAAAACATTATATCACAGAGCTCACTAAACCTGTTAATATTAAAACATTATATCACAGAGCTCACTAAACCTGTTAATATTAAAACATCATATCACAGAGCTCATTAAACCTGTTAATATTAAAACATCATATCACAGAGCTCACTAAACCTGTTAATATTAAAACATAATCACAGAGCTCATTAAACCTGTTAATATTAAAACATTATATCACAGAGCTCACTAAACCTGTTAATATTAAAACATTAAATCACAGAGCTCATAAACCTGTTAATATTAAAACATCATATCACAGAGCTCACTAAACCTGTTAATATTAAAACATTATATCACAGAGCTCACTAAACCTGTTAATATTAAAACATTATATCACAGAGCTCATTAAACCTGTTAATATTAAAACATTATATCACAGAGCTCACTAAACCTGTTAATATTAAAACATTATATCACAGAGCTCATAAACCTGTTAATATTAAAACATTATATCACAGAGCTCACTAAACCTGTTAATATTAAAACATTATATCACAGAGCTCACTAAACCTGTTAATATTAAAACATTATATCACAGAGCTCATTAAACCTGTTAATATTAAAACATTATATCACAGAGCTCACTAAACCTGTTAATATTAAAACATTATATCACAGAGCTCATTAAACCTGTTAATATTAAAACATTATATCACAGAGCTCACTAAATTCGTTAATAACATTACATCACAAAACTCGTTAAACTCACCAACATTAAAAACGTCATAACATCTAGAGTTTTTAATACTTCTCAGTTTTCTTAACACATTTTTAATTATATATAAAATTATCCACAATTGTACAAGGAAAAAATATTCTGTTTTGATTTAAAAAAAAAAATAACAAGCTTGTCAGAGCTTCTCCAGTAAATCTGGCAACACTGGCACCAGCATGATTAAGTTACGCTGGCATTTAGGGTTTCAAGCCGATCCGAGAAGGCATTCTTTAGTTATTGCACGGGCAACGTTTAGGTAAGTTAAGTTGGCAAATTAAAACTTACGCCATTAAAAGTTAATGGCAAGCCTTCTTCTGGTAAGGCACACCATCTGTGAAAGTTTGAAGCCTATCGGAACAAGCGTTCTCTAGTTATTGATCGGAATCCAGAGATTTCAGGTGTAAGCTAAGCTGGAAAATTGTCTAATCTGTGTCTGCTGAAACTAAGCTTAGTGGACACTGTCCTCTCAGCATGGTGCTTCACACTAAGCTTAGTGGACACTCAGCATGGTGCTTCACACTAAGCTTAGTGGACACTCTCAGCATGGTGCTTCACACTAAGCTTAGTGGACACTCTCAGCATGGTGCTTCACACTAAGCTTAGTGGACACCCTCAGCATGGTGCTTCACACTAAGCTTAGTGGACACTCTCAGCATGATGCTTCACACTAAGCTTAGTGGACACTCTCAGCATGGTGCTTCACACTAAGCTTAGTGGACACTCTCAGCATGGTGCTTCACACTAAGCTTAATGGACACTCTCAGCATGGTGCTTCACACTAAGCTTAATGGACACTCTCAGCATGGTGCTTCACAATAAGCTTAATGGACACTCTCAGCATGGTGCTTCACACTAAGCTTAATGGACACTCTCAGCATGGTGCTTCACACTAAGCTTAATGGACACTCTCAGCATGGTGCTTCACACTAAGCTTAATGGACACTATCAGCATGGTGCTTCACACTAAGCTTAGTGGACACTCTCAGCATGGTGCTTCACACTAAGCTTAATGGACACCCTCAGCATGGTGCTTCACACTAAGCTTAGTGGACACCCTCAGCATGATGCTTCACACTAAGCTTAGTGGACACCCTCAGCATGGTGCTTCACACTAAGCTTAGTGGACACCCTCAGCATGGTGCTTCACACTAAGCTTAGTGGACACTCTCAGCATGGTGCTTCACACTAAGCTTAATGGACACCCTCAGCATGGTGCTTCACACTAAGCTTAGTGGACACCCTCAGCATGGTGCTTCACACTAAGCTTAGTGGACACCCTCAGCATGGTGCTTCACACTAAGCTTAGTGGACACCCTCAGCATGGTGCTTCACACTAAGCTTAGTGGACACCCTCAGCATGGTGCTTCACACTAAGCTTAGTGGACACTCTCAGCATGGTGCTTCACACTAAGCTTAGTGGACACTCTCAGCATGGTGCTTCACACTAAGCTTAATGGACACTCTCAGCATGGTGCTTCACACTAAGCTTAGTGGACACTCTCAGCATGGTGCTTCACACTAAGCTTAATGGACACCCTCAGCATGGTGCTTCACACTAAGCTTAATGGACACTCTCAGCATGGTGCTTCACACTAAGCTTAGTGGACACCCTCAGCATGGTGCTATCACACTAAGCTTGTGGACACTCTCAGCATGGTGCTTCACACTAAGCTAATGGACCCCTCAGCATGGTGCTTCACACTAAGCTTAATGGACACTCTCAGCATGGTGCTTTCACACTAAACTTAGTGGAAACCCTCAGCATGGTCTTCAAAACTAAGCTTAGTGGACACTCTCAGCATGGTGCTTCACACTAAGCTTAATGGACACCCTCACATGGTGCTTCACACTAAGCTTAGTGGAAAGCCTCAGCATGGTGCTTCACACTAAGCTTAGTGGACACCCTCAGCATGGATGCTTCACACTAAGCTTAATGGACACTCTCAGCATGGTGCTTCACACAAGCTTAGTGGACACCCTCAGCATGGTGTTCACACTAAGCTTAGTGGACACCCTCAGCATGGTGCTTCACACTAAGCTAGTGGACACTCTCAGCATGGTGCTCACACTAAGCTTAGTGACACCCTCAGCATGGTGCTTCACACTAAGCTTAGTGGACACTCCAGCATCTTCACACTAAGCTTAGTGACACACTCAGCATGGTGCTTCACACTAAGCTTAGTGGACACTCCAGCATGGTGCTCACACTAAGCTTAGTGGACACACTCAGCATGATGCTTCACACTAAGCTTAGTGGACACACTCAGCATGGTGCTTCACACTAACTTAGTGGAACACTCAGCATGTGCATCACACTAAGCTTAGTGGACACACTCGCATGATGCTTCACACTAGCTTAGTGGACACACTCAGCATGGTGCTTCACACTAAGCTTAGTGGACACCCTCAGCATGATGTTTCACACTAAACTTAGGGGACACCCTTAGCATGATGCTTCACACTAAGCTTAGTGGACACCCTCAGCATGATACTTCACACTAGCTTATGGACACCCCTCAGCATGATGCTTCACACTAAGCTTAGTGACACCCTCAGCATGATTGCCTATCACACTAAGCTTAGTGGACACCCTCAGCATGATTGCTTCACACTAAGCTTAGTGGACACCCTCAGCATGATGCTTCACACTAAGCTTAGTGGACACCCTCAGCATGATGCTTCACACTAAGCTTAGTGGACACCCTCAGCATGATGCTTCACACTAAGCTTAGTGGACACCCTCAGCATTATGCTTCACACATTAAAGACTTAAGACAATCACTGGATCAAAGGAGATATACTTAAATATATTTAATGTGTGTGTGTGTGTGTGTGTGTGTGTGTGTGTGTGTGTGTGTGTTGTGTGTGTGTGTGTGTTATGTGTGTGTGTGTGTGTGTGTGGTGTGTGTGTGTGTGTGTGTATGTGTGTGTGTGTGTGTGTGTACTCACCTAGTTGAGGTTGCGGGGGTCGAGTCCGAGCTCCTGGCCCCGCCTCTTCACTGATCGCTACTAGGTCACTCTCCCTGAGCCGTGAGCTTTATCATACCTCTGCTTAAAGCTATGTATGGATCCGCATACTCCAATATGGGCCTAACGTACACGGTGTACAGGGTCCTGAATGATTCCTTATTAATTAAGATGTCGGAATGCTGTTCTGAGGTTTGCCAGGCGCCCATATGCTGCAGCAGTTATTTGGTTGATGTGCGCTTCAGGAGATGTGCCTGGTGTTATACTCACCCCAAGATCTTTTTCCTTGATTGAGGTTTGTAGTCTCTGGCCCCCCTAGACTGTACTCCGTCTGCGGTCTTCTTTGCCCTTCCCCAATCTTCACGACTTTGCACCTGGTGGGATTGAACTCCAGGAGCCAATTGCTGGACCAGGTCTGCAGCCTGTCCAGATCCCTTTGTAGTTCTCCTGGTCTTCGATCGATTGAATTCTTCTCATGAACATTCACGTCATCTGCAACACGGACACCTCAGAGTCTTTCCTTCCGTCATGTCATTTCACAAATACCAGAAACAGCACTGGTCCTAGGACTGACCCTGTGGGACCCCGCTGGTCACAGGTGCCCACTCTGGGCACCTCGCCACGTACCATGACTCACGCTGTCTTCCTGACAATATTCCCTGATCCATTGTAGTGCCTTCCCTGTATCCCTGTCTTGGTCCTCCAGTTTCTTAGCACCAATCTCTGTGTGAACTGTGTCAAATGCCTTCTTGCAGTCCAAGAAAATGCAATCCACCCACCCCTCTCTCTCTTGTCTTACTGCTGTCACCATGTCATAGAACTCCAGTTGGTTTGTGACACAGGATTCCCGTCCCTGAAACCATGTTGGCTGCTGTTGATGAGATCGTCCCTTTCTAGGTGTTCCACCACTCTTCTCCTGATAATCTTCTCCATGATTTTGCATACTATACATGTCAATGACACTGGTCTGTAGTTTAATGCTTCATGTCTGTCTCCTTTTTTAAAGATTGGACTACATTTGCTGTCTTCCATGCCTCAGCAATCTCCCTGTTCGATAGATGTACTTGAATATTGTTGTTAGGGGTACACATAGCGCCTCTGCTCCCTCTTCAATACCCATGGGGAGATGTTTCTGGCCCATTGCCTTGAGGTATCTAGCTCACTCAGAAGCCTCTTCACTTCTCTCCTCGTTGTGTGCACTGTGTCCAACACATGGTGTTTTGCCCCACCTCTCCGTCTTCTGGAGCCCTTCTGCTCCTCTGTGAACACTTCTTTGAATCTCTTGTTGAGTTCCTCACATACTCACGGTCATTTCTTGTTGTCTCTCCTCCTTCCTTCCTAGCCTGATTACCTGGTCCTTGACTGTTGTTTTCCTCCTGATGTGGCTGTACAACATTCGGGTCAGATTTGGCTTTCGCTGCTATGTCATTTTCATATGTCTTTGGGCCTCCCTTCTTATCTGTGCATATTCGTTTCTGGCTCTACGACTGCTCTCCTTATTCTCTGGGTCCTTTGCCTTCTATATTTCTTCCATTCCCTAGCACACTTGATTTTTGCCTCCCTGCACCTTTGGGTAAACCATGGGCTCATCCTGGCTTTTTCATTATTCCTGTTACCCTTGGGTACAAACCTCTCCTCAGCCTCCTTGCATTTTTGTTGCTACATATTCCATCTTCTCATTAACTGGCTTCCCTGCCAGTTCTCTGTCCCACTGAACCCCGTTCAGGAAGTTCCTCATTCCTGTGTAGTCCCCTTTCTTGTAGTTTGGCTTCATTCGTCCTGGCCTTCCTGCTTCTCCCTCCACTTGTAGCTCTACTGTGTATTCGAAGCTTAAAACCACATGGTCTCTGGCCCCAAGGGGTCTTTCATATGTGATGTCCTCGATATCTGCACTACTCAAGGTGAATACTAAGTCCAGCCTTGCTGGTTCATCCTCTCCTCTCTCTCTTGTAGTGTCCCTTACGTGTTGGCACATGAAGTTTTCCAGTACCACCTCCATCATCTTAGCCCTCCATGTATCTTGGCCCCCATGTGGGTCCAAGTTTTCCCAATCGATCTCCTTGTGGTTAAAGTCACCCATGATCAGGAGCTTTGCCCTGCATGCATGAGCTCTTCTGGCCACTCTAGCCAGTGTGTCAACCATCGCTCTATTGCTCTCGTCGTACTCTTGCCTTGGCCTCCTGCTGTTCTGTGGTGGGTTATACATCACTGCTATTACCACCTTGGGACCTCCAGAGTGAAGCGTTCCCACTATGTAATCACTTTCTTCTCCGCTGTCTCCTCTCTCCAGCTCATCAAAATTCCAGCGACTTTTGATCAGCAATGCCACTCCTCCACCCCCCCCTGTTCCCTCTGTCTTTCCTCAGGATTTGGTATCCC
>NC_069428.1:31114460-31129835 GCF_026875155.1 Cherax quadricarinatus | reverse complement strand
AATCAAAAATTTAAAAATTTTTTAAAATCTGAAATATATTATAAAATAATAAAAAAAAAAGTAACATTGTGATAAACAAACCCCAAAAGGTAGGTATTAGTCGTTGGGAAACCGGGGACGGTTTTCCTGCCCGGGGTCTTAGCCATGAATACGGGAGTTGGGTTTTGGTCATTTGACCGACGCCTTCCGCTGGCTACCCCCCCACCCCTTTTAAAATAATTAAAATTCTTTATATTTGTATCTTTTACTAATTATAAAAAAATTTATGAAGTTAATTATATTTTCTGATAAAGCAAGCAAAAGGAAATTTTTATGTAAAATTACTTTAAAAATATATAAAGATAATCTTACTGTTACTTTAACAAGCGGGAATTTATGAAAAAAAATAATCTTATAAATTGTTAAGAAGAAGGAATTTAATTTTGAATTCAGTTGTTAATAACTTTGAGGACGACGCTTACATGGTGTCACCTCCCCGCTCCTGACACTCTTGCAAGCTCTTGAAGAAGTGTTGGCTACAACACGAAAGGCCTAGAATTATTACTCAACCTCTTCCCCCTTCCTGTGATTGTTTTGCATATGTGAGTACATACAGGTGTAGCACGCATACACACACACAACACACACGAAACGCACATACACATACACACACACACACACACACGCGCACACACACACACAAGAAACGCGAGAGGTATGTCAGGGCTCAACACAAGATTTAAAGAAGTATTTACAGTGGAAACAAGTAGGACTCCAGGAAATCAGAGCAGGGGGTGCCCCAGCAAGTGCTGGATGAGGTACATAAAACCCCAAGGAAAAGGGGAAGAAGCTGCTATGCAACTTGACACCTCAAAGGCGGTGGGACCAGACAACATCTCTCTGTGGGTCCTTAAAGAGGGAGCAGAGATGTTGTGTGTGCCATTAACAAAGATCTTCAACACATCATTGAAACTGGGCAACCCCCTGAGGTATGGAAAATGCAAATGTAGTCCCAATTTTTTAAAAGGGAGACAGACATGAGGCACTAAACTACAGCCCTTTGTATCACTAACGTGTATAGTATGCAAGGTCATGGAGAAGATCATCAGGAGGAGAGTGGTGGGGAAACCTGGAAAGAAACAAGTGTATAATTGACAACCAGCACGGTTTCAGGGAAGGAAAACCTGTGTCAAAAACCCTACTAGAGTTTTATGACAAGGTGACAGAAGACAAGAGAAAGAGGAGTGGATCAACTGCATTTTTTTGGACTGCAAGAAGGCCTTCGACACAGTTCCTCACAAGAGGTTACTGCAAAAGCTAGAGGATCAGGCACACATAACGGAAAGGCACTGCAATGGATCAGAGAATATGACAGGGAGGCAACAACGAGTCATGGTACGTGACGAGGTGTCAGAGTGGGCGCCTTTTGACAAGCGGGGTTCCACAGGGGTCAGTCCTAGGACCTGTGCTGTTCTTGGTATATGTGAACGACATAACGGAAGGGATAGACTCAGAAGTGTCCTTGTTTGCAGAGATGCGAAGTAATGAGAAGATCAAATCGCATGAGGATCAGGCAGGACTACAAAGAGACCTGGACAGGCTACAAGCCTGGTCCAGCAACTGGCTCCTTGAATTTAACCCTGCCAAATGCAAAGTCATGAAGATTGGGGAAGGGCAAAGAAGACCGCAGACACAATATAGTTTAGATGGCCAAAGACTGCAAACTTCACTCAAGGAAAAAGATCTGGGGGTGAGTTAACACCGAGCATATCTCCTGAGGCGCACATCAATCAGATAACTGCTGCAGCATACGGGCGCCTGGCAAACCCACGGATAGCGATCCGATACCTCAGTAAGGATTCGTTTAAGACTCCCGTATACCATCTACGTCAGGCCCCTACTGGAGTATGCGCACCAGTTTTGGAATCCACAAAACCCAGTCAAGCACGTCAAGAAATTAGAGAAAGTGCAAAGGTTTGCAACAAGACTAGACCCAGAGCTAAGGGGATTGTAATACGAAGAAAGGTTGAGGAAAACGGCCTGGACGACACTGGAGGACAGGAGGGTCAGGGGAGACACGATAACGACATATAAAATACTGCGCGGAATAGACAAGGTGGACAAAGACGGGATTTCCAGAGATGGGACACAGACACAAAGGTCACAATTGGAAGTTGAAGACTCAGATGAATCAAAGGGATGTTAGGAAGTATTTCTTCAGTCATAGAGTAGTCAGGCCGTGGATAGCCTAGAAAGCGACGTAGTGGAGGCGGAACCATACAAAAGTTTTTAAGGGAGGTATGATAGAGCTCATGGGGCAGGGAGAGAGAGGACCTAGTAGCAATCAGCGAAGAGGCGGGGCCAGGATATGACTCGACCCCTGCAACCAACAAATAGGTGAGTAAACATACACATACACACACCACCACACACACACACACACACAACACACACACACACCCCACACACCACACACACACACAAATACACACACACACACCCCACACAAATACACACACACACACAACACACACACACACACACACACACACACAACACACACACAAACACACACACACACACACACACACACACACACACACACACACACACATGTGGGCCAGAAACTTTCCTTCTCGAATTCAACCCTGCCAAATGCAAAGTCATGAAGATTGGGGAGGGGCCAAAAAGACCGCAGACAGAGTATAGGTAGGTGGAAAAAAGACTACAGACCTCACTCAAGGAGAAAGACCTTGGGGTGGCCATAACACCGAGCACTCACCGGAGGCACACATAACCAAATAACTGCTGCAGGATACGGGCGCCTGGCAAACCTAAGAATAGCGTTCCGATACCTTATAAGGAATCGTTCAAGACATGTACACTGGTATGTTAGGCCCATACTGGAGTATGCAGCACCAGTCTGGAACCCACACCTGGTCAAGCACGTCAAGAAGTTAGAGAAAGTACAAAGGTTTGCAACACGGCTAGTTCCAGAGCTCAGGGGAATGTCGTACGAGGAAAGGTTGAGGGAAATCGGACTGACGACATGGAGGACAGAAGGGGTCAGCGGAGACATGATTTAAAGACATACAAGATACTGCGGGGAATAGACAAGGTGGACAGAGATAGGATGTTCCCGAGAGGGGACACAGGGACAAGGGGTCACAACTGGAAGCTGAAGACTCAGACGAGTCACAGGGATGTTAGGAGTATTTCTTCAGTCATGAGTCTTCAGGAAGTGGAATAGCCTAGCAAGTGAAGTAGTGGAGGCAGGACCATACTTAGTTTTAAGAAGAGGTATGACAAAAGCTCACGAAGAAGAGAGGGAGAGGACCCAGTAGCAATCCGTGAAGAGGCGGGGGCCCGGAGCTGAGTCTCGACCCCTGCAAACCACAATTAGGTGAGTACAATTAGGTGAGTACACACTCACACAAAACCACACACACACACACATATATACACACACACACAACACAAAACACACTCACACACACACACACCCACCACACACACACACACACCCCACACACACACAAAACCACACACAACACACACATACACACACACACACACTCACACACACACACACACACACACACACCCCCACACCACAAACCCACACACACACACTCAAAACACACACACACACACCAACACAACACACACACACACACACACACACACACCACACACCCCACACACACACACACACACCCCACAAAACACCACACACACTCACACACACACACACACACACACACACAACAACACACAAAACAAACTCAACACACACACACACACACACACACACACACACACACACAAACACCCACAAAACCCCACACACACACACACACACACACACACCACACACACACTCACACACACACACACACACACACACACAACACACACACTCACACACACACACACACACACCCCAGTGTGTCATCCAGCTGAGTGTCACCCAGCTGTGATTCCCCAGCTGTGAGTCACCCAGCTGTGTCACCCCAGCTGTGTTACCCAAGCTGTGTGTCCACCCAGCTGTGTGTCACAACAGCTGTGTTCACCCAGCTGTGTGTCACCCACCTGGTGGTCAACCCAGCTGGTTTTCATCACCCAGCTGTGTGTTACCCAGCTGGGTGTCACCCAGCTGTGTGTCACCCAGCGTGGTCACCCAACTGTGTGTCACCCCAGCTGTGTAATCACCAGCTGTGGTGCCACCCAGCTCTGTGTCGCCCACTGTGTGTCACCCACCTGTATGGTCACCCAGCTCTGTGTCACCCAGCTGTGTGCACCCCCACCTAATGTCACCCACTCTGTGTGTCACCCCCTGTGATTTCACCCACCTGTGAGTCACCCACCTGTGTGTCACCCACTGGTGTCCACCCAGCTTGTGTCACCCACCTGTGTGTCACCCACCCTGTTTGTCACCCACGCTGTGTGTCACCCACCTGTGAGTCACTCACACTGTTATGTCACCCACCTGTTTGTCCACCCACCTGGTATCACCCCCACCTGTAATGTCACCCACCAGTGTGTCCACCCGACCTGTGTGTCACCCGCCCCTGTTGTTCACCCACCTGTGTGTCACCCACCTCTATGTCACCCACCTGTGCGTCACCGACCTGTGTGTCACCCACCGGTGTCACCCACCTCTGTCACCACCTGTGTGTCATCCACCTGTATGTCACCCACCTGTATGTCAACCACATGTATGTCACCCATCTGTGTGTCACCCACCTGTGTGTCACCCACCTGTGTGTCACCCATCTGTATGCCACCGACTTACGTGTTCACCCAACCTGTGTGTCACCCACTGTGTGTCACCCCACCTTGTCACCCACCTCTATGTCACCCCACCCTGTGTGCATCTCACCTGTATGTCACCCTCCTGTAATGTCAAACCACATTATCACCCATCTGTGTGTCACCCCATCTGAGTCACCCCACCCTTGTGTCACCCACCTGTATGTCACCCACTTATGTGTCACCCACCTGTGTGTCACCCACCTGTGTGTCACCCACCTCTATGTCACCCACCTGTGTGTCACCCACCTGTGTGTCACCCACCTGTATGTCACCCACCTGTATGTCAACCACCGTAGCCACCCATCAGTGTGTCACCCACCTGTGTGTCACCCACCTGTACGTCACCCACCTGTTGGGTTGTCACCCCACCTGTGTGTCACCCCGCTTGTGTGTCACCCACCCTCTATGTCACCCAACCTGTGTGTCACCCACCTAAATGTCACCCACCTGTTTTGAGCCACCGTATGTCACCCATCTGTGTGCACCCACCTGTAAACGTCACCCCACCTGTGTTGTCACCCCACCGTATGCCACTCACAACTGTGTGTCATCCACCACTATGTCCCACCCGCATGTTGTCACCCACATTTTGGTCGCCCACCTTATGTCAGCCCCACCTGTGTGTCACCCACCTATGTGTCACCCTCCTGTTACGTCATCTCGCCTGTGTTGTCACCCCACCACTATGTCACCCCACCTGTTGTGTCACCCACCGTACGTCTCCTGCCTGTGTCACCCACCTCATGTGTCACCCACCTGTATATCACCCATCTTGGTCCACACCACCTGTACTTACCCACCATGTATTGTCACCTCACCGGTATGTCACTTATCTGTGTGCACCCACCTGTATTGGCACCCATCTGTTTGTCTCACTCACCTGTATATCCCCCATATGTGTGTCACCCGCCACCTGTATCCACCCAATCTTGTCACCCACCTGTATATACCCATCTGTGTTGTCAAACCCACCTATACGTCACCCACTGTATGTCACCCACCTGTAATCAGCTTCAGTATGTCACCCTCTTTGTGTCACCGCACCTGTAATTTCACCCTTCTGTGTGTCCACCCAACCGAATGTTACCCATGTGGTGTGACCCACCGCTGTAATTCCACCGCCAATTTGGAGTCCCCACCTGTACATTCACCCATACTGTATGTCACCTATCTGTGTGTCACCTATCTGTGTGTCACCCACCTGTACATCACCCATTTGTGTGTCACCAACTTGTATGTTTACCCATCTGTGTGTCACCACATCTGTGTGTCACTCACTTGTATGACCCACCACCTGTATGTCACCCACCTGTATGTCACCCACCTGTATGTAACCAACCTGTATGTCACCAACCTGTATATCACCCACTTCTACACAACCTGTTGCGACCCCTGAATGGGTCACAATGTATATAATGTATATTGCCTTTTCACATAACGTTATATAGCTTTAATTTGCGATAATTAGCTAAATAGTGAAATATATTGCTTTATATTATTATTTGACTTAGTTATATTGTTAGGTAGGATGTAACATTTATATATTGATGAAAACTCACCACTCACACGAGCTTTTAAATCTCTCTCAACAAAATTCAATTTAAACCAGCAAATAAATGAGCCTACTTAGACTGGAGACTACACAACCTCAATATTCACTAACAATGATGATCTGATAAGAAATGTCACCATATCAAAAACAATATACTCAGATCACAACATAACTGAGGTTCAGACATGTAGTGTTCGTGGAGCCCCAGACCGACATAATGAGACTAAGTCACGAGGAGCATTCACCAAATTCAACTTCAATAACAAAAACTAAAGTGGGACCAAGTAAACCAAGTCCTAACCGATATAAGCTGGGATGATATACTAAGCAAACATAACCCAAACTTTATGCCTAGAACAGATTAACTTGGTGGCACTCGATGTATGCACAAAGGCTTATACCTCTAAGAAAAAGGAGGAGTAGAAAGTAAAATAGAAAGAGACAGGCGCTCCCTTTAACAGGCCGACGGAAAGAATAACAGAGTCGGCTAAAGAGGTCAATATACTCTGAAATGCGCAGGGAAGACACTGTCAGAGAATTAGCAAGCATCGAACTTAAGCTTAAAAGAATCCTTTAGGAGTCAGGAATCGCGGAAGAACTAAAAGCTATAAATGAAATCGAAAAGAAACCCATCAGTTTGAGTAACATTACCTCCTGGCAGTATAAGTGAACATTACCTTGGCAGTGTGAGTGAACATTACCTCTGCAGTGTGAGTGAACATTACCTCTGCAGTTGAGTGAACATAACCTCTGGCAGTGTAAGTGAACATTACCTCTGGCAGTGTGAGTGAACATTACCTCTGGCAGTGTGAGTGAACATTACCTCTGGCAGTGATAGTGAACAATTACCCTCAGGCAGTGAGTGAACATTACCTCTGGCAGTGGTAAGTGACCATTACTCTGGTAGTCATGTGAGTGAACATTACCTCTGGCAGTGTAAGTGAACATTACCTCTGGCAGTGTGAGTGAACATTACCTCTGGCAGTATAAGTGAACATTACCTCTGGCAGTGTGAGTGAACATTACCTCTGGCAGTGTGAGTGAACATTACCTCTGGCAGTGTGAGTGAACATTACCTCTGGCAGTGTGAGGAGAACATTAACCCTCTGCATGTGAGAGACCATTAACCTCTGCAGTGTGAGTGAACATTAACCCCTGGCAGTGTGAAGTGAACATTGACCTCTGGTATGGCATGTATAAGTGAACATTACCTCTGGCAGTGTGAGTGAACATTACCTCTGGCAGTGTGGAGTGAACGATATTACCTCCTGGCAGTGTGAGTGAACATTACCTCTGGCAGTGTGAGTGAACATTACCTCTGGCAGTATGAGTGAACATTACCTCTGGCAGTGTGAGTGAACATTACCTCTGGCAGTGTGAGTGAACATTACCTCTGGCAGTGTGAGTGAACATTACCTCTGCAGTTGAGTGAACATTACCCAATGGCAGTTTGAGTGATACATTACCTCTGGCAGTGTGAGTGAACATTACCTCTGGCAGATATTGAGTGAAGCATACCTCTGCAGTATAAGTGAATCATTACCTCGGCAGTGTAGTGAACAATAACCTCTGGCAGTGGTGAGTGAACATTACCTCTGGCAGTGTGAGTGAACATTAACCTCTGGCAGTATAAGTGAAACATTGACCTCTGGCATGTGAGTGAACATTACACCTCTGGCCAGTGGTAGAGTGAACATTACCTCTGGCAGTGTGAGTGAACATTACCTCTGGCAGTGTGAGTGAACATTACCTCTGGCAGTGTGAGTGAACATTACCTCTGGCAGTATGAGTGAACATACTCGGGGCAGTGTGGAGTGAACATTACCTCTGGCAGTGTGAGTGAACATTACCTCTGACAGTGTGAGTGAACATTACCTCTGGCAGTGTGAGTGAACATTACCTCTGGCAGTATGAGTGAACATTACCTCTGGCAGTGTGAGTGAACATTACCTTCTGACAAGTGTGAGTGAACATTACCTCTACAGTGTGAGTGAACATACCCTCTGGCAGTGTAGTGAACATTCCTCCTGGCAGTTTGAGTGAACATTACCTCTGGCAGTGTGAGTGAACATTACCTCTGGCAGTTTGAGTGAACATTACCTCTGGCAGTATAAGTGAACATTACCTCTGGCAGTGTGAGTGAACATTACCTCTGGCAGTGTGAGTGAACATTACCTCTGGCAGTGTGAGTGAACATTACCTCTGGCAGTATAAGTGAACATTACCCCTCCTGGCAGTGTGAGTGAACATTAACCTCTGGCAGTGTGAGTGAACATTAACCCTCTCTGGCCAGTGTTTAGTGATACATAACCTCACTGGCAGTGTGAGTGAACATTACTATGGCAGTGTGAGTGAACATTACCTCTGGCATATGAGTGGAACATTAACCTCTGGCATGTGAGTGAACATTACCTCTGGCAGTGTGAGTGAACATTACCTCTGACAGTGTGAGTGAACATTACCTCTGGCAGTGTGAGTGAACATTACCTCTGGCAGTATGAGTGAACATTACCTCTGGCAGTGTGAGTGAACATTACCTCTGACTCTGACAGTGTGCGGAGTGAACATTACCTCTGAACAGTGGTAGGAAACAATACCTCTGGCAGTGTGAGTGAACATTACCTCTGCAGTTTGAGTGTGAACGATTACCTCTGGCAGTGTTAGTGAACATTACCTCTGGCAGTTTGAGTGAACATTACCTCTGGCAGTATAAGTGAACATTACCTCTGGCAGTGTGAGTGAACATTACCTCTGGCAGTGTGAGTGAACATTACCTCTGGCAGTGTGAGTGAACATTACCTCTGGCAGTATAAGTCAAAACATTACCATCTGGCAGTGTGAGTGAACATTACCTCTGGCAGTTGAGGAACATTAACCTCTGGCAGTGTTAGTGAACATTACCTCTGGCAGTGTGAGTGAACATTACCTCTGCAGTGTTAAGTGACCATTACCTCTGGTAGTGTGAGTGAACTTACCTCTGCAGTGTAAGTGACATTACCTCTGGCAGTGTGAGTGAAACATTACCTCTGGCAGTATAATTGAACATTACTCTCTGGCAGTGTGAAGTGAACATAACCCTTCTGGCAGTGTGAGTGAACATTACCTCTGCAGTGTGAGTGAACATTTACTCTGCAGTGTGAGTGAACTTACCCTCTGGCAGTGTGAGTGAACATTACACCTCTGGCAGTGTGAGTGAACATTCCTTTGGCAGTGTGAGTGAACATTAAACCTCTGGCCGTGTGAGTGAACAAACATCTGGCAGTGTAGTGAACATTACCTCTGACAGTGTGAGTGAACAATTAACCTCTGGCAGTGTGAGTGGAAACATAACCTCTGGACATGTGAGTGAACATTACCTTCTGGCAATGTGGAGTGACCATTACCTTGGCAGTGTGAGTGAACATAACCTCTGGCAGTGTGAGTGAACATTACCTCTGGCATGGAAAAGTGTACATAACCCCTGGCAGTGTGAGTGAACATTGACGCTCTGGCAGTGTAGTGGAACATAAGACCTCTGGCAGTGTGAGTGAGCATTACCTCTGGCAGTTAGTGAACAATACCCGTTGGCAGTGTGAGTGAACCCATTACCTCGGCAGTGTTGAGTGAACATATTACCATTTGGCAGTGTGAGTGAACAATACCTCTGGCAGTGTGAGTGAACAAACCTCTGGCATGTGAGTGAACATTACCTCGTGGCAGTAAGAGTGAACATTACCTCTGGCAGTGTGAGTGACCATAACCTCTGGCAAGTGTAGAGTGGAACATTAACCCTGGCAGTATGAGGAAACATTACCTCTGGCAGTGTGATGAACATTACCTCTGCATGTGGAGTGAACATTACCTCTGGCAGTGAGAGTGAACATTACCGTCTGGCATGGAGTGAACATACCTCTGGCAGTTGTGAGTGAACATTACCTCTGGCAGTGTGAGTGAACATTACCTCTGGCAGTGTGATTGAACATTACCTCTGGCAGCGTGAGTGAACATTACCTCTGGCAGTGTGAGTGAACATTACCTCTGGCAGTGTGAGTGAACATTACCTCTTTCAGTGTGAGTGAACATTACCTCTGGCAGTGTGAGTGAAATTACCTCGGCAGTGGTGAGTGAACATTACCTCTGCATGGTGAGGAAGCATTAACCTTTCTGGCAGTATGAGTGAACATTGCCTCTGGCAGTGTATGAACATTACCTCTGGCAGTGTGAGTGAACATTACCTCTGGCAGTGTGAGTGAACATTACATCGGCAGTGTGAGTGAACATTACCTCTGGCAGTGTGATGAACATTTACCTCTGGCAGTGTGAGTGAACATTACCTCTGGCAGTGTGAGTGAACATTACCTCTGGCAGTGTGAGTGAACATTACCTCTGGCAGTGTGAGTGAACATTACCTCTGGCAGTGTGAGTGAACATTACACCTGGCAGTATGAGTGAACATTCCCATCTGGCAGTGTGAGTTGAAACATAACCCCCGGCAGTGTGAGTGAACATTACCTCTGGCAGTATGAGTGAACATTACCTCTGGCAGTGTGAGTGAACATTACCTCTGGCAGTGTGAGTGAACATTACCTCTGGCAGTGTGAGTGAACATTACCTCTGGCAGTGTGAGTGAACATTACCTCTGGCAGTGTGAGTGAACATTACCACTGGCAGTGTGAGTGAACATTAATCTGGCAGTGTGAGTGAACATTACCTCTGGCAGTGTGAGTGAACATTACCTCTGGCAGTGTGAGTGAACATAACCTCTGGCAGTGTGAGTGAACATTACCTCTGGCAGTGTGAGTGAACATTACCTCTGGCAGTGTGAGTGAACATTACCTCTGGCAGTGTGAGTGAACATTACCCTTCTGGCATGTGCGAGGTGAACATACCTACTGGCATTGATGAACATAACCTCTGCAGTGTGGTAGTGAACATCATACCTCTGGCAAGTGTGAGTGGGAAAAAAAAAAAACATTACCTCTGGCAGTTGGGTAGTTAACATTACCTCTGGCAGTGTGAGTGAACATTACCTCTGGCAGTGTAAGTGACCATTACCTCTGGTAGTGTGAGTGAACATTACCTCTGGCAGTGTAAGTGAACATTACCTCTGGCAGTGTGAGTGAACATTACCTCTGGCAGTATAAGTGAACATTACCTCTGGCAGTGTGAATGAAACACTACCTCTGGGCAGTGTGGAGTGAACATTACCTCTGGCATGTGAAAGTGAACATTACCTTTGGCAGTGTGAGTGAACATTACCTCTGGCAGTGTGAGTGAACATAACCTCTGGCAGTGTGAGTGAACATTACCTCTGGCAGTGTGAGTGAACATTACCTCTGGCAGTGTGAGTGAACAAACCCTGGCAGTGTGAGTGACATTACCTCCTGGCAGTGTGAGTGAACATAACTCTCTGGAGAGTGGAGTGAACATACCGTCTCTGGCAGTGTGAGTGAACAATTACCTCTGGCAGTGAGTGAACATAACCTCTGGCAGTTGGAGTGAACATTAACTACTCTGGCATGGTTGAGTGAAATCATTACCTCTGGCAGTGTGAGATGAACATAACCTCCTGCAGTGTGAGAGAACGATTACCTCTGGCATGTGAGTGAACATTACCTCTGGCAGTGTGAGTGAACATTACCTCTGGCAGTGAGAGTGAACATTACCTCTGGCAGTGTGAGTGAACATAACCTCTGGCAGTGTGAGTGAACATTACCTCTGGCAGTGTGAGTGAACATAACCTCTGGCAGTGTATGCACATTACCATTACATCTGGCAGTTGTGATGAACATTACCTCTGCAGTGTGAGTGAACATAAACCTCTGCAGTGTGAGTGAACTATACCTCTGGCAGAGTGAGTGAACATTACCTCTGCAGTGTGAGTAACATTACCTCTGCAGTGTATGACCATTAACCTCGCAGTGGGGTGAGTGAACATTACCTCTGGCATGTGAGTGAACATTACCCTGGCAGTGTGATGAACATTACCTCTGGCAGTGGTGAGTGAACATACCGTCTGCATAGTTAGTGAACAATTGACCTCTGGCAGTGTGACATACAGTGGAACATTACCCTCTGGCAGTGTGAGTGCACATTACCTCTGGCAGTGTGAGTGAACATTACCTCTGGCAGTGTGAGTGAACATTACCTCTGGCAGTGTGAGTGAACATTACCTCTGGCAGTGTGAGTGAACATTACCTCTGGCAGTGTGAGTGAACATTACCTCTGGCAGTGTGAGTGACATAACCTCTGGCAGTGTAGTGAACATTAACCGTCTGGCAGTGTGAGTGAACATTTACCTCTGGCAGTGGTGAGTGAACATTACCTCTGGCAGTGTGAGTGAACATTACCTCTGGCAGTGTGAGTGAACATTACCTCTGGCAGTGTGAGTGAACATTACCTCTGGCAGTGTGAGTGAACATTACCTCTGGCAGTGTGAGTGAACATTACCTCTGGCAGTGTGAGTGAACATTACTCTGGCATGTGTGAGTGAACATAGACCTCTGCAAGTGTGAGTGAAACATTACCGTGCACTTCTAGATAATGGCTCCAGCATTCTGGCAGTGTGAGTGAACATTACCTCTGGCAGTGTGAGAGAACATTACTCTGGCAGTGTGAGTGAAAAATTACCTCTGGCAGTGTTTGAGTTGAACATTACCATCTGGCCGTGTGAGTGAACATCAACCTCTGGCAGAGTGATTGAAACAAGTTACCTCTGGCATGTGAATGAACATTACCTCTGGCAGTGTGAGTGAACATTACCTCTAGGCAGTGAGAATGAACATTACCTCTGGCAGTGGTGATGTGAACATTAACCTCATGGGCAGTGTGAGTGAAAACATAACCTCTGGCAGTGTGAGTTGAACATTACCTCTGGCAGTGTTGAGTGAACATTACCCATTTACCCTGTCAGTGTGAGTGAACATTACCCTCAGGCAGTGTGAGGAACATTACCTCTGGCAGTGTTAGTGAACATTTTACCTCTGGCATGTAAGTGACCATTACCTCTGGTAGTGTGAGTGAACATTACCTCTGGCAGATTAGTGAACATTACCTCTGGCAGTGTGAGTGGAACATTACCTCTGCAGTATACAGTGAAACATTCCTTCTGGCAGTGTGAAGAAACATTACCTCTGGCAGTGGGGTGGTGTGAGTGAACAATACCCTGGCAGTGTGAAATGAACATGTACTTTGGCTTTGGCAGTGTGAGTGAACATTACCTCTGCAGTGTGGAGTGAACATAACCCTGGCAGTGTGATGAACATTACCTCTGGCAGTGTGAGTGAACATTAACCTCTGGCAGTGTATGAACATAACCTCTGGCAGATGTGAGTGAACATTACCTCTCTGGCAGTGTGAGTGAACATAACCTCTGGCAGTAGTGAGTGACATTACCTCTGGCAGTGTGAGTGGGAACATTAACCGTCTGGCAGTGTGAGTGAATCATAACCTCTGCAGTGTGTGTGAACCATTACCCTCTGGCAGTGTGAGTGAACATTACCTCTGGCAGTGTGAGTGAACATAACCTCTGTCAAGTGTGAAGTGAACATTACCTCTGCAGTGTGAGGGAACATTACCTCGCAAAGTGTGAATGAACATTACCTCTGGCAGTGAAGTGAACATTACCTCTGGCAGTGTTGAAGTGAACATAACCTCTGGCGTGTGAGAGACCATTACTGGCAGTGTTGGAGTGAACATAACCCTGCAGTGTGAGTGAACATTAACATATGGCAGGTGAGTGAACATTACCTCTGGCAGTGTGAGTGAACATTACCTCTGGTAGTGTGAGTGAACATTACCTCTGGCAGTGTGAGTGAACATTACCTCTGGCAGTGTGAGTGAACATTACCTCGGCAGTGTGAGTAACATTACCTCTGCAGTGTGAGTGAACATTACCTCTGGTTCAGTGTGAGTGAACAAGGGTGAGGTATTCGCTTATGTTTTCCAGGAGAGAGAAGTAACTTTGGTCTAGTATAAGACACAATGTAAGGTAGAATAAACATCAAGAAACGAGAAACATATGAAGCTGGAAACATAGACGACAGTGGAATACAGTTAACTAGTTTTGCACACTGCAGGTGAACTCTGCAACAGATCACAGTTCAACCAGAACTAAGAGAATAGAGATTTGTACACCACGTACTGTTTTCACAAGATGGTAAACTACCAGAGGTACCGACACAGCCCAGTAACATTATCAAACATCCCAAATGGTAATTCATCCTTCAGAATTTAAGAAAAGAAAAATTATCTGCAAAATTGGACTCCATACAGAAGTAAATGGTGTTAGTAGCGTTCACGGACACAAAGAATACTTTGGTGCATCTGATGCGGCCACACAACTACAATGTATGTAAATGCGAGAGAGTAAATGATTACTGGACTGCAGAAATCATCACATGATATAAAAAATTTTTATATTATTTAACTTGAGAACAAGAATCTGGTAATTGTTCTTTTAAATAAAGCACAGTCGACAAGGGCAGAGCAGTTCACAAGACAGGAAGACGGCTGCCTTAAAAACCTTAAAAGGCCTACACCAAATATTATCCTCCTTGCAGATTTCAAGCTTCTAAATATTAAATAGAAAATAACACAAAACAGCAACGTAACAAAAAATCTAGTAGACTGGTAAGTCCAGGTACCACTGTACGTGGAAGCACGTTAAACTTCTAAGCCACATAGAACTTTGTGTTACAAATGCGACGTCTATTATGTGAAGATATCTCACTTATTGATGCCCCTGCAGCATCCAGCCTTTTTCTGGTACTGTAAGTTAGTCTGAGTGTATTTCTAGTCCGTTATCCCCGTAAAACTTCGCTTTCTTTCTGGCTAACTTCGGCCTTTCTCTCTTGCTGTGCTTCGCTTTGCTGCAGTTTCTCTGCGTTCTTAATCTCTTTCCTCTCTTACCTCCTTACATCCCGGGCTGAGCCAAGGGATCCCTGTGCCTTCCTTGTTTCTACATCATCGTGGCATGAAGGTCTTCTATGGCTTCCACAGTTTCCTGGCTAGGTACGGCATCATCTCATACACTGACATTCCCTCCCATT
>NC_069428.1:31104460-31109460 GCF_026875155.1 Cherax quadricarinatus | reverse complement strand
TGTCACCCACCTGGTGGTCAACCCAGCTGGTTTTCATCACCCAGCTGTGTGTTACCCAGCTGGGTGTCACCCAGCTGTGTGTCACCCAGCGTGGTCACCCAACTGTGTGTCACCCCAGCTGTGTAATCACCAGCTGTGGTGCCACCCAGCTCTGTGTCGCCCACTGTGTGTCACCCACCTGTATGGTCACCCAGCTCTGTGTCACCCAGCTGTGTGCACCCCCACCTAATGTCACCCACTCTGTGTGTCACCCCCTGTGATTTCACCCACCTGTGAGTCACCCACCTGTGTGTCACCCACTGGTGTCCACCCAGCTTGTGTCACCCACCTGTGTGTCACCCACCCTGTTTGTCACCCACGCTGTGTGTCACCCACCTGTGAGTCACTCACACTGTTATGTCACCCACCTGTTTGTCCACCCACCTGGTATCACCCCCACCTGTAATGTCACCCACCAGTGTGTCCACCCGACCTGTGTGTCACCCGCCCCTGTTGTTCACCCACCTGTGTGTCACCCACCTCTATGTCACCCACCTGTGCGTCAACCGACCTGTGTGTCACCCACCGGTGTCACCCACTCTGTCCGGGGCTCACCTGTGTGTCATCCACCTGTAATGTCACCCACCTGTATGTCAACCACATGTATGTCACCCATCTGTGTGTCACCCACCTGTGTGTCACCCACCTGTGTGTCCCCATACTGTATTCAACCGACTACGTGTTCACCCAACCTGTGTGTCACCCACTGTGTGTCACCCCACCTTGTCACCCACCTCTATGTCACCCCACCCTGTGTGCATCTCACCTGTATGTCACCCTCCTGTAATGTCAAACCACATTATCACCCATCTGTGTGTCACCCCATCTGAGTCACCCCACCCTTGTGTCACCCACAGTGTATGTCACCCACTTATGTGTCACCGGCACCTGTGTGTCACCCACCTGTGTGTCACCCACCTCTATGTCACCCACCTGTGTGTCACCCACCTGTGTGTCACCCACCTGTATGTCACCCACCCAGTATGTCAACCACCGTAGCCACCCATCAGTGTGTCACCCACCTGTGTGTCACCCACCTGTACGTCACCCACCTGTTGGGTTGTCACCCCACCTGTGTGTCACCCGCTTGTGTGTCACCCACCCTCTATGTCACCCAACCTGTGTGTCACCCACCTAAATGTCACCCACCTGTTTTGAGCCACCGTATGTCACCCATCTGTGTGCACCCACCTGTAAACGTCACCCCACCTGTGTTGTCACCCCACCGTATGCCACTCACAACTGTGTGTCATCCACCACTATGTCCCACCCGCATGTTGTCACCCACATTTTGGTCGCCCACCTTATGTCAGCCCCACCTGTGTGTCACCCACCTATGTGTCACCCTCCTGTTACGTCATCTCGCCTGTGTTGTCACCCCACCACTATGTCACCCCACCTGTTGTGTCACCCACCGTACGTCTCCTGCCTGTGTCACCCACCTCATGTGTCACCCACCTGTATATCACCCATCTTGGTCCACACCACCTGTACTTACCCACCATGTATTGTCACCTCACCGGTATGTCACTTATCTGTGTGCACCCACCTGTATTGGCACCCATCTGTTTGTCTCACTCACCTGTATATCCCCCATATGTGTGTCACCCGCCACCTGTATCCACCCAATCTTGTCACCCACCTGTATATACCCATCTGTGTTGTCAAACCCACCTATACGTCACCCACTGTATGTCACCCACCTGTAATCAGCTTCAGTATGTCACCCTCTTTGTGTCACCGCACCTGTAATTTCACCCTTCTGTGTGTCCACCCAACCGAATGTTACCCATGTGGTGTGACCCACCGCTGTAATTCCACCGCCAATTTGGAGTCCCCACCTGTACATTCACCCATACTGTATGTCACCTATCTGTGTGTCACCTATCGTTGTCACCCACCTGTACATCACCCATTTGTGTGTCACCAACTTGTATGTTACCCATCTGTGTGTCACCCATCTGTGTGTCACTCACTTGTATGACCCACCACCTGTATGTCACCCACCTGTAATGTCACCCACCGTAATGTAACCAACCTGTATGGTCACCAACCTGTATATCACCTCCACTACTACACAACCTGTTGCGACCCCTGAATGGGTCACAATGTATATAATGTAATATCGCCTTTTCACATAACGTTATATTGCTTATATTTGCGATAATTAGCTAAATAGTGAAATAAATTGTTTTATATTATTATTTGACTTAGTTATATTGTTAGGTAGGATGTAACATTTATATATTGATGAAAACTCACCACTCACACGAGCTTTTAAATCTCTCTCAACAAAATTCAATTTAAACCAGCAAATAAATGAGCCTACTTAGACTGGAGACTACACAACCTCAATATTCACTAACAATGATGATCTGATAAGAAATGTCACCATATCAAAAACAATATACTCAGATCACAACATAACTGAGGTTCAGACATGTAGTGTTCGTGGAGCCCCAGACCGACATAATGAGACTAAGTCACGAGGAGCATTCACCAAATTCAACTTCAATAACAAAAACTAAAGTGGGACCAAGTAAACCAAGTCCTAACCGATATAAGCTGGGAAGATATACTAAGCAACATAGACCCAAACTTATGCCTAGAACAGATTAACTTGGTGGCACTCGATGTATGCACAAGGCTTATTCCTCTAAGAAAAAGAGGAGTAGATGTAAAATAGAAAGAGACAGGCGCTCCCTTTACAGGCGACGGAAAAGAATAACAGAGCGGCTAAAAGAGGTCAATATATCTGAAATGCGCAGGGAGACACTGGTCAAGAATTAGCAAGCATCGACTTAAGCTAAAAGAATCCTTTAGGAGTCAGGAATCGCGGGAAGAACTAAAAGCTATAAATGAAATCGAAGAAACCCAAAGTATTTCTTCTCCTATTGCCAAATCAAAATCGAGAACAACGCCCAGTATTGGGCCCCTACTTAAACAAGATGGGTCCTACACAGATGACAGCAAGGAAATGAGTGAGCTACTCAAGTCCCAATATGACTCAGTTTTAGCAAGGCCGCTAACCAGACTGAGAGTCGAAGATCAAAATGAATTTTTATGAGAGAGCCACAAAATTTGATTAACACAAGCCTATCCGATGTTATCCTGACGCCAAATGACTTCGAACAGGCGAATAAATGACATGCCCAATGCACTCTGCCCCAGGGCCAGACTCATGGAACTCTGTGTTCATCAAGAACTGCAAGAAGCCCCTATCACGAGCCTTTTCCATCCTATGGAGAGGGAGCATGGACACGGGGGTCGTCCCTCAGTTACTAAAAACAACAGACATAGCCCCACTCCACAAAGGGGCAGTAAAGCAACAGCAAAGAACTACAGACCAATAGCACTAACATCCCATATCATAAAAATCTTTGAAAGGGTCCTAAGAACAAGATCACCACCCATCTAGAAACCCATCAGTTACACAACCCAGGGCAACATGGGTTTAGAACAGGTCGCTCCTGTCTGTCTCAAACTACTGGATCACTACGACAAGTCCTAAATGCACTAGAAGACAAAAAGAATGCAGATGTAATATATACAGACTTTGCAAAAGCCTTCGACAAGTGTGACCATGGCGTAATAGCGCACAAAATGCGCGCTAAAGGAATAACAGGAAAGTCGGTCGATGGATCTATAATTTCCTCACTAACAAACACAGAGAGTAGTCGTCAATCAGAGTAAAGTCCGAGGCAGCTACGGTGAAAAGCTCTGTTCCACAAGGCACAGTACTAGCTCCCATCTTGTTCCTCATCCTCATATCCGACATAGACAAGGATGTCAGCCACAGCACCGTGTCTTCCTTTGCAGATGACACCCGAATCTGCATGACAGTGTCTTCCATTGCAGACACTGCAAGGCTCCAGGCAGACATCAACCAAATCTTTCAGTGGGCTGCAGAAAACAATATGAAGTTCAACGATGAGAAATTTCAATTACTCAGATATGTAAACAGAGAAAATTAAATCTTCATCAAGTACAAAACAAATTCTCTGGCCACGAAATAGAGCGAAACACCAACGTCAAAGACCTGGGAGTGATCATGTCGGAGGATCTCACCTTCAAGGACCATAACATTGTATCAATCGCATCTGCTAGAAAAATGACAGGATGGATAATGAGAACCTTCAAAACTAGGGAGGCCAAGCCCATGATGACACTCTCAGGTCACTTGTTCTATCTAGGCTGGAATATTACTGCACTCTAACAGCACCTTTCAGGCAGGTGAAATTGCCGACCTAGAAAATGTACAGAGAACTTTCACGGCGCGCATAACGGAGATAAAACACCTCAATTACTGGAGCGCTTGAGGTTTCTAAACCTGTATTCCCTGGAACGCAGGAGGGAGAGATACATGATTATATACACCTGGAAAATCCTAGAGGGACTAGTACCGAACTTGCACAACGAAAATCACTCACTACGAAAGCAAAAGACTTGGCAGACGATGCACCATCCCCCCAATGAAAAGCAGGGGTGTCACTAGCACGTTAAGAGACCATACAATAAGTGTCAGGGGCCCGAGACTGTTCAACTGCCTCCCAGCACACATAAGGGGGATTACCAACAGACCCCTGGCAGTCTTCAAGCTGGCACTGGACAAGCACCTAAAGTCAGTTCCTGATCAGCCGGGCTGTGGCTCGTACGTTGGTTTGCGTGCAGCCAGCAGCAACAGCCTGGTTGATCAGGCGCTGATCCACCAGGAGGCCTGGTCACAGACCGGGCCGCGGGGGCGTTGACCCCCGAAACTCTCTCTCTCCAGGTATGCGCTCATAGTTCAAGTCTTGATTGTCTACCTACTGTAATTATCGCTCGTGGTTCGTTACTCTGCCGGCTTCTCGGTGTTGCTGGGCAGCAACTGTCCACGGAGCTATCAGGTGATCGTGGGGGGTGTTCACACCTCGCCGGAGTAGTCAGTCTTGGCAGACTCCCCTTGGTGGTTGGACTATTCC
>NC_069428.1:31101533-31103960 GCF_026875155.1 Cherax quadricarinatus | reverse complement strand
AAAACCAATGTTCTATAGGGAACTCCACATTATGCATTGTATGGTGTAGATAAACGTTTGCCTTATGAGTTGTTATATTCTAATCCGAAACCAAATTACAACCCTGAAGATTTCGTAGCAACTCGTACCAGCTTAGCTCAAAGTGTTTTTAGAAGAATCCGTGAAACACTTCATAAATCAACAGCAGAATTTACAAGAGTCGCAAATACTCGAGTAAAGCCATCCAAAATCAAAGTAGGTTCGAGAGTTATGCTGACTAATTTTTAACAAAACGTCTGCAATGCCAAAGCTTGATCAAAAGTTTGTTGGTCCTTATCGCGTAGTTGAACATATCACTGGTAATAAGTATAAGGTTAGAGAGATTAGTACTGGTCAGTATAAAGAATCGCATTTGGATCATATGAAGTTAGTATGTGATGATAATGATGTTCCAACCCAGACTAATGTGACAGACTCTGACAATCCTCCTGATCCTGTACTCTCTTCTCTGATACTCAGTCAGACGATCAACCTGAATGTCGTTATTCCCTACGTACACGACAGGTATTGAGAAATCCTCAAGTATCATTTGTAACTTCCCAATTCAGATTTGCCTCAAATACAGCATGAGTTAGCCAATGCTACAGAATTTGATCCTCCCAGAGAGGACACCCATTCTGCATATGTCAATCACACCCTAGCAGAGTTGGGGTTAAATGTAAATAACCTGTATAGATGAATAATTACAGTATCAACTTATCAGTATTCAAGAATTTTTTTTTTGTGTTCATGTTCTCTCCGCATTCTGAGAGTTAACAGTCTAGATTGCGTGCACCGAATCTGCCTTTCTGTTAAACCTCTTTCTTTGTATATATTCCTTCCTCAGATCCGTAGATCACACGAATACAGATCGATCGATCAAAATTTTGTTTTTATCACTTGTAATCTCAATGTTGAGTTCGTTGTTCATTTGTTGAGTTTTAAGTTGTACTATAGTATACCTTGTATGCATTACAGTTTCAGTTACGTAAGCTTTCATTCCAATGTTCTACTTATGTATCTATAATGTTCATGTTGTGTACTTTGACATTGTATAGAATCAGCCCAAGCCGTATACCTGCCATCTCTAGTTTGTATTAGTTGTATGTCGGGACGACATACGTTAGCGTCGCCGAGCTCTCAGTAGTAGTAACCAGTTACCAGTCTAGTAACCAGTTACCGTAACCGTCCGTTGACTCAACGACCAACCGTCTTGAGTCACGGTCTTCATATTGTGCTGAGCTGACACTATTTCAAAACACCCACTACGGGGTACTGGCCAGACGGCTAGTCAGTTTTACGAGTGTAACCAAGGAGATAGGTACGGCTGGCAAGAGCTCTGTCCACATAACAGTAATTATACGTATAACAGCCTACGTGAGTATTTCTACCCTAATCCACGTATCGAACTCCCACATGATACTGACACTGACACTGACACTGACACTGACACTGACACTGACACTAACACTGACACTAACACTAACACTGACACTGACACTAACACTAACACTGACACTGACACTAACACTGACACTGACACTGACACTGACACTGACACTAACACTAACACTAACACTGACACTAACACTGACACTGACACTGACACTAACACTGACACTGACACTAACACTGACACTGACACTGACACTGACACTGACACTGACACTGACACTGACACTAACACTGACACTAACACTAACACTGACACTGACACTAACACTAACACTGACACTGACACTAACACTGACACTGACACTGACACTGACACTGACACTAACACTAACACTGACACTGACACTGACACTGACACTAACACTGACACTAACACTAACACTGACACTGACACTAACACTAACACTGACACTGACACTAACACTGACACTGACACTGACACTGACACTGACACTAACACTAACACTAAGACTGACACTAACACTAACACTGACACTGACACTAACACTAACACTGACACTGACACTAACACTGACACTAACACTAACACTAACACTGACACTAACACTAACACTGACACTGACACTAACACTAACACTGACACTGACACTAACACTAACACTGACACTGACACTGACACTAACACTGACACTGACACTAACACTAACACTGACACTGACACTGACACTAACACTGACACTGACACTAACACTAACACTGACACTGACACTAACACTAACACTGACACTGACACTGACACTAACACTGACACTGACACTAACACTAACACTGACACTGACACTGACACTAACACTGACACTGACACTAACACTGACACTGACACTAACACTGATACTGACACTAACACTAACACTGACACTGACACTAACACTGACACTAACACTGACACTGACACTGACACTGACACTGACACTGACACTGACACTGACACTA
>NC_069428.1:31071533-31096533 GCF_026875155.1 Cherax quadricarinatus | reverse complement strand
TGTCTTCCCAGTTCCGCCAAAAAACTGTCTACTGTCCTCGGTTCCCCCTCCCAAAAGGGCTGTCTGCTGTCTTTGTTCCCGCCAAGAGATGTCTGCTGTCTCTCTGGTTCCCGTCCAAGAGACTTTCCGCTGTCTCTCTAGTTCCCGTCCAGAGAAATGTCTGCTGTCTCTCTGGTTCCCCTTTAAAAAAGCTGTCTGTGCTCCTATTCCCCCTCCAAAAAGACTGTTGCTGTCTTTTGTTCCCGTCCCGGAGCTGTTGCTTTCTTGTTCCCCCCCAAGAGACTGTCTGTTCTTCTAGTTCCCCTCCAAGGATGTTGCTGTTTCGGTTCCCGTCCAAAAAGACTTCTGCTGTTCCCCTAGTTCCCCCCAAGGGGGGTTTGCTGTCTTCTGTTCCCCTCCAAGGACGTCTGCTTCTCTTAGTTCCCGTCCAAGAGACTGTCGCTGTCTCTCTATTTTCCCTCCAGGAGATTTATATGCCCATATACCCGGTCACTACTTTAAAATTCAGAAGAAACTTCAGGGGTGTCCAAAAACCCTACAAAAATTCCAGGGGGACACGGGCGTGTCCACCCCCGCTACAACTTCCAGGGGAGGCTAAAGGGCGTGTCCACCCCCCACTACAACCTTCCAGGAGAGGTCGGGGGTGTCCCCCCCACTACAACCTTCCCGGGAGGCTACGGGCTGTCCCCCCCACTAAAAACCCTTCCCCGGGGAGGCTAGGGCGTGCCACCACATACAAAACCTTCCCGGGGGAGGGTTTTAGGCTGTCCACCCCCAGTACAACCTTTAGGAAGGTACGGGCGTGTCCCCCCACCACTACAAAACCCCAGGAGGCCGGGGGATCCACCACCCCCTACAACTTTAAAAGTGGCCATGGGGCGCGTCCACCACCACTACAACCTTCCAGAAGAGGCTACGGGAGTATCCACCACCTCTAGAGCCTCACAGGAGAGCCGGGAGACGTGTGTCAGCGCGGCGAAGCACATTCATAACATATTAAACAACAACAATAGCCCCGCACTCGCCCCAGTGACGTTACACTTTAGCTGGTGTCCCGCGGCCTCTCGATTTCCCGCCGTTTTCGCGTTTTTCCTGCGCTCCACCTCGCGCGCGCGCATAAAACAGGCCTAATGCGGCGTAAAATTGTTATGGGCCTTAATGGGGAAGGGGGGGAGGGGATCTGATTTGCTCAGTGACCATGAATGGGGGCGAGAACCCATGCATATGTGGAGAGTTATTTACTGGTATTTTGGGAAGGGGAGAGACTGTATATAACCTCACACTCACTCTTGACTGGAGAAGAACCAGTCAAGCATCAACAGCTGCTGCTGCTGCTGCTGCTGCTGCTTCTGGTGGTGGTGGTGGTGGTGGTGGTGCTGCTGCTTCTGGTGCTGCTGCTGCTGCTGTTTCTGGTGGTGGTGGTGGTGGTGGTGGTGGTTGGTGGTGGTGTGGTGGTGGTGGTGGTGGTGGTGGTGGTGGTGGTGGTGGGTGGGCTGCTGCTGTGCGTGCTGCTGCTTCTGGTTGGTGGTGGGGCTGCTGCTACTCTGGTGCGGCTGCGGCTGCTGTTTCTGGTTGGTGGTGGTGGTGGTGTGGTGGTGGTGGTGGTGGTGTTTGGTGGTGGTGGTGCTGGTGCTGCTGCTGCTTCTGGTGGGGGTGGTGGTGGTGGTGGGGTTGGTTGTGGTGGGGGTGGTGGTGGTGGTGTGAGGTGGTTGGTGGTGGGGGGTGGTGGTGGTGGTGGTGGTGTTGGTGGTGGTGCTGCTACTGCTGCCTGCTGCTGCTGATTCTGTGCTGCTGCTGCTGCTGCTGCTGTTTCTGGTGGTGTTGTAGCTAGCGGGTCTGGTGGGTGCGGGTGGGGTGGTGGTGGTGGTGGTGCTGCGCGGCTGCTTCTGGGCTGCTGCTGCATCTGGTGGGTGGTTGATGGTGGTGTGGGAATAGGTGGTGTAGTGGTGGTGGTGGTGCTGCTGCTGCTGGCTGCTTCTGGTGGGTAGTGGTGTCGGGGTGTGATGATGTGGTGGTGGGGTGTGTGGTGGGTGTTGGTGGTGTGGTGTGGTGGTGGTGCTGCTGCTGCTGCTGCTGCTGCGTTGGTGGTAGTGGTGGTGCTGGTGGTTGCGGGTGGTGTTGGTGGTGCTGTGGGGTGGTGGTGCTGCTGCCTGCTGCTGCTGGCTGCCGGCTGCCCTTCGGTGGTAGTGGTGGTGGTGGTGGTGGTGGTGGTGGTGGTGTGGTGGTGGGTGGTGGTGGTGGTAGTTGGTGGTTGGTGTGGTAGTGGTGTGTGGTTGGTGGTGGTAGTGGTGGGTGGGTGGTTGTGGTGGTGGTGGTGTGGTGGTGTAGTGGTGTGGTGGTGGTAAGTTGGAGGTGGTGGTGTGGTAGTGGTGGAAGTGGTGGTGGTGGTGGGGTGGGTGGTGGTGGTGAGGTGGTGGTGGTGGGTGGTGGTGGTGGTGGTATGGTGGGGAGGTGGTAGTGGTGGGTGGTGTGGTGGTGGTGGGTTTGGTGGTGGTGGTGGTGGTGGTGGTGGTGGTGGTGGTGTGGTGTGGTGGTGGTAGTGGGGTAGTGGTGGGGTGGTGGTGGTGGAGGTAGTGGTGGTAGTGGTGGTGGTGGTGAGTGGTGGTGGTGGTGGTGGAGGGGTGGTGGTGGTGGTGGTGGTGGTGGGGTGGTGATGGTGGGTGGGTGGAGGTGGTGTGATGGTGGTGGTGAGGTGGTGGTGGTGGGTTGGTGGTTGTGGTGGTGGTGGTGGTGGTGGGGTGGTGGTGGTAGTGTGGTAGTGGTGTGGTGGTGGTGGTAGTGGTGGTGTGGTGGTTGGTAGTGGTGGTAGTGGTGTGGTGTGGTGGTGTGTGGTGGTGGTGGTGTGGTGTGTAGTGGTGGTAGTGGTGGTGGTGGTGGTGGTGGTTTGGTGGTGGGTGTGGTTGTGGTAGTGGTGGTAGTGGTGGTGTGGGTGGTGGTGGTGGTAAGTGGTGGTAGTGGTGGTGGTGGTGGTGTGTGGTGGATGGTGGTGTGGTGGTATTGTGGTAGTGGTGGTGGTGGTGTGGTGGTGGTGGTGGTGTGGTGGTGGGTTGTGGCTGTGGTGGAGGTGTTGGTGGTGGTGGTGGAGGTGATGGTGGTGGTGGGTGGTGTGGTGGTGGATGTTGGTGTGGTGATGGTGTGGGTGGGTGGTGGTGTGATGGTGGTGGTGGTGGTGGTGGTGGTGGTGGGTGGTGGTGGTGAGGTGGTGGTGGTGGTTGGTGGTGGTGGTGGTGTGGTGATGGTGGTGGTGTGGTGGTGGTGTGGGGGGGTGGTGGTGTGGTGGGTGGTGGATGGTGGTGGTGTTGGTGGTGGTGGTGGTGTGTGGTTGGTTGGTGATGGTGGTGGTGGGTGGTGGTGTGGGTGGTGGTGGTGTGGTGTGATGTTGGTGTGGTGGTGGTGGTGGTGGTGGCGGTGGTGGTGGTGGTGGGTGGTGGTGTGTGTGGTGGTGGGTGGTGGTGGTGGTGGTGGTGTGATGGTGGTGGTGGTGGTGGTGATGGTGGTGGTGGTGTGGTGATGTGGTGGTGGAGGTGTGGGTGTGGTGTGGTGTGGTGGTGTGGGTGGTGGTGGTGGTGGTGGTGGTTGGTGGTGGTTGATGGCGGTGGTGGTGGTGGTGAGGTGGTGGTGGTGGGTGTTGGTGGTGGTGGTGGTGATGGTGGTGGTGGTGTGGTGGTTGGGTGGTGGTGGTGGTGGTGGTGGTGGTGGTGATGGTGTGTGGTGGTGGTGAAGGTGGTGGTGGTGGTGGTGTGGTGGTGTGGTGTGGTGGGGGGTGGGGATGGTGGGGTGGTGGTGGTGTGTTGGTGGTGGTGTGGTGGTGGTGGTGGCGGTGGTGGTGGTGGTGTGGTGGTGGTGGTGTGCTGCTGCCAACACAATTGCAACACATTTTCACAAGTTTTTATTATTATTAATTATTATTATTATATTATTATTATTATATTATTATCCTTTAAGTATTATTATATTATTATTATTTATTACTATTAAATATTATTATTATGATTATTATTAATTATTATTATTATATTAATATTATTAATTATTATTATTATATTCTATTACATATTATATAATTATTATTATTATATTTATTAATTATTATATTCGTATTATTATTATTATTATTACGATTATTAATTTTATTATTAATATTATTATTATTATTATTTGTCATTAATATTATTATTAATATTATTATTATTATTATTATTAATTATTATTATTATTATTATTCTATTATTATTATTAGTATGATTGTCATTATTATTATTATTATTAATATTATTATTATATTATAATTTTAACAACTCGAATTCCACCCATACAACTTTTTCCCTCCGTGTATGTGATTTCGTGTAAATTTACCAACAGGAATGCAACGCTGGTTTTTTCCCTGCCTTCGACGGGAAAGAAATGAAAGAAATAACCATGTATGTACTTACTAGAATGCAGCTGACCCTGATGGGGGGGGGAAGGACACATGATTAACGACGGTGATGGATAAATAGGTTCACAAGTGCAATCCTAACTACCGGATAGGAAAGACTAGTGACAATGAGGGAGAGTAGAAGGAGGAGATAAGGAACCCTGGTGGCTGGTTTCTCACTGTTGTAACCTCATTACCTAAACAAGCACCAACGGATGGGACCGGGAGGTGTCCAGGAGGACCAGAGACCAGGAGGACCAGGAGGACCAGGGACCCCAGGAGGACCAGGAGGACCATGAGACCGGGTGGGTGCTAAATATTTATGTATGTTGAATAGATCGTTCCGTCTATCAGTGGCACCTGGCTGGAGAACTGTGGTGCTGCTGCTAATGTTATCTTGCTGTACTGCTGCTGTTATTACTGTTGTTTTGCTGCTGCCTGGTATTATTGCTGTTGTTGCTACTGTTTCTTACTGTTACTGCTGTTCTTACTGTTACTGTTGCTAGTGTGTTACTGCTGCAATCTGTTTACTGCTGTTGTTGCTGGTACTGGGCTGTTGCTACGGCTGCTGTTATTGCTACTGTTTCTTTACTACTGTTTTCTGGTGTTGCAGCTACTGCTATTCATACTGTTGTGGGAGTTACTCTGCTGTTACTACTGCTGTTCTGGCTGTTGCTTCTGTTGTTGATACTAATGTTTTACTGACACCTACTGTTGATGTTCTTACCTTGTTTTTCCTGCTGCTGTGACTGCGTGCTACTGTTTTGATACAGTTACTATATTGCTGCCCTGTTGGCACTGTGCTGTTATTGCTGGGGCTGTTGTTGCTTTTATACTGCTGCTGTTTGTTTAGTGCCGTTTTACTCCAGTTCCTGTCGATGCTGTTACTGTTACTGAATGGGCTTTTCGTCTGCTGTTCCATTTGCTTCAGCAGTTCGTTAACTCGTTGTTTCTACTACTGCTGTACGCTGATGTTTTTCTACTGTTTGCTGTTAAGCTGTAACTGTGCTACGGTTGATGCTACGCTGTTAATGCTGTAACTGTTGCTACTGTTGATGTTGCTGTTAAATGCTGTGACTGTTTGCTACTGTGGATGTGCTGTTTAATGCTGTAACTGTTGCTACTGTTGATGTTTTGCTGTTTAATGCTGAACTGTTGCTACTGTTGAAGTTGCTGTAAATGCGTAACTGTTGCTACTGTTGATGTTCAGTAATGCCTGTAACTGTTGCTACTGTGATGTTGCTGTTAATGCTGTAACTGTATGCTACTGTTGATGTTACTGTTAATGCTGTAACTGTTGCTACTGTTGATGTAACTGTTCACAGTACTTCTGCTGTTACTGCTGTTGCCTGTAATTTAGCTGTTTGCTGAATTAGAACACATGTGGAAATACCTTATTTGAGGATAACCTGACGCTAGGAAGAGACATGAATACCTGAAGCCAGGAGAGAGGAATACCTGAAGCCGGGAAAATATACCTGAAGCCCGGGGAGAGGGATACCTGAAACCTGGGAGAGGAATACGTGAAGCAGGGGAAAAGGAATACTTGAAGCCAGGAGAGAGGGATACCTGAACCCTAAGAGAGGAATACCTGAATCAGGGGAAGAGGGATACCTGAAGCCGGGAGAGAGGGATAACTCAAGCCAGAGGAGAGGGATACCTAAAGCCCGGGAGAGAGAGAGAGGGATACCTGAGCCAGGAGAAAGGATACCTGACGCCGGAAAAAAAAGAACCTAAAGCCCGGGAGAAAGATACCAGAAACCCTAGGAGAGGGATACGAAGCCTGGGAGAGCATACGTGAAGTAGGGAAAAAGGAATTCTTGAAGCACATGGTGAGGATACCTAAACCCAAGAGAGGAATACCTGAATCAAGGGAAAAGGATACCAGAAGCCGGGAGAGGATAACTCAAGCCAGAGGAGAGGATACCTGACGCCAGGGAGAGGATACCTGAAGTCCCGGGGAGAGGATGCCTGAAGCCGGGAGAGAAACCTAAGCCGGGGAGAGAGAAACCTGACGCCGAGGATAGAGAATTAGAGTAAGGAGGAGGTGGGGTATTAATGGAGGGATGAACGTGGTGGGAGGTCAACCGGACAGAGGTGGAGTCACCACAAATCCAGCCAGAGGTGAGGCAGGTGGCCCAGAATATACCTCCCTCTCCCCTCCACCACCCAGCACCTAGAACCCCTCCACCCACACCAAGAACCCTCCACCCAGCACCTAAACCCTCCCACCCAGCACCTAGAACCTTCCACCCAGCACCAAGGACCCTCCACCCAGCACCTAGAACCTCCACCCAGCACCTAGAACCCTCCACCCAGCACCAAACCCTCCACACCAGCAACCTAGAACCCTCCACCCAGCACCTAGAACCCTCCACCCAGCACCAAGAAACCCTCACCCATGCACCTAGAACCCTCCACCCACACCAAGAACCTCCACCCCCCAAGCACCTAGACCCTCCAACCAGCACCTAGAATCCTCCAACCAGCACTAAGAACCCTCCACACCGTCACACCTAGGCAAACACACAAACACATACACACACACACACACACACACACACACACAACACACACACACACACACACACACACACACACACACACACACACACACAACACACACACACACACCACTGGGAACTTGCCTTTCATTTTTCCACAATTTACAGGTTCACACTCTCACACTTGGCTGACACAGCGTCCCAGGTTCACAGTCTCACAACTTGGCTGACACAGCGTCCACCTCACACTTCTCACACTTGGCTGACACAGCATCCCAGTTCACACTCTCACACGTGGCTACCAGCGCCCAGGTTCACACGCTCACACTGGCTGACACAGCGTCCCAGGTTCACACTCTCACCTTGGCTGACACAGCGTCCCGTTCCCCCACCTCACACTTTGGGACACAGCGTCCCAGGTTTACACTCTCCCCTTGGCTGACAAGCGTCCAGTTCACACTTCACACTTTTCTGACACAGCGTCCCCGGTTCACACTCTCACACTTGGCTGACACAGCGTCCAGTTCACACTCTCACACTTGGCTGACACAGCGCCCCAGGTTCACACTCTCACACTTGGCTGACACAGCGTCCCAGGTTTTACACTCCACACTTTGGGTGACACAGCGTCCCAGGTTCACACTCTCACACCCTTTGGGTGACACAGCGTCCCAGGTTCACACTCTCACACTTGGCTGACACAGCGTCCCAGGTTTACACTCTCACACTTGGCTGACACAGCGTCCCAGGTTCACACTCTCACACTTGGCTGACACAGCGTCCCAGTTCACACTCTCACACTTGGCTGACACAGCGTCCCAGGTTCACACTCTCACACTTGGCTGACACAGCGTCCCAGGTTCACACTCTCACACTTGGCTGACACAGCGTCCCAGGTTCACACTCTCACACTTGGCTGACACAGCGTCCCAGGTTCACACTCTCACACTTGGCTGACACAGCGTCCCAGGTTCACACTCTCACACTTGGCTGACACAGCGTCCCAGGTTCACACTCTTTTACACTTGGCTGACACAGCGGGCCCAGGTTCACACTCTCACACTGGCTGACACAGCGTCCCAGTGTTCACACTCTCACACTTGCTGACACAGCGTCCCAGGTTCACACTCTCACACTTGGCTGACACAGCGTCCCAGGTTCACACTCTCACACTTGGCTGACACAGCGTCCCAGGTTCACACTCTCACACTTGGCTGACACAGCGTCCCAGGTCACACTCTCACACTTGGCTGACACAGCGTCCCAGGTTCACACTCTCACACTTGGCTGACACAGCGTCCCAGGTTCACACTCTCACACTTGGCTGACACAGCGTCCCAGGTTCACACTCTCACACTTGGCTGACACAGCGCCCAGGTTCACACTCACACTTGGCTGACACAGCGTCCCAGGTTCACACTCTCACACTTGGCTGACACAGCGTCCCAGGTTCACACTCTCACACTTGGCTGACACAGCGTCCCAGGTTCACACTCTCTCCACTTGGCTGACACAGCGTCCAGGTTCACACTCTCACACTTGGCTGACACAGCGTCCCCAGGTTCACACTCTCACACTTGGCTGACACAGCGTCCCAGGTTCACACTCTCACACTTGGCTGACACAGCGTCCCAGGTTCACACTCTCACACTTGGCTGACACAGCGTCCCAGGTTCACACTCTCACACTTGGCTGACACAGCGTCCCAGGTTCACACTCTCACACTTGGCTGACACAGCGTCCCAGGTTCACACTCTCACACTTGGCTGACACAGCGTCCCAGGTTCACACTCTCACACTTGGCTGACACAGCGTCCCAGGTTCACACTCTCACACTTGGCTGACACAGCGTCCCAGGTTCACACTCTCACACTTGGCTGACACAGCGTCCAAAGGTTCACACTCTCACACTTGGCTGACACAGCGTCCAGGTTCACACTCTCACACTTGGCTGACACAGCGTCCCAGGTTCACACTCTCACACTTGGCTGACACAGCGTCCCAGGTTCACACTCTCACACTGGCTGACACAGCGTCCCAGGTTCACACTCTCACACTTGGCTGACACAGCGTCCCAGGTTCACACTCTCACACTTGGCTGACACAGCGTCCCAGGTTCACACTCTCACACTTGGCTGACACAGCGTCCCAGGTTCACACTCTCACACTTGGCTGACACAGCGTCCCAGGTTCACACTCTCACACTTGGCTGACACAGCGTCCCAGGTTCACACTCTCACACTTGGCTGACACAGCGTCCCAGGTTCACACTCTCACACTTGGCTGACACAGCGTCCCAGGTTCACACTCTCACACTTGGCTGACACAGCGTCCCAGGTTCACACTCTCACACTTGGCTGACACAGCGTCCCAGGTTCACACTCTTCACACTTGGCTGACACAGCGTCCCCAGGTTCACACTCTCACACTTGGCTGACACAGCGTCCCAGGTTCACACTCTCACACTTGGCTGACACAGCCGTCCCAGGTTCACTCTCACACTCTCCCACACCCTATGGCTGACACAGCGCGTCCCAGGTTCACACTCTCACACTTGGCTGACACAGCGTCCAGGTTCACACTCTCACACTGGCTGACACAGCGTCCCAGGTTCACACTCTCACACTTGGCTGACACAGCGTCCCAGGTTCACACTCTCACACTTGGCTGACACAGCGTCCCAGGTTCACACTCTCACACTTGGCTGACACAAGCGTCCCAGGTTCACACTCTCACACTGGCTGACACAGCGTCCCGGTTCACACTCTCACACTTGGCTGACACAGCGTCCCAGGTTCACACTCTCACACTTGGCTGACACAGCGTCCCAGGTTCACACTCTCACACTTGGCTGACACAGCGTCCCGGGTTCACACTCTCACACTTGGCTGACACAGCGTCCCGGGTTCACACTCTCACACTTGGCTGACACAGCGTCCCGGGTTCACACTCTCACACTTGGCTGACACAGCGTCCCAGGTTCACACTCTCACACTTGGCTGACAACAGCCGTCCCAGGTTCACACTCTCACACTTGGCTGACACAGCGTCCCAGGTTCACACTCTCACACTTGGCTGACACAGCGTCCAGGTTCACACTCTCACACTTGGCTGACACAGCGTCCAGGTTCACACTCTCACACTTGGCTGACACACAGCGTCCCAGGTTCACACTCTCACACTTGGCTGACACAGCGTCCCAGGTTCACACTCTCACACTTGGCTGACACAGCGTCCCAGGTTCACACTCTCACACTTGGCTGACACAGCGTCCCAGGTTCACACTCTCACACTTGGCTGACACAGCGTCCCAGGTTCACACTCTCACACTTGGCTGACACAGCGTCCCAGGTTCACACTCTCACACTTGGCTGACACAGCGGTCCAGGTTCACACTCTCACACTTGGCTGACACAGCGTCCCAGGTTCACACTCTCACACTTGGCTGACACAGCGTCCCAGGTTCACACTCTCACACTTGGCTGACACAGCGTCCCAGGTTCACACCTCTCACACTGGCTGACACAGCGTCCCAGGTTCACACTCTCACACTTGGCTGACACAGCGTCCCAGGTTCACACTCTCACACTTGGCTGACACAGCGTCCCAGGTTCACACTCTCACACTTGGCGACACAGCGTCCCAGGTTCACACTCTCACACTTGGCTGACACAGCGTCCCAGGTTCACACTCTCACACTTGGCTGACACAGCGTCCCAGGGTTCACACTCTCACACTTGGCTGACACAGCGTCCCAGGTTCACACTCTCACACTTGGCTAGACACAGGCGTCCCAGGTTCACACTCTCACACTTGGCTTGACACAGCGTCCCAGGTTCACACTCTCACACTTGGCTGTACACAGCGTCCCGGTTCACACTCTCACACTTGGGCTGACACAGCGTCCCAGGTTCACACTCTCACACTTGGCTGACACAGCGTCCCAGGTTCACACTCTCACACTGTGGCTGACACAGCGTCTCCAGGTTCACACTCTCACACTTGGCTGACACAGCGTCCCAGGTTCACACTCTCACACTTGGCTGACACAGCGTCCCAGGTTCACACTCTCACACTTGGCTGACACAGCGTCCCAGGTTCACACTCTCACACTTGGCTGACACAGCGTCCAGGTTCACACTCTCACACTTGGCTGACACAGCGTCCCAGGTTCACACTCTCACACTTGGCTGACACAGCGTCCCAGGTTCACACTCTCACACTTGGCTGACACAGCGTCCCAGGTTCACACTCTCACACTTGGCTGACACAGCGTCCCAGGTTCACACTCTCACACTTGGCTGACACAGCGTCCCAGGTTCACACTCTCACACTTGGCTGACACAGCGTCCCAGGTTCACACTCTCACACTTGGCTGACACAGCGTCCCAGGTTCACACTCTCACACTTGGCTGACACAGCGTCCCAGGTTCACACTCTCACACTTGGCTGACACAGCGTCCCAGGTTCACACTCTCACACTTGGCTGACACAGCGTCCAGGTTCACACTCTCACACTTGGCTGACACAGCGTCCCAGGTTCACACTCTCACACTTGGCTGACACAGCGTCCCAGGTTCACACTCTCACACTTGGCTGACACAGCGTCCAGGTTCACACTCTCACACTTGGCTGACACAGCGTCCCAGGTTCACACTCTCACACTTGGCTGACACAGCGTCCCAGGTTCACACTCTCACACTTGGCTGACACAGCGTCCCAGGTTCACACTCTCACACTTGGCTGACACAGCGTCCCAGGTTCACACTCTCACACTTGGCTGACACAGCGTCCCAGGTTCACACTCTCACCTTGGCTGACACAGCGTCCCAGGTTCACACTCTCCAAAACTTGGCTGACACAGCGTCCCAGGTTCACACTCTACACTTGGCTGACACAGCGTTTCCCCCGTTCACACTCTCACACTTGGCTGACACAGCGTCCCAGGTTCACCAACTCTCACACTTGGCTGACACCCGCGTCCCAGGTTCACCCCTCTCACACTTGGCTGACACAGCCCTCGGTTCACACTCTCACACTTGGCTGACACAGCGTCCCAGGTTCAAAACCCCTCACACTTGGCTGAAAACAGCGTCCCAGGTTCACACTCTCACACTTGGCGGGCACAGCGTCCCAGGTTTTACACTCTCACACTTGGCTGACACAGCGTCCAGGTTCACACTCTCCACTTGGCTGGACACAGCCGTCCCAGGGTTTACACTTCACACTTGGCTGACCGGTCCCAGGTTCACACTCTCACACTTGGCTGACACAGCGTCCCAGGTTCACACTCTCACACTTGGCTGACACAGCGTCCCCAGGTTCGCACTCTCATACAAAATTTTTGTTTTAGTCTTTCAATGGGAATATGGAATTGTAAAAGAGAAGTGAGGCGAATGTTGTGAGCGAAATACTGTGATGCAAGTTCTGTGAGGCGAGTGTTGTGAGGCGAGTATGTCAGGCGAAATACTGGGGAGGCGAGTACTGTTGAGGCGAGTTTTTTGAGGCGAGTGTTGTGAGGCGAATACTGTGAGGGAGTGTTGTGAGGCGAGTGCTGTGAGGCGAGTACTGTGGGGGCGAGTGTTGTGAGGGGGAGTACTGTGGGGGCGTGTGTTGTCAGGCGAGTACTGTGAGGCGAGTATTTGCAGGCGAAATTTCTGTGGGGGCGAGTGCCCGTGAGGCGAGTACTGTGATGCAAGTTCTGTGAGGCGAGTAAATGGAAGCGAGAATGGGGAGGCGAGAACTGTGAAGCGAGTACTGTGAGGCGATTTTCTGTGTCAGCTTCTGGTGTTACCTTTTTTTACTCTCACACCCTGGGGTACCCTCGTCACAAGTTTTCACATCCATCTGCCCAACTTCCCACTCACTCCTCTTACCAGTATCGTGGGCGCCCTTACGTCACGGTCGCACTTGTCGAAGGCTTTCTCAAAGTCGATGTTCATCTGAGACCATCACAGTGGTCCAGGAGCTGTGATAGGCCCCAGTGATCTTTGCTTCATCCGTCTTGACCCGATATACCTTTCATTTTACCTTTGATGAGTTCCCAGAGTTTTTATACTCTCGGAGCCCGGCCATGTAAGAATCGATCCTGAGTCTTTCATTTTCTATTATTCTATATGGTTGGCCATTTTGCATCTAAAAATCCTTTCAGAAATCAAAATAATGAGATGTCAGAGCCATGGTCTATATATATTTTTTTTTTGTACACTTGTTTTTTTGCCACCATTGGTAGAAGACTAAGGGTTATGACTTTGACCATAATTTTTAAAAGGGGTGGGGGGGGGTTTAAGCCAGCGGAAGGTCTCGGTCATTTGACCAAAAACTCCAGCTGCGGGTCATATTTTGACTAAGACCCGGGGTCAGGAAGTTACTGTCATGTTTCCCGACGAACCTTACCTAACAAATTTACTGACGTTTCTTCAATAAAACATTTGAGGCAGTTAGACAGTAATAAAGAATATGATATTGTTTATTTGGATTTCAGTAAAGCCTTCGATAGAGTACCTCACAAGAGACTCTTAAGAAAAGTGGCAGCTCATGGTATAGGAGGAAAAGTTCTAGCATGGATAGAGGCATGACTGACCAATAGAAAGCAGAGTTTCCATTAATGGGGTCATATCTGAATGGGGAATTGTCCGTTGTTGATTGTAGTGGCTGGTACGTTGTTGTCCGTTGTTGACTATAGTGGCTGGTACGTTGTTGTTCGTTGTTGATTGTAGTGGCTGGTACGTTGTTGTCCGTTGTTGATTGTAGTGGCTGGTACGTTGTTGTCCGTTGTTGATTGTAGTGGCTGGTACGTTGTTGTCCGTTGTTGACTGTAGTGGCTGGTACGCTGTTCTCCGTTGTTGACTGTAGTGGCTGGGCCTAAACTGATCCAGTGGCTTCCACTAGGATCAGTTTTTGGGCCCTCTTTTTTTCGTAATTTACATTAATGACCTTGATGAAGGAATTTACAATTGACATGAGCAAATTTCCTGATAATACAAAAATAGGCCATGTGATTCATTCCAAGAAGGATACCAATAAACTCCAGGAGGATTTGGACAAATTTTAAAGTCTTGGTCTGAAAAATGGCAGATGAAGTTCAATGAAAATAATGAAAATAACCTCGAAGTTAAAAACTAAGTAGAGTAGAGCTTGATCATCAGTATGGAAAAAGCCCTGGGATCTTTGGGAGCAAAAAATCAGTAAAAGGTTAAGGGAACCGCAAGTTGATAAATTAAACACATATGCAACCTTGGTATCTTTTTTTAAAGGGAAAAAGGTATCCCCAAACCTTCCCACCCCTCTATACACCCCACATCCCCAAAAGAACCCCACACCTCCCCCGACACCCCACCTCCACCACAATTCCCACTAAACCCCCCAAAAACTGTACATAAAGTTGAGCATACTTGCAAGTCAAAAATATTTGTAGGCCACTGATAATGAACCCGGGGGGAAATACGTACACCAAGAAAACAGAAAGGGTTCACACCAAACACCACACACAACACACCACCACACACACACAAAACAACCCCCACACACCCCACACACCCCACATGAAGAGGCGGGCCAGGGGTTATGATCGCCCCTGCAACCACATATGTGAGTCAAAACCCCCACCCAGTAAAAAGAGAAGAAAAAAAGGCGAAAGAGGAAAAAAGTAAAGCGAGAGGGGGAAGAAGGGGGGAAAAGAAAATTTTTTGTGGAGGGAAACGCGAAAGAAATTTGGATGGGGGGACAAAAAAGAAAAAGGGGGAAAAGAAGGAGAGGGAGGTGAAACGGGGGTTTTGGGAAAAAAAAAATTTGGAAGGGGAAGGGGGGGAAAATTTTGGGCAGGTGTTTTTTTTCCGGAAGATAAGAAGGGGGATAAAATTAAGATGAAAAGGGGACCCCCGAAAGGAAAGAAAAGGGAGAAGAGGAAAGGGAGGGAGAGAGAGAGAAAAGGGGAAGAAGAAGGGAAAGGAAAAGAAAGGGGGAAAGGGGAAAAAGCTAAGGAAAAGCTAATCTTAGGGGGTTTTTAAAACCAAAACTCAATTAGGGGATTTAACCCAAAAGACGCTGGGAAAATTATAGGAAGAAGAAAAGTAGAAAATTTTTAGGAGGAAACAAATTTTTTTGGGAAGAGAAGAGGAGGGGAGAAAGCCGCCGACTCCCTCTGATTTTATACAACACAACTTAAAATGCTCCGTTTCTTTCAAGGAAGAAAATAGTTGACAGCGAATGTGTGTTTAAGCCCGACTTTCTTGGTTATCTTAATAATCTACACTATGCTGCCATGTATGATAATTTAGTAAGTGTTGTTACCTTCCCGATAAACTGACTTTGTTTTCCCCGTATAAAAAAAGCGGAAAAAGAAATGGAAAACGAGCAAGAGTAAGGGGATTTCGGAAGAGAAGACTGGGTGGGGAAAGGGAAAACGAGAGAATTGCAATGGGAAAGGGGTAAAGAGCAAAACTGGGAAAAAAGGGAAGTAAATGGGCAAAGTCGGGCCCAAAGTCGTCATAAGCTCCTCTCTTCTATGTGCGGTAATTTGTTAGGATTAATGAAACAAAGTCCAAAAGCAAAAAAAATAATTTATGCAAACACGAAGGGAGGGAAAAACGAAAAAGAGAAACCCGTAATTCAATCTGGCTCAGGAAGCAAGGGGGCGTCAAAAGAGTTTGTGAGAAAACACAGACCAAATAGAAAAACACACAAGGGGGAAACAGAAGGGCAAAACTATTGCCAAGAAAAAAAGGAGAAAGGACAGACACTTTGACAAAGAATTCCGTCACGGGCCAAACTGAACCAAAAGATTCTCTACAGTCCAGTTAAAAAAAGAAAGAGTGAGGCCCCCGTGAGATCGCAGGAAGGAAAAGGAAAAAAGGGAAAAAGGAAAGAAGGAAGGAAGACACCGACCCAAAAAGACAGAGAGGTATGCAGAATTAAAAAAAATTTGAAGAGATATTTAGAGAACAAGTGGTTTATCTAAGTATTGTGAGTCACGACATAACAACACGAGTTGGACACTTTTAATACAACAAAAATTACGATATTACTAAAGGGGTTGAGTAATAGAGGCAATGAACTAGACGAGGGATAAAACCCCTGTGTAACCAGTACCCCACTGTGTGACCCAGTAACCCACTTGTGTGACCCAGTTACCCACTGTGTGACCAGTAAGCGATAGTCTTTAATCATAATAATAATAATAATTTTTTATTGTTATGCTTATACATTTTTGTACAGAAGGGGTATCACAATTGGGTGTACGTGGCCATATGCCCCTTATATGCAGAGCTTCTCGTAGCAAACATAAGGCCTAACTTTAAGATTAAGCAAGTCAATAACAGTGTAAAAACTGTACATGATGGTCAACGGACCTGCCAGTGTACGTCCACAACTACTCTGTATTTCTCTTACTAACGACAACGACTTTTGGTCATCTATGACACTACTCCAGCTCAGTCCAAGCTATTGTTAATGAAGAGCGCTAAGAAATAGCAACCTGGATAATTGTCCAATAAACCTACACTGATATAGACAAAAAACCTCGCAATTTATGTTTTTGAAGTAAAGGATGTTGAGGACGAAATTGTAAACATATGCTTAACAACATCCTTATTGCAAAACATAATGAGGGAAATTGTCCTGTTACACCATTACACCTTGACACGAGAGAACCTGGAAATTCACACCCATAACCAACACAACAACAAAAGAGGATCTAAAACATTTGGGAACCTTTCCAAAGATACGTTACTATGTTACCACAAAGCAGCACTACTTACACTATACTCTATTCCATTGATCTACGCCCCACCTCAACCGAGGCAATTTCGTGTCTCTGGTCCACATTGAGCAATCAACTAAGAGTCAATATATAACCAACTAAAAGCTACAGTGAAGAATGATCCACGACAATCCACAACTAGACAACCCTCGAACCCCCCCCCCCCCACTTTCAAAGACTAGTCATCTATACAAAACTTTCACTCGTACATACTTGTGCTGCTATACATTACAGAACAATCAGTTTCAATGTAAATCCGTGACCTGAATTCTGTCTTAAACAGTGTGCAATAAGACCCTGGACACATACTAAAATATAGAAGACCCCACAAAATTCTGTGACATTCCCCGTGTCAGGTTAAATTTTTTCAAAAACTTATGCTTCATATAATGACCCAAAATCGGAACGCTCTGGCAGAAATCTCCAGAACCACGTGACTCAGCTAGCATTTTTTTAAAACCACAATTAGAAAACGACCGTATCTCAGTTAACTATCCTCGGCCATCATATAAAATATATAAAAAAAAACTATAAATGCATTTGCATAATATTCAAGGAAAATAGGTAAATCATTATAATCAATATAGAAATACGTCTCGATTATCTGGAACATCTCAAATTGATGTTAATCATTTCCATTGAGTCTACCTGATGTCAATAATCAGAACAGTAATTCTTCTGTGCCAAACTCATTAAAATTCCATATAACATAACTAATTGGAATAAACTGACCTCCTGGCGTATATAAAGGCTCCATCCTGTCACTTCAACTCCATATTGTTTCAGACTATGGAAGTAGATACTCGTCTCCAGACATGAGGGACTGGACCACCTCAAGACATCAATGGTGATGGACTGATTAAATCGTCTGTCAAGTCCTTCTGCTTTTATCAACTTTTCTGTACATCGACTGAAGAAGCCTACTGTGTCGGGGAAACGTGTTAGAAATAAAGATCCCTAATAGGGGGGGGGGGGGGGGGGGGGGGGGGGGGGGGGGGGGGGGGGGGGGGGGGGGGGGGGGGGGGGGGTGTTGCATAGTTTGTCTTACCTAACAACTATTTTCTCGTATTCTTTGTAGCAACAAGCCTTTCCTGAGGTACACTAGTATCCCGGGGCATGTTGAGAGGAGGTGGTGTGTCATTGATCGAGACGTATTGCTTTTCTGGTTTAGTAAGGGTATAACTTGATATATGTAAGTGCATGGCTCTTATACCTTGAATGATCAAGCTTGAGGAGTAGGATGCTGTCATCAACTGTATCAAAAGCTTTAGTTAAGGTTGATAGGTCCAAGCGGATTCGTTTTTTTTTTTCAATGCTGTGTAAAGTAGGTCTAGCTTATGTATGTATTCGTCATTTGGTGGCTTTTGTGTTCTCCTGAATGCCAAAGTGGCAGGTGTTAAGGATGCTTGTGGATGTTATGAAGGAGTATAGATTTTTCTGTATGAGCGTCTCCATGAGTTTTGGAAAGTAAAGACAGGTTTGTTATTGGCCTCTAACTGTTTCACAATCCGTCGGGTCACCATCTTTGTGTAGTGGTGTTATCCTTCTACTTTGAGTGATGCCGGGAAAGTGTTGGTTTCTGGGATTTGTAAAGACTAAAGTAAGTTGTGTTGAAAGGATTTGAGGGCCGTTCGTTTAGACAGTATTGGTGGTACGTGGGTTACATTTCCTGATGTGTCTTTTTTAGAGACTTAATAATGATGGTATACGCTCAGTGGCTGTGTTTGGTGGAAGATAGGAGGGATGTTGGGAAGTTTCCATGCAGCCAGTCATTAGCTCGGGCATTGGTAAATGGAATTTAGTGGGCGAGGACTTGATCCTATGGTTGAGGAAGAAGTGATTTTTCTTGTGAGCTGTATCAGTAGGCCAAGTTACCGGGTCGTTTGGTTTAGTTTAGCACAATATACTAGTAATGTTCAGTTTTGTGGTGCGCTCAGATCTGGAGAGAGTATCTTCCCATGTCTTTTTAATATTTCTCTCGTTTTCAGTGAATTTTTTAGAAATAGTACGAGTTGCTGACTTTCCTGTTACTTTTGCGAGGACTGACTTTTAGTGTGTTTAATGTAATTCATTTACCTATTAGAGTGCCTTCCTATATTGGATTCACATTATTGTTTGCCATATGAATGGATCTCAGGATACTGTTAGGTATGTCATGGGTAGAGTTTGTTTGTATTAGTGATCTGTTGAGTATTTATGGGACTATGTTTGTTATATGGTGCTGGTATGTATTTTGTTTTAGAAAGTGTCTACCCATCGCTGTTGATACCAACAACATTAGATAATTCTGCAGGTCATCAACTTAGCTTTAAGTTCTGCGTCAAGTTATTTATTGAACCTCATCATGGATCGAAAAGAGGAAATTTATTACATTGTCATGTTCAGGGCTGACAATGTGTTTGTTTGGAGGAAAGTTGGGTCGTGTCAGTATTGTTGTCCGTGATTTCCTCTCGCTTTAAGGGGCGAGTATGTTTTGTCCCAGATGTGGTTCAAATGGCCGCACTCGTCTCAGTTAATCCTTGTTGCTTTGTGTAATCGCTTGTACAGTAGGTTTTGTTCATGGTTGTTAATGAAGGGTCATAACATATTGGTCCAACGTCTCTGGTCAAGGTTGATGGTTGAAGTCTCTCTGCTGGTTGTAGATCTGTTTTATTTCTTGTTTAATCTGTAATCAGGTATTTGAAGTTTATGCGCTGAAGGCTGGGAGTGTTAATATAGGGCAGCCTGAAGATTGCCTCAGATTGCTATATGAGTTTTTAAAAGTTCTACAGAGAAGTTTGCAATACATACTCACCATATTCATTATTGATAGGATATGGTGGTGCTACTTGATAGTTCATTAGAATAATAATGGTAAATACCCCTCCCTCCAGTTGTTTTCCGGCTGTAGTTGTGGGTTCTGTGTAGGCCAGGTAGTGCGTAGTTTTTTTTACTGTGACTTTGCTAAGTCAAGTTTCAATAAGAATAATAAAGGGAAAGTTGTCTTGAATGAAATCCGGATTGGGGGGCATGACGGACCCATCATAGTGTGTTTACTAGGATCTAATAATTGTAATATTCAAAAATATAATATGTCTGTCATTGCTGAGACAGTTCTGCTTGTGCTGCTGTGTAGTAAGATACTGTTAATCCCAGTAAGTGTTGAACTGGAGTGTACGTAGAATGCGAACGAGAGTCAGTTTCTGGGGTCGGTTTCAGCATTGATCATTTACGTATTGACTGATAAATATTTAAATGATTATGATGTTGATAGGATGACCAAGGTAAAGTTTTACTATCTTGCAATAGTGAGTTGGTTGAACAATAGATGGATATTGTATAATTGTTCCAGGCAGATTGACCATATTATCTAATAAACGATATTGATATAGGGAGTAATTAATGATAATGAACGATTAATACTAGATATACCTATAGCACCTAAACTGTGTTATTGACTAATAACTGCAATAAAGTAGACCAGTAAACAAGAAGGTTTATAATCAGCAGCACCTAACTCGGACAGTGTTGCAATAACTATGTTATAAGACTATACACAGTAGTTCAAAATAAAGTAGGTTTATACTATCATGGACGTTGACAGATACTACAATATAATTGAAAAAAATAGAAAATAAAAACTGAACAGTATGGTTGAACAACTTGACAGTAAAACTCTTGTCAATTACAAATGACAATTAGTTTTATAGAGAAAAATTTTTCCTAAAAAACTGGAGTTTGATAACAGTTCCTGGGGGAAGATGCACAAGGACATTTTTATTCTGACGTCAGAGACGCTCACTATAGGAATTTTAAGTCATGTTCAGTAGTATAAAATATCCCTTCCTGTATTGATTCCTTTTTAATAACAATTTGTTCCGCCGTCCCTTGCAAAGGCAACTGATGGATTTTCCCGGTCAGTCGTAGGTTTTTTTCTTATCCTAGCAGGACAAACGTGCCAGAAAATTGGAAAAAGGCAAATGTGGGAGAGTTAAGAGACATTTTAGGCCGGTACCTCTAACATGAATATTATCAAACTTTTTGAAGAAGATTGAACAAAATAATGAAATTAAAACTCTTAGAGATAAAATTCTTTACAGAAAACCATGATAGGTTAAGGGATGTCCTGTCTTATTACGAACTTGCTGGAGTTGTATGAGAGAATAACAGAAATGAAACAAGTAATGGCTATGTCTTGTAAGGAAAGGTTAAGGAACTCGACCTGATGACAGTGGAGGAGAGATAGTGGGAGACATGATAACGATGTATAAAATACTGAGAGGAATTGAAATGGATAAAAAGGGCTAGAATGTTCCAGTTGTGTCCCCTTGCTCACGGGATACATGAACAAGAAGACACAGCTGGGCGTTGAGAACTCAGATGAGCCATAGGGATGTTAGGAAGTATTTCTTCAGCCTTAGAGTTGTAAGGAACAATCTGGAGAGTGATGTAGTGGAGGCAGGATCCATACATACATAGCTTTAAGAAGAGGTACGATAAGGCTCTTGGAGTCGGGAGAGAGTGAACCTAGTAGTGACCATCGAAGAGGCGGAGCCATGAGCTGTAACTCAACCCCTGCAGCCACACACACACGGACACACACAGACAGATAGACAGACAGACAGACAGACAGACAGACACACACACACACACACACACACACACACACACACACACATTGGAGTATGCGGCACCAGTTTGGAACCCACACCTAGCCAAGCACGTGAAGAAACTAGGGGAAAGGCAAAGGTTTGCAACAAGACTGTCCCAGAGCAAAAGAGGTTGTCCTACGAGGAGAGGTTAAGGGAAATCAAACCTGACGACACTGGAGGACAGGGGGAGATAGGGGGGACATGATAACGACATACAAAATACTGAGAGAATTGACAAGGGGGGACAAAGACAGGATGTTCCAGAGATTGGACACAGTAACAAGGGGACACAGTTGGAAGCTGAAGGACACAGATGAATCACAGGGATTTAGGAAGTATTTCTTCGCCCCAGAGTAGTCAGTAAGTGGGAATAGTTTGGGAAAACGATGAAATGGAGGCAGGATCCATACATAGCTTTAAACAGAGGATGATAAAGCTCACGGCTCAGGGAGAGTGACCTAGTAGCGATCAGTGAAGAGGCGGGGGCCGGAGCTCGGACTCGACCCCCGCAACCTCAAATAGGTGAGTACAACTAGGTGATACACACACACACACACATACACACACACACACAAAACACACACACACACACACACACACACACACACACACACACAACACACACACACACACACGCACACGCACACACACACACACACACACACACACACACACACACACACCCCACACACACACACACACCCGGTCGAGCAATTGGCTCCTGGAGTTCAACCCCACTAATTTGAAAAAGTCATGAAGATTGGGGAAGGGAAAAAGACCTCAGACGGATTTACGGGTTTTGGGGGCCAAAGACTACAAACTTCACTCAAGGGAAAAAAAGATTTTGGGGGGGTTTAAAATACCAAAAGGGAGGAAAGAAAAAGCAGGAAGCAGGAGAGAGAGGACCCATTTAGCGATCAGGGGAAGAGGCGGGGCCAGGAGCGGGAGCCCGGGGACCCCTGAACCCAAAAATTAGGTGAGTGAAAAATTAGGTGGGGTACCCCACACAAAACACACACACACAACCCCCAAACACACACACACACCTGGTCGAGCAATTGGCCCCGGGGGGTTAAACCCCACAAAGTGCAAAGTAAATGAAAGATTGGGGGGGGCAAAAAAGGGCCCGCAGACGGATTTTAAATTTTAAAAGGGGGGCCAAAGATAAAAACTTCACTAAGGGAAAAAAAGATTTGGGGGTGAGTATAAACCAGGAAACATCTCCTAAAAGGGGCAATAACAAAAAAACCCAGGGCCATTTTTGGGCGCCTGGAAAACCTCAGAAAAGGCCCATTCCGACATCTTAAAAAGGGAAATCGTTCAGGCCCTTTTAACCGTTTTTCGTTAGGCCCATATTGGAGTATGCGGCACCATTTTGGAACCCACCCCTTAGGCAAGCACGAAAGGGAAACTAGAGAAAGTGCGAGGTTTGCAACAAGACTAGTCCCAGAGCTAAGAGGTATGTCCTCCCGAGGAGAGGTTAAGGGAAAATGGGACCTGATGACACTGGGGACGGGGAGATTTAGGAGGGACATGAAAAAGAAATAAAAAAATTTAATGAGAGGAATTACAAGGGTGGACAAAGCCCGGGATTTTCCCAAAAGATTGAACACAGCAACAAGGGGTACTTTTGGGAAGTTAAAAGCTAAAGATGAATTAAAGGGACTGTTGGGAAAAATTTTTCTTCACCCAAGAGAGCCAGGAAGTGGAGTATTTTGGGAAAGTATTTTAGGGAGGCAGGATCCATACATAGCTTTAAAAAGGGGGATGATAAAAGTTTATGGTGCGAGGAGAGTGACCCAGTAGGGGGCCAGTGAAGAGGCGGGGCCAGGAGCTATGATCGACCTTTGAAACCCACAACTGGCGAGTATACACACACAAACACACACACACACACACCCACACACACCCACAAAACCCCACAAAACCACACCCCACCCCAAACACCCCACACACACAAAAACACAGGGTAGCGGGGGTTTACAAACACACACCCCCCCCCAAGGGTTTAGCGAGGGTACACACCACACACACACGGTAGCGAGGGTAACACCCACTCAACAAAACACACCCCACACACACAAGGTAGCGAGGGTACACACCCCACCACAGGGTTTTAGCGAAGGTACACGCCCCACCACACCTTTTAAGCGAGGGTACACACACACACCCCGGTAGGGGGGGTTACCCACAAACGGTAGCAAAGGGTAACCCCAACACACCCCAACACAGGGTTTGCGAGGGTACACACCCCACACACACAAAAACACGGTAGCGAGGGTACCACACACACACGGTAGCGAGGGTAACACACACACACACACACACGGTAGCGAGGGTACACACAAAAAAACCCCACAACACACCCCACACGGTAGCGAGGGTAAAACACACACAAAACACAGGTTTGCGAGGGTACCCCCACACACACACACGGTAGCGGGGTACACACAAAACCCCACACAAAACACAGTGGGCGTCGTTTTTTGTTTTGTCGCAACCTGATACCCACTTTTTAATTCAGGGTCAAGGGGTTGCTATGCCAGAGCATCATTAAGGAGAAAAATTCCCCCGTAGTAACTTAGCTCGCCGACGATACCCCCACTCACCAATACATACCCAAAGTGCCCCCCAGGGTATTTGTTGACCCTTTCATTCCATTTTCTAAGGGGGTTTTTTCTCCCGTTTTTTCCCCGAACCTCAGTCGCTGCGCCTTTTCAAAGCGCTGTGCAAACCCCCACCACCACCCCTTTTTAAAAGGCCCCTTTGGGGTCTATTAGGGCTTAAATTTAACGGGATTTGGCTACTGTTGAAAAAAAAGTCTCGAAAAAAAATTGGCGGGAAACTTGGCTGTGGTGTTTTTGGTGGTTTTTGTTGTGGGTTTTTTTGGTGTTGGTTTGGGGGTGTTGTTGTGTTGTGGTTTTGGGGTTTTTGGGGTTGTTGTGGTTTTGTGGGGTGTTGTGGTGGGGTTGTGTTGTGGTGGTGTTGTGGTGGTGTTGTTGGGGTTGTGGTGGTGGGTTTTTGTGTTGTGGTGGTGTTTGGTGGTGTTGTGGTGGGGTTGTTGTTTTTGTGGTGGTGTTGTGGTGGTGTTGTTGTTTGTTGTGTTGTGGTGGTGTTGTTTTGGTTTTTTGTGGTGTTGTTTTTGGTTTTTGTTTTTTTGTTGTGGTTTGGGGTTTTTTGTGTTGTTGTGGTGTTTTTGGGTGGTGTTGTGGTGGGGGTTGTGGTTGGGGTTGTGGTCTTGTGGTGGTGTTTTTTTTTTGTTGTTGTGGTTTTTGGGGGTGGTTTTTGTTTTGTTTGTGGTGGGGTTGTGGTGGTGTTGTTGGTTGTTGTGGTGTTGTGGTGGGGTTGTTGTGGGGGGGGGTTTGTTGTGGTGGTGTTGTTGTGTTGTGGTGGTGTTGTGGTGGGGTTTTTTTGTGTTGTGGTGGTGTTTTTGGTGGTTTGGTTTTTGGTTTTTTGTTGTGGTGTTGTGGTGGTGTTGTTGTGTTGTTGTGGTGTTGTGGTTTGGTTTTTGTGGTGGTCTTGTGGTGGGGGTTGTGGTCTTGTGGTGGTGTTGGGGGTGGTGTTGGGGGTGGTTTTTTGTTGTGTTGTGTGGTGGGGGTTGAAATGGGGGTTTAGTTGTGTTGTGGTCTTGTGGTTTTTGTGGTGGGGTTGTGGGGGTTTGGGGGTGGTGTTGTGGGGGTGTTGGGTT
>NC_069428.1:31054981-31071033 GCF_026875155.1 Cherax quadricarinatus | reverse complement strand
TAGATTGGTAACAACAACCACCCAGGGAGGTACTACCGTCCTGTGGAGTAGGTTGGTAGACAACAACCACCCAGGGATTTTACCCCGTCCAGGGGATGGGTTTGGAACGCAGCCACCCGGGGAGGTACTACCGCCCTTTGGGGTAGTAGGTTGGTGAAAACAACCACCCAGGAGGTACTACCTCCCGTGTAGTAGGTTGGTAAAACAGCAACCGCCCAGGGAGGACTCCCGCCTCCTAGTGTGTGTAAAAGAAAGCCTTAATTGTTTTAAATGTGGTAGGATTGCTGGCGTCTTTTGCTGTCTCATAAATTTAAAAGGTTTTAGGTACCTTGCTACTTCTACTTACACTTAGGTCACATACCATGCTGTAAAAAGAAAATTAATACACAAAATCTGGGTTTTTTTCATTTTCTTACTAAAGTTCTTTTTCTTGTTTTTTTTCCCTTTTTATTCCATGAGGAAGGGGAACAAACCCTTCCTCCGAAAAGTCATGCTGTTGTAAGAGGCACTAAAATGCCGGGAGCAAGGGGGCTAGTAACCCCCTTTTTTCCCTGTATTTTACAAAATTTAAAAAGGAGAAACTTATGTTTTTCCTTTTGGGGTTTTCACCCTGTCTCGGTGGGATACTCCCGGGTACGTTGAAAGAAAAGACTCTCTCTGCTCTCCCTCTCGTAATAATATTTTATAAAATATATATATTTTTAAATTTATATATTATTTTAATATATAAAAATTTTATATATATAAACAAAACAACAACAACCAGACGGGGGGACTTTTTAAAAAAGCATTAGGACGATAATAACCAGCACGAAAAGTCAGTCAACACTAGGGGTCCGGAGCAGAATATAACATTTCTCTCACACACTTAAATTGCAATCTATTTTCCGATCCAAAAAATTTGGCTACGTATTTGAAACTAATATAACAGTTGCACGCCAAAATGCCCCGCTTGCAACAACAACTCGGAAAATTTTTTTACGGGGATTCACCGAATAATGACGTGCGTGTGCTGTTACACCAAAATTGGGTTTTTTTTTATAGCAACAGTGACCTGCCTGGCCCGTTCATGTTCTTTAGGGGGATGGAACCGGGAGGGGGAAGGGGGAGACGGAGGGGGAGAAGGGGGGGGAAAGGGAAAGAGGGGGGGAGGAGGGGGGATAAATGAGGTTCTTTTTGCATACATGCCTCCAGTTTAGTGGAGAACATAACGGGGGAAGTAGGTACCTGTACTCTAAAGGGACGAGGTGGAGAATATTTCAGTATTCGGGCTGAGGAAATCGGCCCCCTTGGGCAAGTTAGTGATGGAGTGGTGATATAAGTGCCCTTCTTTTTCGGGTTTTGGGACTCTGCCTGGTTTGGGAAAGGCGATGGGTTTGAAAAAAATATAAAAGGGGAATGGTAAGGGGGAAGGCCCGCAGTCAACACCGGGTTTCCTAAAAACCAAGGGGAGTGTTGGAAAACCCCGAACGGCTGATTCAGCAAAGGGGATGGGCAAGCACGGCAAGTTTAGTTAAAATACAAGAAAGTCTAAAAATTCCCCCTCATTGACCCTTCAAGACGCAACCAAATTTCAGAAAACCTGGGCCTGAGTACAAAATTTTTAACCAGCTTCTGCTAGTAAGAAAAAACAGGAGGGGTGTATTTTATCTCCGCAGTGATTTTCTCCCAACCCCCCTGGTTTCATATAATATATAAATAAATATAATAATTTTTTTAAAATATATATTTTTATAATTTTATTTATATATATAAAAATTTTATAATAAAATAAAAATATTTTATATTATATTAAAAATGAAATAAGTCACGTAAACGGTGATTTCAAAATATGCAAAAAAACCCATCTAAAAGAAAGAGAAATTCCAAGCGCTTTCGTGACTAGCACAATAAGGAAGCACCACCCCTGGGGAAGGTAAGCACCACCCCCTGGGAAGGGTAAAAGCACCACCCCTGGGGAAGGTGCACACCACCGCCGGGGGAAGGTGAAGCACCACCCCCGGGGGAAGGTGAAGCCCCACCCCCGGGGGAAGGGGGCAGCACCACCGCCTGGGGAAGGTGAAGCACCCCCCTGGGGAAGGGGCAGCACAACCACCTTGGAAGGGCATCACCACCATTGGGGAAAGGGTGCATCACCACCACCGGGCAAGGTGCGCCCCCAACCTTTGGGAAGTGCAGCACCACCACCTTGGGAAGGTGCAGCACCCCCACCTTGGGAAGGTCGCACCACCACCTTGGGAAGGTGCACACCACCACCTGGGAAGGGCACACCCACCTTGGGAAGGTGCAGCAGCACCACCTTGGGAAGGTGCAGCACCACCACCTTGGGGAAGGTGCAGCACCACCCCTTGGGAAGGGGCAGCACCATCACCTGGGAAAAGGTGCAGTACCACCAGGGGAAGGGCGCCCATCACCGGGGGAAGGTAAAACCCATCCCGGGAAGGTGCAGCACCACCCCCTTTGGGAAGGTGCAGCACCAACCTGGGAAGGTGAAAACACCAACCTGGAAGGTGCAGCACCATCACCGGGGAAGGTGCAGCCCCATCACCTGGGGAAGGGTGCACACCATCATCTGGGAAGGTGCCACCACCCTGGGAAGGTCCCCACACCGGGAAAAAATTTCACCATCCCTGGAAGGTGCAGCCCCATCACCGGGGAAGGTGTAGCACCCCACCGGGGGGAAGGTGCAGCCCCACCACCCGGGGGAAAAGGTGCAGCACCACCACCGGGGGAAAGGGTGCAGCACCCCACCGGGGGGAAGTGCAGCACCACCACCGGGGGAAGGTGCAGCACCCCACCGGGGGGAAGGGGGCAGCACCACCCCTTGGAGAAGGTGCAGCACCATCACCGGAAGGGGGCACCATCACCTGTGAAGGTTACCCCCATCACCGGGGGAAGGTGCAGCACCATCCCCTGGAAGGTGCAGCACCACCACCTGGGGAAGGTGCAGCACCACCCCCTTTGGGGGAAGGCCCAGCACCTCCCTGGGAAGGTGCGCACCACCTCCTGGGGAAGGTGAACACCACCCCCGGGGGAAAAGGTCAGCCCACCACCTGGGAAGGGTCACCCCACCACCGGGAAGGTGCAGCACCACCCATTGGGAGAAGGGCAGCACCACCCCGGGGAAGGGTAGCACAAAAACCTTAAAGGGTGTAGCCCCCATCACCTGGGAAGGGGGCGCACCACACCTGGGAGGTCAGCCCACCACCGGGGATGCAGCACCACCCCCCCGGGGGGAAAGGTCCACCCCACCCTGGGAAGGTCAGCACCACCCCGGGGGAAGGTGAAGCACCCACCACCTGGGAAGGGTCAGCCCCCCCGGGGAAGGGGGCAGAACCACCACCGGGGAAGGTGCAGCACCACCAACCTGGGGAAAGGGTGCAGCACAACCCCCCCCTGGGGAAGGTCACCCCATCACCTGGGAAGGTGAGCACCACACCGGGGAAGGTGCAGCCCACCCCCTGGGGAAGGTGCAGCCCACCACCTGGGGAAGGTCGCCCACCACCTGGGGGGAAGGTGCGCACCATCACCGGGAAAAGGGTGCAGCACCCCACCTGGGAAGGTCCACACCACCACCTGGGGAAGGGGGGCAGCCCACCGCCTGGGGAAGGGCAGCACCACCCCCGGGGGAAAGGGGTGAAGAAAACCACCACCTGGGGGGGTAACACCCCAAACCCCCGGGGGAAGGTCCAGCACCACCACCTGGGGAAGTGCAGCCCCACCCCCGGGGAAAAGGTAAAGCACCACCACCTGGGGAAGGTCAGCACCATCACCTGGGAAGGTCAGCCCCACCTCCGGGAAAAGGTGCACCCACCACCACCGGGGAAAGGTGCAGACCTCACCTGGGAAGGTGCACCCCCAACCCACCGGGGAAGGGCAGCACCACCACCGGGGGAAAGGGGTGCGCACCATCACCGGGGAAAGGTGCAGCACCCCACCGGGGAAGGTGCAGGCACCACCCCCCTGGGAAGTGCAGCCCCACCACCTGGGGAAGGGGCAGCAGCCACACCCACAGAAAAAGTCAACAATGCCAACATAAGAATCTAGCCAAAGCGCTTAACTCACCAACAACATCAAACTCTAACAATGTCAGGTAATCTAACACACAATGTCAAGTCGTTTTGCATTAAGAAAATACATTCCCCAAAACCAAATTTTTAAAGGATATCTCAAAACTGCCTCAGCATCACCACCTCTAACCAGTTCACCCACATTTTGAGGTATAATTGAAACAAAATTTATACCTTATACGTAACTTCCCACACCCCGTTTCGTTTTACCTCGTACCCTATACCCGTATAAAACTCGAAAGAACTTTATGAGAAGTCTCGCCGTGGCCGGCTTCTTTAGTCAAAAACACAGGGACTACAACAAGGGGAAATTTATACAAGCTTAGTCAGGTGATGGCCGGGGCGTGAGGCATGTGTGAGGTGAATTTTGACCCGATGAAAAAAGGACAACCCCTGGTGACGAACGACGCAGATGTGTACATCATTCCCGGGTCTGGTGACCAGGGGATCGAAGGGGAAAACTTCCTGCGCCCGCAGATCAATTTTAAAAATACCCTGTGGAGTAGGGCTCGCAAAATGAATAAACCTGCCGGGACATAGGGACCAAAATGGTACAAACCTCGTGTCTTTTAAGGTAAACCAGATGGTCAGAAGGAAACAGACAAAAAGCACGCAGATGTCTAGAAGCTGCGTAATCCCAACACAAAAAACAATATAACAGAGTAAAAGAAGATTTTACAGCACACTTTTATCTTACACAAGCAATTTAAAAAATTTTAAAGCATAGGCCCCTGAAGCCCCCCTTTGCAACATTCACACCCACCTCCCCTGCATACTAAAAAACGCATTACCTACCCCATACACTAACACCAACCCTTTAATCTTGCTTACACTACCCCCCACAACACTAACCCACTACACACACTAATACCCCCCCCATAACTACCTAACAAAAAAGTTGTGTAGTAATGTGAGGTCAGCAACGTGAGAGAAATGAGGAAGGCGATGGGAACACGCTATCAAAAATGTATCAAAGGGGGGACTGTTGTATTGATTGTCTGTGGCCCCCAGGGTGATAGCCTCCCCCCCCCCCCCCCTCCCTCTCCCTTCCCTCCCTCCTTTCCCCTCTTCTCTCTCTTTTCTCTTCTCTCTCCCCTTTTCTCTCCCTTTCCCCTCTCTCTTCTTCTCTCTTCCCCCTCCACTTCCTCCCTTCCATTTTTTCTTTTCCTCTCCTTTTTCTTCCTTTCAACTCTCCGATTCTTTCCCCATTGGTTCCAACCCCAAATGGGTTTACACATGGTTCCTTCACTGATTCGCACACGTACAGGGTTCCCACACTGGTTCACACTGTAAACTGGTTCCCACATGGTTCACACTGTACCTAGTTCCCACACTGGTTCACACTCGTACACTGGGTTTTTCCCCCCACTGGTTACCACTACATGGTTCCCACATGGTTTACACTCCCTACACTGGTTCCCCCCCTGGTTACCAATACACTGGTTTTTTCCCCCACTGGTTTCACACTGTAACTGGTTCCCACGCTGGTTTTACACACGTAATGGTTCCGCACTGGTTCACACCGTACACTGGTTCCCACACTGGGTTTCCCCTCGACACTGGTTCCCACACTGGTTACACACTCACTGGTTCCCACACTGGTTACACACTGGTTTACACACTACACTGGTTCCCCACTGGTTTACACTCGTACAACTGGTTTTCCCCCAATGGTTCACACACGACACGTTCCCACACGGTTCCCACACGGTTCACACACGTAAATGGTTCCCACACTGGTTTCAAATGGTTCACAACACTACATGGTTTTTCCCCACTGGTTCACACTCGTACACTGGGTTCCCACACTGGTTTTCCCCACGTAACCCGGTTCCCACACTGGTTTTTCACCGTACACTGGTTTTCCCACCTGGGGAAATCTGTACCTGGTTCACACACGACACTGGTTCCCCCACTGGGTTTAACCCGACAGGTTCCCAAACCGGGTTTCCATCGTACATGGTTCCCAACCCGGTTCACTCTCGTACCTGGTTCACACAAGTAAATGGTTCCCACACTGGGTTACACACGTACACTGGTTCCAAACTGGTTCACACACGTACATGGGTTCCCCCATGGTTCACACTCGAACCCGGGCCCCCCATGGTTCACCTCGTACCTGGTTCCCCCAACCCTACACTGGTTTTCCCACCGGTTAAACACTACACTGGTTCCCAAATGGTTACACTCGTACATGGTTTCCCCCCACTGGTTCCCCCCCCCACAGGGAACAGCGACTCATGAGGTCTCGACATTCGGACCCAACAAGATGTCACAGGTAAAACACCAGAATGAAAAAAACCCCAGCCTTTTCCTGTGCTCCTCTCGTCCTTTCAGAGGGGGTTATAGAGAAAACCCCTGGAATAAAGCCCCTTTATAGTTACTAATCGTCGTCAGGTAGCGTCAGCTTTTTCCTCACAAATCACGGCCGTGGTGTTTCGTCTTCAATATTATATTTTTATTTACTTTTGCCTGTTTTTCCCGACGAACCCTTTCCTAACCTCAAATTTTATAAAACCTGCCTGGTTGAAGCTCCCCCCCACTTCTCTACCAAATCATCCATCCCTCACTGTACCCTCAGTTGACAAATATGGGGCGGCCCTGTATCCCTCTTGTAGGATAATCAAAATCTTCCTTATCCTTCGTACCCCCTTGTGTGACTTTGTACGTAGTTATCATATTTCCTCTCTTGCTGTAGGAGCCTGAATACAACCTTGTGAGACACCCCCTTTAATGGGCAGCCTCTCTTAAACCCTTTTAACTAACCTACATTATTTTTTTTATGTGTGAACACCACACAGCGCTACAATTTTCCAATTTTACCTATTTAAAGTTTTTAAACATTTCTTCCATCCACATATCTTAAAACGTTATGGTACATGAGTCAGTTTTACTACATCACTCTGTAAATAAATTCAATTAGCTTCATCTGTAGTGGAAATATTTTTAGTAAATCAACTCCTGGTATTATCAATATTGTTCCAGTGTTCCACCGAAAGTTCACCGGCGAGGGCAGCTTGACAGGCTGCCCTTCCAGCAGAATGGGTTACTATCACCTGGGCTCACACTTGAGCGGAACACCACTGTGAAGGGACTGGGGTGTGCAGTGGATCCTCACTTTCAAAAATCACAATAATGTCTTGTCACATTTAAGAAAATGAGGGGATGGATAATGAGAACTTTTAAAACAAGGGGTACCTAGCCAATGATGATTCCCTTTAAATTACTCCTTCTTCCTAAGTTGGAGTATTGATGTACACTAACGACCCCTTTCAAGGCAGGCGAAAATAAACAAATCTTCATAATATACAGAGAAGACTCACTGCACATATAAGTACAGTTAAGTACCTAAATTACTAGGAAACCCTTTGAAGTCCCTTGATTGTACTCCTTGGAACGCAGGCGAGAAAGATACGCCATAATATACACCTGGAAAAAAAGATCCTAGAGGGACTAGTCCCAAATTTTGCACATGGCGTTCACTATTTTGAAAGCAAAAGACTAAGGAAGGCGGTGCAACATCCCCCCAATGAAGAGCAGGGATGCCGTGAGTACACTAAAGATAACACAATAAGTTTTCCAGGGTCCAAGACTGTTCAACCCGCCTCCCATCATACATAAGCACGATGATCAAATTTGCACCTGTCTGTTTCAAGAGGGAGCGGATAGGCCCCTCAAAGTCCGTACCTGAAAACCCCCGGCTGGTGTTTTTCGTACGTTGAATTATAATGCGGCCAGCAGAAAATAACCTGGTTGATCAGACCCTGATCCCCCGCGAGGCCTGGTCAGGACGGGCCGTGGGGGCGTTGGGCCCTCTGAACACCTAGGTATACTCCAGGAAGGTCATGTTAGGTAGAAGTGGTGGTAATGATAGTAGTGGTGGGAGCCAGGGTCACACATCACTTTGGGGCTAGTAGTAGTGGTGGTAGCCAGGGTCCACACATCACTTTGGGGCTGGATAGTAGTGGTGGGAGCCAGGGCCACACATCACTTTGGGGCTGGTAGTATGGTGGTAGCCCAGGGTCCCACACATCACTTTGGGGCTTTGTAGTAGTGGTGGTAGCCAGGGTCCACACATCACTTTGGGGCTGACAGTAGTGGTGGTAGCCCGGGTCCACACATCACTTTGGGGCTGACAGTAAATGGTGGTAGCCAGGGTCCAACATCACTTTGGGGCGACAGTGTGGTGGTTAGCCAGGGTCCACATCACTTTGGGCTGGCAGTAGTGGTGGTACCCAGGGCCCACACATCATTTTGGGGCGGCAGTAGTGTGGTAGCCAGGTCTACACATCACTCGGGGGTTGATAGTAGTAGTGTACCGGGTCCACCATCACTTTGGGGGGGTATAGTGGGGGTGCCGGGGTCCAACATCACTCGGGGGTTGATATAGTATGGTACCGGGTCCACACATCACTTTGGGGGCTGGTAGTAGTGGTGGTAGCAGGGGTCCACCATCACCGGGGGGTTGATAGTAGTATGGTAGCCGGGGTCCACAATCATTTTGGGGCGGTTTAGGGGTGGAAAGCCGGGGCCCAACATCACTCTGGGGTTGATAGTAGGTGGTAGCCAGGGTCCACACATACTTTGGGGGAAGTGGGGGTACCAGGGTCCACACATCATTTTGGGGTGGCAAGTGGTGGTAGCCAGGGTCCACACATCACTTTGGGGGGGCTAGTGGGGGGGACCGGGGCCACACATCACTTTGGGGACTGACAGTATTTGGGGCCCCCCGGGCCCACACAACACTCGGGGGTTGATAGTAGTAGGGGTAGCCAGGTTCCATCACTTTGGGGTGGTAGTAGTGTGGTAGCCAGGGTCCATAATCATTTTGGGGCGACAGTAGTGGGGGGTGCCGGGGTCAACATCACTTGGGGTTGATAGTGTAGTGGTACCCCGGGGTTCCACCAACCTCTGGGTTGTAGTAGTAGTGGCAGCCAGGGTCTACAACCCTTTTGGGTTTGGGTATAGTGGGGTGCCAGGGTACACACTTTTGGGGTGACAGTATGGTGGTAGCCAGGGTCCACACATCCTTTGGGGGTTGATAGTAGTAGGGGTACCGGGGTCCACACTCATTTTGGGGGCTGGTAATGGTGGTACCCAGGGTCCACACATTATTTTGGGGCTGAAAAAGGTGGGGTACCAGGGTCCACACAACACCTGGGGTTGATAGTGTAGGGGAGCCGGGTCCCACACAACCTCTAGGTTATAAGTAGTGGTGCCAGGGTCCACCAACACCTGGGGTTTTGTAGTTGGTAGCCGGGGTCCACACAACACTCGGGGCTGGCAGTAGGGGTGGTAGCCAGGGCCCACACAAACTCTGGGCTGGCGTAGTGCTGGTAGCCAGGGTCCACACACACTTTGGGGCTGGTATTGGGGGTACCAGGGTCCAACATCATTTGGGGCTGGCAGTAGGGTGGTTAGCCCAGGTCCACACATAACTTGGGCTAGTAGTAGTGGTGGTAGCCAGGGTCCACACATCACTTTGGGGCTGGCAAGTTAGTGGTGGTAGCCAGGGTCCACACATCACTTTGGGGCTAGAAAGTAGTGGTGGTAGCCAGGGTCCAACATCACTTTGGGGCTGGCAGTAGTGGTGGTAGCAAGGGTCCACACATCACTTTGGGGCTAGGTAGTAGTGGTGGTAGCCAGGGTCCCACACATCACTTTGGGGCTAGGTAGTAGTGGTGGTAGCCAGGGTCCACACATCACTTTGGGGCTGCAGTAGTGGGGGGTAGCCAGGGTCCACACATCACTTTGGGACTGCAGTAGTGGTGGTAGCCAGGGTCCACACATCACTTTGGGGCTGACAGTAGTGGTGGTAGCCAGGGTCCACACATCACTTTTGGGACTGGCAGTAGTGGTGGTAGCCAGGGTCCACACATCACTTTGGGGCTGGCAGTAGTGGTGGTAGCCAGGGTCACACACATCACTCTGGGGCTGGCAGTAGTGTGGTAGCCAGGGTCCACACATCACTTTGGGGCTGGGTAGTGGTGGTAGCCAGGGCCCTACACATCACTCTGGGTTTGATAGTAGTAGTGGTAGCCAGGGTCCACACATCACTTTGGGGCTGGTAGTAGTGGTGGTAGCCAGGGTCCACACATCACTCTGGGGTTGATAGTAGTAGTGGTAGCCAGGGTCCACACATCACTTTGGGGCTGGTATAGTGGTGGTAGCCAGGGTCCACACATCACTCTGGGGTTGATAGTAGTAGTGGTAGCCAGGTCCACACATCACTTTGGGGCTGACAGTAGTGGTGGTAGCCAGGGGTCCACACATCACTTTGGGGCTGGCAGTAGTGGTGGTAGCCAGGGTCCACACATCACTTTGGGGCTGGCAGTAGTGGTGGTAGCCAGGGTCCACACATCACTTTGGGACTGACAGTAGTAGTGGCAGCCAGGGTCCACACAACACTCTGGGGTTGATAGTAGTAGTGGTAGCCAGGGTCTACACATCACTTTGGGGCTGGTAGTAGTGGTTGGTAGCCAGGGTCCACACATCATTTTGGGCTGACAGTAGTGTGGTAGCCAGGGTCCACACATCACTCTGGGGTTGATAGTAGTAGTGGTAGCCAGGGTCCACACAACACTCTGGGGTTGATAGTAGTAGTGGTAGCCAGGGTCTACACATCACTTTGGGGTTGGTAGTAGTGGTGGTAGCCAGGGTCCACACATCATTTTGGGCTGACATAGTGGTGGTAGCCAGGGTCCACACATCACTCTGGGGTTGATAGTAGTAGTGGTAGCCAGGGTCCACACATCACTTTGGGGCTGGTAGTAGTGGTGGTAGCCAGGGTCCACACATTATTTTGGGGCTGACAGTAGTGGTGGTAGCCAGGGTCCACACAACACTCTGGGGTTGATAGTAGTAGTGGTAGCCAGGGTCCACACAACACTCTAGGGTTGATAGTAGTAGTGGTAGCCAGGGTCCACACAACACTCTGGGGTTGATAGTAGTAGTGGTAGCCAGGTCCACACAACACTCTGGGGCTGGCAGTAGTGGTGGTAGCCAGGTCCACACACAACACTCTGGGGCTGGCAGTTGTGCTGGTAGCCAGGGTCCACACATCACTTTGGGGCTGGTAGTAGGGTGGTAGCCAGGGTCCCACACATCACTTTGGGGCTGGCAGTAGTGGTGGTAGCCAGGGTCCCACACATCACTTTGGGGCTGGTAGTAGTGGTGGTAGCCAGGGTCCACACATCACTTTGGGGCTGGCAGTAGTGGTGGTAGCCAGGGTCCACACATCACTTTGGGGCTAGTAGTAGTGGTGGTAGCCAGGGTCCACACATCATTTTGGGGCGGGCCCAGTAGTAGGTGGTAGCCAGGGTCCACACATCACTTTGGGCTGTAGTAGTGGTGGTAGCCAGGGTCCACACTCACTTTGGGGCTGGTAGTAGTGGTGGTAGCCAGGGTCCACACAACATTCTGGGTGTTGCAACCCCTGAAGGGGTTGCAATGTATATTATGAAATATAATGTATATTTTAATAATTATTAACCTTTTTCATGTAATTTTATATTGCTTATATTTGCGATAATAGCTAAATCGTAAATATTTTTTGCTTTATATTATTATTTGAGTTAGTTTTTGTTGTTAGGTAGGATGTAACATATTATTAAAAAGTTCATAGTTTAAGTCTTGATTGTCTAACTACTGTAATTATCGCTCGTGGCTCGTTCACTCCTGCCGGCTTCTCGGTGTTGCTGGGCAGCAACTGTCCACGGAGCTATCACGTGATCGAGGGGGGGTGTTTTACACCTCGCCTGAAGTATTCAGTCTGGTCTAGACTCGCTTGGTGGTTGGACGTATTCTAGACAAGAAGTGCCCTAAATCTCCCCTTATTGGCCCTTGTTGGGAAGATCGTCTCTTGTCCTCATTATTATTGTTAGTTCTGGGGGACTCCCGTTCACAGAACATTGTATTTGACTTAGTGATTTTCGACGTTGTTACTGAGGTTGTGTGTCTCATAGACACTCTGAGCAACTCAGGTCCTGAGCTGTAGCTTCTGACCTAACTTGTACTGGTATCTGTGTATTGTTCACAGTCGGGGGTTTCTTATGCTGAACTTAGATTCGTAGTATGGGAGTTTTTGTGACTTTTGTGGAGGATCTGCTGATGGTCCCCCACTTAGTGTGGTTATATTATCTCCTTGTTCCTGATTCTGTGTCGCAGTTGCTTGTTATATTGCTATTGGGCTTAGCATTCTTTTTATTGTTTTAAGCAGACTGTTCTAACTGCCAGTTGGTCAAGAAGTTAGTTTATTTGAGGACTTTGTCAGCCACTTGTTTAAGTCTAGTCCCCCGTCGTGAGACATTTGCGAACTACTTAGAGCACTTACACACATATACACAAACTTATTTGTATATTGTATTATTAAATGTTAAAAGTACCAGACGGTACTTAAGACTTATAAATGTGATATGGGGCTTTCAGCACAATACTAAATGTACACGAGAGAAGTGGGTATTATTAATTTGTTTTGAATTGATTAATATAATTTAAGTGGATATACCTCTAGACGATACTTAATAAATTTTATTAAATTTTAATTTCTCTAGTTAGTAGCCTACCAGTTGTAATCCTGAAGCACTATTGAATCATATTGAATTCTAATGGATAATTGGACAAGGATACTGACTACTTGTTACGAAAACCCAGTAACAGGCTGGATGCTAGAAGGGCAGTCCTTTCTAGTATTACCTGGAGATCTCTAAGCTTTTAGAATCGCGTTTTTTGTAACACTGGGGTTGATAGTAGTAGTGGTAGCCAGGGTCCACACATCACTTTGGGGATGGTAGTAGTGGTGGTAGTGGTGGTAGTGGTGGCAGTGGTGGCAGTAGTGGTGGTAGCCAGGGTCCAAACAGCACTCTAGGGATGGTAGTAGTGGTGGTAGCCAGGGTCCACACAGCACTCTAGGGATGGTAGTAGTGGTGGTAGTAGAGGTGGTAGCCAGGGTCCACACAGCACTCTAGGGATGGTAGTAGTGGTGGTAGTAGAGGTGGTAGCCAGGGTCCACACAGCACTCTAGGGATGGTAGTAGTGGTGGTAGCCAGGGTCTACACAGCACTCTAGGGATGGTAGTAGTGGTGGTAGTAGAGGTGGTAGCCAGGGTCCACACAGCACTCTAGGGATGGTAGTAGTGATGGTAGTTAGAGGTGGTAGCCAGGGTCCACACAGCACTCTAGGGATGGTAGTAGTGGTGGTTAGTAGAGGTGGTAGCCAGGGTCCACACAGCACTCTAGGGATGGTAGTAGTGGTGGTAGCCAGGGTCCACAGCACTCTAGGGATGGTAGCCACCAATGTAATTTGTTGAGTGGCCGCAAAATATTCCCCACGGGGACTTGGTGCTGGATACCCTCTCCCCCAAACCCCCACCCACACCCCACAAGCCTTCCCCACACCCCACACCTCTCCTGCCCCCATCACCCTTCTCCTTATCCTATTTTCTTCCTATTCCTCTTCCTCCTCTTCCTGCCTCTCGATAACCCCCACTCACCCCCCACTCATCCCCACACTCATACCCCACACTCACCCCCACACTCACCCCCACACTCATCCCCCACACTCAACCCCACACTTACGACCGCATTCACCCGCACACTTACCACCACACTCACCCCCACTCACCCACACACTCACCCCCACACTCACCTCCACACTCACCTCCACACTCACCTCCACACTCACCCCCACACTCACCCCCACTCACACATACGCACACGCACACTGAGGAGGAGGTGAAGAAGCTGCTATGTGGGCTTGATACCTCAAAGGCAATGGGACTGGACATCTCCCCGTGGGTCCTTAGAGAGGGAGCAGAAATGCTGTGTGTGCCATTAACCACAATCTTCAACACATCCCTTGAAACTGGGCAACTACCTGAGGTATGGAAGACGGCAAATGTAGTTCCCATTTTTAAAAAAAAAGGAGACAGAAGAGAGACACTAAACTACAGACCAGTGTCACTGATGTGTATAGTATGCAAAGTCATGGAGAAGATTATCAGGAGGAGAGTGGTGGAGCACCTGGAACGGAACAAGATTATAAACGACAACCAGCACAGATTCATGGAAGGCAAATCCTGTGTCACAAACCTTCTGGAGTTTTATGACAAAGTAACAGAAGTAAGACACGAGAGAGAGGGGTGGGTTGATTGCATTTTCTTGGACTGCAAGAAGGCCTTCGACACAGTTCCTCACAAGAGATTAGTGCTAAAACTAGAGGATCAGGCGCGTATAAGGGGAAATGCATTGCAACGAATCAGAGAATACCTGACAGGGAGGCAACAGCGAGTCATGGTACTTGATGAGGTATCACAGTGGGTACCTGTGACGAGCGGGGTCTCACAGGAGTCGGTCCTAGGACCAGTGCTATTTCTGGTATATGTGAATGACATGATGGAAGGGATAGACTCAGAGGTGTCCCTGTTCGCAGATGATGTGAAGTTAATGAAGAGAATTAAAACAGATGAGGATGAGGCAGGACTTCAAAGAGACCTGGACAGGCTAGACATGTGGTCCAGCAACTGGCTTCTTGAAGTCAACCCTGCCAAGTGCAAAGTCATGAAGATCGGAGGAGGGCAAAGAAGACCGCAAACAGAGTATTGGCTAGGTGGCCAAAGACTGCAAACCTCGCTCAAGGAGAAAGATCTTGGGGTGAGTATAACACCGAGCACGTCTCCGGAAGCACAGATCAACCAGATAACTGCTGCAGCATACTGGCGCCTGGCAAACCTGAGAACAGCGTTCCATACATTAGTAAGGAATATTTCAAGACACTGTACACCGGTACATCAGGCCCATACTGGAGTATGCAACACCAGTTTGGAAACCCGGACCGGGTCAAGCACGTTGAGAAATTAGAGAAAGTGCAAAGGTTTGCAACAAGGTTTAGTTCCAGAAGGTAAGGGTAATGTCCTAAAAGAAAGGTTAAGGGAAATCGGCCTGACGACACTGGAGGACAGGAGGGTCAGGGGAGACATGATAACGATATACAAAATACTGCGTGGAATAGACAAGGTGGACAGAGACAGGATGTTCAAGAGAGGAGACACAGAAACGAGGGGTCACTCTTGGAAGCTCAAGACGCAGATGAGTCAAAGGGATGTTGGGAAGTATTTCTTCAGTCATAGAATGATCAGGAAGTGGAACAGTTTGGCGAGTGATATAGTGGAGGCAGGGACAATACAGAGCTTTAAAACGAGGTATGATAAAGCTGAGGGAGCAGGGAGAGAGAGGACCTAGTAGCGTTCAGTGAAGAGGCGGGGCCAGGAGCTGAGTCTCAACCCTGCAATCACACCTAGGTGAGTACACAAACACACACTCACAATCATCCTCCTCCCCACACATACACACACATAGCCACACACATACACACACAGCCACACACACATGCACACACACACACACACACACATACACACATACACACATACACATACACACACACACACATACATACACACACACACACCACACACACACACACACACACACACACACACACACACACACACACGTATATATACACACATACACACACACACACACACACACACACACACACACACACACACACACACACACACACACACATACACACACACACACACACACACTTAATATTATTATTCTTAATAAGGAATCATTCAGGGCCCTGTACACCGTATACGTTAGGCCCATATTGGAGTATGCGGCACCAGTTTGGAACCCACACCTAGCCAAGCACGTAAAGAAACTAGAGAAAGTGCAAAGGTTGCAACAAGACTAGTCCCAGAGCTAAGAGGTATGTCCTACGAGGAGAGGTTAAGGGAAATCGACCTGATGACACTGGAGGACAGGAGAGATAGGGGGGACATGATAACGACATACAAAATACTGAGAGGAATTGACAAGGTGGACAAAGACAGGGTTCCAAGATTGGACACAGAACAAGGGGACACGTTGGAAGTTAAGACACAGATGAAACAAAAGGGGTTTGGGAAATTTT
>NC_069428.1:31006168-31054481 GCF_026875155.1 Cherax quadricarinatus | reverse complement strand
ACATTATTACCTTTCCTTACATTTCATTCTTTCCTTTACTTTTTATTTTTTCCCTTTCATTTTACTCTTTCCTTACATTTTTATCTTTCCTTACATTATATCTTCCTTACATTATATCTTTCCTTACATTATTTTTCTTCCTCATTATCATTCTTTCCTTACTTTATTACTCTTTCCTTACATTATATCTTTCTTACATTATTCTCTTTCCTTCATTATTTTTCTTTTCCCTTTCTTATTCCTTCCTTACATTATTACTCTTTCCTTTCATTTTATCTTTCCTTACATTTTTTACCTTTCCTTACATTATTACTCTTTCCTTACATTATTACTCTTCCTTACATTATTACTCTTTCCTTACATATATCATTCTTTCCTTTACATTATTACTCTTTCCTTACATTATCATTCTTTCCTTACATTATTACTCTTTCCTTACATTATCATTCTTTCCTTACATTATTACTCTTTCCTTACATTTCATTACTCTTTCCTACATTATTACTCTTTCCTTACATTATTACTCTTTCCTTACATTATTACTCTTTCCTTACATTATTACTCTTTCCTTACATTATCATTCTTTCCTTACATTATTACTCTTTCCTTACATTATATCTCTTTCCTTACATTATTACTCTTTCCTTACATTATTACTCTTACATTACTTGTCCTACATTATTACTCTTTCCTTACATTATACTCTTCCTTACATTATGTACTCTTTCCTTACATTATCATTCTTTCCTTACATTATTACTCTTTCCTTACATTATACTCTTTCCTTACATTATTACTCTTTCCTTACATTATTACTCTTTCCTTACATTTACTCTTTCCTTGACATTATTACTCTTTCCTTACATTATCATTCTTCCTTACATTATTACTCTTTCCTTACATATTACTCTTTCCTTACATTATTACTCTTCCTTACATTATTACTCTTTCCTTACATTATTACTCTTTCCTTACATTATTACTCTTTCCTTACATTATTACTCTTCCTTACATTATCATTTTTTCCTTACATTATTACTCTTTCCTTACATTATTACTTTTTTCCTTACATTATTACTCTTTCCTTACATTATCATTCTTTCCGTACATTATTACTCTTTCCTTAACATTATCATTTTCCTTACATTATTACTCTTTCCTTACCATTATTATCTTCCTTACATTATCATTCTTCCTTTATTACTCTTTCCTACATTATCATTCTTTCCTTACATTATTTCTCTTTCCTTACATTATTCTTTTTTCCTTACATTATTACTCTTCCTTACATTATATTTTTTCCTTACATTATTACTCTTTCCTTACATTGTACTCTTTCCTTACATTATTCTCTTTCCTTACATATCATTCTTTCCTTTATTCCTCACATTCTTTCCTTCAATTATTACCTTTCCTTTCATTATCCCTTCTTTTCCTTTCATTATTACTCTTCCTTACATTATTTCTCTTTCCTTTACATTATTACTCTTTCCCCTTTCATTATCATTTTTTCCTTACATTATTACTCTTCCTTACATTATCATCTTTCCTTACATTATTATTCTTTCCTTACATTATCTTCTTTCCTTACATTATCATCTTTCCTTTCATTATCATTCTTTCCTTTCATTATCATTCTTTCCTACATTATCATCTTTCCTTACATTATTCATTCTTTCCTTACATTATCATTCTTTCCTTACATTTCTCTTCCTTACATTTACCTTTCCCCACCCTTTTTTTTTATCTTTTTCCCCCCAATTTTTTCCTTTTTTACTTTTATTTTCCTTACTTTTTTTTTTTTTCATTTCTTTTTTACTTTTTTCTTTTTTACTTTTTCTTTTTAATTTTCCTTTTCCTTTAAAAACATTCTTTTTCCCTTTCATTATCCTCTTTCCTTTTTAAAAATCTTTTTTTTAATTTTTTTCCTTTTATACCCCCCCCCTTTCCTTTTACTTTTCCCTTTTTTCTTATTATCTTTCCTTTTTAAAAATTTTTCCCCTTCCCCATTTTTCTTTCCTTCATTATATTCTTCCTTACATTATTACTCTTTCCTTCTTTTTATTCTTTCCTTACATTTTACTTTTTCCTTAAATTTTTCCTTTTTACATATTTTCCTTTTTTTAATTTTTCTTTTTCCCCTTTAGTTTTTTTCCTTTCAAATTTTTACTCTTTTCCCTTAAAAATTATTCTTTCCTTACATTTTTTTTTCCTTACATTTTTACTTTTCCCCATTATTACCTTTCCTTACTTATATCTTTCTTCATTATTCTCCTTCCTTACCCCTTTTACCTTTTCCTTCTTATTTCCTTTCCTTACATTTTTACCTTTTTCCCTTACATTTTATTTTTTCCTTCATTATATTTTTTCTTATTTTTTCCTTTCCTTTCTTTTCCTTCTTTTTTTTTCCCTTCCCCCAATTTTTTTTTTAAAAAATCGTCTTTTATTCTTTTAAATTTTTTCCCTTTTCCCTTTTTTTTCTTTCCTTTCTTTATTTTTTTCCTTTCTTATATCTTTCCTTAATTATTATCTTTCCTTTCTTATACCCTTTTCCCTTATTATTCTTTCCTTAAATTTTTTTTTCCCCCCCTTACCCTTTTTTTTTTTTCCCCCCCTTAATTTTTCCTTTTCCCCCTTATTTTCTTTTCCCTTTCTTATTACTCTTTTCCCTTAACTTATATCTTCCCTTTTCTTTTACTTTCCTTACATAATCTTTCCCCTTTCATTTTTACCTTTCCCACATTATCCTTTTTTTTTTTCCCCCTTTTTTTTTATTTTCTTTCCTTACTTTCTTTTCCCTTTCATTTTTCTTTTCCTTTCAACATTCTTTCCTTTAATTATATTTTTTCCTTAACATTTTCTTTTCCTTACATTTTAAATTTTTCCTTACATTTTCCTTTCCTTAATTTTTTCCCCTTTTTTTTCCTTAAATTTTCTCCCTTTTTCCCCTTACAATTTTCTCTTTCTTTTTTTACATTAATTTTTCCCTTTAAAATTTATCTTTCCCCACATTTTACCTTTCCTTTCATTTTCTTCCAATTTACTCTTTTTCCCCTTATTATCTTTCCTTACATTATTATCTTTTTTCCCCTTTTTACCTTTTCCCTTAAAATTACTTTCCCTTTCCTTCTTATTCCCTTTCCTTCATTATTATCTTTCCTTAAATTATCATTCTTTTTCCCTTTCATTATTACTCTTTTCCTTAAATTATTTTCCCCTTTTTTCCTTTCCTTACATTATATTTTTCCTTTTCATTTTATTCTTTTTCCTTCTTAAAACTCTTTCCTTATTTTTTTCTTTTAATTATTTCTTTCCCTTTCAAAATTTCTTTCCTTACATTATTACTCTTTTTTCTTTTTTATCTTCCTTACCCATTCCTTTTTTCCACATTATCCTTTCCTTACATTATTTCTCTTTCCTTACCAAATTTTTCTCTTCCATTTTTTTTTTAAATTTTTCCTTTTCCCTTAAATTTTTTTTCCCTTTTCTTTTTTTCCCCCTTTTTTTCTTTTTCCTTAATTTTTTCTTTTCCCTTCATTATTATTTTTTCCTTACTTTTACTCTTTCCTTACATTAAATTTTTTCCTTAATTATTACTCTTTCCTTTCATTTTTCTTTTTCCTTTAATTTTCATTTTCCTTTTTTTTCTTTCCTTTAATTTTTCTCTTTTTCCTTACTTATTACTTTTCCACATTTTTATTTTTCCTTCATTATTTTTTTTCCCATTATTTCTCTTTCCTTAATTTTTACTCTTTCCTTAATTATCCTTTTCCTTCATTATTACTCTTTCCTACTTATTTTTTCCCTTTCATTATTATCTTTCCTTCATTTTTACTTTTCCTTTTCATTTTCCTTTCCCCTTTTTCTCTTTTCCCCATTATTCTTTTTCTTAAATTTTTAATTCTTTTTTCCCCTTTCCCCAATTACCTTTTTCCCTTACATTAATTTTCCTTTAATTATTACTTTTCCCTTTCATTTTTTTCTTCCTTACATTATTATTTTTTTTTCCTTTTCTTTTGTTCCTTTTTTTTTCTTTCCTTCAAATTTCTTTTTTCCCAAATTTCCTTTTCCTTTCATTATTTTCTTTCCTTACATTATTCTTTTCCTTTTAAAATTTTCCCTTTTTTTATTTTTCCTTCTTTTTCCTTCCTTTCCCTTTTAATCTTTCCTTACATTATTTCCTTTTTTTTAAAATTACCCTTTTTTTCATTATTACTCTTTCCTTACATTTCTTTCCTTTACTTATCTTTCCTTACATTTAAAAATTTTTTTTAAAAAAATTTTTTATTTTCCTTTTCCAATTATTTCTTTTCCCTTTCATTATTTCCTTTCCTTTCATTATTACTTTCCTTAATTTTTTTTCCTTTTTTTTTCCTTTTTTTAATTTTTTTTCTTTTCTTTTTTCCTTTAATTTTTTTCCCTTTTTTTAAATTTTATTTTTCCTTTTTTTTCTTTTTTCCTAATTTTTACTCTTTTCCCTTTCCTTTTTATCTTTCCTTTCATTATCCTTTTTTCCCAATTTTACTTTTCCTTACATTATTACTCTTTCCTTAATTATTCTCTTTTCCTTTTAATTTTTTCCTTTTTTATTTTCCCCTAAACCTTTTTTCTTTTACCTTTTTTTTTATTTTTCCCTTTTTTTTCCCCCTTAAAAAATTTTTTTTTTCTTAATTTTTTCCTTTTTTAATTTTTTTTAATTTTTTCCTTACTTATTATTTTTCCTTAAATTTTTTTTTAAAATTTTTCCCTTTTTTTTTTCCTTTTAATTTCCTCCCTTTTTTTCCTTAAATTTTTAAACCTTTCCTTACATTTATTTTTTTTTCCTTACATTATTTCCTTCCTTACCCTTATTATCTTTTTCCTTTTCTTTTTACCTTTTTTTTCATTATTTACTCTTTCCCCTTAAATTTTTCTTTCCTTACATTATTTCCTTTTTTCCTTTCTTTTTCCACCTTAATTTTTTCCCCTTAAATTATTATTTTTACATTATTACTCTTTCCTTACATTTTTACCTTTCCCCATTTTTATCTTTTCCCTTCATTTTTTCTTTTTAAACCCTTCCCTTATTAATTTTTCCACATTATTTCTTTCCCACATTTTACTCTTTCCCTTTTTTTTTTCCTTTTTCCCTTTTTTACTTTCCTTTCTTTTTAAATCTTTCCTTACATTATATTTCCTTCCTTAATTTTCCTTTTCCTTTTTTTTTCTTTTCCTTCTTTTTCCCCTTTACTTTTACCTCTTTTAAATTATTTTTTTTTTCTTTTATTTTTTTCTTCATTTTCCTTCTTTTTCCTTTTTCCTTTTCCCCCCTTTTTTCTTTTTTAAAAAAATTTTTTCTTTTTTTTTCTTTCCCTTTCATTTTCCTTTTTTCTTATCTTCTTTCCTTTAAATTTTTACCTTTTTTTCATTTTTTTTTTCCTTTAAATTTACTCTTTCCTTACTTTTCTTTTTCCTTAAATTTTTTCCTTTTCCTTAAATTTTCCCTTCCTTACATTTTTCCCTTTTTAATTTTCTTTTCCCTTTTTAAATTTTTTTCCCTTTCTTATTACTCTTTTCCCTTTTTTTATTCTTTTCCTTCATTATTTTTCTTTCCTTCATTATTACTCTTTCCTTACCCTTATTCCCTCTTTCCTTACATTATTACTCTTTTCCCTTTCATTATCATTTTTTTCCGACATTATTACTCTTTCCTTACATTTCATTCTTTCCTTACATTATTACCCCTTTCCTTACATTATTACTCTTTTCCCTTTCATTATTACTCTTTCCTTACATTATTACTCTTTCCTTACATTATTACTCTTTCCTTACATTATATTTTTTCCTTACATTATTACTTTTTTCCTTACATTATTATTTTTTCCTTACATTATTACCTTTCCTTACCATTATTATCTTTCCTTACATTATTACTCTTTCCTTACATTATCAATTCTTTCCTTACATTATTACTCTTTCCTTACATTATCATTCTTCCTTACATTATTTTACATTTCCTTTTCCCTTTAAATTTTTCTCTTTTCCCTTTCATTATCTTCTTTCCTTACATTATTACTCTTTCCTTACATTATATTTTTTCCTTACATTATTACTCTTTCCTTACATTATTTCTTTCCTTACATTATTACTCTTTCCTTACATTATGTATTTTTTCCTTACATTATTATTTTTTCCTTACATATTACCTTTCCTTACTTATATTTTTTCCTTACATTATCATTCTTTCCTTACATTATTACTCTTTCCCCTTTCATTATCATTTTTTCCTTACATTATTACTCTTTCCTTACATTTTTTACTCTTTCCTTTCATTATTACTCTTTCCTTACTTTATTACTCTTTCCTTACATTATTATCTTTCCTTACATTATTATCTTTCCTTACCATTATATTTTTCCTTACATTATTACTCTTTCCTTACATTATTTCTCTTTCCTTACATTATTACTTTCCTTACATTATCAATTCTTTCCTTACATTATTCACTCTTTCCTTACATTGTACTTTCACATTTACTCTTTCCTTACATTATCATTCTTTCCTTACATATTACTCTTTCCTTACATTATACTCTTTCCTACATTATCATTCTTCCTTACAATTACCTTCCTTACTTTCTCTTTCCTTACATTATTACTCTTCCCTTTCATTATTACTCTTTCCTACATTATTACTCTTTTCCCTTTCCCTTATTACTCTTTCCTTACATTATTACTCTTCCTTTCATTAGTTCTCTTCCTTTCATGTATTACTCTTCCTTACATTATTACTCTTTCCTTACATTATTATTCTTTCCTTAATATTACTCTTCCTTACATTATTACTCTTCCTTACATTACTTTTTTCCTTACATTTATCATTCTTTCCTTTACATTATTATCTTTCCTTACATTATTACTCTTCCTTACATTATTATCTTTCCTACCTTATTACTCTTTTCCTTACATTTTTACTCTTTCCTTACATTAGTACTCTTCCTTACATTATACATTCCTTACATTATCATTCTTTCCTTACATATTACTCTTCCTTACAAATTTTCACTCCTTTCATTTTACTTTCCTTTCATTATCATTTTCCTTACATTATTATCTTTCCTTTACTTAATACTCTTTCCTTACTTATTACTCTTTCCTTACATTATTATTTTTTCCTTACATTTTTACCTTCCTTACATTTTCTTTTCCTTTCTATTTCTCTTTCCTTTTCATTTTTATCTTTCCTTTCTATACTCTTTCCTTACTATTCTTTTCCTTACATTATTCTTTTCCTTACATTATTACCTTTCCTTACATTATATCTTTCCTTACATTATTACCTTCCCCTACTTTTACTTTTTTCCTTTCTTATTACTTCTTTCCCCCTTCATTATTTCTTTTCCCTTTCTTATTTCTTTCCTTACATTATTCCTCTTTTTACATTATTACCTTTCCTTACATTTATTACTCTTTCCTTACATTATTTCCTTTCCTTACATTATATTTTTTAAATTTTTCCTTCCTTACATTATTATCTTTCCTTACATTTACGCTTTTCCTTACATTATTATCTTTTCCCACATTATTTCCTTTCCTTACATTATTACTTTTCCTTACATTACTTCTTTCCTTTTCCCTTTTTTACTCTTTCCTTACATTATTTTCTTTCCCTTTCTTATTTCTTTCCCTTTTTAATTTTCATTCTTTCCTTTCATTTTATTTTCCTTACATTTTCTTTTTTCCTTTCTTATTATCTTTCCCTACATTTTATTCTTCCACATTTCATTCTTTTCCCTTATTTTTTATTTTTTCCCTTTCCCTTATACTTCCTTTTCATTATTATCTTTCCCTTTCATTATATTTTTTCCTTACATATCATTTTTTCCTTTAAATTTTTTATTTTTTTCCTTACATTATTACTCTTTCCTTTCATTATTCCTTTCCTTACATTATTATTCTTTCCTTACTTACTCTTTCCTTATTTTTTATTTTTTCCTTACATATTATTCTTTCCCTTACACTATTCTTCTTTCCTTACATTATTTATCCTTTCCCACCTTTATTATTCGTCCTTACAAGACTATTCGTTCCCTTAACATTATATTCTTTCCTTACATTATCATTCTTTCCTTACATTTATCATGTGCTTCCTTAAAAACGATTATTCTTTCCTTACATAATCCATCCGTTTCACGTTACATATTATTCTTTCCATAACATTATCCAGGTCTTTCCTTATAGTATTCTATTCTGTTCCTTGACATTATTATTCTTTCGTACATTATCAGGTCTTTCCGGACTTTATGTTACGTCTTGCCTTACATTATTAGTCTTGCCTTACATTGATTATTCTTTCCTTACATTATCATGCGTTCCTGGACAGGAGGTGGGGATAAGTATTTCTTTCCTTACTTATCATTCTTTCCTTACATTATTTTTCTTTCCTTACTATTATTCTTTTTCCTTACATTTTTCTTCTTTCCTTTACATTATTATCCGTTTCCCTACATTATTATTCTTCCCTTACATTACTATTCTTGTCCCTGACATTATTATATATACCCCTCCCCCCCCACCCCCCCCCCCCCCCACTCCCCCCCCGTCCAACACCCACACCCCCCCCCCCCCCGCCCCCCCTCCCCCTCCCCCCGCCCCCCCCCCCCCCCCCTCCCCCCACACCTCCACCCCCCCCCCCCCCCCCCCCCCCCCCCCCCACCCCCCCCCCCCCCCCCACCCACCCCCCCCCCCCCCTCCCACCCCCACATACCCACCACTCGAACAAACGGAAACGTTCATATCACTGAGCAGACCTGTACATCAACCCACCAGTCCCAACAACACAGCCTTGACAAACACCGGAATGAACAGTTAACCCACAAAGAAACACGAGTACTGTACAAAGCCCCCACAACCAGTCCAGCAAATAAAGTTTAACCATAAGAGTGGAGGTATCAACTCTTCTGCAGAACAAAGAAATTCTAAGTAAACCGTATCCACCAATACATGCGAAAGTTGAAGTTCCCTCTATGAACCAACCGACAATACTTTTGACATCATTTAACTAATTAAGTTTGACAGACACTTCCAGGTATGACGTGATACCATCATATGATAGATTAGTGAATGAGTGCACTTACTGTAGCAGCTTAAACACCCATACCGAGATCACGACACAACATCTAGCTAATCATGCTGAAAGCAAGCGGGAACAGACCACCAGGCAGACACTAGTGACGCAGATATTGATATGCCCTGGAGCTCACCTACTGGCGAACTTGAGCAAATGATAGCTGATTCTGTTTTGCAAATTGGGGGAGTCCCTATAACTATGGGGGGCCCACCACCCAGCAATAAAGCCTACCATGCTGCAGAGCCAAGGTGGTTTGCAGGATGTATGGTTGCGTGTGCTGTACGCAAAATAGGAATGATGTACTCGTTGCAAGCAACAGGTCAGTTCTGGTTACCAGCGTCACGTAATGATGACGAAGGTAAAGGTGGTAGAGGACGAGGACGTGTTGACACTCTGAACACTGTTGAGAAACAAGTGTTATGAGAAATATTCCAATCACTTTTTCTTTTCATCTAAAAAACAGAGGTTACTGTACGAGGTGAACACACTGAACACAGACTACGAGGTGAACACTTAGAACATACAGACTACGAGGTGAATATACTTAAAACACTACTACTGACCACCACTACCACCACCCCAACTATCACTACTTACCACCATCACTACTACAATTACCTACCACCACCACCACCCCAACAAACTGCCCCACCACTACTTACCCGCCCCACCACCACAATAAACCCCCACCCTGGAGACCACTATCACCCCGGGACACACAACAATAGATAAGTCAGCCTCGTCACCTGGCCTATAGAAAGCTCAGATTAACGCATACGAAATTAGCCGCCATCTTGGAACGTGGGTCACATCAACTTGTCTTTGACCTGACCTCAGGTCACTTTTCTCATCTTCCTTCACTTATATCTGATGAACCCCTTTTTCCTCTTTTTTTTTCTCGCTTTACTTTGCTATATTGTCTCGTCAATGTCCTGTCCCCCCATCGTCCTTCCCTCAGTCCACTGTCTGCCTGTCTATCTCGTCTGTCTGCCTCTCTCTCTCACTCTCTCTCTCGCTGACCTAGGTAAACGTCTAAGAGCTGGTTACATACATCAACTTCATTTGAAGGCTCTTTTTATTTTTATGAGACAAATTATGGAACAGGATGAAGTTGGAGCCATGGGTGGGCCAGCTGTGACTCACCTGAGGGCCAGCTGTGACTCACCTGAGGGCCAGCTGTGAGCACACCTTAGGGCCAGCTGAGACTCACCTGTAGTCCAGCTAAGAGCAGATTTTTTTCGTGATATCATTATGCTTACGAACATGTTTCTGGAGAAGAGTACAGCACGTCCGCCCATCCACCGCCCACCTGTTTCTCCGACGCCCAATCCACCCACCTGCCCGCCCATCCAACCCACATGACCGTCCTCAACCCCACCCTCGCTGTAAGCCACTAACTCTCCATCCACCACCCACCAGTTTGCTCACACACCACTCACCTGACCGGCCCATCCTCACTCACCTAACTCGCCCACCCCACCCACCTGACCGCCCACGCGCCACTCACCATAACCGCCCACCCCCACCCACCTTACGCACCTGCCCACCCCCACCTACCTGTCCTACCACCTATAGTCCTGACGCAACAAAGAAAGCCAGGGGCCAGAAGATTTTGTTAATAAGCAAGTTATGCCTGTGTGTGTGTGTGTGAGTGTGTGTGTGTGTGTGATGTGTGTGTGTGTTGTGTGTGTGTGTAATGTGAGGTGTGTGTGTAAGTGTATGTGTGTGAGTGTGTGTGTATGTGTGTGTGTGTGTGGTGTGTGAGAGTTTGTGTGTGTTGTGTGTTTTGTGTGTGTGTATGTGTGTGTTGGTATGTGTGTGTGTAGTGTGTAATGTGTATGTGTGTGTGTGTGTGTGTGTATGGTGTGTGTGTGTGAGTGAGTGTTTGTGTGTGTGTGTGTATGTGTGTGGTGTGTGTGTGTATGTGTATGTGTGAGGGTGTGTGTATGGTGTGTGTTGTGTGTGTTGTGTGTGTTTGTGTGGGTGTGTGGTGTGTGTTGTGTGTGTGTGTGTAATGTGTGTGTGTGTGGTGTGTATGTGTTATTGTGTGTGTGTGTTGTGTGTATTTGTGTGTGGTGTGTGTGTGTGTTGTAGAGTTGTGTGTTGTGTGTGTGTGTGTGTAATGTTGTTTGTGGTGGTGTGTAATGTGTATGTGTTTGTGTGTGTGTGTATGTGTGTGTGTGTGTGTTGGTGTGGTGTTGTGTGTATATGTTTGTGTGTGTGGAGAGTATGGTTTGTGTGTGTGGTATGTGTGTGTGTGTGGTGTGTATGTCTGTGTGTGTGTGTGGTGTATGTGGTGTGTGTGTGTGTGTATGTTGTGTGTGGTGTGTGTGGGATGTGTGGTGTGGTGTGTGTGTGTGTATGTGAGTGTGTGTGTGTATATGTGAGTGAGTGAGAGTAAGTCAGTTGTGGTTTGTTTGTGGGTGAGTTGTGGTGAATGTCTGTGTGTGTGTGTGTGTGAGTGTTGTGTACTCACCTAGTTGAGGATTGCAGGGGTCGAGTCCGAGCTCCTGCCCCGCCTCTCACTGTATCGCTACAGGTTCACTCTCCCTGAGCCGTGAGCATTATCAACCTCTGCTTAAAGCTATGTATGGGCTCCAGCCTCCACTACATCGCTTCCCAAACTATTCCACTTACTGACTGACTCTGTGGTTTAAGCAAATACTTCCTAACATCCCTGTGATTTCATTTTGTCATCAACTTCCAACTGTTGTCCCCTTGTTACTGTTTCCAATCTCTGGAACATCGTCTTTTTCCACCTTGTCAATTCCTCACATTATTTTGTATGTCTTATGCCATGACCCCCCTATCTCTCCTTTCCTCCAGTGTCATCAGGTCGATTTCCCCTTAACCTCTCCTCGTAGACATACCTCTTTAGCTCTGGACTATCTGTTGCAAACCTTTGCATTTCTCTAGTTTTTCCTTTACGTGCTTTGGCTAGGGAGGGTTTCCAAACTGGTGCCGCATACTCCAATATTGGCCTACGTATAACGGAGTACACAGGGCCCTGAATGATTTCCCTTATTAAGAATAAAATATTAAGTGTGTGTGTGTGTGTGTGTGTATATGTGTGTGTTTGGTGTGTGTGTGTGTGTGTGTGTTGTTGTGTGTGATTGTGTGTGTGTGTATGTGTGTATATATACGTGTGTGTGTGTGTGTGGTGTGTGTGTGTGAGTGTGTGTTGTGTGTGTTTGTGTGTGTATGTATGTGGTGTGTGTGAGTATGTGTAATTGTGAATGTGTGTAAGTTTGTTTTGTGTGTGTTGTTGCATGTGTGAGTGCTGTGTGTGTATGTGATGTGCAATGTGTGTGTATGTGAGGGGAGGAGGATTATTGTGAGTGTGTGTTTTTTGTACTCACCTAGGTGGTTATTGCAGGGTTGTTAGGACTCATCTCCTGAGTCCCCGCCTCTTCACTGCACGCTACTAGGGTCCTCCTCTTCCCAGCTCCCTCAGCTTTATCATACCACGTTTTAAAGCTCTGTATGTATCCCTGCCTCCACAATATCACTGCCAAACTGTTCCACTTTCCTGATCATTCAATGTCTGAAGAAATACATTCCCAACATCCTTTGACACCATCGGCGTCTTGAGCTTCCAAGAGTGACCCCTCGTATTCTGTGTCTCATCTCTTGAACAACCCTGTCTCTGTCCGACCTTGTCTATTCCACGCAGTATTTTGTATAATCGTTATCATGTCTCCCCTGACCCTCCTGTCCTCCAGTGTCGTCGAGGCCGTATACCCCTTAACCTTTCCTTATTAGGACATTAACCCTTACCCTCTGCGTGAACTAAACCTTGTGCAAACCTTTGCACTTACTCTAAGTTTCTCAACGTGCTTTACCCGGTCCGGTTTCCAATACAGGTGTTGCATACTCCATTATGGGCCAGTGAGCCCGTTTTACAGTGTCTTGAAATATTCCATTACTAATGTATGTAACGCTGTTCTCAGGTTTGCCTGCGTCCAGTATGCTGCCAGCAGGTTATCTGGTTGATCTGTGCATCGGAGAAGTGCTCGGTGTTATACTCACCCCAAGATCTTTCTCCTTGAGCGAGGTTTTGCATGTCCTTTGGCCACCCTAGCCAAATACTCTGTTTCGTCTTCTTTGCCCTCCTCCGATCTTCATGACTTGCACTTGGCAGGTTTACTTCAAAGAAGCCAGTTGCCTACCACATGTCTAGCCGTCCAGTCACCTCTGAAAGTCCTGCCTCATCCCATCATTTTTAAAAAATTCTCTTCATAACTTCACATCATCTCCGAACAGGGACACCTCTTAGTCTATCCCTTCCATTCATGTCATTCAATATACCAGAAATAGCACTGGTCCCTAGGACCGACACCTGTTGGAGACCCCGCTCGTCACAGGTACCCCACTGTGAAACCTCATCAAGTACCCTGACATCGCTGTAGCCTCCCTGTTCAGGTATTCTCAGATTCGTTGCAATGATTTCCCCCTTATACGCGCCTGAATCCTCTAGGTTTTTAGCACTAAACTCAGTGAGGAACTTGTCGAAGGGCCTTCTAGACAGTCCAAGAAAATGCAATCAACCCACCCCTCTCTCTCGTGTCATTACTTTCTGTAATACTTTGTCATAAAACACCAGAAGGTTTGTGACACAGGATATGCCTTCAAGAATCTGTGCCTGGTTGTCGTTTATAAAATCTTTGTTCCGTTCCAGGAGCCTCCACCACTCTCCGTCCTGATAATCTTCTTCTCCATGACTTTGCATACTAAAACACATCAGTGACACTGGTCCCTGTATTTTATGTCTCTCTTCTGTCATCCTTTAATTTTTAAAAATGGTAAACTACATTTCCGTCTTCCATACCTCATGTAGTTGCCCAGTTACAATGGATGTGTTGAAGATTGTTGGTTAAGGGGCACACACACATTTCTGCCCCCTCCTAAGGACCCTACGGGGAGATGTCCAGGTCACCAATGCCATTGAGGTATCAGAGCCCACATAGCACTTCTTCACCTCCCTCCTCAGTTGCGTGTGCGTAAGTGTGAGTGGGGTGAGTGTGGGGTGAGTGTTGAGGTGAGTGTGATGTGAGTGTGGATGTGAGTGTGGGGGTGGTGTTTGGGTGATGTGGGGTGTGAGTGTGGTGTAAGTGTGCGGGTGAAATCTGTCGTAAGTGTGGGGTTGAGTGTGGGGGATGAGTGTGGGGTGAGTGTGGGGGTGAGATGTGGAATGAGTGTGGGGATTATTGGGGGTGTGAGTTGGGTTATGAGAGGCAGGAAGAGGAGTAAGAGAATAGGAAGAAAATAGGATAAGGAGAAGGGTGATGGGGGCAGAGAGTGTGGGGTGTGGGGGAGGCTTGTGGGGTGTGGTGGTGGTTTGGGGGCGAGGGAATCCAGAAACCAAGTCCCCCGTGGGGAATATATTTGCGGCCCCCACAACAAATTACATTGGTTGGCTACATCCCAAGAGTGGCGTGGACCCTGGCTACCACCACTACTACCATCCCTAGAGTGCTGTGTGGACCCAGGCTACCGACCTCTACAACCACCATTCTACTACCAATCCCTAGATGCTTGTGGACCCCTGGCGTACCACCTCTAAACAACCATCACAACTACCATCCCAAAGTGCTGTGTGGACCCGGCTACCACCCCTCTACTACCTACCTACTACTACCATCCCTAAGAGTGCTGTGTAGACCCTGGCAATCATCCACTACTACCAACCCTAGAGTTCTGTTTTGGACCCTGGCTACCACCTCTACAACCACCACACTACCATCCCTAGAGTGCTGTGTGGACCCCTCGCTCCACCTTAACATGTCCATTTGGCTTACCACGCTTCTAACTACCACCACTACAACCCTCCCTAGAGTGCGTGTGGACCCTGGCCTACCCACCACTACACCATGCCCTAAGTGCTGTTTGGAACCCTGGCTACCCACCACTACTGCCACCACTGCCACCACTACCACCACTACCACCACTACTACCATCGGGCCAAAGTATGTGTGACCCTGGCTACCACTACTAACTATCAACCCCAGTGTTACAAAAAACGCGATTCTAAAAGCTTAGAGATCTCCAGGTAATACATAAAGTGACGGCCCTTCTAGGCATCCAGCCTGATACTGGGTTTTCGTAACAAGATACAGTATCCTAGTCCAAATATCCATTAGAATTCATATGATTCATAGTGCATCAGTATTACAACTGGTATGCTACTAACTATAGAAAATTAAAAATTTAATAAAATTTATTAAGTATCTGTCTAGAGGTATATCCAACTTAAATTATATTAATCAATTCAAACAAATTAATAAATAATCACTTCTCCTCGTGTACAGTAGATTGTCTGAAAGGCACATACACATTTAAAAGTCTTAAAAGTAACAGTCTGGTACATTAACATTTAATAACACAAATATACAAATAGTTGTATGTGTATATGTGTGTAAGTGCTCAAAGAGATTCCTATGTCCACGACGCGACTATACTTAAACAAGTGGCTGACAAAGTCCTCATAAACTAACTTCTTGACCAAGCAGGCAGTTAGAACAGTCTGCTGAACAATAAAAAGAATGCTAAGCCCAAAAGATAAACCAAGCAACTGCGACAACAGAATCAGGAGATCAAGGAGATAATATAAAACCACATCAAATAGGGGAACCATCAGCATATCCACCCAACAAAGTCGCACAAACTCCCATACTCACTGAAGCTAAGTTGCAGCATAAAGAAAATCCCAGACTGTGACTTACACAGAGACCAGTACAAGTTAGGTCAGAAGCTACAGCCTCAGGACCTGAGTTGCTCAGAGTGTCTAGAGAACACACTACCGATCAGTACAAACGTCGAAAATCACTAAGACTATACAAATGTTCTGTGAACAGAGTCCCAGAACTAACAAAATAAAGAGACAAGAGACTATCTTTCCAACAAGGGCCAATAAGGAAGAATTAGGCACTTCTTGTCTAGAATTAACGTCCAACCACCAAGCGAGCTAGACCAGACCTGAATAACTTCAGGCGAGGTGTGAAACACCCCCCCCTCGATCACGTGAAAGCTCCGTGGACAGTTGCTGCCCAGCAACACCGAGAAAGCCGTCAGAGTGAACGCGCCACGAGCGATAATAATTACAGGTAAGTTAGACAATCAAGACTAAACTATGAACATATAATAACATGTTACATCCAACCTAACCACATTACAACTCAAATAAAAATATAAAGCAATATATTTACGATTTAGCTATTATCGCAAATATAAGCAATATAAATTACATGAAAAGGTAAAAATTATATACAAATACATATATATTCATAATATACATTGCAACCCATTTCTGGGTAGCAACACACCCATAATGTGTTGTGGACCCTCCTGGCCAACCACCAACTACTAGGCATCTCCCTGAGCCGTGAGCTTTATCATACTCTGCTTAAAGCTATGTATGGATCCTGCCTCCACTACATCGCTTCCCAAACTATTCCACTTACTGACTACTCTGTGGCTGAAGAAATACTTCCTAACATCCCTGTGATTCATCTGTGTCTTCAGCTTCCAACTGTGCCCCTTGTTACTGTGTCCAATCTCTGGAACATCCTGTCTTTGTCCACCTTGTCAATTCCTCTCAGTATTTTGTATGTCGTTATCATGTCCCCCCTATCTCTCCTGTCCTCCAGTGTCGTCAGGTTGATTTCCCTTAACCTCTCCTCGTAGGACATACTCTTAACTCTGGGACTAGTCTTGTTGCAAACCTTTGCACTTTCTCTAGTTTCTTCACGTGCTTGGCTAGGTGTGGGTTCCAAATGGTGCCGCATACTCCAATATGGGCCTAACATACACGGTGTACAGGGTCCTGAATGATTCCTTATTAAGATGTCGGAATGCGTGTTCTGAGGTTTGCTAGGCGCCATATGCTGCGGCAGTTATTTGGTTGATGTGCGCTTCAGGAGATGTGCCTGGTGTTATACTCACCCCAAGATCTTTTTCCTTGAGTGAGGTTTGTAGTCTCTGACCCCCTAGACTGTACTCCGTCTGCGGTCTTCTTTGCCCTTCCCCAATCTTCATGACTTTGCACTTGGTGGGATTGAAACTCCAGGAGCCAATTGCTGGACCAGGTCTGCAGCCTGTCCAGATCCCTTTGTAGTTCTGTGTGTGTGTGTGTGTGTGTGTGTGTGTGTGTGTGTGTGTGTGTGTGTGTGTGTGTGTGTGTGTGTGTGTGTGTGTGTGTGTGTGTGTATGTGTGTGTGTGTGTGTGTGTGTGTGTACTCACCTAGTTGTACTCACCTAGTTGAGGTTGCGGGGGTCGAGTCCGAGCTCCTGGCCCGCCTCTTCACTGATCGCTACTAGGTCACTCTCCCTGAGCCGTGAGCTTTATCATACCTCTGCTTAAAGCTATGTATGGATCCTGCCTCCACTACATCGCTTCCCAAACTATTCCACTTACTGACTACTCTGTGGCTGAAGAAATACTTCCTAACATCCCTGTGATTCATCTGTGTCTTCAGCTTCCAACTGTGCCCCCTTGTTACTGTGTCCATCTCTGGAACATCCTGTCTTTGTCACCTTGTCAATTCCTCTCAGTATTTTGTATGTCGTTATCATGTCCCCCCTATCTCTCCTGTCCTCCAGTGTCGTCAGGTTGATTTCCCTTAACCTCTCCTCGTAGGACATACCTCTTAACTCTGGGACTAGTCTTGTTGCAACCTTTGCACTTTTCTCTAGTTTCTTCACGTGCTTGGCTAGGTGTGGGTTCCAAACTGGTGCCGTGTGTGTGTGTATGTGTGTGTGTGTGTGTGTGGCTGTGTGTGTGTGTATGTGTGTATATATGTGTGTGTGTATGTGTGTGTGTGTGTGTGTATGTGTGTGTGCATGTGTGTGTGGCTGTGTGTGTGTATGTGTGTGTGTGTGTGGCTATGTGTGTGTATGTGTGGGGAGGAGGATGATTGTGAGTGTGTGTTTGTGTACTCACCTAGGTGTGATTGCAGGGTTGAGACTCAGCTCCTGGCCCCGCCTCTTCACTGAACGCTACTAGGTCCTCTCTCTCCCTGCTACCTCAGCTTTATCATACCTCGTTTTAAAGCTCTGTATTGTCCCTGCCTCCACTATATCACTCGCCAAACTGTTCCACTTCTGATCATTCTATGACTGAAGAAATACTTCCCAACATCCCTTTGACTCATCTGCGTCTTGAGCTTCCAAGAGTGACCCCTCGTTTCTGTGTCTCCTCTCTTGAACATCCTGTCTCTGTCCACCTTGTCTATTCCACGCAGTATTTTGTATATCGTTATGATGTCTCCCCTGACCCTCCTGTCCTCCAGTGTCGTCAGGCCGATTTCCCTTAACCTTTCTTATTAGGACATTACCCTTACCTCTGGAACTAACCTTGTTGCAAACCTTTGCACTTTCTCTAATTTCTCAACGTGCTTGACCCGGTCCGGGTTCCAAACTGGTGTTGCATACTCCAGTATGGGCCTGATGTACCCGGTGTACAGTGTCTTGAAATATTCCTTACTAAGGTATCGGAACGCTGTTCTCAGGTTTGCCAGGCGCCAGTATGCTGCAGCAGTTATCTGGTTGATCTGTGCTTCCGGAGACGTGCTCGGTGTTATACTCACCCCAAGATCTTTCTCCTTGAGCGAGGTTTGCAGTCTTTGGCCACCTAGCCAATACTCTGTTTGCGGTCTTCTTTGCCCTCCTCCGATCTTCATGACTTTGCACTTGGCAGGGTTGAATTCAAGAAGCCAGTTGCTGGACCAGGTGTCCAGCCTGTCCAGGTCTCTTTGAAGTCCTGCCTCATCCTCATCTGTTTTAATTCTCCTCATTAACTTCACATCATCTGCGAACAGGGACACCTCTGAGTCTATCCCTTCCATCATGTCATTCACATATACCAGAAATAGCACTGGTCCTAGGACCGACCCCTGTGAGACCCCGCTCGTCACAGGTACCCACTGTGATACCTCATCAAGTACCATGACTCACTGTTGCCTCCCTGTCAGGTATTCTCTGATTCGTTGCAATGCCCTTCCCCTTATACGCGCCTGATCCTCTAGTTTTAGCACTAATCTCTTGTGAGGAACTGTGTCCTTCTTGCAGTCCAAGAAAATGCAATCAACCCACCCCTCTCTCTCGTGTCTTACTTCTGTTACTTTGTCATAAAACTCCAGAAGGTTTGTGACACAGGATTTGCCTTCCATGAATCTGTGCTGGTTGTCGTTTATAATCTTGTTCCGTTCCAGGTGCTCCACCACTCTCCTCCTGATAATCTTCTCCATGACTTTGCATACTATACACATCAGTGACACTGGTCTGTAGTTTAGTGTCTCTCTTCTGTCTCCTTTTTTTTAAAAATGGGAACTACATTTGCCGTCTTCCATACCTCAGGTAGTTGCCCAATTTCAAGGGATGTGTTGAAGATTGTGGTTAATGGCATACACAGCATTTCTGCTCCCTCTCTAAGGACCCACGGGGAGATGTTGTTCAGTCCCATTGCCTTTGAGGTATCAAGCCCACATAGCAGCTTCTTCACCTCCTCCTCAGTGTGCGTGTGCGTATGTGTGAGTGGGGGTGAGTGTGGAGGTGAGTGTGGAGGTGAGTGTGGAGGTGAGTGTGGGGGTGAGTGTGTGGGTGAGTGGGGGTGAGTGTGGTGGTAAGTGTGCGGGTGAATGCGGTCGTAAGTGTGGGGGTGAGTGTGGGGGATGAGTGTGGGGGTGAGTGTGGGGGTGAGTGTGGGGGATGAGTGTGGGGATGAGGGCGGGGGGTGAGTGGGGGTTATCGAGAGGCAGGAAGAGGAGGAAGAGGAATAGGAAGAAAATAGGATAAGGAGAAGGGTGATGGGGGCAGGAGAGGTGTGGGGTGTGGGGAAGGCTTGTGGGGTGTGGGTGGGGGTTTGGGGGAGAGGGTATCCAGCACCAAGTCCCCGTGGGGAATATTTTGCGGCCACTCAACAAATTACATTGGTGGCTACCATCCCTAGAGTGCTGTGGACCCTGGCTACCACCACAACTACCACCACTACTACCATCCCTAGAGTGCTGTGTGGACCCTGGCTACCACCTCTACTACCACCACTACTACCATCCCTAGAGTGCTGTGTGGACCCTGGCTACCACCTCTACTACCATCACTACTACCATCCCTAGAGTGCTGTGTGGACCCTGGCTACCACCTCTACTACCACCTCTACTACCACCACTACTACCATCCCTAGAGTGCTGTGTAGACCCTGGCTACCACCACTACTACCATCCCTAGAGTGCTGTGTGGACCCTGGCTACCACCTCTACTACCACCACTACTACCATCCCTAGAGTGCTGTGTGGACCCTGGCTACCACCACTACTGCCACCACTGCCACAACTACCACCACTACCACCACTACCACCACTACTACCATCCCCAAAGTGATGTGTGGACCCTGGCTACCACTACTACTATCAACCCCAGTGTTACAAAAAACGCGATTCTAAAAGCTTAGAGATCTCCAGTGAATACTAGAAAGGACTGCCCTTCTAGCATCCAGCCTGTTACTGGGTTTTCGTAACAAGTAGTCAGTATCCTTGTCCAATTATCCATTAGAATTCAGTATGATACAATAGTGTTTCAGGATTACAACTGGTAGGCTACTAACTAGAGAAATTAAAATTTAATTAATTTATTAAGTATCGTCTAGAGGTATATCCACTTAAATTAAATTAATCAATTCAAACAAATTAATAATAATCACTTCTCTCGTGTACAGTAGTATTGTGCTGAAAGCACATATCACATTTATAAGTCTTAAGTACCGTCTGGTACATTAACATTTAATAATACAATATACAAATAAGTTTGTGTATATATGTGTAAGTGCTCTAAGTAGTTCGCTATGTCTCACGACGCGACTAGACTTAAACAAGTGACTGACAAAGTCCTCAAATAAACTAACTTCTTGACCAACTGGCAGTTAGAACAGTCTGCTTGAACAATAAAAAGAATGCTAAGCCCAATAGCAATATAACAAGCAACTGCGACACAGAATCAGGAACAAGGAGATAATATAACGAAACTAAGTAGGGACCATCAGCAGATCCTCCACAAAAGTCACAAAACTCCCATACTACTGAATCTAAGTTCAGCATAAGAAAATCCCCGACTGTGACAATACACAGATACCAGTACAAGTTAGGTCAGAAGCTACAGCTCAGGACCTGAGTTGCTCAGAGTGTCTATGCGACACACAACCTCAGTACAACGTCGAAAATCACTAAGTCTATACAATGTTCTGTGAACAGAGTCTCCAGAACTAACAATAATAATGAGACAAGAGACGATCTTCCAACAAGGGCAAATAAGGGAGATTTAGGCACTTCTTGTCTAGAATACATCCAACCACCAAGCGAGTCTAGACCAGACTGAATACCTCAGGCGAGGTGTGAACACCCCCCTCGATCACGTGATAGCTCCGTGGACAGTTGCTGCCCAGCAACACCGAGAAGCCGGCAGAGTAACGAGCCACGAGCGATAATTACAGTAGTTAGACAATCAAGACTTAAACTATGAACATATAATAATATGTTACATCCTACCTAACAACATAACTAACTCAAATAATAATATAAAGCAATATATTTACGATTTAGCTATTATCGCAAATATAAGCAATATAAAATTACATGAAAAGGTAATAATTATATACATATACATATATATTCATAATATACATTGCAACCCATTCAGGGGTTGCAACACCCAGAATGTTTGTGGACCCTGGCTACCACCACTACTACCAGCCCCAAAGTGATGTGTGGACCCTGGCTACCACCACTACTACCAGCCCCAAAGTGATGTGTGGACCCTGGCTACCACCACTACTGCCAGCCCCAAAGTGATGTGTGGACCCTGGCTACCACCACTACTACTAGCCCCAAAGTGATGTGTGGACCCTGGCTACCACCACTACTGCCAGCCCCAAAGTGATGTGTGGACCCTGGCTACCACCACTACTACTAGCCCCAAAGTGATGTGTGGACCCTGGCTACCACCACTACTGCCAGCCCCAAAGTGATGTGTGGACCCTGGCTACCACCACTACTACCAGCCCCAAAGTGATGTGTGGACCCTGGCTACCAGCACTACTGCCAGCCCCAGAGTGTTGTGTGGACCCTGGCTACCACCACTACTGCCAGCCCCAGAGTGTTGTGTGGACCCTGGCTACCACTACTACTATCAACCCCAGAGTGTTGTGTGGACCCTGGCTACCACTACTACTATCAACCCTAGAGTGTTGTGTGGACCCTGGCTACCACTACTACTATCAACCCCAGAGTGTTGTGTGGACCCTGGCTACCACCACTACTGTCAGCCCCAAAATAATGTGTGGACCCTGGCTACCACCACTACTACCAGCCCCAAAGTGATGTGTGGACCCTGGCTACCACTACTACTATCAACCCCAGAGTGATGTGTGGACCCTGGCTACCACCACTACTGTCAGCCCCAAAATGATGTGTGGACCCTGGCTACCACCACTACTACCAACCCCAAAGTGATGTGTGGACCCTGGCTACCACTACTACTATCAACCCCAGAGTGATGTGTGGACCCTGGCTACCACCACTACTGTCAGCCCCAAAATGATGTGTGGACCCTGGCTACCACCACTACTACCAGCCCCAAAGTGATGTGTAGACCCTGGCTACCACTACTACTATCAACCCCAGAGTGTTGTGTGGACCCTGGCTACCACTACTACTGTCAGTCCCAAAGTGATGTGTGGACCCTGGCTAACACCACTACTGCCAGCCCCAAAGTGATGTGTGGACCCTGGCTACCACCACTACTGCCAGCCCCAAAGTGATGTGTGGACCCTGGCTACCACCACTACTGTCAGCCCCAAAGTGATGTGTGGACCCTGGCTACCACTACTACTATCAACCCCAGAGTGATGTGTGGACCCTGGCTACCACCACTACTACCAGCCCCAAAGTGATGTGTGGACCCTGGCTACCACTACTACTATCAACCCCAGAGTGATGTGTGGACCCTGGCTACCACCACTACTGCCAGCCCCAAAGTGATGTGTGGACCCTGGCTACCACCACTACTGTCAGCCCCAAAGTGATGTGTGGACCCTGGCTACCACTACTACTATCAACCCCAGAGTGATGTGTGGACCCTGGCTACCACCACTACTACCAGCCCCAAAGTGATGTGTGGACCCTGGCTACCACTACTACTATCAACCCCAAAGTGATGTGTGGACCCTGACTACCACTACTACTATCAACCCCAGAGTGATGTGTAGACCCTGGCTACCACCACTACTGCCAGCCCCAAAGTGATGTGTGGACCCTGGCTACCACCACTACTGCCAGCCCCAAAGTGATGTGTGGACCCTGGCTACCACCACTACTGTCAGCCCCAAAGTGATGTGTGGACCCTGGCTACCACCACTACTGTCAGTCCCAAAGTGATGTGTGGACCCTGGCTACCACCACTACTGTCAGCCCCAAAGTGATGTGTGGACCCTGGCTACCACCACTACTACTAGCCCCAAAGTGATGTGTGGACCCTGGCTACCACCACTACTACCAGCCCCAAAGTGATGTGTGGACCCTGGCTACCACCACTACTACCAGCCCCAAAGTGATGTGTGGACCCTGGCTACCACCACTACTACCAGCCCCAAAGTGATGTGTGGACCCTGGCTACCACCACTACTATCATTACCACCACTTCTACCTAACATGACCTCCTGGAGTATACCTAGGTGTTCAGAGGGGTCAACGCCCCCACGGCCCGGTCCTTGACCAGGCCTCGCGGTGGATCAGGGTCTGATCAACCAGGTTATTTCTGCTGGCCGCATATAATTCAACGTACGAAACTCAGCCCGGGTGGTCAGGTACTGACTTGAGGGGCCTATCCAGCTCCCTCTTGAAGACAGACAGGTGTCTATTGATCATCGTGCTTATGTATGATGGGAGGCAGTTGAACAGTCTTGGACCCGGAAACTTATTGTGTTATCTCTTAGTGTACTCACGGCATCCCTGCTCTTCATTGGGGGGATGTTGCACCGCCTCCTTAGTCTTTTGCTTTCAGAAATAGTGAACGCCATGTGCAGATTTGGGACTAGTCCCTCTAGGATCTTTTTTTCCAGGTGTATATTATGACGTATCTTTCTCGCCTGCGTTCCAAGGAGTACAAGTCAAGGGACTTCAAAGGGTCCTAGTAATTTAGGTACTTAACTGTACTTATATGTGCAGTGAGTCTTCTCTGTATATTATGAAGATTTGTTATTTCGCCTGCCTTGAAAGGGGTCGTTAGTGTACATCAATACTCCAACTTAGAGAGAAGGAGTAATTTAAAGGGAATCATCATTGGCTAGGTATCCCTTGTTTTAAAAGTTCTCATTATCCATCCTCTCATTTTCTTAAATGTGACAAGACATTATTGTGATTTTTGAAAGTGAGATCCACTGCAACATTCCCCAGTCCTTCACAGTGGTGTTCCGCTCAAGTGTGAGCCCAGGTGATAGTAACCCCAGTTCTGCTGGAAGGCAGCCTGTCAAGCTGCCCTCGCCGGTGAACTTTCGGTGGAACACTGGAACAATATTGATAATACCAGGAGTTATGAGTTACTAAAAATATTGCCACTACAAGATGAAGCTAATGAATTTATTACAGTGATGTAGTACACTGACTCACTGTACCATAACGTTTAAGATATGTGGATGGAAGAAATCCTATAACATATAATAGGTGAATATTGGAATATGTAGCAGCTGTGTGGTGTTCACACATACAAAAAATAATGTAGGTTAGTTAGAAAGGGTTGTAAGAGAGGTTGCCACATGAGAGGTGTCTCACAAGGTTGTGATTCAGGCTCCTAGCAGCAAGAGAGGAAATATGATAACTACGTACAAAGTCACACAGAGGGTACGAAGGGATAAGGAAGACTTGATTATACCTACAAGAGGGATACCAGGGCCGCCCCATATTTGTCAACTGAGGGATACAGTGAGGGATGGAATGAGTTGGTAGAGAAAGTAGTGGGACGCTTCAACCAGCGCACGAGTCAATATAATTATAATATTGAAGACGCAACACCACGGCCGTGACTCTGCTGAGGTAAACTGCTGACGCTACCTGTCACGGACGATTATGTAACCTATCAGAGGCTTTATTCCAGGGGTTTTCTCTATAATGCCTCTGAAGATGGACGAGAGAGAGCACACGGAAGCGCTCGGGTGTTTTCATTCTGGTAGTTTTACCTGTGACATCTTGTTGGGTCACGACATGTCGAGACCTCAGTGAGTCGCTGCTCCCTGTGATCTATGGTGTGGGTGAACCAGTGTGGGAACCAGTGTACGTGTGTGAACCAGTGTGGGAACCAGTGTACGTGTGTGAACCAGTGTGGGAACCAGTGTACGTGTGTGAACCAGTGTGGGAACCAGTGTACGAGTGTGAACCAGTGTGGGAACCAGTGTACGTGTGTGAACCAGTGTGGGAACCAGTGTACGAGTGTGAACCAGTGTGGGAACCAGTGTACGAGTGTGAACCAGTGTGGGAACCAGTGTACGAGTGTGAACCAGTGTGGGAACTAGTGTACGAGTGTGAACCAGTGTGGGAACCAGTGTACGAGCGCGAACCAGTGTGGGAACCAGTGTACGTGTGCGAATCAGTGAAGGAACCAGTGTGTGAACCAGTGTGTTGGAACCAATGCGGGAAAGAATCGGAGAGTGTGAAAGGAGAGAAAGAGAGAGAAGAGAGGAAGAGAAATGGAAGGGAGAGATGGAGAGAGAGAGAGAGAGAGAGAGAGAGAGAGAGAGAGAGAGAGAGAGAGAGAGAGAGAGAGAGAGAGAGAGAGAGAGAGAGGAGGGAGGTGAGGGAGAGAGGGAGGGAGGGAGGGAGGCTCATCATCCTGGGGCCACAGATTCAATCAATACAACAGTCGCCTCTGATCACATTTTTGATAGCGTGTTGCCATCAGCGCTTCCCTCAGTTCTCTCACAGTTGCTGATCCTCACATTACTGCACAACTTTATTGTTAGGTAGTTAGTGGGAGGGGTATTTAGTGTGTGTGTAGTGGGTTAGTGTGTGTGGTGGGTAGTGTAAGCAAGAGTTAAAGGGTTGGTAGTTAGTGTATGGGGTAGCGTATATTGCGTATTTAGTATGCAGGGGAGTGTGGGGTGAATTGTGCAATGGGGGGACTTCAGGAGGCCTACTGCTCCTTCAGATGATCTGCTTGTGTAAGATGAAATGTGCTGTGAAATCTTCTTTACTCTGTTATATTGTATTTTGTGTTGGGATTAGCGCAGCTTCTAGACATCTGCGTCGCGTTTTGTCTGTTTCCTTCGTGACCATCTGGATGACCTTACAAGACACGAGGTGTACAGTCTGGTCCCTGTGTACCGTGCAGGTGTTATTCATGTTGCGAGTCCTACATCCACACTGGTATTCTTTCAACTTGATCTGCAGGCGACAGGAAGTCTCTCCTTCGTATACCTGGTCACCAGCACCACATGGAATGATGTACACATCTGCGTTGTTGCAGTCACCAGCGGTTGTCCTATTTTCATCTGGTCAAAATTCACCTCACACAGTGACCTCACTGACCCGGCCACTCACCTGACTAAGCTTGTATCAATTTACTTGTACGTCCCTGTGTATTGACTGAAGAAGCCTGGCCACAGGCGAGACTTCTCTATAAAGTTACTTTCTGCACATTTTATACAGCGTATAGGAACGAGGTCAAACGAACAGCTGGGTGTGGGAGTCTACGTATAAGGTATAGAGCTTTGCTTCAATTATACCTCAAAATGCTGTGGTGAACTGCGTATAGAGGTGGTGATGCTGAGGCAGTGTTGAGATACCCATTTAAATTTGGTGTTGGAATGTACTCTCTTAATGCAGAACTGACGTTGCCATCTGTGTGTTAGATGTACTTCTGACATTGTTAGAGTTATGATGTTGTTGGTGAGTTAATGCTGCTTCTGGCTAGACTTCTTATGTTGGCATTGTTGACTTATTTCTGTGGGTCGTGGCTGCTGCACCTTCCCCAGGTGGTGGTGCTGCACCTTCCCCAGGTGGTGGTGCTGCACCTTCCCCAGGTGGTGGTGCTGCACCTTCCCCAGGTGGTGGTGCTTCACCTTCCCCAGGTGGTGGTGCTGCACCTTCCCCAGGTGGTGGTGCTGGACCTTCCCCAGGTGGTGGTGCTGCACCTTCCCCAGGTGGTGGTGCTTCACCTTCCCCAGGTGGTGGTGCTGCACCTTCCCCAGGTGGTGGTGCTTCACCTTCCCCAGGCGGTGGTGCTGCACCTTCCCCAGGTGGTGGTGCTGGACCTTCCCCAGGTGGTGGTGCTTCACCTTCCCCAGGTGGTGGTGCTTCACCTTCCCCAGGTGGTGGTGCTTCACCTTCCCCAGGTGGTGCTGGACCTTCCCCAGGTGGTGCTGGACCTTTCCCCAGGTGGTGGTGCTTCACCTTCCCCAGGTGGTGGTGCTTCACCTTCCCCAGGTGGTGGTGCTTCACCTTCCCCAGGTGGTGCTGGACCTTCCCCAGGTGGTGCTGGACCTTCCCCAGGTGGTGGTGCTTCACCTTCCCCAGGTGGTGGTGCTTCACCTTCCCCAGGTGGTGGTGCTTCACCTTCCCCAGGTGGTGCTGGACCTTCCCCAGGTGGTGCTGGACCTTCCCCAGGTGGTGCTGGACCTTCCCCAGGTGGTGGTGCTTCACCTTCCCCAGGTGGTGGTGCTTCACCTTCCCCAGGTGGTGGTGCTTCACCTTCCCCAGGTGGTGCTGGACCTTCCCCAGGTGGTGCTGGACCTTCCCCAGGTGGTGGTGCTTCACCTTCCCCAGGTGGTGGTGCTTCACCTTCCCCAGGCGGTGGTGCTGCACCTTCCCCAGGTGGTGGTACTGGACCTTCCCCAGGTGGTGGTGCTGGACCTTCCCCAGGTGGTGGTGCTGCACCTTCCCCAGGTGGTGGTGCTTCACCTTCCCCAGGCGGTGGTGCTGCACCTTCCCCAGGTGGTGGTGCTGGACCTTCCCCAGGTGGTGGTGCTTCACCTTCCCCAGGTGGTGGTGCTTCACCTTCCCCAGGTGGTGCTGCTGCACCTTCCCCAGGCGGTGGTGCTGCACCTTCCCCAGGTGGTGGTGCTGGACCTTCCCCAGGTGGTGGTGCTGCACCTTCCCAGGTGATGGTGCTGCACCTTCCCCAGGTGGTGGTGCTGCACCTTCCCCAGGTGGTGGTGCTGCACCTTCCCAGGTGATGGTGCTGCACCTTCCCAGGTGATGGTGCTGCACCTTCCCCAGGTGGTGGTGCTGCACCTTCCCCAGGTGGTGGTGCTGCACCTTCCCAGGTGGTGGTGCTGCACCTTCCCAGGTGATGGTGCTGCACCTTCCCCAGGTGTTGGTGCTGCACCTTCCCCAGGAGGTGGTGCTGCACCTTCCCAGGTGATGGTGCTGGACCTTCCCCAGGTGGTGGTGCTGCACCTTCCCCAGGTGGTGGTGCTGCACCTTCCCAGGTGATGGTGCTGCACCTTCCCCAGGTGATGGTGCTACACCTTCACAGGTGATGGTGCTACACCTTCCCCAGGTGATGGTGCTGCACCTTCTCCAAGTGGTGGTGCTGCACCTTCCCCAGGTGGTGGTGCTGCACCTTCCCCAGGTGGTGGTGCTGCACCTTCCCCAGGTGGTGGTGCTGCACCTTCCCCAGGTGGTGGTGCTGCACCTTCCCCAGGTGGTGGTGCTACACCTTCCCAGGTGATGGTGCTGCACCTTCCCAGGTGATGGTGCTACACCTTCCCAGGTGATGGTGCTGCACCTTCCCAGGTGATGGTGCTGCACCTTCCCAGATGATGGTGCTGCACCTTCCCCAGGTGATGGTGCTGCACCTTCCCAGGTGATGGTGCTGCACCTTCCCAGGTGATGGTGTTGCACCTTCCCAGGTGATGGTGCTGCACCTTCCCAAGGTGGTGGTGCTGCACCTTCCCAGGTGATGGTGCAGCACCTTCCCAGGTGATGGTACTGCACCTTCCCAGGTGATGGTGCTGCACCTTCCCAAGGAGGTGGTGCTGCACCTTCCCAAGGTGGTAGTGCTGCACCTTCCCAAGGAGGTGGTGCTGCACCTTCCCAAGGTGGTGGTGCTGCACCTTCCCAAGGTGGTGGTGCTGCACCTTCCCAAGGTGGTGGTGCTGCACCTTCCCAAGGTGGTGGTGCTGCACCTTCCCAAGGTGGTGGTGCTGCACCTTCGCAAGGTGGTGGTGCTGCACCTTGCCAGGTGGTGGTGATGCACCTTCCCAAGGTGGTGGTGATGCACCTTCCCAAGGTGGTGGTGCTGCCCCTTCCCCAGGCGGTGGTGCTGCACCTTCCCAGGTGGTGCTGCTGCACCTTCCCAAGGTGGTGATGCTGCACCTTCCCAAGGTGGTGGTGTTGCACCTTCCCAAGGTGGTGGTGCTGCACCTTCCCAAGGTGGTGGTACTGCACCTTCCCAAGATGGTGGTGCTGCACCTTCCCCAGGTGGTGGTGTTGCACCTTCCCAAGGTGGTGGTGCTGCACCTTCCCCAGGTGGTGGTGCTACACCTTCCCAAGGTGGTGGTGCTGCACCTTCCCCAGGTGGTGGTGCTACACCTTCCCCAGGTGGTGGTGCTGCACCTTCCTCGGGTGGTGGTGCTGCACATTCCCGAGGTGGTGGTGCTGCACCTTCCTCAGGTGGTGGTGCTGCACCTTCCCCAGGTGGTGGTGCTGCACCTTCCCCAGGTGGTGGTGCTGCACCTTCCCCAGGTGGTGGTGCTGCACCTTCCCAAGGTGGTGGTGCTGCACCTTCCCCAGGTGGTGGTGCTGCTCCTTCCCAAGGTGGTGGTGCTGCACCTTCCCAAGGTGGTGGTGCTGCTCCTTCCCAAGGTGGTGGTGCTGCCCCTTCCCCAGGTGGTGGTGCTGCTCCTTCCCAAGTGGTGGTGCTGCACCTTCCCAAGGTGGTGGTGCTGCACCTTCCCAAGGTGGTGGTGCTGCACCTTCCCAAGGTGGTGGTGCAGCACCTTCCCCAGGTGGTGGTGCTGCACCTTCCCAAGGGGGTGGTGCTGCACCTTCCCAAGGTGGTGGTGCTGCACCTTAGCCAGGTGGTGGTACTGCACCTTCCCAAGGTGGTGGTGCTGCACCTTCCCAAGGGGGTGGTGCTGCACCTTCCCAAGGTGGTGGTGCTGCACCTTCCCGGGTGATGGTGCTGCACCTTCCCAAGGTGGTGGTGCTGCACCTTCCCCAGGTGATGGTGCTGCACCTTCCCAAGGTGGTGGTGCTGCACCTTCCCAAGGTGGTGGTGCTGCACCTTCCTCAGGTGGTGGTGCTGCACCTTCCCCAAGTGGTGGTGCTGCACCTTCCCCAGGTGGTGGTGCTGCACCTTCCCCAGGTGGTGGTGCTGCACCTTCCCCAGGTGGTGGTGCTGCACCTTCCCAAGGTGGTGGTGCTGCACCTTCCCCAGGTGGTGGTGCTTCACCTTCCCCAGGTGGTGGTGCTTCACCTTCCCCAGGTGGTGGTGCTACACCTTCGCCAGGTGGTGGTGCTGCACCTTCCCCAGGTGGTGGTGCTGCACCTTCCCCAGGTGGTGGTGCTTCACCTTCCCCAGGCGGTGGTGCTTCACCTTCCCAAGGTGGTGGTGCTTCACCTTCCCCAGGTGGTGGTGCTTCACCTTCCCCAGGCGGTGGTGCTTCACCTTCCCCAGGTGGTGGTGCTTCCTTGATAATGTGCGTAGTCACGAACGCGCTTGGAATTTCTCTAATCCTTCAGAGTGGTTGTTTTGCATATTTTGAAATCACCTGTTTACTGTGATCTTATTGCATATATATATAATATATATATATATATAATATATATATTATATATATATATATATATATATATATATTATATATATATATATTTTAATTATATATATATATATATATGAAACACAGGTAGTAGGTTGGTAGAAAATCACTGACGGAGATAAAGTACTACCGTCCTGTTATACCAGTCACTAGCAGAAGCTGGTTAAATATTATGTACTCAGGCCCAGGTTTCTGAACTTGTGTTGCGTCTTGAAGGAGTCAGATGACGGGTGAATCTTGTAGACTCTTCTTGTATTTAACATACACTTGCACGTGCTTGCCCATCCCCCTTTGTCTGAATCAGCCGTTCGGGTTTACCTAACACTCCCGTTGTAGTTCAGGAAACCTAGTGTTGGACCGTCCTGCAGACCTTCCCCCTTACCATTCCTCTCCTATATTTTTTTCAACCCATCAGCCGTTTCCCACCGAGGCAGAATCACCCTGAAAGTGAAGAAGCACGTTCATCATCACTCACTCCATCACTAACTAGCCAGAGCCGTGCCGATACCTCAGCCCGAATACTGCAACATATCTCCACCCTCGTCCTTCAGAGTACAGGTACTCTACTTCCCTCGTTATGTTCCCCACTAATACTGAGAGACAATGTATGCAAACGAACCTTATTTATCCCCCTCCTCTCCCTCTTTCCCCTCCTCCCCCTTCTCCCCCTCCGTCTCCCCCCTCTCCCCCTCCCGGTTCCATCCCCCAGTAAGAGACATGAACGGCCAGGCAGGTCACTGATGCTATAACAAAAACCCAATTTTGGTGTAACGATGCACACGTCACGTCATATATTCGGTGAATCCCAGTAAACAATTTACCGAGTTGTTGTTGCAAGCGGGTCATTTTGGCGTGCAACTGTTAGTATTAGTGTTCAAATACGTAGCCAAATATTTTTGGATCGGAAAATAGAGTTGCAATTTAACGTGATGTGAGAGAAATGTTATATTGCTGCTCCGGACCGCTAGTGTTGACTGACTTTTCTGCTGCTGCTGTTATTATCTGTTCCTAATGTTCTTATAACAGTCCACCTCTGTCTTGGTTGTCTGTGTGTATGTTTTATATATTATATATTATTATATATATAATATATATATATATATTTTTATATATATATATATATATTAATATATATATAATATATCTACAGAGAGAGAGAGAGACAGAGAGAGTCTTCTTCTTTCAACGTACCGGCAGTATCCCACCGAGACAGGGTGACCCGAAAGGAAAAACATAAGTTTCTCCTTTTAAATTTAGTAATATATACAGGAAAAGGGGGTTACTAGCCCCTTGCTCCCGGCATTTTAGTCGCCTCTTACAACACGCATGACTTACGGAGGAAGGATTCTGTTCCACTTCCTCATGGAGATAAAAGGAAATAAACAAGAACAAGAACTAGTAAGAAAATAGAAGAAAACCCAGATGTGTGTGTATATATATGCTTGTACATGCATGTGTAGTGTGACCTAAGTGTAAGTAGAAGTACCAAGACGGACCTAAAACCTTGCAAGTTTATGAGGCAGACAAAAGACGCCAGCAATCCTACCATCATGTAAAACAATTACAGGCTTTCGTTTTACACACACTAGGCAGGACGGTAGTACCTCCCTGGGCGGTTGCTGTCTACCAACCTACTACCACAGGACGGTAGTACCTCCCTGGGTGGTTGTTGTCTACCAACCTACTACCACAGGACGGTAGTACCTCCCTGGGTGGCTGCTGTCTACCAACTATACCACAGGACGGTAGTACCTCCTGGGTGGTTGTTGTCTACCAACCACTACCACAGGACGGTTAGTACCTCCCTGGGTGGGTTGTTGTCTACAACCTACTCCCACAGGACGGTAGTACCTCCCAGGGTGGTTGTTGTCTACCAACCTACTACCCCCAGGGGGGTAATACCTCCTGGGTGGCTGCTGTCTACCAACCTACTACCACAGGACGGTAGTACCTACCAGGGTGGTTGTTGTAAAACCAACCTGCTACACAGGACGGTAGTACCTACCTGGGGGGGGTTGCTGTTCTACCAACCTGCTACCCAAAGGGCGGTAGTACCTCCCTGGGTGGTTGTTGTCTACCAACCTACTACCACAGGACGGTAGTACCCTCCTGGGTGGTTGCTGTCTACCAAAACCTGCTACCACAGGCGGTAGTACCTCCCCGGGTGGTTGTTGTATACCAACCTACTTTCCAAGGACGGTAGTAACCTTCCTGGGAGGTTGTTGTCTACCAACCTACTACCACAGGACGGTAGTACCTCCCTCTGTGGTTGCTGTCTATCAGCCTACTGCCACAGGACGGCAGTGCCTCCCTGGGTGGTTGCTGTCTACCAACCTACTACCACAAGACGATAGTACCTCCCTGGGTGGTTGCTGTCTACCAACCTACTGCAACAGGGACGGCAGTGCCTCCCTGGGTGGTTGCTGTCTACCAACCTACTACCACAAGACGTTAGTACCTCCCTGGGTGGTTGCTGTCTACCAACCTACTGCCACAGGACCGCAGTGCCTCCCTGGGTGGTTGCTGTCTACCAACCTACTATCACAAGACGGTCAAATACCCTCCCTGGGGGGTTGCTGTCTACCAAAACCCACTACCACAGGACGGCAGTGCGTCCTGGGGTGGTTGTTGTCTACCAACCTACTACCACAGGACGGTAGTACCTCCCAGGGTGGTTGTTGTCTACCAACCTTCTACCACAGGACGGTAGTACCTCCCTGGGTGGCTGCTGTCTGCCAACCTACTACCACAGGACGGCAGTGCCTCCCTGGGTGGTTGCTGTCTACCAAAACCCACCACCACAGGACGGTTTGTACCTCCTGGGTGGTTGCTGTTACCAACCTACTAACACAGGACGGTAGTACCTCCCTGGGTGGTTGCTGTCTACCAACCTACTGCCACAGGACAGTAGTACCTCCCTGGGTGGTTGCTGTCTACCAACCTACTCCCACAGGACAGTAGTACCTCCCTGGGTGGGTGCTGTCTACCAACCTACTACCACAGGACGGTAGTACCTGCCTGGGTGGTTGTTGTCTATGAACCTAATACCACAGGACTGTAGTACCTCCCTGGGTGGTTGCTGTCTATCAGCCTACTGCCACAGGACGGTAGTACCTCCCTGAGTGGTTGCTGTCTACCAGCCTACTACCACATGACGGTAGTACCTCCCTGAGTGGTTGCTGTCTAGCAGCCTACTACCACATAACGGTAGTACCTCCCTGAGTGGTTGCTGTCTACCAACCTACTACCACATGACGGTAGTACCTCCCTGAGTGGTTGCTGTCTAGCAGCCTACTACCACATGACGGTAGTACCTCCCTGAGTGGTTGCTGTCTAGCAGCCTACTACCACAGAACGGTAGTACCTCCCTGAGTGGTTGCTGTCTAGCAGCCTACTACCACAGAACGGTAGAACCTCCCTGAGTGGTTGCTATCTATCAAAGTACTACCACAGGACGGTAGTACCTCCCTGGGTGGTTGCTGTCTACCCACCCACTACCACAGGACGGTAGTACCTCTCTGGGTGGTTGCTGTGTACCAACCTACTACAACAGGACGGTAGTGCCTCCCTGGGTGGTTGCTGTCTACCAGGCTACTACCACAGAACGGTAGTACCTCCCTGGGTGGTTGCTGTCTACCAAACTACTACCACAGGACGGTAGTACTTCCTTTGGCGGTTGCTGTCTACCAACCTACTACCACAGAACTGTAGTACATCCCCGTGTGGTTGCTGTCTACCAGCCTACTGCCACAGGACGGTAGTACATCCCTGGGTGGTTGCTGTCTACCAACCTACTACCACAGGACGGTAGTGCCTCCCTGGGTGGTGGCAGTATATGAACCTACTACCACAGGACGGTAGTACCTCCCTGGGTGGTTGCTGTCTACCAACCTACTGCCACAGGACAGTAGTACCTCCCTGGGTGGTTGCTGTCTACCAACCTACTGCCACAGGACAGTAGTACCTCCCTGGGTGGGTGCTGTCTACCAACCTACTACCACAGGACGGTAATAACTCCCTGGGTGGTTGCTGTCTAGCAGCCTACTGCCACAGGACGGTAGTACCTCCCTGAGTGGTTGCTGTCTACCAGCCTACTACCACATGACGGTAGTACCTCCCTGAGTGGTTGCTGTCTAGCAGCCTACTACCACATGACGGTAGTACCTCCCTGAGTGGTTGCTGTCTACCAACCTACTACCACAGAACTGTAGTACCTCCCTGGGTGGTTGCTGTCTACCAGCATACGGCCACAGGACGGTAGTACCTCCCTGGGTGGTTGCTGTCTACCAGTCTACTACCACAGAACGGTAGTATCTCCCTGGGTGGTTGCTGTCTACCAGCCTACTACCACAGAACTGTAGTACCTCCCTGGGTGGCTGCTGTCTACCCCTACTGCCACAGGCGGTAGTACCCTCCCTGGGGTGTTGCAGTCTACGAACTACTACCACAGGACGGTAGTACCTCCCTGGGTGCGTGTTGTCTACCAGCCTACTACCACAGGACGGTAGTACCTCCCTGGGTGGTTGCAGTCTATGCAACCTACTGCCACAGGACGGTAGTACCTCCCTGGGTGGGTGCTGTCTACCAACGTACTACCACAGGATGGTTGAACCTCCCTGGGCGGTTGTTGTCTACCATCCTACTACCACAGGACTGTAGTACCTCTATGGGCGGTTTTTGTCTACCAACACCAAACCTACTACCACAGGACAGTAGTACCACCCTGGGTGGTTGCTGTCTACCAACCTACTACCACAGGACTGTAGAACCTCTATGGGCGGTTTTTGTCTACCAACACCAAACCTACTACCACAGGACAGTAGTACCTCCCTGGGTGGCTGCTGTCTATCAACCTACTACCACAGGACAGTAGTATCTCTCTGGGTGGTTGCTGTCTACCAGCCTACTACCACAGGACAGTAGTACCTCCCTGGGTGGCTGCTGTCTATCAACCTACTACCACAGGACAGTAGTATCTCTCTGGGTGGTTGTTGTCTACCAGCCTACTACCACAGGACAGTAGTATCTCTCAGGGCGGTTGCTGTCTACCAGCCTACTACCACAGGACAGTAGTACCTCCCTGGGTGGCTGCTGTCTACCAACCTACTACCACAGGACAGTAGTATCTCTCTGGGTGGTTGTTGTCTACCAGCCTACTACCACAGGACAGTAGAAATCTCTCAGGGCGGTTGCTGTCTACCAGCCTACTACCACAGGACAGTAGTACCTCCCTGGGTGGCTGCTGTCTACCAACCTACTACCACAGGACAGTAGTATCTCCCTGGGTGGTTGCTTTCTACCAGCCTACTACCACAGGACAGTAGTACCTACCTGAGTGGCTGCTGTCTACCAACCTACTACCACAGGACAGTAGTATCTCTCTGGGTGGTTGTTGTCTACCAGCCTACTACCACAGGACAGTAGTATCTGTCTGGGTGGTTGTTGTCTACCAGCCTACTACCACAGGACAGTAGTATCTCTCTGGGTGGTTGTTGTCTACCAGCCTACTACCACAGGACAGTAGTATCTCTCTGGGTGGTTGTTGTCTACCAGCCTACTACCACAGGACAGTAGTATCTCTCTGGGTGGTTGTTGTCTACCAGCCTACTACCACAGGACAGTAGTATCTCTCTGGGTGGTTGTTGTCCTACCAGCCTACTACCACAGGACAGTATATCTCTCTGGGTGGTTGTTGTCTACCAGCCTACTACCACAGGACAGTAGTATCTCTCTGGGTGGTTGTTGTCTACCAGCCTACTACCACAGGACAGTAGTATCTCTCTGGGTGGTTGTTGTCTACCAGCCTACTACCTATATATACACACACTCACTCTCTCAAACACACAGTTGCGATAAAGCTTATGAAAAAGGGAGTGGACATAGCGGCCTGCGAAGAGGTGGGGTCAGGCGCTGTGAATGAACTGACCCCTATAACCACAAATAGGTGAGTACACACACACACACACACACACACACACACACACACACACACACACAGACACACACACACACACACACACACACACACACACACACACACACACACACACACACACACACACACACACACACACACACGCACGCACGCGCAGGCAGGGATAACTGGGAAGGCATTATATTGGATCAGTGAATACCTGTGAGCAAGACAATAGCGGGTTATGGTACGTGGTGAGGTGTCAGAGTGGGCACCTGTGACGAGTGGCGTCCCACAGGGGTCAGTCCTAGGACCAGTGCTGTTTCTGGTATTTGTGAACGACATGACGGAAGGAATAAAATCCGATGTGTCCCTGTTTGCAGATGATGTGAAGATGATGAGAAGAATTAATTCGGACGAGGACCAGGCAGAACTACAGAGGGATCGAGACAGGCTGCAGACCTGGTCCAGCAACTGGCTCCTGGAGTTCAACCCCACCAAGTTAAGAGTCATGAAGATTGTGGAATGGCAAAGTAGACCACAGACGGAGTACAGTCTATGGGACTATAGACTACAAACCTCACTCAAGGAGAAAGATCTTCGGGTGAGTATAAAACCAGACACACCTCCTGAGGCTCACATCAACCAAATAACTGCTGCAGCATATGGGCGCCTAGCAAACCTCAGAATAGCATTCCGACATCTTAATAAGGAATCGTTCAGGATCCTGTACACTGTGTACGTTAGGCCCATATTGGAGTATGCAACACCAGATTGGAGCCCACACCTAGCCAAGCATGTAAGGAAATTAAAGAAAGTGCAAATGTTTGCAAAGAGACTAGTCCCGGAGCTAATGGGTATGCCCTACTAGGAGAGGTTAAAGGAAATCGACCTGACGACACTGGAGGACAGGAGAGATAGTGGGGATACGATAACGACATACAAAATACTGAGAGGAATTGACAAGGTGGACAAAGACAGGATATTCCAGAGATGGGACACAGCAACAAGGGGACACAGTTGGAAGTTGAAGACTCAGATGAATCACAGGGACGTTAGGAAGTATTTCTTCAGTCACAGAGTTGTCAGAAAGTGGAAGAGTGTGGCAGGATTCATACATAGGTTTAAGAAGAGGTATGATAAAGCTCATGGAGCAGGAAGAGTGACCTAGTAGCGGCCAGTGAAGAAGCAAAGCGAAGAGCTGTGAATCGATCCCTGCAACCACAACTAGGTGAGTACACACACATACACACACACCATTGTAGCTAACAATCTATCAGCATGGTAGCTAACAATCTATCAGCATGGTAGCTAACAATCTATCAGCATGGTAGCTAACAATCTATCAGCATAGTTACTGAGAGAAGCAGCAGGAGCAGCAGAACTCTGTGTTCCGCTACAAGGAATTTAAGTGGTTGTCAACTAGGCAGGCAGCAAAAAAGTTGGTCGCATGGACGGTGTTAGGGATCTCCAAACCTGTGTAAAGGTAGGTACCTCTTGAGGTAAAGGCCGGTACCCTTGACATGTATTCTGAGGTACCGGAGGAGAAAAATCAGTGGATGCAATGTTAATACACAGTTTGAAGAGCAGGTACGATAGGAGCCGAGGGTTTAGGAACAAACAAGAAAGACTCTGTTTGTAGGTTAAGAGGCCGTGAGAGGCCGTTAACTGAGGCCAGACTTACGTACACACACACACACACACACACACACACACACACACACACACACACACACACACACACACACACACACACACACACACACACACACAACACATACACACACACACATACACACACACACACACACACACACACACGCACACACACACACACACACACACATACACACATACACATACACACACACACACACACATACACACACACACACACACACACACACACACACACACACACACACAACGAGTCATGGTACGCGACGAGGTGTCAGAGTGGGCGCCTGTGACAAGCGGGGTTCCACAGGGGTCAGTCCTAGGACCTGTGCTGTTCTTGGTATATGTGAACGACATAACGGAAGGGATAGACTCAGAAGTGTCCTTGTTTGCAGATGATGCGAAGTTAATGAGAAGAATCAAATCGGATGAGGATCAGGCAGGACTACAAAGAGACCTGGACAGGCTACAAGCCTGGTTCAGCAACTGGCTCCTTGAATTTAACCCTGCCAAATGCAAAGTCATGAAGATTGGGGAAGGGCAAAGAAGACCGCAGACACAATATAGTTTAGATGGCCAAAGACTGCAAACCTCACTCAAGGAAAAAGATCTGGGGGTGAGTATAACACCGAGCATATCTCCTGAGGCGCACACTCAATCAGATAACTGCTGCAGCATACGGGCGCCTGGCAAACCTACGGATAGCGTTCCGATACCTCAGTAAGGATTCGTTTAAGACTCTGTATACCATCTACGTCAGGCCCATACTGGAGTATGCAGCACCAGTTTGGAATCCACACCTAGTCAAGCACGTCAAGAAATTAGAGAAAGTGCAAAGGTTTGCAACAAGACTAGTCCCAGAGCTACGGGGATTGTCCTACGAAGAAAGGTTGAGGGAAATCGGCCTAACGACACTGGAGGCAAGGAGGGTCAGGGGAGACATGATAACGACATATAAAATGCTGCACGGAATAGACGAGGTGGACAAAGACGGGATGTTCCAGAGATGGGACACAGACACAAGAGGTCACAATTGGAAGTTGAAGACTCAGATGAATCAAAGGGATGTTAGGAAGTATTTCTTCAGTCATAGAGTAGTCAGGCCATGGAATAGCCTAGAAAGTGATGTAGTGGAGGCAGGAACCATACATAGTTTTAAGGCGAGGTATGATAGAGCTCATGGGGCAGGGAGAGAGAGGACCTAGTAGCAATCAGCGAAGAGGCGGGGCCAGGAGCTGTGACTCGACCCCTGCAACCACAAACAGGTGAGTACAAATAGGTGAGTACTCACACACACACACACATAAACACACAAACACACACACATACACACACACACACATACACACACACACACACACACACACACACACACACACACACACACACCACACACACACACACACACACACACACACACACATACACACACCTACACGTACATACACACACACACACACAAAACACACACACACATACGCACACACACACACACACACACACACACACACACACACACACACACACACACACACACACACACACACACACACACACACACACACACACACAAGTCTGACCCGAAACTACTCTACAGCCACATCAGGAGGAAGACATCAGTCAAGGACCAGGTAATCAGACTGAGGAAGGAAGGTGGGGAGCTCACAAGAAACGACCAGGAGGTATGTGAGGAGCTCAACATGAGATTTCAGGAAGTATTTACAGTGGAGGCTGAAGGGACAACGGGAAGACAAAACAGTGGCGTACAGCAACAAGGGATATACCAACAAGTGTTGGATGAATTACACACAACTGAGGAGGAGATGGAGAAGGTCCTAAGTGACCTTGATACCTCAAAGGCGGTGGGACTGGACAACATCTCTCCGTGGGTCCTGGGTCCTTAGAGAGGGAGCAGCGACACTACGTGTGCCACTAACCAAAATCTTCAACACCTCCCTTGAAACTGGGCAACTACCTGAAGTATGGAAGAAGGCAAATGTAGTCCCCATCTTTAAGAAGAGAGACAGAAATGAAGCACTAAATTAAAGACCAGTGTCACTGACATGTATAGTATGCAAAGTCTTGGAAAAGATTATCAGGAGGAGAGTGGTGGAGCACCTGGAGCGGAACAAGAGCATAAACGACAGCCAGCACGGATTCATGGAAGGAAAATCCTGTGTCACAAACCTGCTAGAGTTTTACGACAAGGTAACTGAAGTAAGAAATGAGAGGGAGGGGTGGGTTGATTGCATTTTCTTGGACTGCAAGAAGACCTTCGACACAGTTCCTCACAAGAGATTAGTACAGAAAATTAGGAAACCCCGGAAAGTATAACAGGGGAAAGGGACTGCAATGGATCAGAGGAAAATAACAGGGAGGCAACAGCGGTCATGGTTTTTTTGTGATGAGGTTTTTAAAAATGGGGCACCAGGACGAGCGGGGGGCCCACAAAGGGGGCGTCTGGGAACCCTGCTGTTCTTTGGTATATGTGAACGCATGACAGAAGGGGGTAGCCCCAGAATGTCCCTGTTTGCAGATTTATATGGGTTTTAAAGGGGAGAAATTTAAAACAGATGCGGACCCGGGCAGGTCTACAAAGGATCTGGACAAGGTGGGGTTTTTGTGGGTTTTTTCCCGCAAACGGCTCCTAGAATTTAACCCCCCCAAAGCAAAGTCAAAGAAGATCGGGGGGGAGGGCAAAAGAAGACTTCAGGGCAGGTATAGGCTAGGTGGCCAAAAGGGTTTCCCCAAAAAAACCAAAGGGGGTTTAGTATAATACCCGGGACTCGCCAGAAGACACATTAAACCCGATAATGTGCGGCATATGGGTGCTTGGCAAACTGAGAAATTTGCGTTCCCGGGCCTCAGTAAGGAAGGGGTTAGATTTTATACCCCTGTGTACGTTAGGCCCCTTTGGAGTTTGCTGCCCTATTTGGAATCCCACCTGGCAAAACACGTCAAAAATTAGGGGGTACAAGGGTTTTCTAAAAGGTAGTTCAAAAACTCAGGGGAAAGTCCCATGAATAAAGGTTTTAGGGGGGAAAACGGTTTTTTGACAACACTGGAGGAAAAGGGGGGGCAGGGGTCCCCTGGGTAACGACATTCAAATAATGGTGGGAAATTGGGCAAAGGGGGGACAGAGGGGAAAGGGTGTTCCGAGGTTGGGAAAAAAAAAAGGGGTCCAATTTAAACTGGGATCAGATGAGTCCAAAGGGGTTTTTAGGGAAATATTTCCTTTGGCTTAAATTGGGGGGTTTGGGGAAGGGGCAATAATCTGGGAAAAAACGTGGGGGAAGGGGGGAGGCAGGGGCATAATTGTTTTAAGGCCGGGGTTTTGGGGGGGTCTGGGGCTGGGGAGGGGGGGACCTTAGTTTTCCCATCGGGTTTTTAAAAGGCGGTGGAAAGGAGCTGAGTTCCCCCGGGCCAAAAAAAGGGCCCCAAACCCAGGGAGGAAACCAAAAGGGAGAAAACACCAAAAAGGAAAAACAAAAAGGGGGAAGGGAAACCGGGCAGGAAAAACCCCCCTCCCTAAAAACGGGGGGGGGGGAAAAGAAACCAAACGGGGGGGCCCCCAAAACCGGGGTCAAAAAAAAAGAAACCAAAAAAACAAAAAAAACCCCCTAACCGACCCCAAAAAAGGGCTCCCCCCCTCCCCTCTTTCCCCCTTCCCCCCCTCCCCTTTTCTCCTTCCTCTTCTCTCCCTTTCCCCCCCCTTTTTTCCCCCCCTTTTTTCCCCTTCTTCCCCCCCTCTTTTTTCTCCCCCTCCCTCCCCCCTTTTTTTTTTCCCTCCCCTTTTCTCTCCCTCCCCCTTTCTCCCCCCCATTTTTTCCCCCTCCCTCTTTTTCTCCCTTCCCCCTTTCTCTTTTCCCATTTCTCTCCCTTCCCCCTTCTCTCCCCCCCTCTTTCTCCCCTCCCTTTCTCCCCTCCCTCTTTCCCCCCCCTTTTCTCCCCTCCCTTTCTCTCCTCCCTTTTCTCCCCCCCTCTCTCTTCCTCCCTCCCTCTCCCCCCAAATTCTCTCCCTCCCCTTCCCTTCTCTCCATCCCCTTCTCTCCCCCCCCCCTTCCTTTTCCCTCTTCCCCTCCCTCCCTCTTTTCTCCCTCCCTTTTTTTCCCTCCCTTTTTCTCCATCCCTTTCTCTCCCCCCCCCCTTTCCCCCCTCCCTCTTCTCTCCCCCTCCCTTTTCTCCCCTCCCTTTAAACTCCCTCCCCCTTTCTCCCTCCCTTTTTCTTCCCCCCCTTTTTCTTCCCTCCCCTTTTCTCCCTCCCCTTTTCTCCCTCCCTTTTTTCTCCCTCCTTTTCTTCCCCCCCCTTTCTTCCCCCCTCCTTCTCTTTCCCCCCTTTTCTCTTTCCCCCCCTCTTTCCCCCCTCCCCCTTCTCTCCCTCCCTCTTCTCTCCCTCCCTCTTTTCCCTTCCTCTTTCTCCCCCTTTTTTCTCTCCCCCCCTCTTCTCTCCCCCCCTTTTTCTCCCCCCCTCTTCTCTCTTCCCTCTTCTCTCCCCCCCCTCTTTTCCCCCCTTTTCTCTCCCCCCCTCTTCTCCCCCTTTTCCCCCTCCCTCTACTCTCCCTTTTTCTACTCCCCCTCCCTTTTCCCCCTCCTCTTTCCCTTCCTATTCTCTCTTTTCCTTCCTCCCTCATCTCTCCCTTCCTCTGTCCTACTCTCCCTCCTTCCCAGTTCTCCTTCCCTGTTTCCATACCTTTCTCCTCTTCCTTCTCCCGTCCTTATTTCTCTTCACCTCCTCCTTTTGTATCTCTCTCTCGTTCTCTCTCTCTTTTTTTTTTTTTTTTTTTTTTTTTTTTTTTACACAGGGTTTGACAAGGTTAAGGATCCCTAGCTTTATTGACAGCTATTTACAGGTTAAGGATTCCTAACTTTATTGGCAAGCTAAGAGCTGTTACCTACATCAGCTCATTTGAAAGCATTTTTATTGTTATGAGACATACAAGTAGGGAACAGGATGAAGTTGGAGCCATCTGTGGGCCAGCATTTTCATGTGATCAACTGACTTTATCTCGTTGACATCATTATGCTGTACGAATGTGTTCCATACTCGAGTCATCCTGGGTATATATGATCTCAGATGGAGTGATGTTCTGGAGAAGGGTACAGCCAGAGTGAAGTTGCTGTTTTCTGCCCGTCTTGTGGCATAAAAGCTTGTTTCACGCTGTCCTCGAAGTGGATCCAAGTGTGGTATTTTGACAATATTGGCCTTGTACATAACAGTAAGGCCACCCACATCCCTCCTATGTTGAAGGCTCTGCTGAAATGACAGACCTATCCAGGATGGGTCCAGGCGAGAGATGAGACGCCTTGCTCTGTTCTCTACTCTGTCAAGCAGTCGCAGATGAGAGGGGGGGCAGGCAAACCAAGAAAGTGGAGCATACTCAAGGTGTGAGCGTACTTGTGCCTCGTACAGAACTGTCAAGCAGATGCGAGATACGGCGAAGTGCTGTAAGCTTCCTGGCTGCCTTGTTTGCAAGATTTACAACATGGTTCTTCATGGTTAGTTTGGAGTCAAATTTCACCCCAAGGATATCAACTTCTTCTCCAGGTGCCAACACCCTCCCATTCATCCTTACTACTGCACCAGCATTACCATCATGGTGCCTAGAGACTATCAACATTTGCGTTTTCTCAGGTGCAAATGTTACTTGCCATCTATTTCCCCAAGCTGATATAGCTCTTAGTTGGTGATTGATGTAGCTTAGAGCAGCTGGCATTTCTTCTCTTGGATAAGTGAATGTCAGTGTACAGTCGTCTGCATATACATGTGATTCTGGGATGAGATGAAGAAGGTCGTTGAAGTAGACATTCCATAACAATGGTCCCAGCACGCTTCCTTGTGGAACACTTGCCCCAATAGGATGTCTTGCTGATTCCGTTCCATTGAGAACTACACTTAGAGATCTACCATGAAGGTAATCACTGAGGAGACGTAGTGTAGAGCCTGCAGGTCCCAGTGCTTGAAATTTTGCTAAGAGGCCCTGGTTTTATCTCTCTCTCTCTCTCTCTCTCTCTCTCTCCTCTCTCTCTCTCTCTCTCTCTCTCTCTCTCTCCCTTATCTAAGTGTATGGGTAAATGACAATTAAGCAGAAGGTTCTCTCCCCACCCTTCACTCCCTTTGGTGACCGTCAACCTGAAAACATTGTCGACCTGCCACACTATACTAGACGACGATCATGGAACGTAGACGGAACTGGATGCTAGAAGTTGACTACATTTACGAAACTAGTGTTGTTGTTGTCTTAACTACTGCTGTTACTGCCACTCAGAGTTGTTGGTGTCTTAACTACTGCTGTTACTGCCACTCAGAGTTGTTGTTGTCTTAACTACTGCTGTTACTGCCACTCAGAGTTGTTGTTGTCTTAACTACTGCTGTTACTGTCACTCAGAGTTGTTGTTGTCTTAACTACTGCTGTTACTGCCACTCAGAGTTGTTGTTGTCTTAACTACTGCTGTTACTGCCACTCAGAGTTGTTGTCTTAACTACTGCCGTTACTGCCACTCAGAGTTGTTGTCTTAACTACTGCTGTTACTGCCACTCAGAGTTGTTGTCTTAACTACTGCTGTTACTGCCACTCAGAGTTGTTGTTGTCTTAACTACTGCTGTTACTGCCACTCAGAGTTGTTGTCTTAACTACTGCTGTTACTGCCACTCAGAGTTGTTGTTGTCTTAACTACTGCTGTTACTGCCACTCAGAGTTGTTGTTGTCTTAACTACTGCTGTTACTGCCACTCAGAGTTGTTGTTGTCTTAACTACTGCTGTTACTGCACTCAGAGTTGTTGTGTCTTAACTACTGCCGTTACTGCCACTCAGAGTTGTTGTTGTCTTAACTACTGCTGTTACTGCCACTCAGAGTTGTTGTTGTGTTAACTACTGCTGTTACTGCCACTCAGAGTTGTTGTTGTCTTAACTACTGCTGTTACTGCCACTCAGAGTTGTTTTTGTCTTAACTACTGCTGTTACTGCCACTCAGAGTTGTTTTGTGTCTTAACTACTGCTGTTACTGCCACTCAGAGTTGTTTGTTGTGTTAACTACTGCTGTTACTGCCACTCAGAGTTGTTGTTGTTCTTAACTACTGCTGTTACTGCCACTCAGAGTTGTTGTTGTCTTAACTACTGCTGTTACTGCCACTCAGAGTTGTTGTCTTAACTACTGCCGTTACTGCCACTCAGAGTTGTTGTTGTCTTAACTACTGCTGTTACTGCCACTCAGAGTTGTTGTCTTAACTACTGCTGTTACTGCCACTCAGAGTTGTTGTCTTAACTACTGCCGTTACTGCCACTCAGAGTTGTTGTCTTAACTACTGCCGTTACTGCCACTCAGAGTTGTTGCTATCTTAACTACTGCTGTTACTGCCACTCAGAGTTGTTGTTGTGTTAACTACTGCCGTTACTGCCACTCAGAGTTGTTGTCTTAACTACTGCTGTTACTGCCACTCAGAGTTGTTGTGTTAACTACTGCTGTTACTGCCACTCAGAGTTGTTGTCTTAACTACTGCTGTTACTGCCACTCAGAGATGTTGTTGTCTTAACTACTGCTGTTACTGCCACTCAGAGTTGTTTTTGTCTTAACTACTGCTGTTACTGCCACTCAGAGTTGTTGTCTTAACTACTGCGTTACTGCCACTCAGAGTTGTTTGTCTTAACTACTGCCGTTACTGCCACTCAGAGTGTTGTTGTCTTAACTACTGCTGTTACTGCCACTCAGAGTTGTTTTGTCTTAACTACTGCTGTTACTGCCACTCAGAGTTGTTGTTGTCTTAACTACTGCTGTTACTGCCACTCAGAGTTGTTGTCTTAACTACTGCCGTTACTGCCACTCAGAGTTGTTGTTGTCTTAACTACTGCTGTTACTGCCACTCAGAGTTGTTGTTGTCTTAACTACTGCTGTTACTGCCACTCAGAGATGTGTTGTTCTTAACTACTGCTGTTTACTGCCACTCAGAGTTGTTGTCTTAACTACTGCCGTTACTGCCACTCAGAGTTGTTGTCTTAACTACTGCTGTTACTGCCACTCAGAGTTGTTGTTGTCTTAACTACTGCTGTTACTGCCACTCAGAGTTGTTGTCTTAACTACTGCCGTTACTGCCACTCAGAGTTGTTGTCTTAACTACTGCTGTTACTGCCACTCAGAGTTGTTGTCTTAACTACTGCTGTTACTGCCACTCAGAGTTGTTGTTCTTAACTACTGCCGTTACTGCCACTCAGAGTTGTTGTCTTAACTACTGCGTTACTGCCACTCAGAGTTGTTGTCTTAACTACTGCGTTACTGCCACTCAGAGTTGTTGTTGTCTTAACTACTGCTGTTACTGCCACTCAGAGTTGTTGTCTTAACTACTGCCGTTACTGCCACTCAGAGTTGTTGTTGTCTTAACTACTGCTGTTACTGCCACTCAGAGTTGTTGTCTTAACTACTGCTGTTACTGCCACTCAGAGATGTTGTTGTCTTAACTACTGCTGTTACTGCCACTCAGAGTTGTTGTCTTAACTACTGCCGTTACTGCCACTCAGAGTTGTTGTTGTCTTAACTACTGCTGTTACTGCCACTCAGAGTTGTTGCTGTCTTAACTACTGCTGTTACTGCCACTCAGAGTTGTTGTCTTAACTACTGCCGTTACTGCCACTCAGAGTTGTTGTCTTAACTACTGCTGTTACTGCCACTCAGAGTTGTTGTTGTCTTAACTACTGTTGTTACTGCCACTCAGAGTTGTTGTCTTAACTACTGCCGTTACTGCCACTCAGAGTTGTTGTCTTAACTATTGCCGTTACTGCCACTCAGAGTTGTTGTCTTAACTACTGCTGTTACTGCCACTCAGAGTTGTTGTTGTCTTAACTACTGTTGTTACTGCCACTCAGAGTTGTTGTTGTCTTAACTACTGTTGTTACTGCCACTCAGAGTTGTTGTCTTAACTACTGCTGTTACTGCCACTCAGAGTTGTTGTTCTTAACTACTGCTCGTTACTGCCACTCAGAGTTGTTGTTGTCTTAACTACTGCTGTTACTGCCACTCAGAGTTGTTGTTGTCTTAACTACTGCCGTTACTGCCACTCAGAGTTGTTGTCTTAACTACTGCTGTTACTGCCACTCAGAGTTGTTGTTGTCTTAACTACTGTTGTTACTGCCACTCAGAGTTGTTGTCTTAACTACTGCTGTTACTGCCACTCAGAGTTGTTGTCTTAACTACTGCCGTTACTGCCACTCAGAGTTGTTGTCGTAACTACTGCTGTTACTGCCACTCAGAGTTGTTGTCTTAACTACTGCTGTTACTGCCACTCAGAGTTGTTGTCTTAACTACTGCCGTTACTGCCACTCAGAGTTGTTGTTGTCTTAACTACTGCCGTTACTGCCACTCAGAGTTGTTGTCTTAACTACTGCTGTTACTGCCACTCAGAGTTGTTGTCTTAACTACTGCTGTTACTGCCACTCAGAGTTGTTGTTGTCTTAACTACTGCCGTTACTGCCACTCAGAGTTGTTGTCTTAACTACTGCCGTTACTGCCACTCAGAGTTGTTGTTGTCTTAACTACTGCTGTTACTGCCACTCAGAGTTGTTGTCTTAACTACTGCTGTTACTGCCACTCAGAGTTGTTGTCTTAACTACTGCTGTTACTGCCACTCAGAGTTGTTGTCTTAACTACTGCCGTTACTGCCACTCAGAGTTGTTGTTGTCTTAACTACTGCCGTTACTGCCACTCAGAGTTGTTGTCTTAACTACTGCTGTTACTGCCACTCAGAGTTGTTGTCTTAACTACTGCTGTTACTGCCACTCAGAGTTGTTGTTGTCTTAACTACTGCTGTTACTGCCACTCAGAGT
>NC_069428.1:30916168-31001168 GCF_026875155.1 Cherax quadricarinatus | reverse complement strand
CCTGTGAAAAAAAACTGAGAGAAAAAAATTTTTAAAAATCGAGCACATTTCATTCTCTTTGTTAAGGTGCCCGTGTTATTTTTAAGGGGACCTTTCTTATCTCTGACTTTTGTTCTTAGACCGGGAAAAAAAAATTTTTTGGGTTTTTTTTTAAACCCTAGAAAACTTTAATTTCATGTCCCTTTTAGCTTTTCTTATCCCCTTTTTAATGTCCTCTTAATGCAATATATGATTCATAAGATGCCCCTCCCTCTTTTGAACGCCTTAAATTCCTTTCTTATGCCCTGTAATATTTGACCTATTATTCATTTTTTGGGCTTCCTTTTTGATTAATTTCTTTATATGGGATAAACGTTCTTTGGACATGTATAGTTTTAAAAAAAAACTTAATTGATAGCTCTCTTCGTTACCACAGCAACAGATGAAAGTGTTCTCTAAGCCCACGTAACTGCTAAGCAAAAAATCTGGGATGTTACTGAGTTATCGCTACTATATTTTTCCATTCAATGCTAAATGTAATTGAATTTGTGGTCGCTAGCCCCAGTTCCTCGAAATTTTCAAAATTATTAAAAGGGTTTCCCTTTTTTTGCCAGAACTAAGTCAAGCGGGTTTTATTTCCCCTTTTAGGTTCTGTCACAAACTGCTTAAAAAAAAACAATCGAATACTTCTAAGAAGTCGTATATTCTAAATTCCGTCAAAAATTCCAATCAATAGACTAAAGTTAAATTTTCCCAAAATTTACTACATTATCGTGCCTTGTGGCCTTAACAATTTCCTCCCCATAGTAGTCTCCCTTGGGCCCCTATCTAAGTTTGGGAACGGTATATCACCCCTAAAATCAGTTTTTCATCCCTCTCTGAAAATTCTATAAAAAAACAGACTCTTATTGTTACTTCGATTAAAACCCCCTTTTTAGAAACATTTAAAGCGACCCGGACATAAAAAAGCCCCCCCACCCCCTTCCCCGTTATTTTTTCTACTTGGAACAATTTAAAACCCCTGAATTGACATTCCGCAGGCATGTCCCGACTTTTTGAATTAAACCCGTCTCAGTTAAGGCAAATACATCAATGTTCCCTGCACTAGCAATAATCTCAACTCATCCTTTTTTCCCTACATTACGGCAATTTAGCATAAAAAACTTTGAAAACTCCCTTTCTCTTTAAACCCTTTCCCTCCTTTTTGTTTTTTTTACTAAGCCTATTACTGTTTATCACCCAAAGTCCCGGGTTTTAAATATCTCCCTCGTTTTTATTATAGTTCCCCTGGAACTCGTAATTTTACTAAAATGGGATTTTCTTTTTTTCCCGGCCAAAACCCATACCACTAACTTTTCCCATTTTTAAAGTCCAAAACTGCCCCCCCACTGCGTTCCGTGCTACCCCCCCCAGACCTAGAAAGTAAAACCCCACCCCGGGGCTACATGTCATTTCGCATGAAAAAAGGTCCCAGTTGTAAATGAATGTTACCGATTTTCCTTACAGTATTTTCCAGCCGCAATTACCCCAATTTCCCCTGGAAAACCCTTCATTTCAACCTCCTCTTGGAAAAATACCAAATTTGACGGGTCCCCCCTTACTACAAATTTTTCTTTGCTGACCTATCCCTGCAAATCAGGTCTTCTTTCCCTAGTCTGCCACATCGTTGCTCCAGCACGAGACAGATAATTTGGATGCTCCCCTTACCCCTCAGTGTATCCAGATGGCTAACAAAAATTCCCCCTCCCAGCCCCCCGGGAAAACAAACTCTTTGTCCCTACTCCTGTCCTTCAAGCAGAACGCCCCTATCTATACCCAACTTGGCTATCCCCCCAAAAACAACAAAAACCCGACTTTCCCTTTAAAGTCTTTCGTCGTGATGTTCCCAGTATCGACCCCATTCGTTGGGTACACTGAGAATGTATTAGATGTTTCCAAAAACAATTTTTTCCACGGCAGTCTCTTTCTTTTCATCGTTTACCTTTCAAATTTGCTTCTTGATCGTCAACTTCGTTCCCTGTGCCCGCCAGACCATTTTCCCTTCTTGACCTGAGGGGCTCAAAACAGGAGGAATACTACGAATTTCTTGTTTTCCTCGGTCAGTCGCCGAATCTCCAAATTGCCCTCCTCAATTCTTCCTTTAAGTGTTGGGAAAGTTGCTCGATGGGGGGTATTTGCTTCAATTTGTAGGAAGCGGCAAACAGGTCTTTACGGCTAAGTACCGTCAACATGCCAAAAGCCAATCATTTAGGAGCTACGCGCGCACGTCCGCACGGCCCAATAGCATGCGAACCTAAGTTTAAGTAAAATAGAAAGACGGCCTGAAATCTTGCATGTTTTTGAGACAAAAAAAAAAAAGACCCAGAAATCCACCACATTAAAAAAATTACGGTTTCGTTTTACACTCACTTGGCAGCAGTAGTACTCCCCGGGTGGTTGTTGTTTTTAACCCAAACCCCTACCCCGGGCGGTAGTACCTCCTGGGGGGTTGTTTGTCTACCCCCTTACCACGGCGGGATACCTCCCTGGGTGGTTTTTGTTACCAAACCCACTACCCAGGAGGTAGTCCTCCTGGGGGTTGTCTACCCAAACCCACTAACCCCAGGTGGTAGTACCTCCCTGGGTGGTTGTTGTCTACCGCTACACCCCAGGACGGGAGTCCTCCTGGGTGGTTGTTTGTCTACCAACCTATGCCACAGGACGGGTTTTTACCCCCCTGGGTGGTTGTTGTCTACCACCACTACCACAGGTGGTAGTACCTCCCTGGGTGGTTGTTGTCTACCAAACCTACTGCCCCAGGACGGTATTACCTCCCTGGGTGGTTGTTGTTCCCAACCCAGCCAAGGATGGTAGCCTCCCCGGGGGGTTGTTGTCTACCAAACCCACTACCCCAAAGGACGGTAGTTCCCCCCCGGGTGGGTTTTTGTCTACCAACCTATGCCAAAGGAGGTATACCTCCCCGGGTGGTTTTTTTTTCCAGCCTACTACCCCAGGGGCGGGAGTACCTCCCTGGGTGGTTGTTGTCTACCCAAATACTACCAAGGCGGTAGTACCTCCCCGGGGGTTGTTGTCTACCAACCCCCGACAAGGACGGTAGTACCTCCCGGGGGTTGTTTCTACCAACCTACTACCACGGACGGTGTACGTCCTGGGTGGGTTTTTGTCTACCAACCTATCCCCAAGGCGGTAGTACCCCCTGGGTGGTTTTGTCTACCCAACCCACTGCCAAGGCGGAGTACCTCCCTGGGTGTTGTTGTTACCCCGGCTACTACCACAGGACGGTAGTACCTCCCTTGGGTGGGTTTTTGCTACCAACCCTTTTACCAACAGGGCGGTAGTACCCCCCGGGGGGTTGCTTTACAACCTACACCACGGACGGGAGTACCTCCCGGGTGGTTGTTGTCTACCACCTATACCACAGGACGGTAGTACCTCCTGGGTGGTTGTTGTTACCACCTACTACCACAGGGCGGGAGTACCCCCCGGGTGGTTGTTTTCCAAATACGCCCAAAAGGGCGGTAGTACCTCCCCCGGGTGGGGGTTGTTACCAGCCCATACCACAGGACGGTAGTTTCCCTGGGGGGTTGTTGTTCCCAAAACCACTACCACAGGACGGAGACCCCCTGGGTGGTTGTTGTTACCAACCCACGCCACAGGACGGTAGTACCCCCCTGGGTGGTTTTTGTCTACCAACCTACGCCACAGGCGGTAGCCCCCTGGGTGGTTGTGTTACCGGCACTACCCCCAAAGGGCGGTAGTACCCTTGGGTGGTTGTTGTAACCAACCTATACCACGGACGGTAGTACCTCCCGGGTGGTTTCTGTCTACCAACCTACACCCCGGGAAACGTATACCCCCCCCGGGGGTTGCTGTTCGAACCTAAACCACGGCGGTAGTCCCCCCCCCCGGGTGGTTTGCGTGTACAACCTCCCCTCCCACGGACGGTAGTACCCCCCGGGGTGTTGCTATTAAAAACCTACTCCCAAAAGGACGGTAGTCCCTTTCTGGGGGGTTGCTGTTACCAACCTCTACCACGGGACGGTAGTGCCTCCCGGGAGGGTAATCATTCCAGCCGGGGGTGTGGAAGCCACAAACCCAAACCCTTGGGGGGAATCAAAGATTACAGAGGCAAATAAGGGTCCCATGAGTGTATTTATTTGGGAAAATTTTCGTAGTAATAAACTACTGACCACTTTAGTGACTACCCAACATCATTCGCATTTTAAAACACAGAGGTTTGGGGCCCTTTTTTACAACCCATAAATTTTAGCTGGAATATCCTAAAAATTTACGATTTGATGTTTTAAATTTTGTAGAAACACACACAAAAATCCCCATTTTAAATAAACTTGCTCTCCAGACTGCTTTCCCAAAGAGAAAATTTGCGCAAGAATTAAGTTTTTACGGAATAAAAAAAATCAGGGGGATAAACGCAGCCCCCCAAGGGGAAGTCCTGGGGCCTCCCCAGTGTTGATGTTTCTGTAAGAAGGGTGCAGCTCGCAAACTTTGGTCAAAAAGACTCCTGGTATTGCTCATGCTCGGCTCTTCAAGTTGTCGGTATTGTACAGCACTTGTAACATGCTAGCCTGTTTACGAGGTCGAAGTCCTCATGAAAAACATTGCAGGTGATGAGTAGTCAGGGTTTATGTGCGGTACACCTGCTGTGTGAGACCTCCGGAATTCAGCATAGGGGGGATGTGGGTACACACTGCTGTGTGAGACTGGCGACTTCAGCAGTCAGGGTTTAGTGCGGTAAAACCCGCTGTTGAGACCCGGCGACTTCAGCGCAGGGTTATGTGCGTACACCGCTGTGGGACGCCCGACTTCAGCATCAGGGTTATGTGCGGGAAAAACACTGCTGTGTGGACCCCTGACTTCAGCCAGGGTTTGGTGGGTCTTTCAAGGAATGAGCCAGAATGGGGACAATGATGCAAATATGACAATGAACCAGAATGAGACAAGATACCAGAATGTGACAAATGATGCAGAATGTGACAAGGGTGCCAGAATGATGCAAGATCCCGAAATGACAATGATGCCCGAATGATACCCCGAATGATACAATGATGCCAGAAAGAGACAATGAGCCAGAATAACCCTTTTATGACAAAGTACCAAATGATGACAATGATGCCAAAAGAGACATGACCAGAATGATACCGAATGATGACAAAGATGCCAAAGAAAATTGACCTCTTGGTTGGTTGTTGTATACCAACCTACTACCACAGGGACGGTAGTACCTCCCAGGGTGGTTGCTGTCTACCAACCTACTACCACAGGACGGTAGTACCTCCCTGGGTGGTTGTTGTCTACAGCCTACTACCACAGGGGACGGTAGTACCTCCTGGGTGGTTGTGGTATACAACCTACTACTCACAGGACGTAGTACCTCCCTGGTGGTTGTTTGTCTACCAGCCTACTACCCAGGACGGTAGTACCTCCTGGGGGGTTGTTGTCTACCAGGCTACTACCACAGGACGGTAGTTACCTACTTGCCCGTGGTTGTTGACTACCAACTACTACCACAGGAGTGTAGTACCTCCCTGGGTGGTTGCTGTTCTTCTACCAGCCTACTACCACGGACGGTTAGTACCTCCTGGTGTGGTTAGTTTTCTACCAGCCTACTACCAAAGGACGGGTAGTACTCACTGGGTGGTTGTTGTCTACCAGCCTACTACCACCAAGGGGAGGTAGTACCTCCCTGGGTGTTGTTGTCTACCAACCTACTACACAGAAATCGGTCTAGTATCCTCCCTGGGTGGTTGTTCTGTCTACCAACCCTACTGCCACAGGGACGGTAGTACCACCCTGGGTGGTTGTTGTCTACCAGCCTACTTCACAGGATGGTAGTACCTCCTGGGTGGTTGTTGTCTACCAACCTACTACCACCAGACGGTAGTACTCCCTGGGTGAGTTGCTGTCTACCAGACTACTACCACAGGACGGTAGTATCTAATGGGTGGTTGTTGTCTACCAGCCTACTACCAGGACGGTAGTCACCTCCCTGGAGTGGGTGTTGTTACCAAACTACTACCACAGGACGGTAGTACCTCATGGGTGGTGCTGTCTTCTAACCTACTACCACAGGACGGTAGTACCTCCTGGGTGATTGTGTCTACCACCTACTACCACAAGACGGGTAGTGCAACTACCTGGGTGGTTGCTGTGTACCAACCTTACTACCACAGGACGGTAGTGCCCCCCTGGATGGTTGCGTCTCCAAAACCTACTACCACAGGACGGTAGACCTCCCGGGATGGTTGCTGTGTACCAAACCCTACTCCCACGGAGGGTTCCCCCTTGGTGGTTTCTGTGACAAAACCTACTCCACAGGACGGTATACCTCCCGGCGGTTCTGGTAGAACCAAACCACGGGAGGGTAGACCTCCCCCGGTTGCTGTGTACGAACCTACTACCACAGGAGGGTTTGTACCCCCCCCTGGGGGATTGCTATGTCCAAACCCTACTACCACGGGCGGTATGCCCGGGGGGGTTTTCTGTCTACCAACCTATTTCCAGGGGAGGGTATCCTCCCTGGAGGGAAATCTATTCCTAGCCTGTGGTGGAAGCCCAAAAACCCCCAACCTGGGGTGGAAGTCAAAATTACAGGGGCAAATAACGGGTCCAGTGAGTGTATTTATTTAGAAAATTCAGTAGAAGAACTATTTGACCACTTTGGACTCCCCCAACTTCTCAGTTTAAATATACACAGGGGTTTGGGGCCTTACTAAACACATAAATTTTAGCTGGAATATCCTAAAAAATTTACAGATTTATGTTTATTGTGTTAAAAACCACACCAAAAATCCCAAAAATAAATAAAACTTGCTCTCCAGACTGCATTCCAAAGAGAAAATTGCGCAAGAAGTGTAATGTTTTATACGGAATGAATATAAATCAGGTATAAACGCAGCCACTAGGGCAGAGTCCTGGTTCCTCCGCCAGTGTTGATGTTTCTGTAAGAAGGCTGCAGCTCAGGCGAAACGTTTGGTCAATAAAGACTCCTGGTATTGCTCATGTCTCGTGCTCTTCAAGTTGTCGGTATTGTACAGCACTTGTAACATGACTAGCCATGTTGACGAGGTCATGAAGTCACTCATGAAAAACATTGCAGGTCAGATGTAAGTAGTCAGGGTTTATGTGCGGTACACACTGCTGTGTGAGACCTGCCTGACTTCAGCAGTCAGGGTTTATGTGCGGTAACACACTGCTGTGGTGAGACCTGGGTGACTTCAGCAGTTTTAGGGTTATTGTGCGGTACACACTGCTGTGTGAGACCTGGCTGACTTCAGCAGTCAGGGTTTATGTGCGGTACACACTGCTGTGTGAGACCTGCCTGACTTCAGCAGTCAGGGTTTATGTGCGGTACACACTGCTGTGTGAGACCTGCCTGACTTCAGCCAGGTTATGGTGGCTCTTGCATGATGGAATGATGCCAGAATGGTGACAATGATGCTAGAATGATGACAATGATACCAGAATGATGACAATGATACCAGAATGATGACAATGATGCTAGAATGATGACAAGGATGCCAGAATGATGACAATGATACCAGAATGATGACAATGATGCCAGAATGATACCAGAATGATGACAATGATGCCAGAATGATGACAATGATGCCAGAATGATACCAGAATGATGACAATGATACCAGAATGATGACAATGATGCCAGAATGATGACAATGATGCCAGAATGATACCAGAATGATGACAATGATGCCAGAATGATGACAATCATGCCAGAATCATACCAGAATGATGACAATGATGACAGAATGATGACAATGATGCCAGAATGATGACAATGATGACAATGATGCCAGAATGATGACAATGATGCCAGAATGATGACAATGATGCCAGAATGATGACAATGATGACAATGATGCCAGAATGATGACAATGATGCCAGAATGATGACAATGATACCAGAATGATGACAATGATGCCAGAATGATGACAATGATGCCAGAATGATGACAATGATGCCAGAATGATGACAATCATGCCAGAATGATACCAGAATGATGACAATGATGCCAGAATGATGACAATGATGCCAGAATGATGACAATGATGACAATGATGCCAGAATGATGACAATGATGCCAGAATGATGACAATGATGCCAGAATGATGACAATGATGCCAGAAGATTGACAATGATGACAATGATGCCAGAATGATGACAATGATGCCAGAATGATGACAATGATGCCAGAATGATGACAATGATGACAATGATGCCAGAATGATGACAATGATGCCAGAATGATGACAATCATGCCAGAATGATACCAGAATGATGACAATGATGCCAGAATGATGACAATGATGCCAGAATGATGACAATGATGCCAGAATGATGACAATGATGCCAGAATGATGACAATGATACCAGAATGATGACAATGATGCTAGAATGATGACAATGATGCTAGAATGATGACAATGATGCTAGAATGATGACAATGATGCCAGAATGATGACAATGATGCCAGAATGATGACATTGATACCAGAATGATGACAATGATGCCAGAATGATACCAGAATGATGACAATGATGCCAGAATGATGACAATGATGCCAGAATGATGACAATGATGACAATGATGCCAGAAGGATACCAGAATGATGACAATGATACCAGAATGATGACAATGATGCCAGAATGATGACAATCATGCCAGAATGATACCAGAATGATGACAATGATGCCAGAATGATGGCAATGATGCCAGAATGATGACAATGATGCCAGAATGATGACAATGATGCCAGAATGATGACAATGATGACAATGATGCCAGAATGATGACAATGATGCCAGAATGATGACAATCATGCCAGAATGATACCAGAATGATGACAGTGATGCCAGAATGATGACAATGATGCCAGAATGATGACAATGATGCCAGAATGATGACAATGATGCCAGAATGATACCAGAATGATGACAATGATGCCAGAATGATGACAATGATGCCAGAATGATACCAGAATGATGACAATGATGCCAGAATGATGACAATGATGCCAGAAGTATATCAGAATGACACCAGAATGACGCCAGAATGATGACAATGATGCCAGAATGATGACAATGATGCCAGAATGATACAAGAATGATGACAATGATGCCAGAATGATGACAATGATGCCAGAATGATACCAGAATGATGACAATGATGCCAGAATGAGACAAGAGCCAGAATGGGTACCAGAATGAAGGACAATTTATGCCAGAATGATGACAATGATGCCAGAATGATGACAATGATGCCAGAATGATACCAGAATGATGACAATGATGCCAGAATGATGACAATGATGCCAGAATGATGACAATGATGCCAGAATGATACCAGAATGATGACAATGATGCCAGAATTATGACAATGATGCCAGAAGTATATCAGAATGACACCAGAATGACGCCAGAATGATGACAATGATGCCAGAATGATACCAGAATGATGACAATGATGCCAGAATGATGACAATGATGCCAGAAGTATACCAGAATGACACCAGAATGATGACAATGATGCCAGAATGATACCAGAATGATGACAATGATGCCAGAATGATGACAATGATGCCAGAAGTATACCAGAATGACACCAGAATGATGACAATGATGCCAGAATGATACCAGAATGATGACAATGATGCCAGAATGATGACAATGATGCCAGAAGTATACCAGAATGATGCCAGAATGATGACAATGATGCCAGAATGATGACAATGATGCCAGAAGTATATCAGAATGACACCAGAATGACACCAGAATGATGACAATGATGCCAGAAGTATACCAGAATGATACCAGAATGATGACAATGATGCCAGAATGATGACAATGATGCCAGAAGTATATCAGAATGACACCAGAATGACACCAGAATGATGACAATGATGCCAGAAGTATACCAGAATGATACCAGAATGATGACAATGATGCCAGAATGATGACAATGATGCCAGAAGTATATCAGAATGACACCAGAATTTACAAACCCGAATGATGACAATGATGCCAGAAGTATACCAGAATGACACCAGAATGATGACAATGATGCCAGAAGTATACCAGAATGACACCAGAATGATGACAATGATGCCAGAAGTATACCAGAATGACACCAGAATGATGACAATGATGCCAGAAGTATACCAGAATGACACCAGAATGATGACCCAAAGTGCCAGAAGTATACCAGAATGACACCAGAATGATGACAATGATGCCAGAAGTATACCAGAATGACACCAGAATGATGACAATGATGCCAGAAGTATATCAGAATGACACCAGAATGATGACAATGATGCCAGAAGTATACCAGAATGACACCAGAATGATACAAAAGATGCCAGAAGTAACCAGAATGACGCCAGAATGATGACAATGATGCCAAAGTATACCAGAATGACACCAGAATGATGACAATTTATGCCAGAATATACCAGAAGACACCAGAATGATGACAATGATGCCAGAAGTATAACCCGAAAGACGCCCGAATGATGACAATGATGCCAAAGTATACCAAATGACACCAGAAGATGACAATGATCCAGAAGTATACCAAATGACACCAAATGATGACAATGATGCCAGAAGTATACCAGAATGACACCAGAATGATGACAATGATGCCAGAAGTATACCAGAATGACACCAGAATGATGACAATGATGCCAGAAGTATACCAGAATGACACCAGAGTGATAACAATGATGCCAGAAGTATACCAGAATGACACCAGAATGATGACAATGATGCCAGAAGTATACCAGAATGACACCAGAATAATAACAATGATGCCAGAAGTATACCAGAATGACACCAGAATGACACCAGAATAATAACAATGGGCCGACTGGTGTCTACCTCTCACTGTCTCACTTTAAGTTAACTTTCTTTAATGGGAGTTTATTTTTGAGGTCAGGAACCAGCGCAACTTACCAGACGACTCTAAGACTAATGTATACTTATTATAAGACTCAACTTCCCTTCATATAGTTAGGTGAGACCTGCTCCACTCTTTAAATAATATTAATAATAATAATAATAATAATAATAATAATAATAATAATAATAATAATAATAATAATAATAATAATAATATACATACCCGAACATTACCTCGACTCCAGAGATCAAACTCTACCGTCGAGGTCCGAACAAACCTCCTGGCTGATGACCTGAAAAATCAGGTTGTTGGTGCAGCAACATGTATCCACGAATATACCACAGCCCGACTAGCTAGGAACTAAACTTAACTGATCAGTTCCGTCTTAAACCGTTTGAGTGATGTAACTGTCCACTAACTTTGGCTGTGGCAAACAAGCAGCAGCAGCACAGCAGCAATAAGCAGCAAAACAGCAGCAGCTAGCAGCAGCAGCAACAGCACACCATCACCAGCACCAGCAGCAGCCCGCAGCAACACACACAGACACAGCAGCAGGCAGCAGCGACAGCAAGCAGCAGCAGCAGACCAGCAGCAAGCAGCAGGCAGCGGCAGCAGCGGCAGCCAAGCAGCAGCAGCAGCCAGACAGCAGCGGCACACGCAGCGCAGCAGCAGCAAGCAGCAGCGGCAGCACAGCACAGCACAGCACAGCAGCAGCAGCAGCAGCAGCAGCAACAGCAGCAGCTGCAGCAGCAGCAGCGGCAGCAGCAGCAGCAGCAGCAGCAGCAGCAGCAGCAGCAGCAGCAGCAGCGACAGCAGCGAACACATGCTGGAGTTCCCATGGGAAAACCTGAACTCTGGGAAAGGATAAAAGAGGATGGATGTGGAAGAGTCAAGAGTCTTGGTTCCTTTACACTTATTGAGTTACCTCTTAGTGTACTCACTGTACTCTTGATTTTCACTGGGGAAAATATGGGGAGGGGGCTATTTTGCACCGTCTCTCTAGTCCCCCCTTGCTCTCGTAGGCAGTGATTTCAGTGTGCAGATTTGGGATCAATCCCTCCAGAATTTTCCAGTCGTTAATTATGATATATCTTTCTCGCCTACGTTACAAGAAGTACTGCTAAAGGGACTTCAAGCATTCCCAGTAGTTAGAACCTTGATTGTTATTAACACAATCACCTAACATTATCATTAACACACAACAGTGTTAGAATAATTAATAAAACCGTTACAGTAAATATTTATTAATATTGATATTATAAATATTAACAAACATATTTAAAAATTTCTCTTTGACATAAAATATTTGATAAAACGAAAGTTTGTAGAAATTATGTCACCTTAAACCTGTCTGAACAATCATCTAGAACCGCCATGTCTGCTAACAATAATGTAGAACCATGTCTGCTAACAATAATCTAGAACCATGTCTGCTAACAATAATGTAGAACCATGTCTGCTAACAATAATGTAGAACCATGTCTGCTAACAATAATGTAGAACCATGTCTGCTAACAATAATCTAGAACCATGTCTGCTAACAATAATCTAGAACCATGTCTGCTAACAATAATCTAGAACCATGTCTGCTAACAATAATGTAGAACCATATCTGCTAACAATAATCTAGAACCATATCTGCTAACAATAATCTAGAACCATGTCTGCTAACAATAATCTAGAACCATGTCTGCTAACAATAATCTAGAACCATATCTGCTAACAATAATCTAGAACCATGTCTGCTAACAATAATCTAGAACCATGTCCGCTAACAATAATCTAGAACCATATCTGCTAACAATAATCTAGAACCATATCTGCTAACAATAATCTAGAACCATGTCTGCTAACAATTATCTAGAACCATGTCTGCTAACAATTATCTAGAACCATGTCTGCTAACAATAATCTAGAACCATGTCTGCTAACAATAATCTAGAACCATATCTGCTAACAATAATCTAGAACCATGTCTGCTAACAATAATCTAGAACCATATCTGCTAACAATAATCTAGAACCATATCTGCTAACAATAATCCCAGAACCATGTCTGCTAACAATAATCTAGAACCATATCTGCTAACAATAATCTAGAACCATATCTGCTAACAATAATCTAGAACCATATCTGCTAACAATAATCTAGAACCATGTCTACTAACAATAATCTAGAACCATATCTGCTAACAATAATCTAGAAACATGTCTGCTAACAATAATCTAGAACCATGTCTGCTAACAATAATCTAGAACCATATCTGCTAACAATAATCTAGAACCATGTCTGCTAACAATTATCTAGAACCATGTCTGCTAACAATTATCTAGAACCATGTCTGCTAACAATAATCTAGAACCATGTCTGCTAACAATAACCTAGAACCATATCTGCTAACAATAATCTAGAACCATGTCTGCTAACAATAATCTAGAACCATATCTGCTAACAATTATCTAGAACCATATCTGCTAACAATTATCTAGAACCATGTCTGCTAACAATTATCTAGAACCATGTTTGCTAACAATAATCTAGAACCATATCTGCTAACAATTATCTAGAACCATGTTTGCTAACAATAATCTAGAACCATATCTGCTAACAATTATCTAGAACCATGTTTGCTAACAATTATCTAGAACCATGTTTGCTAACAATTATCTAGAACCATGTTTGCTAACAATTATCTAGAACCATGTTTGCTAACAATTATCTAGAACCATGTTTGCTAACAATTATCTAGAACCATGTTTGCTAACAATTATCTAGAACCATGTTTGCTAACAATTATCTAGAACCATGTTTGCTAACAATTATCTAGAACCATGTTTGCTAACAATAATCTAGAACCATGTTTGCTAACAATTATCTAGAACCATGTTTGCTAACAATTATCTAGAACCATGTTTGCTAACAATTATCTAGAACCATGTTTGCTAACAATAATCTAGAACCATGTTTGCTAACAATTATCTAGAACCATGTTTGCTAACAATAATCTAGAACCATGTTTGCTAACAATTATCTAGAACCATGTTTGCTAACAATTATCTAGAACCATGTTTGCTAACAATAATCTAGAACCATGTTTGCTAACAATTATCTAGAACCATGTTTGCTAACAATTATCTAGAACCATGTTTGCTAACAATAATCTAGAACCATGTTTGCTAACAATTATCTAGAACCATGTTTGCTAACAATAATCTAGAACCATGTTTGCTAACAATTATCTAGAACCATGTTTGCTAACAATTATCTAGAACCATGTTTGCTAACAATTATCTAGAACCATGTTTGCTAACAATTATCTAGAACCATGTTTGCTAACAATAATCTAGAACCATGTTTGCTAACAATTATCTAGAACCATGTTTGCTAACAATTATCTAGAACCATGTTTGCTAACAATTATCTAGAACCATTTTGCTAACAATTATCTAGAACCATGTTTGCTAACAATTATCTAGAACCATGTCTGCTAACAATTATCTAGAACCATGTTTGCTAACAATTATCTAGAACCATGTTTGCTAACAATTATCTAGAACCATGTTTGCTAACAATAATCTAGAACCATGTTTGCTAACAATTATCTAGAACCATGTTTGCTAACAATTATCTAGAACCATGTTTGCTAACAATTATCTAGAACCATGTTTGCTAACAATAATCTAGAACCATGTTTGCTAACAATTATCTAGAACCATGTTTGCTAACAATAATCTAGAACCATGTTTGCTAACAATTATCTAGAACCATGTTTGCTAACAATTATCTAGAACCATGTTTGCTAACAATTATCTAGAACCATGTTTGCTAACAATTATCTAGAACCATGTTTGCTAACAATAATCTAGAACCATGTTTGCTAACAATTATCTAAACCATGTTTGCTAACAATTATCTAGAACCATGTTTGCTAACAATTATCTAGAACCATGTTTGCTAACAATTATCTAGAACCATGTTTGCTAACAATTATCTAGAACCATGTTTGCTAACAATAATCTAGAACCATGTTTGCTAACAATTATCTAGAACCATGTTTGCTAACAATAATCTAGAACCATGTTTGCTAACAATTATCTAGAACCATGTTTGCTAACAATTATCTAGAACCATGTTTGCTAACAATTATCTAGAACCATGTTTGCTAACAATTATCTAAAAACCATGTTTGCTAACAATAATCTAGAACCATGTTTGCTAACAATTATCTAGAACCATGTTTGCTAACAATTATCTAGAACCATGTTTGCTAACAATTATCTAGAACCATGTTTGCTAACAATTATCTAGAACCATGTTTGCTAACAATTATCTAGAACCATGTTTGCTAACAATTATCTAGAACCATGTTTGCTAACAATAATCTAGAACCATGTTTGCTAACAATTATCTAGAACCATGTTTGCTAACAATAATCTAGAACCAGTTTGCTAACAATTATCTAGAACCATGTTTGCTAACAATTATCTAGAACCATGTTTGCTAACAATTATCTAGAACCATGTTTGCTAACAATTATCTAGAACCATGTTTGCTAACAATAATCTAGAACCATGTTTGCTAACAATTATCTAGAACCATGTTTGGGTAACAATTATCTAGAACCATGTTTGCTAACAATTATCTAGAACCATGTTTGCTAACAATTATCTAGAACCATGTTTGCTAACAATTATCTAGAACCAATGTTTGCTAACAATTATCTAGAACCATGTTTGCTAACAATAATCTAGAACCATGTTTGCTAACAATTATCTAGAACCATGTTTCTAACAATTATCTAGAACCATGTTTGCTAACAATAATCTAGAACCATGTTTGCTAACAATTATCTAGAACCATGTTTGCTAACAATTATCTAGAACCATGTTTGCTAACAATTATCTAGAACCATGTTTGCTAACAATAATCTAGAACCATGTTTGCTAACAATTATCTAGAACCATGTTTGCTAACAATTATCTAGAACCATGTTTGCTAACAATTATCTAGAACCATGTTTGCTAACAATTATCTAGAACCATGTTTGCTAACAATTATCTAGAACCATGTTTGCTAACAATTATCTAGAACCATGTTTGCTAACAATAATCTAGAACCATGTTTGCTAACAATTATCTAGAACCATGTTTGCTAACAATAATCTAGAACCATGTTTGCTAACAATTATCTAGAACCATGTTTGCTAACAATTATCTAGAACCATGTTTGCTAACAATTATCTAGAACCATGTTTGCTAACAATTATCTAGAACCATGTTTGCTAACAATAATCTAGAACCATGTTTGCTAACAATTATCTAGAACCATGTTTGCTAACAATTTTCTAGAACCATGTTTGCTAACAATTATCTAGAACCATGTTTGCTAACAATTATCTAGAACCATGTTTGCTAACAATTATCTAGAACCATGTTTGCTAACAATTATCTAGAACCATGTTTGCTAACAATAATCTAGAACCATGTTTGCTAACAATTATCTAGAACCATGTTTTGCTAACAATAATCTAGAACCATGTTTGCTAACAATTATCTAGAACCATGTTTGCTAACAATTATCTAGAACCATGTTTGCTAACAATTATCTAGAACCATGTTTGCTAACAATTATCTAGAACCATGTTTGCTAACAATAATCTAGAACCATGTTGCTAACAATTATCTAGAACCATGTTTGCTAACAATTATCTAGAACCATGTTTGCTAACAATTATCTAGAACCATGTTTGCTAACAATTATCTAGAACCATGTTTGCTAACAATTATCTAGAACCATGTTTGCTAAGAATTATCTAGAACCATGTTTGCTAACAATAATCTAGAACCATGTTTGCTAACAATTATCTAGAACCATGTTTGCTAACAATTTATCTAGAACCATGTTTGCTAACAATTATCTAGAACCATGTTTGCTAACAATTATCTAGAACCATGTTTGCTAACAATTATCTAGAACCATGTTTGCTAACAATTATCTAGAACCATGTTTGCTAACAATTATCTAGAACCATGTCTGCTAACAATGATCTATGGACCAACGTTCTAACAGCCACTCACTCACCCACCCACTCACCCACCCACCCACCCACCCACCCACCCACTCACTCACCCACCCACTCACCACCCACCCAAACCCACCCACCCCCACCCACCCACCCACTCACCCACCCACCCACCCACTCACTCACCCACCCACTCACCCACCCACCCACCCACCCACTCACCCACCCACCCACCCACCCACTCACCCACCCACCCACCCACCCACCACTCACCCACCCACCCACCCACCCACCCACCCACCCACCCACTGAGACAACACTCCCATATATTACTAAGTCAACCAATTCGTCTTTTAAGAAGAAAATATAAGCAGACAACTTATGGATGAATATTTTTTAAATTACAACAAAAATGCCGTAAAATCTCTCAGGTGTTTAATTAAAACTTATTAGAAATATTTTATGCTTTTCCAAGCCTGGGGAAGCAGGGGCCCCTTGTCCTGCGTCCTGTAGTAGCAGGGGCCCCTTATCCTGCGTCCTGTAGTCGCAGGGGCCCCTTGTCCTGCGTCCTGTAGTAGCAGGGGCCCCTTGTCCTGCGTCCTGTAGTAGCAGGGCCCCTTATCCTGCGTCCTGTAGTCGCAGGGGCCCCTTGTCCTGCGTCCTGTAGTCGCAGGGGCCCCTTGTCCTGCGTCCTGTAGTCGCAGGGGCCCCTTGTCCTGCGTCCTGTAGTAGCAGGGGCCCCTTATCCTGCGTCCTGTAGTCGCAGGGGCCCCTTGTCCTGCGTCCTGTAGTCGCAGGGGCCCCTTGTCCTGCGTCCTGTAGTCGCAGGGGCCCCTTGTCCTGCGTCCTGTAGTCGCAGGGGCCCCTTGTCCTGCGTCCTGTAGTCGCAGGGGGCCCTTGTCCTGCGTCCTGTAGTCGCAGGGGCCCCTTGTCCTGCGTCCTGTAGTCGCAGGGGCCCCTTGTCCTGCCTCCTGTAGTCGCAGGGGCCCCTTGTCCTGCGTCCTGTAGTAGCAGGGGCCCCTTATCCTGCGTCCTGTAGTCGCAGGGGCCCCTTGTCCTGCGTCCTGTAGTCGCAGGGGCCCCTTGTCCTGCGTCTTGTAGTCGCAGGGGCCCCTTGTCCTGCGTCCTGTAGTCGCAGGGGGCCCTTGTCCTGCGTCCTGTAGTCGCAGGTGCCCCTTGTCCTGCCTCCTGTAGTCGCAGGGGGCCCTTGTCCTGCGTCCTGTAGTCGCAGGGCCCCCTTGTCCTGCGTCCTGTAGTCGCAGGGGGCCCTTATCCTGCCTCCTGTAGTCGCAGGGGGCCCTTGTCCTGCGTCCTGTAGTCGCAGGGGCCCTTGTCCTGCGTCCTGTAGTCGCAGGGCCCCCCTTGTCCTGCGTCCTGTAGTCGCAGGGGGCCCTTGTCCTGCCTCCTGTAGTCGCAGGGGGCCCTTGTCCTGCGTCCTGTAGTCGCAAGGGGCCCTTATCCTGCCTCCTGTAGTCGCAGGGGGCCCTTGTCCTGCGTCCTGTAGTCGCAGGGGGCCCTTGTCCTGCGTCCTGTAGTCGCAGGGGGCCCTTGTCCTGCCTCCTGTAGTCGCAGGGGGCCCTTGTCCTGCGTCCTGTAGTCGCAGGGGCCCCTTGTCCTGCGTCCTGTAGTCGCAGGGGCCCCTTGTCCTGCGTCCCTGTAGTCGCAGGGGCCCCTTGTCCTGCGTCCTGTAGTCGCAGGGGCCCCTTGTCCTGCGTCCTGTAGTCGCAGGGGCCCCTTGTCCTGCGTCCTGTAGTCGCAGGGGCCCCTTATCCTGCGTCCTGTAGTCGCAGGGGCCCCTTGTCCTGCGTCCTGTAGTCGCAGTTGCCCCTTGTCCTGCGTCCTGTAGTCGCAGGGGCCCCTTGTCCTGCTCCCCGTAGTCGCAGGGGCCCCTTGTCCTGCGCCCCTTAGTCGCAGGGGCCCTTGTCCTGCGCCCCGTAGTCGCAGTGGCCCCTTGTCCAGCGCCCCGTAGTCGCAGGGTCCCTTGTCCTGCGTCCTGTAGTCGCAGGGGCCCCTTGTCCTGCGTCCTGTAGTCGCAGGGGCCCCTTGTCCTGCGTCCTGTAGTCGCAGGGGCCCCTCGTCCTGCGTCCCGTAGTCGCAGGGGCCCCTTGTCCTGCGTTCTGTAGTCGCAGGGGCCACTTGTCCTGCTCCCCGTAGTCGCAGGGTCCCCTTGTCCTGCGTCCCGTAGTCGCAGGGGCCCCTTGTCCTGCGTCCTGTAGTCGCAGGGGCCCCTTGTCCTGCGTCCTGTAGTCGCAGGGGCCCCTTGTCCTGCGTCCTGTAGTCGCAGGGGCCCCTTGTCCTGCATCCTGTAGTCGCAGGGGCCCCTTGTCCTGCTTCCCGTAGTCGCAGGGTCCCCTTGTCCTGCGTCTCGTAGTCGCAGGGGTCCCTTGTCCTGCGTCCCGTAGTCGCAGGAGCCCCTTGTTCTGCGTCCCGTAGTCGCAGGGGCCCCTTGTCCTGCGTCCCGTAGTCGCAGGGGCCCCTTGTCCTGCGTCCTGTGCAGGCAGGGGCCCTTTGTCCTGCGTCCTGTAGTCGCAGGGGCCCCTTGTCCTGCGTCTTGTAGTCGCAAGTGCTCCTTGTCCTGCGTCCCGTAGAGGCAGGGGCCCCTTGTCTTGTGTTCCGTAGAGGCACGGGCCCCTTGTCCTGCGTCCTGTAGTCGCAGGGGCCCCTTGTCGTGCGTCCTGTAGTAGCAGGGGCCTCTTGTCCTGCGTCCCGTAGAGGCAGGGGGCCCTTGTCCTGCGTCCTGTAGTCGCAGGGGCCCCTTGTCCTGCGTCCTGTAGTCGCAGGGGCCCCTTGTCCTGCGTCCCGTAGTCGCAGGGGCGCCTTGTCCTGCGTCCCGTAGTCGCAGGGGCCCCTTGTCCTGCGTCCTGTAGTCGCAGGGGCCCCTTGTCCTGCGTCCCGTAGTCGCAGGGCCCCCTTGTCCTACGTCCTGTAGTCGCAGAGGCCCCTTGTCCTGCGTCCTGTAGTCGCTGAGGCCCCTTGTCCTGCGTCCCGTAGTCGCAGGGGCCCCTTGTCCTGCGTCCTGTAGTCGCAGGGGCCCCTTGTCCTGCTCCCCGTAGTCGCAGGGGCCCCTTGTCCTGCGCCCCTTAGTCGCAGGGGCCCTTGACCTACGCCCCGTAGTCGCAGGGGCCCCTTGTCCAGCGCCCCGTAGTCGCAGGGCCCCTTGTCCTGCGTCCTGTAGTCGCAGGGGCCCCTTGTCCTGCGTCCTGTAGTCGCAGGGGCCCCTTGTCCTGCGTCCTGTAGTCGCAGGGGCTCCTCGTCCTGCGTCCCGTAGTCGCAGGGGCCCCTTGTCCTGCGTTCTGTAGTCGCAGGGGCCCCTTGTCCTGCTCCCCGTAGTCGCAGGGTCCCCTTGTCCTGCGTCCCGTAGTCGCAGGGGCCCCTTGTCCTGCGTCCTGTAGTCGCAGGGGCCTCTTGTCCTGCGTCCTGTAGTCGCAGGGGCCCCTTGTCCTGCTTCCCGTAGTCGCAGGGGCCCCTTGTCCTTCGTCTCGTAGTCGCAGGGGTCCCTTGTCCTGCGTCCCGTAGTCGCAGGAGCCCCTTGTCCTGCGTCCCGTAGTCGCAGGGGCCCCTTGTCCTGCGTCCCGTAGTCGCAGGGGCCCCTTGTCCTGCGTCCCGTAGTCGCATGGGCCCCTTGTCCTGCGTCTCGTAGCCGCAGGGGTCTCTTGTTCTGCGTCCCGTAGTCGCAGGGGTCCCTTGTCCTGCGTCCCGTAGTCGCAGGGGCCCCTTGTCCTGCGTCCCGTAGTCACACGGGTCCCTTGTTTTGCACCCCGTAGTCGCAGGGGCCCCTTGTTCTTCGTCCTGTATTCGCAGGTGCCCTCTTTTCCTGCGTCCCGTAGTCGCAGGGGCCCCTTGTTTTGCGTCCCGTGCAGGCAGGAGCCCTTTGTCCTGCGTCCTGTAGTCGCAGGGGCCCCTTGTCCTGCGTCTTGTAGTCGCAAGTGCTCCTTGTCCTGCGTCCCGTAGAGGCAGGGGCCCCTTGTCTTGTGTCCCGTAGAGGCAGGGGCCCCTTGTCCTGCGTCCTGTAGTCGCAGGGGCCCCTTGTCGTGCGTCCTGTAGTAGCAGGGGCCTCTTGTCCTGCGTCCCGTAGAGGCAGGGGCCCCTTGTCCTGCGTCCTGTAGTCGCAGGGACCCCTTGTCCTGCGTCCCGTAGAGGCAGGGGGCCCTTGTCCTGCGTCCTGTAGTCGCAGGGGCCCCTTGTCCTGCGTCCCGTAGAGGCAGGGGGCCCTTGTCCTGCGTCCTGTAGTAGCAGGGGCGCCTTGTCCTGCATCCCGTAGAGGCAGGGGCCCCTTGTCCTGCGCCCCGTAGAGGCAGGGGGCCCTTGTCCTGCGTCCTGTAGTCGCAGGGGCCCCTTGTCCTGCGCCCCGTAGAGGCAGAGGGGGCCACTTTTCCTAGGACACATGAAGGGGTCAGGTGGCGGTGGGACTGGGCTTAACTGTAGTTAACTTAGTCTCTAAGTTAACTACAGCGAGATATTCCAACCCAGTAATTGCGTATTCCTCATTATTCTTCTTCTTCTTCTTCTTCTTCTTCTTCTTCTTATTATTATTATTATTATTATTATTATTATTATTATTATTATTATTATTATTAAGAGCTCTATGGTTGAAGAGAAAACTCTCATCTCTCAGTTCCCCTTCAACAGTAGCCTACGCGAGAAGTCCCTGACTATGGTCTCCATGTGTAGTCTCCAAGAGTAACCCACTAGTAGTAGTCTCCAACAGTAGCCCCCAAGAGTAGCTCCCAAGAGTAATCCCCAGGAGTAGTCCCCGGGAGTAGTCCCCGGGAGTAGTCCCCAAGAGTAGTCCCCAAGAGTAGTCCCCAAGAGTAGTCCCCAAGAGTAGTCCGCAAGAGTAGCTCAAATATTAACTAGTAACAGTATCCCCTAGGAATTTCCCAATATTATCCCAAGAGTATCCCCCAAATAGTATCCTCCCAGGAGAATCCCCCAAGAGTATTCCCCAAGAGTATCCCCCAAGAGTATCCCGGCAGCCCTCCCTTCCCTCGGGAGTGGGGATGGGGGGGGGTTACCGTCGAGTGGGAGGTAAATAACGGTAGTAAGGATCACGTCCACCAAACAAGCGTTGTTATGCTAGTCTCAAGTTACCTCTGTTTGCCGCTTAAACAGTCAGCCAGACCGCCTGAGAAATTGCTGCCCACCTCTCACTGTTATGCTTACTGGAGTGGTGTGTGTGTGTGTAGGGGGGGTGACGGGGGAGTGGTAGTGCTGGTAGGGGGTGAGGGGTGGGGGAAGGATGCTACTGGGTAGATTTGGTGGGGAGTTGGTGTAAGGGAGGGTTGAGAGTGGGGGTGGGTTACAGGTTAGTGGTGAATCAGGTGTGGGGGTGTGGTGGTGCTGGTGGGGGAATTTTTTTTAGGGTACAGGTGTGGTATGTCTGGCCAAGAGAGGGGGGGAGGAAAAAAAATTTAGAAAGGAAGAGGAAGAGTATATTACTAGAAAAAAGTAGTAATATATAGTGCAGCAGCACATAGTAGAGTAGTCCTTACTGTTTTTTCCTGATACAGGCTGTTTTACCTCGTACTGTGTCTTACTCTCAAAAAGTAGTATTTATACAGTCAATTGACACAGTACAAAACACTATTTTTCCAACCCAAAAAAGAAAAGTACTTGCACCCATCTTTGGCTCCTCGTCTCTTGTTGTGATGCTCTAGATATCCACACCATTATTTCCTTGTCGCTCTGAAAAAAACATTGTTCTCAGTCTTGAATTTTTGACTTTTTTCGACTTTGATTCCCAGGTTTTTTATCTTTCTTGAAAAATTTACAAAAACAACAAGAAAAAACGCTTTTTTTTTTTAAAAAAAAAAAATTAAACACTAAACTATTGTCATTCACAAAACGTAGCTACAAATTTCAGAAAATCAAACCAAATTCTCCTTACTTGAACATCATTTTGCAATATGAAAAGCACCACAAAAATAAGGTATGAAACCCGGGGCAAGCATTTTAAACAAAAGGGGGAAGATGGGTTTTATAGAGCGTGAATCACGAAATAAAGTTTTTTTTTTCTGAAGAGTTCAAGTCAAAATCATTCATTCTTTTAAAAAACTAACTGGATATTATGGAGGCTGTCTGGTGGCTCACACACCTCAGCACAGTGCGCCACCACCTGCAGAAGTGCCCACCAAATGCAGCACGTGGTCCACACCGCAGCACAGGCGTCACAAAAACCCAGCACATGCGCACACCCGAGCACATGCGCCACACCCTGCGCACAGTGCGCCCCACACCTGCAACAGTGCGTACACACCTGCACACGTGCCCACACCCCCGCAGCACAGTGCGCCCCAAACTGCGCACAGTGCGTCACCCCACCTGCAGCACATTGCGACACACCTGCAGCTGTGCTCACTCACCTGCAGCACAGTGCCCACACACCTGCACACATTACGCAACTCTACAGCACGTGCTCACACACCTGCAGCACGTGCGTCACACACCTGCACGCAGTGCGCACACACCTGAAAAAACGTGGTCACACACCTGCACACAGGCGCCCCCAAAACCTGGCCAGTGCGTCACACACCTCCACAGTGCGTCACACACCCCAGCACGTCGTCACACACCTGCAGCACAGTGCCCACCAACGCAGCACAGTGCGTCACACACCTGCAGCACATTGCGTACACACCTCAGCATAGTGCTCCTCACCTGAGCAAGTGCTCACAAAAACCTGCGCACAGTACGCACAATCTACGCACGGGGTCACACCCTGCGCACAGTGGGCCCCCACACCTGAGCGCGTGCGTCACACACCTGCACGCAGTGCTCACACCCTGAAGCACAGTGCGTCACACACCTGCAGCACAGTGCGTCACACACCTGCAGCACACTGCGTCACACACCTGCAGCACACTGCGTCACACACCTGCAGCACAGTGCGTCACACACCTGCAGCACACTGCGTCACACACCTGCAGCACACTGGTCACACACCGCAGCACACTGCGTCCACACCCTACGCACACTGCGTACACACCTGCACACAGTGCGTCACACACCCACAGCACATGCGTCACACACCTGCGCCACTGCGTCAAAAACCCTGCAGACAGTGCGTACACACCTGCACACACTGCTCACACACCTGCAGCAAAAATGCGTCAAACACCGCAGCACATGCGTCACACACCCACAGCACACGCGTCCACAACCTGCAGCACAGTGCGTCACACACCTGCAGCACAGTGCGTCACACACCTGCAGCACAGTGCGTCACACACCTGCAGCACAGTGCGTCACACACCTGCAGCACATGGGCACACCCTACAGCACACTGGTTTACCCCTCAACCAGTGGTCAACACCCGCAGCACAGTGCGTCACCACCTGCGCACAGTGCGTACACACCGCAGAACAGTGCGTCCACACACCTGCAGCACAGTGCGTCACACCCTCAGAACAGTACTCCCCCTGCACACAGGGGTCACACACCCCGCAGCACAGTGCGTACACCCGCAGCAAGGGCAACACCCGCAAACAGTGGCACACACCTGCACACAGTGGTCACCACCCGCGCACAGTGCGTCACACACCTGCAGAAAAGTGCGTCACACACCTTCAGCACAGTGCGTCAACACCCGCAGAACGTGGTCACAAACCTCAGCACAGTTCGTCACACACCCGCACACAGTACTCACACACCGCAGCACGGGTCCACCCGCAGCACAGTGGGCACCCCCCTGCAAACATGCGTCAACACCTGCAGCACACTGCGTCACACACCCCAGCAACATGAATTTTCATAATTCTGAAGCTGGAGATTGAGAAATTTCAAGAATTGTTTTCCCTTTTTGACAATATTTTGTGAAGTTTTGTTCTCTCTGTTTAAAATTAACATTGATAAGAATGAATATGTTTTTTTTTGGACCTTATGGACGGTACCGAGACAAAAAATGATCTTAAGGAATAAAAAGTTGCCTGCCAATACTTCTATTAACAAAGTTGTTTAATGGAAAGTTTCGCCCTTCCCCCACTGCCCTTCCCTGCTGCCCTTCCCCGCTGGCCCCTTTCCCCGCTGCCCTTTTCCCCGCGCCCCTTTCCCTGCTGCCCCCCCTCGCCCTTCCCCGCTGCCCTTTCCCTGCTGTCCTTCCCTCTGCCCTTCCCTGCTGCCCTTTCCCCCGCGTCCTTCCTTGCTGCCCTTCCCTGCTGTCCTTCCCCGCTGCCCCTTCCCTGCTGCCCTTCCCCGCTGTCCCTTCCCTGCTGCCCTTCCCTGTGCCCTTTCCCCACTGCCCTTCCCCACTGCCCTTCCCTGCTGCCCTTTCCCCTGCTCCCCTTTCCCCTGTGCCCTTTTCCTTTTGCCCTTCCCTGCGGGCCCCTTTCCTTCCCTGCCCTTCCCCTCTCCCCTTTCCCCTGCGGGCCCTTTCCCCTGTTTGCCCTTCCTTGCCCCCCTTTCCCCTGCTGCCCTTCCCTGCTCCCCCTTCCCTGTTTGCCCTTCCCTGCTGCCCTTCCCTGTCCCCTTCCCCCCTCCCTGCCCTTCCCCCTTTTGCCCTTCCCTGTTTCCCCTTTTCCCTTTCTCCCCCTTTTCCCCTGCTGCCCCTTTCCCCTGCTCCCCTTTCCCCCTCCCTGTCCTTCCCTTTGTCCTTCCCCTTTCTGCCCTTTCCCCTCTGCCCTTTCCCTGCTGCCCCTTCCCCCTGTGTCCCCCCCTGCTGCCCTTCCCTGCTCCCCTTCCCTGCTCCCCTTCCCTGTTTGCCCTTCCCGCTGCCCTTCCCTGCTGCCCCCTTCCCTGCTCCCTTCCCTGCCCCCTTTCCCCCTGCTGTCCTTCCCTGCTGCCCTTCCCTGCTATCCTTCCCTGCGGGCCTTCCCCTGCTGCCCTTCCCTTTTCCCCCCTTCCCTGCTGCCCTTCCCCCCTGCTCCCCTTTCCCACTCCCCTTTCCCTGCTTTTCCTTCCCTGCGGGCCCTTTCCCTGTCCCCTTCCCCCAAAGTTTTTCCCTTTCTGTCCTTCCTGCTCCCCTTTCCCCCTCCCTTGTTTTTCCCCCTGCTTTTTCCTTCCCTGCTGTCCTTCCCGGGCCCCCTTTTCCCTGCTGTCCTTCCCTGGGCCCTTCCCGGGCCTCCCCCTTCCCGCTCCCCTTTCCCTTTGCCCCTTTTCCTTGCTGTCCTTCCCTGCTGCCCTTCCCCGGCGCCCTTCCCTCCCTGCCCTTCCCTGTTTCCCCTTCCCTGTTTGCCCTTCCCTACTGCCCTTCCTGCTGTCCCTTCCCGGGCCCCCTTTCCCCTTTCTCCCCTTCCCTGCTTCCTTCCCTGCTGCCCCCCCTTGCGGGCCCTTCCCTCGGGCCCTTCCTTGCTGCCCTTCCTTGCTGCCCTTTTCCCGCGTCCTTCCAGCTGCCCTTTCCCTGCTCCCCTTCCCCCTGCTGCCCTTTCCCCACCCTTCCCTTTTCCCTTCTTTCCTCCCGGGCTCCCCTTCCTTGCTGTCCTTCCCTGCTGCCCTTCCCTGCCCCCCTTTCCCTGCAAAACCTTTCCCGGCTCCCCTTTCCCCTGCTTCCTTCCCTGCTCCCCTTCCCTGTCCTTTCCCTGCTCCCCTTTCCCCTTTGCTGCCCCTTCCCCTGCGCCCCTTCCCTGCTGCCCCTTCCCTGCCCCCTTTCCCTGTTTGCCCTTCCCTGCTGCCCTTCCTTGCTGCCCTTTTATGCTCCCCTTTCCCCCTGCTGCCCCTTCCCCTGTCCCCTTTCCCCTGCTGCCCTTCCCTGCGGGCCCTTCCCTGCGGGCCCCTTCCCCGCTCCCCTTCCCTTTTTTCCCCCTTCCCTGCCTCCCCCCCTTTGCCTCCCCCCCTCCCTTTCCCCCCCGGCCTCCCCCCCTTTTTCCCCCCCTCCCTGCCCCCCCTCCCTGCCTCCCCCCCTGCTCCCCCCCCTCCCCCCCTCCGGGGGCCTCCCCCCCTGCCCCCCTCCCTGCCTCCCCCCCCCTCCCCCTCCCTGTCTCCCTCCCTGCCCCCCTCCCTGCCCCCCTTGTTCCCCCCCCGCCCCCCTCCCCCTCCCCCCCTGCTCCCTGTTCCCTCCCTCCTCCCTCCCTCCCCCTCCCCTCCCTGCCTCCCTCCTGCCCCCCCCCTCCCTCCCTTTCCCTCCCGGGGGGCCTCCCTCCCTGCCTCCCCCCCTTTTGCCCCCCCCCCTCCCTCTCTCCCTCCCCTATCCCCCCCTGCCTCCCTCCCTGGCCTTTCCCTCCCCTGCCCCCCTTTCCCTTTTCCCCCCCTCCCTGCCTCCCTCCCTCCCCTCCCCCCTTTGGCCCCCTCCCTGCCTCCCTCCCTTTCCTCCTCCCTCCCTTTCCACCCCTGCCCCCCCTCCCTCCCTCCCTCCCACCTCCCTCCCCCTCCCCCCCCCCCTGCCTCCCTCCCTCCCTCCCTCCTCCCTCTCTCCCTGCCTCCCTCCCTCCCTCCCTCCCGGGCCTCCCTCCCTGCCTCCCCCCTCCCCTCCCCCCCTTCCCTATCTCCCTGCCCCCCCTCCCTCCCCTTCCCTGTTTTCCCTCCCTGCCCCCCTTTCACTCCTCCCTCCCTCCCTCCCCCCCTTCCCCCCTTTCCCTCCCTCCTCCCTGCCTCCCCCCCCTTGGCCTCCCTCCCTGCCTCCCCCCCCTTTCCCCCTTCCTCCCTCCCCCCCTTCCCCTCCCCCCCTCCTCCCTCCCTCCCCTCCCTCCCTCCCTTTCCCTCCCTGCCCCCCTTTCCTGCCCCCTCCCTCCCCTACCCCCTTCCCCCCTTTCCGCCTCCCCCCCTCCCTTTCCCTTTGCCTCCCTCCCTCCCCTCCCCCCCCCTTGCCTCCCTCCCTGCATCCCTCCCCCTCCCTCCCCCCTGCCTCCCCCCCTTCCCCCCCTTCCCCCCTCCCCCCCTTTGCCCCCTACCTGCCTCCCTCATTGCCCCCCTTGGGCCCCCCTTTCCCCCCCCCTCCCTCCCTTTCCTCATTCCCTCCCCCGGGCCTCCCCCCCCTGTCTCCCCCCCGTGGCCTCCCCCCTCCCCTCCCCCCTCCCTCCCTCTTCCCTCCCCCCCCTGCCCCCCTCCCTCCCCTCCCCCCTGCCCCCCCTCATTCCCCCCCCCCTTTCCCTCCCCTCCCTCCCTCCCTCCCTCCCTGCCTCCCCCCCTGCCTCCCCCCCTCCCTTTTCCTCCCTGTTTCCCCCTCTTTTGCCTCCCTCCCGCCTCCCTCCCTTGCCCCCCCCTTCCCTTCCTCCCTTTTGCCCCCCTCTTGCCCTCCCCCCCTGCCTCCCTCTCCTGCTTCCGTCATTGCCCCCCTTTCCCTGCCTCCCTCCCTCCCCTCCCCCCCTTTGCCTCCCCTCATTGCCTCCCCCCCCTGCCCCCTCATTGCCCCCCCTTTCCCTGCCTCCCCCCCTTTTGGCCTCCCTCCCTGCCTCCCCCCCTCCCTTTCCCTTCATTGCCCCCTCCCTGCCTCCCTCCCGGGCCTCCCCCCCTGCCCCCCCCCCCTTTCCCTCCCTCATTCCCTTTCCCTCCCTGCCCCCCTTTCCCTCCCTTTCCTCTTTCCCCTCCTCCCCCCTCCCCCCTTTTCTCCCTCCCTGCCTCCCCCCCTGCCCCCCCTCCCGGGGCCCCTCCCCTCTGCCTTCCCCCCTTCCACCCTCCCTGCCACCCCCCCTTTCCCCCCTTTCCCCCTCCCCCCCTCTCTCCCTCCTTCCCGGGCCCCCCCTCCCTGCCTTCCTCATTGCTTCCCTCCCTGCCCCCCTCCCGGCCCCCCCTCCCTGCCTCCCTCATTGCCTCCCCCCGCTCCCTCCCCCCCCCCCTCCCGCCCCCCCTCATTGCCTCCCTCCCTCCCTCCCGCATTGCCCCCCCTCCCTGCTTGCCCCCCCCAAACCTGCCTCCCTCCCGGCCCCTTTCCCCCCTCCCTCCTGCCCCCCCTGCCTCCCTCCCTCCCCTCCCTGCCTGCCCCCCCTGCCTCCCCCCCTTTGCCTCCCTCCCTGCCCCCCTTTCCTCCCTCCCTGCCTGCCTCCTTCCCTCCCTCCCGGGCCCCCCCCTCCCCCCCTTTCCCCTGCCTCCCTCCCTGCCCCCCTGCCTCCCTCCCGCCTCCCTCCCTGCCCCCCTTCCTCCCTCCCGGGCCTGCCTCCCGCCCTGCCTCCCTGCTCCCTCCCTGCCCCCCTCCCTGCCTCCCCCCCTTCCCCCCCTTTTGCCTCCCTTTCCCTGCCTCCCCCCCTGCCCCCTCCCTCCCCCTCCCCGGGCCCCCCCCTCCCTTTCCCCCCTCCCTTTCCCTCCCTGCTTCCCCCCCTGCCTCCCCCCTGCCACCCTCCCTCCCAACCCCCCCTTTCCCACCCCCCCCCCTGCCTCCCCCCCTTTGCCTCCCCCCTTTTGCCCCCCCTTCCCTGCCTCCCCCCTGCCCCCCTTTCCCCTCCCTCCCCCCCTCCCCTTCCCTCCCTGCCCCCCCTCCCGCCACCCCCCCTTTTTGCCTCCCTCTCTGCCTCCCTCCCTGCCTCCCTCCCTGCCTCCCCCCCTCCCCCCCTTTCCCTGCCTCCCCCCCTGCCCCCCTCCCTCCCTGCCTCTCCCCCTCCACCCCCCCTGCCCCCCCCTTCCCTGCCTCCCCCCCCTTTCCCTCCCCCCCGCCTCCCCCCCTCCCACCCCCCCCTGCCACCCCCGGCCTCCCCCCCTTTGCCACCCTCCCTGCACCCCCTCCCTCCCACCCTCCCTGCCTCCCCCCCGCCACCCTCCCTCCCCTCCCTCCCTGCCACCCTCCCTCCCCTCCCCCCCGCCTCCCCCCCTGCCCTCTTCCCTGCCTCCCTCCCTCCCAACCCTCCCTCCCCCCCCTTTTCCCTTCCCCCCCTCCCTGCATCCCTCCCTCCACCCCCCCCCTTTCCTCCCCCCCTTTCCCAAATTCCCTCCCCCCCCCTTGACTTTTTCCCTGCCCCCTTTTTCCCCCTCCTTCCCCTACCTCCTTCCCTGCCTCCTTCCCTCCCACCCCCCCTGCCTCACTGCCTGCCTCCCTGCCTCTCTCCCCTGCCCCCTCCCCCTGTCCCCCCTCCCTCCCACCCCCCCTGCCCCCCCCCCTGCCCCCCCCCTGCCCCCCTCCCTGCCCCCCTCCCTGCCTCCCCCCCTGCCCCTAGTGGGGAAAAGTGTTTTTTTTCATGGGTGGGGGTTTGGTGAGGTATGGTTTTTGTCATGGTTTGTGGGGTCAAATGCCCCCTAACAGTTCTCATTTACCCCCTTACACACCCCCCTTTTTTCCCCCCTTCCCTCACCATCCTCCTCCTCCCCTTTGCCCCGGGGCCCAAATGCGGGGGGCACTTTACTGGGGGTGGCAGGGGTTTTAAAGGGGTTTTACCCTAAAACCCAGTAACCCCCCCCCCCCTTTCCCCATTCCCTCTTTGACTTAAATAGTGGGGATTTTTTGCTTTTTCCCTTTTAATTTTTGCCTTTAAAGGGGCTCTTAGTGCAGTTTCATCACCCAAAAGGGAATGATGTGGGGGTTTTGTTTTCCCGGGGGAAAGTTAGTGCCAGGGGGGTGTTAAATGCCCGGGGGAAAAGTTAGTGCCCGGGGGGCCCTTTTTAGTGGGCCCGGGGGGGGTTTTTTTAGTGCCCGGGGGGGGGGTGTTAAATTTCCAGGGGGGATTTTTAGTGCCCGGGGGGGGGTTTTTAAATGCCCGGGGGGTTTTTATGCCCCGGGGGGAAATTTTTGTGCCCCGGGGGATGTTAGGCCCCGGGGGGATTTTATTTCCAGGGGGTAAGTTAAATACCCGGGGGATGTTTTGTTGCCCGGGGGGATTTTTAGTGCCCGGGGGGTGTTTTTGTGCCCGGGGGGATGTTAGTGCCCAGGGGGGGGTGTTGTTTCCCGGGGGGATTTAGTGCCCAGGGGGAAGTTAGTTTCCCGGGGGATGTTAGTCCCGGGGGGGTGTTAGTGCCCGGGGGATTTTTGTGTCCCGGGGGGGGGTGTTTGTGCCCGGGGGGTGTTAGTGCCCCGGGGGGGGAAAGTTTTGCCCGGGGGGGTGCTAGGCCCAGGGGGGATGTTAGTGCCCGGGGGGGTGTTAGTGCCCGGGGGATTTTTGTGCCCAGGGGGGGTGTTATGCCCGGGGGGGTGTTATGCCCGGGGGGTGTTATTTTTCCCAGGGGGGGGGTTTTGTGCCCCGGGGGGGTTTTGGGGGCCCGGGGGGGGTTTTGTGCCCAGGGGGATGTTAGTGCCCGGGGGATTTAGTGCCCGGGGGGGGGGGTTTTTGCCCGGGGGGGGTTTATGCCCCGGGGGGGTATTATCCCGGGGGATGTTATGTGGGGGGGGATGTTAGTGCCCGGGGGATTTAGTGCCCGGGGGGATTTATGCCCGGGGAATGTTTAGTGCCCGGGGGGATATTAGTCCCCGGGGGGTTTTTATTTCCCGGGGGGGATTTTAGGCCCGGGGGATGTTGGTGTCCTGGGCAATAAAAGGGGCAGATGCCAAGGCAAGGCGCTGTATGAGCTCAATCTCGCAACATTCTAGTCATTTCATGGGCTGCTTCCAAAAAGACTTGTTCTTAGGAAGTGGCGGGACTGGTGGGCCCTGCAGACTGGCAACAAGTTATAAAAAGATTAAGGAGGACATGAGTGTTTAACCCTCATCCTCCTTCAACAGGAATTATCACCTTGAGATGAATTACCTATTGAATTACCTATTAGCAATTACCTGCTTAATTGCCCATTTGTATAGTACTCACCTAGTTGTACTCACCTAGTTGAGGTTGCGGGGGTCGAGTCCGAGCTCCTGGCCCCGCCTCTTCACTGATCGCTACTAGGTCACTCTCCCTGAACCGTGAGCTTTATCATACCTCTGCTTAAAGCTATGTATGGATCCGGGCCTCCACTAAAATCGCTTCCCAAACTATTCCACTTTACTGACTACTCTGTGGCTGAAGAAATACTTCCTAACACCCTGTGATTCACTGTGTCTTCAACTTCCAACTGTGTCCCCTTGTTTTCTGTGTCCAATCCCCTGGAACATCCTGTCTTTTGTCCACCTTGTCAATTCCTCTCAGTATTTTGTATGTCGTTTATCATGTCCCCCCTATCTCTCCTGTTCTCCAGTGTCCCTCAGGTGATTTCCCTTAACCTCTCCTCGTAGGACATACCTCCCTTTGCTCTGGGACTAGTCTTGTTGCAAACCTTTGCACTTTCTCTAGTTTCTTCACGTGCTTGGCTAGGGGTGGGTTCCAAACTGGTGCCGCATACTCCAATATGGGCCTAACGTACACGGTGTACAGGGTCCTGAATGATTCCTTATTAAGATGTCGGAATGCTGTTCTGAGGTTTGCTAGGCGCCCATATGCTGCAGCAGTTATTTGGTTGATGTGCGCTTCAGGAGATGTGCCTGGTGTATACTCACCCCAAATTCTTTTTTTCCTTTTTGAGGTGGGTTGTAGTCTCTGACCCCCTAGACTGTACTTTCCCTCTGCGGCCTTCTTTGCCCTTCCCCAATCTTCATGACTTTGCACTTGGTGGGATTGAACTCCAGGAGCCAATTGCTGACCAGGTCTGCAGCCTGTCCAGATCCCTTTGTAGTTCTGCCTGGTCTTCGATCGAGTGAATCTTCTCATCAACTTCACGTCATCTGCAAACAGGGACACCTCAGAGTCTATTCCTTCCGTCATGTCGTTCACAAATACCAGAAACAGCACTGGTCCTAGGACTGACCCTTGCGGACCCCGCTGGTCACAGGTGCCCACTCTGACACTCGCCACGTACCATGACTCGCTGCTGTCTTCCTGACAAGTATTCCCTGATCCATTGTAGTGCCTTCCCTGTTATCCCTGCTTGGTCCTCCAGTTTTTGCACCAATCTCTTGTGTGGAACTGTGTCCAAACGCCTTCTTGCAGTCCAAGAAAATGCAATCCACCCACCCCTCTCTCTCTTGTCTTACTGCTGTCACCATGTCATAGAACTCCAGTAGGTTTGTGACACAGGATTTCCCGTCCCTGAAACCATGTTGGCTGCTGTTGATGAGATCGTTCCTTTCTAGATGTTCCACCACTCTTCTCCTGATAATCTTCTCCATGATTTTGCATACTATACATGTCAGTGACACTGGTCTGTAGTTTAATGCTTCATGTCTGTCTCCTTTTTTAAAGATTGGGACTACATTTGCTGTGTGTATCTGTGTGTGCGTGAGTGCGTGTGTGTGTGTGTGTGTGTGTGTGTGTGTGTGTGTACTCACCTATTTGTACTCACCTATTTGTGGTTGCAGGGGTCGAGTCACAGCTCCTGGCCCCGCCTCTTCACTGATTGCTACTAGGTCCTCTCTCTCCCTGCTCCATGAGCTTTATCATACCTCGCCTTAAAACTATGTATGGTTCCCGCCTCCACTACTTCACTTTCTAGGCTATTCCACGGCTTGACTACTCTATGACTGAAGAAATACTTCCTAACATCCCTTTGATTCATCTGAGTCTTCAACTTCCAATTGTGACCTCTTGTGTCTGTGTCCCATCTCTGGAACATCCCGTCTTTCTCCACCTCGTCTATTCCGCGCAGTATTTTATATGTCGTTATCATGTCTCCCCTGACCCTCCTTGCCTCCAGTGTCGTCAGGCCGATTTCCTTCAATCTTTCTTCGTAGGACAATCCCCGTAGCTCTAGGACTAGTCTTGTTGCAAACCTTTGCACTTCTCTAATTTCTTGACGTGCTTGACTAGGTGTGGATTCCAAACTGGTGCTGCATACTCCAGTATGGGCCTGACGTAAATGGTATACAGAGTCTTGAACGAATCCTTACTGAGGTATCCGAACGCTATCCATAGGTTTGCCAGGCGCCCGTATGCTGCAGCAGTTATCTGATTGATGTGCGCCTCGGGAGATATGCTCGGTGTTATACTCACCCCAAGATCTTTTTCCTTGAGTTAGGTTTGCAGACTTTGGCCATCTAAACTATATTGTGTCTGCGGTCTTCTTTGCCCTTCCCCAATCTTCATGACTTTGCATTTGGCAGGGTTAAATTCAAGGAGCCAGTTGCTGGACCAGGCTTGTAGCCTGTCCAGGTCTCTTTGTAGTCCTGCCTGATCATCGTCCGATTTGATTCTTCTCATTAACTTCACATCATCTGCAAACAAGGACACTTCTGAGTCTATCCCTTCCGTTATGTCGTTCACATATACCAAGAACAGCACAGGTCCTAGGACTGACCCCTGTGGAACCCTGCTTGTCACAGGCGCCCACTCTGACACCTCGTCACGTACCATGTGTGTGTGTGTGTGTGTGTGTGTGTGTGTGTGTGTGTGTGTACTCACCTAATTGTGGCTGCAGGGGTCGAGACTCAGTTCCTGGCCCCGCCTCTTCACTGAGTGTTACTAGGTCCTCTCTCTCCTGCTCCATGAGCTTTATCATACCTAATCTTAAAGCTATGTATGGTTCCTGCCTCCACTACATCACTTGCTAGGCTATTCCACTTCCTGACTACTCTATGACTGAAGAAATACTTCCCAACATTCTTTTGACTCATCAGAGTCTTCAACTTCCAATTGTGACTGACCCCTTATTTCTTTGTCCCATCTCTGGAACATCCTGTCTTTGTCCACCTTGTCTATTCCACGTAGTATTTTGTATGTTGTTATCATATCTCTCCTAACCCTCCTGTCCTCCAGTGTCGTCAGGCCGATTTCACTTAACCTTTCTTCGTAGGACATTCCCCTTAACTCTGGAACTAACCTTGTCGCAAACCTTTCCACTTTCTCTAATTTCTTTACGTGCTTGATCAAGTGTGGGTTCCAAACAGGTGCTGCATACTCCAGTATGGGCCTGACGTACACAGTGTACAGTGTCTTGAACGATTCCTTACTAAGGTATCAGAAGGCTATTCTCAGGTTTGCCAGGCGCCCATATGCTGCAGCAGTTATCTGGTTCATGTGTGCTTCCGGAGACGTGCTCGGTGTTATACTCACCCCAAGATCTTTCTCCTTGAGCGGAGCGAGGTTTGCAGACTTTGGCCACCTACTCTATACTCCGTCTGCGGTCTTCTTTGCCCTTCCCCGATCTTCATGACTTTGCATTTGGCGGGGTTAAATTCGAGAAGCCAGTTGCTGGACCAGGTGTCCAGTCTGTCCAGGTCTCTTTGAAGTCCTACCTCATCCTCATCTGATTTAATTCTCCTCATTAACTTCACATCATCTGCGAACAGGGACACCTCTGAGCCTAAACCTTACATCATGTATTCACATATACCAGAAATAGCACTGGTCCTAGGACCGACCCTTGTGGGACCTCGATCGTCACAGGTGCCCACTGTGAGACCTCATCACGTACCATGACTCGTTGTTGCCTCCTTGTCAGGTATTCTCTGATCCATTGCAACGTCCTTCCTGTTATACGCGCCTGATCCTCTAGGTTCTGCTCCAATCTCCTGTGAGGAACTGTGTCAAAGGCCTTGCAGTCCAAGAAGATGCAATTAACCCACCCCTCTCTCTCGTGTCTTACTTCTGTTACTTTATCATAAAACTCCAGTAGGTTTGTGACACAGGATTTGCCCTCCACAAATCCGTGCTGGTTGGCGTTTATACTCCTGTTCCGTTCCAGGTGCTCCACCACTCTCCTCCTGATAATCTTCTCCACGACTTTGCATGATATACACGTCAGTGACACTGGTCTGTAGTTTAGTGCCTCTCTTCTGTCTCCTTTTTTAAATATGGGTACTACATTTGCCGTCTTCCATACCTCAGGTAGTTGCCCAGTGTGTGTGTGAGTGTGTGTGTGTGTGTGTGAGCATCACCTTTATTGATAACCTCATAACAAAGTTACCACGAACATGAATTTACAAGAGGAAACTAAGATAATAAAAGGCAGGAACACAGACAACACAGAAGTAAACAGAGACCAAAGTCAGCAACGGCATCAACACCTGATTTACCATCAACTGTGCTGCTGATGCTGCCGTGTTTACACCTGATTTACCATCAACTGTGCTGCTGATGCTGCCGTGTTTACACCTGATTTACCATCAACTGTGCTGCTGATGCTGCCGTGTTTACATTGCTTCTCACTGACACAATTCGTTTTGTAAAAAACATTGTTATTGTGGCAGTACTGCACATGTCAGCCATAAGTTGTCGAAAATAAAATGTTTGGTGAAGTAATTATAGCGTTAACTACAGCAGCAGCAGCAACAACAACAATAACAGTAACAATTGCAGCTACAATAACAAGAGCAACAACAGCAGAACTAATAACAACAGCAAGAGCAACAAGAGCAACAGTCACAGCAACAACAACTGCACCGACAGCAATTGCAACACCAGCGCCAGTCCTCCAGGCCTGGAGACCTAGCAACTGTTAGGAAGACTGCTGCATGAGAGGCGGATCCAGGAGCTGTGACTCGACCCCTGCATATACAACTAGTGTGTACACACTCCACTAACACTACCACTACCACCACTACTACCACCACTACTACCACCACAACTACCACCACTACTACCACCACGACTACCACCAAAACTACCACCACAACTACCACCACTACTACCACCACTACTACCACCACTACTACCACCGAACTACCACCACAACTACCACAACTACCACCACGACTACCACCACAACTACCACCACTACTACCACCACGACTACCACCACGACTACCACCATACTACCACCACTACTACCACCACTACTACCACCACTACTACCACCACAATACCACCACAACTACCACCACAACTACCACAACTACCACCACGACTACCACCACAACTACCACCACTACTACCACCACTATACCACCACGACTACCACCACAAACTACCACCACTACTACCACCACAACTACCACCACAACTACCACAACTACCACAACTACCACCAACGAAGGACTCCAAGATTCGTCTCCTGTCAACAGTGGAATTGATATGTAAATTACTGGGCGTCGGGTAGCTGAGATACCCCCTCCCTTCCCTTCCCCCTCCCTCTCCCCTCCCCCTCCCCTTCCCATCCCCCTCCCTCTCCCCTCCCCCTCCCTTCCCATCCCCCTCCCCCCTCTCCCCTCCCCTCCCCCTTCCCCCATTCCCCAGGTGTTACTGGGAGGTAGTTGAGACTTCCCTCCCCCCCAGGTGCTGGTGTTGCTGGGGTGGTTGAGACGGTGAGGGACGGCATCTGTGACCGGCTCAATTAGGTCTCGCATGGTTCAAGCCTCACAACAGCCTGGTCACTGACCAGTCTCGCTGACCGTCTGGTCAGTGAGGTTGTTGGTGCCAGCAGCTGGCAGACCCCACACATAGCCTGTCTGCTCAGGCACTCGAGTGGAGCCAGTGACACTGTTTCCTCTTGAAGGCGTCTATTTGTGTTCTGATGTCTGCTGGTAGCAGGTTGAAGAGTCTTGGACCACGCATGTTGACACAAGTGTTTTTTGTTTTTTTTTTGTCCACGACGTTCCCTGCCCATGGTACCCTTGCCCCATGGCGCCTCCTGCCCATGGTACCCTTGCCCATGGCACTCCCTGCTTCAGGGTCTATTCTGCACTTGCTCCCATACCTCTCACACCAGTACGTTATGGGAGTGTTTTGATTGCAGACCTGACCATCCGGACCTGACCATGCGGACCTGACACCGTCTAGAAGCCTAGCCAAAGCAAGACAGTGTTTCCCATACCCCGGAGCACCAGGCCTGTTCAGAGTTTTTAATCAAATCCTGTCACGTGCAGTGAAAAAACAAGATATTTTGAAATGCTTAAAAATTCGCAAACACTCGCCGTCTCGGCTCGTGTGGCCACCACACATCTATTGCTCTCATCGTATTCTTGTCTTGGTCTCATGCTGTTCGGTGGTGGGTTGTACATCACTGCTATCGTCACATTTGGACCCCCATTAGAAGTGTACCTACTGTGTGGTCATCCGCTTCACCTCTAACTATTCCTTTCATCGCCTCAAAACTCCATTGGTCTTTGATTAGTGTAACTCCCTCGCTCCCTCTGCCACCCTCCCCTGTCTTTCCTCAGGATCTGGTATCCAGACAGGAAGATTCCTTCGCCTAGGCGCCCATACTTATCTGGAGTCTGGCATTGTGGATAGTGTACTGTGTATTCAGATGCAGAATTTGCGGGTTCGGGTCCTGTTGTGGAGATATATATAAATATCTATATATCTATATATATATATATATATATATATATATATATATATATATATATATATATATATATATATATATATATAATGTCGTGCCGAATATGTAAAACTGGTCCAATTAGCAAGAATTCATTTAAAATTAAGTCCTTTCTGAAATTTTCTTTTATACGTTTAAAGATATATATTTTTTTCATTATTGTTAATGTAAAAAATGTTAATTTTGCACCAAAAGAATCTTAGAAAACTTACCTAACCTTATTATAACAAGAACAATTTATTTTAGCCCAACCCAACTTAATATATTTTAGATTTGTTTACAATAATTTAATACTAAACAAACACAATAAAATATATTTTTTTCGTTAGGTTGAGAATGATTTTGGCGAAATTATTGCATACACAAATTTTCACTTGTCCTATATGGCAAGATGAACGTTGCTATTTAAGCCAAGATCGCAAGTTTCTGCCTATTCGGCACGACATTATATATATATATATATATATATATATATATATATATATATATATATATAATATATATATATATATATATATATATATATATATATATATATATATATATATACTTAACAATTAGCAATTGGGTGACGTTCTTAACAAACATTATCTCTCAGTCCTGAGCGGGATTCGAACCTGCACACTGTATCACAGTACATCAGTATAAAAAGTAGGAGCGAGGCTATAACAAACACCGTTTTAGTGGTCATCTAATCTTTTTTTTTTTCATTAACGTTTCGGATGTTACAACATCCATCATCAGAACCTAAAATCATAAATTCTAATTAATATTTAAATCTGAAATATATTATAAATCAATAATAAAAATAACAGTAACACTTGTGATAATACTAAACCAGAAGGTAGGTATTAGGATCGTTAGGTACCAGGACGAGTGTTTCCTGACGCGGGTCTTAGCCATGAGATGACGGGTAGTTCGAGTTTCTGGTCATTTGACCGACGCCTTCCGCTGGCTTACCCCTCCACCCCTTTAATAATTAAAATTCATTATATTTGTATCTTATTACTAATCTATAATAAAACTTATGAAGCTTAATTATATTTTCTGATAAAGCAAGCAAAAGGAAATTTTATGTAAAATTACTTTAAAAATATATAAAGATAATCTTACTGTTACTTTAACAAGCGGGAATTTATGAAAAAAATAATCTTATAAATTGTTAAGAAGAAGGAATTTAATTGAATTCAGTTGTTAATAACTTTGAGGACGACGCTTACATGGTGTCACCTGCCGCTCCTGACACTCTTGCAAGCTCTTGAAGAAGTGTTGGCTACAACACGAAAGGCCTAGAATTATTACTCAACCTCCTTCCCCTTCCTGTGATTGTTTTGCATATGTGAGTACATACAGGTGTAGCACGCATACACACACACACACACACGCACGCACATACACATACACACACACACACACACACGCGCACACACACACACAAGAAACGACCGAGAGGTATGTCAGGAGCTCAACACAAGATTTAAAGAAGTATTTACAGTGGAAACAAGTAGGACTCCAGGAAATCAGAGCAGGGGGTGCACCAGCAAGTGCTGGATGAGGTACATATAACCAAGGAGAAGGTGAAGAAGCTGCTATGCGAACTTGACACCTCAAAGGCGGTGGGACCAGACAACATCTCTCTGTGGGTCCTTAAAGAGGGAGCAGAGATGTTGTGTGTGCCATTAACAAAGATCTTCAACACATCAGTTGAAACTGGGCAACTCCCTGAGGTATGGAAAATGGCAAATGTAGTCCCAATTTTTTAAAAGGGAGACAGACATGAGGCACTAAACTACAGACCTGTATCACTAAGTGTATAGTATGCAAGGTCATGGAGAAAGATCATCAGGAGGAGAGTGGTGGGGCACCTGGAAAGAAACAAGTGTTATAATTACAACCAGCACGGTTTCAGGGAAGGAAAATCCTGTGTCACAAACCTACTAGAGTTTTATGACAAGGTGACAGAAGACAAGAGAAAGAGGAGTGGATCAACTGCATTTTTTTGGACTGCAAGAAGGCCTTCGACCAGTTCTCACAAGAGGTTACTGCAAAAGCTAGAGGATCAGCACACATAACAGGAAAGGCACTGCAATGGATCAGAGAAATACCGACAGGGAGGCAACAACGAGTCATGGTACGTGACGAGGTGTCAGAGTGGGCGCCTGTGACAACGGGGTTCCACAGGGGTCAGTCCTAGGACTGTGCTGTTCTTGGTATATGTGAACGACATAACGGAAGGGATAGACTCAGAAGTGTCTTGTTTGCAGATGATGCGAAGTAATGAGAAGAATCAAATCGCATGAGGATCAGGCAGGACTACAAAGAGACCTGGACAGGCTACAAGCCTGGTCCAGCAACTGGCTCCTTGAATTTAACCCTGCCCAAATGCAAAGTCATGAAGATTGGGGAAGGGCAAAAGAAGACCGCAGACACAATATAGTTAGATGGCCAAAGACTGCAAACTTCACTCAAGGAAAAAGATCTGGGGGTGAGTATAACACCGAGCATATCTCCTGAGGCGCACATCAATCAGATAACTGCTAGCAGCATACGGCGCCTGGCAAACTACGGATAGCGATCCGATACCTCAGTAAGGATTCGTTTAAGACTCTGTATACCATCTACGTCAGGCCCATACTGGAGTATGCAGCACCAGTTTGGAATCCACACCTAGTCAAGCACGTCAAGAAATTAGAGAAAGTGCAAAGGTTTGCAACAAGACTAGACCCAGAGCTAAGGGGATTGTAATAACGAAGAAAGGTTGAGGAAATCGGCCTGACGACACTGGAGGACAGGAGGGTCAGGGGAGACCACGATACGACATATAAAATACTGCGCGGAATAGACAAGGTGGACAAAGACGGGATGTTCCAGAGATGGGACACAGACACAAGAGGTCACAATTGAAGTTGAATGACTCAGATGATTCAAAGGGATGTTGGAAGTGATTTCTTCAGTTCATAGGAGGTAGTAAGGCGTGATGGAATAGCCTAGAAAGCGAAGTAGTGGAGGCGGGAACCATACATAGTTTTAAGGCGGGTATGATAGAGCTCTTGGGGCAGGGAGAGTAGAGGACCTAGTAGCAATCAGCGAAAAGAGGCGGGGCACATGAGCTATGACTCGACCTGCAACCACAAAATAGGTGAGGTAACATACAATACACACTAACACACACACACACACACACACACACACACACACACACACACACACACACACACTCACACACAAATACACACCACTCCACACACAACAAATACACACACACACACACTACACACACACTCACACACACACACACACACACCCAACACACACCACAACACACCCCCACACACACACACACACACACACCACACTGTGGTCCAGAAACTGCATTCTCGAATTCAAAACCTGCCAAATGAAAGTCATGTAGATTGGGGGGGAAAAAGACCGCAGGACAGAGTATAGGTAGGGGTCAAAGACTCATGACCTCACTCAAGGAGAAAAAAGACCTTGGGGTGCGCCATAACACCGAGCACATAACCGGGAGGGCAACATCAACCAAATAACTGCTGCAGGATTACGCGGCGCGCCTGGCCAAACCTAAGAATAGGTTCGATACCTTAATAGGAATCGTTCAAGCACGTTACATGTGTATGTTGGCCCTTATGGAGTATGCAGCACCAGTCTGGAACCCACACCTGGTCAAGCACGTCAAGAAGTTAGAGAAAGTACAAGGTTGCAACACGCTAGTTCCAGAGGCTCAGGGGAATGTGTACGTGGAAACGGTTGAGGGAAAATCGGGAACCCTAGACGACACTGGGAGGACAGAAGGGGTCGGGGAGGACATGATAACGACCATACATGTACTGCGGGGAATAGACAAAGGTGGACAGTGATAGGATGTTCCTGAGAGGGGACACAGGGGACAAGGGGTCACAACTGGAAGCTGAGAGACTCAGACGAGTCACAGGGATGTTAGGAAGTATTTCTTCAGTCATAGAGGTTTCAGGAAGTGGAATAGCCTAGCAAGTGAAGTAGTGGAGGCCAGGGAACCATACTTAGTTTTAGAAGAGGTAGTCAAGCTCACGAAGAAGAGAGGGAGAGGACCCTAGTAGGCAATCAGTGAAGAGGCACGGGGCCAGGAGCTGAGGTCTCGACCCCTGCAACCACAAAAGGTGAGTACAATTAGGTGAGTACACACATCACACACACCACTCTCACCACACACATATATACACACACACACACACTCAACACTCACACACACACACCCACACTCACACACACACACACAAACAACACCACACACACACACACAACACACACAACACATCACAACACACACACAACACACACACACACACCACACACACAACACACTCACACCACACACTCACACCACACTCACACACACACACACACACCACACACACAAACACACACACACACACACACACACACACCACACACACACTCACACACACACACACACACACAACACACACACACACACACACACTCACACTCACACACACACACACACAACTCACACACACAAACAACTCACACCGCACTCACACACACACAAACACACACACACACACACACTCAACACTCACACTCACACCACACACACACACACACTCACACACACAACACGCACACACACACACACACACACTCTACACACACACAACACACATCACACACACACACACACACACACACTAACAAGAAACCCTTTAATTGACTTTCAGTGTCTGCGTTTTTTCTCCTCCAGATCATTAAGAATCTTGAGCGACTGTGTGCGCGCGTGCGTGTGTGTGTGCACGTGTGTGCGAACAATATCTATGGCAGTCGTGAAGTGAACAATAATCTATGGCAGTGTGAGTGAACATAACCTTTGACTGTGATGAGTGACCATTACCTCTGGCGTGTGAGAGTATGACATTTACCTCTGGCAGTGTGAGTGAACATTACCTCTGGCAGTGTGAGTGAACATTACCTCTGGCAGTGTGAGTGAACATTACCTCTGGCAGTGTGAGTGAACATTACCTCTGGCAGTGTGAGTGAACATTACCTCTGGCAGTGTGAGCGGAACTTTTACCTCTGGCAGTGTGAGTGGGATAACTTACCTCTGGCAGTGTGATGGTGATCATTACCTTGGCAGTGTGAGGAACATTACCTCTCTGGCAGAATGTGACGTGAACATAACCTCTGGCAGTGTGAGTGAGCATTACCTCGGGCAGTGTGTGTGAACATAACCTCTGGCAGTTTGTGAGTGACATTATCCTTCTGGCAATGTGATAGTGAACATTACCTGCTGGCGCGCTGTGTGATTGAACATTACTCTGGCAGTGAGAGTGAACTTACCTCTGGTTAGTTGTTGGTTGAACATTACCTTGGCAGTGATGAGTGAACTATTACCTATGGCAGTGTGAGTGAACATTACCTTGGCAGGGTGAGTGAACAATACCTTCTGGTAGTGTGAGGTGAACATTACACTCTGGCAGTGTGAGTGAACATTACTATGGCAGTGTGAGTGAAACTTACCTTGGCAGTGTGAGTGGAACATTACCTCTGGAGTATGATGTGAAACCATTTACCTCTGGCAGTGTTGAGTGAACATTTCCTCTGCAGTGTGAGTGACCATTACCTCTGGCAGTGTGAGTGAAATTACCTCTGGCAGTGTGAGTGAACATTAATATGGCAGTATGAGTGAAACATGACCTCTGGCAGTGTTATGTGATGAACATTACCTCTGGCAGTAGTGAGTGAACATTTAACCTCTGACAGTGTGAGTGAACAATACCTCTGCCAGTGTGAGTGGAACATTACTTGGCGTATGATGTGAACATTTACACTCTGGCAGGCAGTTGTGATGTGGAAACATTACCTCTGACTGTGTGAGTGAAAACATTACCTCTGACAGTATGAGTGAACATTACCTCTGGCAGTGTGAGTGAACATTAACTCTGGCGTTTGAGTGAACGTTACCCCTCTGGCCAGTGTGAGTGAACATTACCTCTGGCAGTTTCTAGTGAAACATTACCTCTGGCAAGTTTATAAGTGAAAATTACTCCTCTGGCAGTGTGAGTGAACATTACCTCTGGCAGTGTGAGTGATACATTACTCTGGCAGTGTGAGTGAACATTACCTCTGGCAGTTATATGTATAGTGGAAACATACCTCTGGCTGTATGAGTGAACTATTACCTCTGCAGTGTTGAGTGAACATTACCTCTGGCAGTGTTAGTGAAAACAGTACCTCTGGCTGTGTGAAGTGTACATACCTCTGGCAGTGTGAGTTAACATTACCTTGCAGTATGAGGTGAAACTATTACCTTTGGGAGTTGTGAGTGACATTAACTCTGGCAGTGTGAGTGAACATTACCTCTGACAGTGTGAGTGAACATTACCTCTGGCAGTGTGATAGTGGAAAACATTAACTCTGGCAGTAACGAGTGTACATTACCTTGGCAGTGATGAGATACATTACCTCTGACAGGTGTGTGTGAAAAACATTACCTCTGACAGTGTGCTTGAACACGTACCTCGGGCAGGAGTGTGTGAAATTACTCTGGCAGTTTGAAGTTAAACATTACCTCTGGCGGGTGAGTGAAACATTACCTCTGGCAGTTTGAGTGAACATTACCTCTGGCAGTATAGTGAACATTACCCTCTGGAGGTGATGTTGAACATTACCTCTGGCAGTGTGACGTGAACATTACTCTGGCAGTGTGCACGTGAGCATTACCTCTGGCAGTATAAGTGAACATTACTCTGGCAGTGTTAATGTGAACATTACCCTGGGCAGTTGGGAGTGTACATTAACCTTGGCAGTGTTAGTGAACATTACCTCTGGCAGTGTGAGGTGACATTACCCTCTGGCAGTGTGAAGTGACCTTAACTCTGGTATTTGTGAGTGATCATTACCTCTGGCAGTGTAAGTGAACATACTTGGCAAGTGTGATGAACATTTACCCTCTGGCAGTATAAGTGAACATTACCCTCTGGCTAGTGTGACGGAACATTAATCTATGGCAGTGTGAGTGTACATTTACCTCTGGCAGTGTGGAGTGACATTCCTCTGGCAGTGTGAGTGTACTTTACCTCTGGCTGTGTGAGTGACCATTACCTCTGGCGTGTGAGTGAAACATTACCTCTGGCAGTGTGAGTGAAACATTTCCTCTGGCCCCCCTGTCCGTATAAATGTGAATACCTTGCTGGTGTGAGTGACTTTACCTCTGGCAGTAGTGAAGGGGAAACCTTTCTCTACAGGTGAGTGAAAATTACCTCTGGCAGTGTGAGTGGAAAAATTACCTCTGGCAGTATGATGTGAACATTACCTCTGGCTGTGTGAGTGAAAACCCAAATATTTTTTTTTTACTCGACAGTGTGATGTGAATCACTTACCTGACAGTGGGGAGTGAACATTACCTGCTGGCAGTGTGAGTGTACAATACCTATGCAGTTTGACGTGAACATTACCTCTTGCAGTGTGACCGTGAACATTACTCTGGCAGTTTGAGTGAACTTACCTCTTGGCAGTTATAAAGTGAACATTTACTTCTGGCAGTGTTGGAGTGAACATTACTTCTGGCAGTGTGAGTGACATTATCTGGCAGGTGAGTGAACATTACCTCTGGCAGTATAAGTGAACATTACCTCTGGCAGTGTGAGTGAACATTACCTCTGGCAGTGTGAGTGAACATTACCTCTGGCAGTGTTAGTGAACATTACCTCTGGCAGTGTGAGTGAACATTACCTCTGGCAGTGTGAGTGAACATTACCTCTGCAGTATGATGAAATTACCTTGGCAGATGTGATGTAACATTACCTTGGCAGTGTGACGTGAACATTTCCTCTGACAGTGTGATGAAACATTACCTCTGGCAGTGTGAGCGTGTGAACATTACCCTGGCAGTATGAGTGAACATTACCTCTGCCTGTGAGGAATTTTGGTGAACATTTCCTCTGGACCAGTGTTGATTGGTGAAACATTACCTCTGACAGTGTGACTGTGAACATTATCCTCGGCAGTGTGAGGTGAACATTACCTCTGCAGTTTGAGTGACATACCTCGGGCAGTGTTGAGTGTACATTACCTCTGGCAGTTTGTGAGTGAAACATTACCTCTGGCAGTATAAGTGGAACATTCCTTGCAGTGGTGAGTGAACATTACCTCTGGCAGTGTGATGTGAACATTACCTTGGCTGTGTGATGGTGAACATTACCCTTCTGGCTGTATTAAGTGGAACATTACCTCTGGCAGTGTGAGTGAACATTACCTCTGGCAAGTGTTGAGTGAAATTACCTTGGCATGTGTTAGTGAACATTTACCTCTGGCCCAGTGTGAGTGAACAATTACCTCTGGCCAGTGGTGAGTGAACATTACCTCTGGCAGTTATGAGTGACATTTCTCTGGCAGTGTGAGTTGTACATTAACCTCTGGCAAGTGTGAGTGAACATTACCTCTTACAGTGTGTATGTGAACATTACTTGGCAGTGTGGAGTGAACTTTACCTCTGGCAGTATGAAATGTGAACCATTACCTCTGGCAGTGTGAGTGAACATTACTCTGTCAGTGGGAGTGACATTACCTTGACATGTGAGTGACATTTACATATGGGCAGTGTGTGTGACATTACCTCTTGCAGTTTTGACGTGAAATTACCTCTGGCAGTGTGAGTGAATCATTACCTCTGCAGTTTGACGTGAACATTACTCTTGGCAGTATACAGTGTACATTTACCTCTGCAGTGTGAGTGAAATTACCTTTGGCAGTGTGATGTGAACATTTCCTTGGCTGTGTGAGTGAACTTTACCTCTGGCTGTATAAGTCTACATTATCCTCTGGCAGTGTGAGTTGAAACAATTACCTCTGGCGTGTGTACGTGAACTTACCTATGGCAGTGTTAGTGAACATTACCTTGGCAGTGTGAGTGAACATTACCTCTGGCAGTGTAAGTGACCATTAACCTCTGGTAGTGTGTGAGTGAACAGTACCTCTGGCAGTGTAAAGTGAACATTACTTGGCAGTGTGAGAGAACATTACCTCTGGCAGTATAAGGGAACATTTACCTCTGGCAGTGTGGTGTACATTACCTCTGCAGTGTGAGTGACATTACCTCTGGCAGTGTGGAGTGTACATTTACCTCTGGCAGTGTGAGAGAACCCCCATATACCTCTGGCTGTGTGAGGTGAACATTACCTTCTGGAGTGGGGTTGAACATTAACTTGGCTCAGGTTGAGGTGAACATTACTCTGGCAGTGTGTTGGGAACATTACATCTGGCAGTGTGAGTGATACATTACCTCTGTCTGTGATGACAGTGAACATTACCTCGCCAGTGTGAGTGAACATAACCTCTGGCCTGTGTGATGTGGACTTTACCTTGGCAGTGTGAGTGAACATTAACCTTTGGCAGTGTGAAGTGAACTTAAACCTCTGGCAGTGTGAGTGAACATTTACCTCTGGCAGGGTTTGTGAGTGAAACATAACCTCTGGCAGTGTGATGTGAACATTACTCTGGCTGTGTGAAGTGTACATAACCTTCTGGCAGTTTTGAGTGAGCTTACCTTGGCAGTTGGACGTGAGCATTACCTATCTGGCAGTGTGAGTCGAAATTACCTCTGGCAGTGTGAGTGAACATTACCGTTGGCAGGGGAGTGAACATTACCTTCTGGCAGTGTGAGGTGAACATAACTCTGGCAGTGGATGTGAACATTACCTCTGGCAGTATGAAGTGAACATTACCTCTGGCAGTGTGAGTGATACATAACCTTGGCAGTGTGAGTGACATTACTCTGGCCAGTATGAGTGAACATTACTCTGGCAGTGTGAGGAACATTACCTTGGGCAGTGTGAGTGAACATAGTACTCTGGCAGTGTGAGTGGCAATTACTCTGGCAGTGTGAAGTGAAATTACTCTGGCAGTGTGAGTGAACATTACCTCTGGCAGTGTGGAGTGAACATATACTTCTGGCAGTGTGATTGGAACATTACCTTGGCAGGTGAGTGAACTTTACTCTGGCAGTGTGAGTGAACATTAACATCTGGCAGTGTTGAGTGAACTTACCTCTTTCAGTGTGAGTGAACATTACCTCTGGCCCAGGGTGTGAGTGAACATTACCTCATGGCAGTGTGTGAGGGTAACATTTCACTTTCTGGGCAGTGGTGAGTGAACTTTACCTCTGGCAGTATAGTGTGGGGGGACATTTGCATCTGGCAGTGTGACGTGAACATTACTCTGGCCAGTGTGAGTGATAACATTACTCTGGCGTGTGAGTGGGAACATTACCTTGACCGGCCAGTGTGAGTGAACATAACTCTGGCCTGTGTGAGTGAACATAACCTCTGGGCGTGTGAGTGAACATTACTCTGGCAGTGTGAGTGAAACTTTACCTCTGCAGTGTGAGTGAACTATTCCTCTGGCAGTGTGAGTGAACATAGCTTGGCAGTTTGTGAGTGAACCATTACCTCTGCAGTAGTGTTGACATTTCTTTGGCGTGTGAGGAACATAACCCCGGCAGTGTGAGTGAACATTACTCTGGCGTTTGAGTGAACATTACTCTGGCCAGTGTGAGTGAAATTAAACTACGGCAGTGGAGTGAACATTACTCTCTCGGCAGTTGTGAGTGAACTTTACCTCTGGCAGTGTGAGGTGAACTTTACCTCTGGCAGTGTGAGTGAACATTTATCCTTGAGGGTGACGTGGAACAGTACTTTCTGGCAGTGTGAGAGATCATTACCTTTGCAGTGTGATGTGAACATTCCCTCTGGCAGTTGTGAGTGACACATCAACTCTGCAGTGTCGACAATGAACATTACCTCTGGCAGTGTGACATGAACATTACCTCTGGCAGTGTGGGGAAATGACCTATTGGCAGTGTGAATGAACATTACCCTGCAGTGTGAGTGTGAACATTACCTCTGGCAGTGTGGTGAACATAACCTATGGCAGTGTGAGTGAACATAACCTCTGGCAGATGGTTATGTGTACATTACTCTCGGCAGTGTGAAGTGAACATTACCTCTGGCAGTGTGAGTGAACATTACCTCTGGCAGTGTTAAGGTGTCCATTACCTGGTCGTGTGATGACATCTACTTTGGCAGTGTTAGTGAACATTAACTCTGCAGTGTGAGTGAACATTACCTCTGGCAGTATATAGTGGAACATTACCTCTGGCAGTGTGACAATGAACATTACCTCTGGCAGTGTGAGTGAACATTACCTCTGGCAGTGTGAATGAACATTACCTTTTGGCAGGGGAGTGACATTACCTCTGGCGTGTGTGTGAACTAAACATCTGGCAGTGTGAGTGAACATTACCTCGGGCAGTGTGAGTGAACATTACCTCTTGCAGACGTGAGTGAACATACCTTGGCAGTTGTGACGTGAACATTTACATCTGGCTCGTGTGGAGTGAACATATCCTCAGGCAGTGTGAGATGAACATTACCTCTGGCAGTGTGATGTGAACATTACCTCTGGCAGTGTGAGTGAAACATAACCTCTGGCTGTGTGAGTGAACATACCTTGGCAGTGGCTGAGGTGAACATTACCTCTGGCAGTGTGAGTGAACATAACCTCTGGCAGTGTGAGTGAACATTACCTCTGGCAGTGTGAGTGAACATTACCTCTGGCAGTGTGAGTGAACATTACCTCTGGCAGTGTGAGTGAACATTACCTCTGGCAGTGTGACGTGAACATAACCGCTCTGGCAGTGTGAGTGAACTTACCTTCTGGATGTGTGAGTGAACATACTCTGGCAGTGTGATGTGATACATTAATCTGGCAGTGTGAGTGAACATTACTCTGGCAGTGTGAGTGAACATAACCTCTGGCCAGTCGTGGAACGTGAACACTAACCTTGGCAGTGTGATGTGAACATTATCCTTGGCAGTTGTGAGTGAACATTTCCTCTGGCAGTGTGAGTGTAACATTTCCTCTGCAGTTGATTTGAACATTACCTTTGGCAGTAGTGAAGTGACATTACCTCTGGCAGTGTGATGTGAACATTACCTCTGGCAGTGTGAGTGAACATTACCTTCTGGCAGGTGTGAGTGAACATTCCTCTGCAGTGTGAGTGAACATTACCTCTGGCGTGTGAGTGAACATTACTCTGGCGTGTGACAGTGAACCATTACATCTTGCAGTTGAGTGAACATATCCTCCTGGCAGTTGGTGAGTGAACATTACTCTGGCATTGTGAGTGACATTTACCTCTGGCAGTGTGAGTGAAACTTACCTCTGGCAGCTGTGAGTGAACATAACCTCTGCAGTGTGAGTGACATTACTCTGGCAGTGTGATGTGAGTGAACTTACCTCTGGCTGTGTGAAGTGAAATTACCTTGGCAGTGGTGAGTGAACATAACCTCTGGCAGTGTGGAGTGAACATTCTCCTCTGGCAGTGTGAGTGACATTTTTCCTCTGGCAGTGTGAGTGAACATTACCTTGGCAGTGTGAGTGAACATTACCTCTGGCAGTAATGTTGAGTGAACATTACCTTGGCAGTGTGACGTGAACATACCTCTGGCAGTGAGAGTGAACATTACCTCTAGCGTGTGATGTGTATCATTACCTCTGCAGTGTGTAGTGAACATTACCTCTGGCAGTGTGAGTGAGTGAACATTTACCTTGGCAGTGTGAAAGTGAACCATTACCTCCTGGCTGGTGAGTGAAACATAACTCTGGCAGTGTGCTGAGTGAACATTACCTATGCAGTGTGATTAGAACTATTACTTGCAGTGTGAGTGTACATTACCTCTGGCAGTGTTTGAATGAACATTACCTCTGCCACCCACCGGGCAGTGTGAGTGAACATTACTCTGGCAGTGTGAGTGAACATAACCTCTGGCAGTGTGAGAGAACATTACCTCTGGCAGTGTGAGTTGAACATTACTCTGCCGGCAGTGTGAGTGAACATTACCTTGGCAGTGTGAGTGAACATTACCTCTGGCAGTGTGAGTGAAAACATTTACTCTAGGCAGTGTTAAGTGACCATTACCTCTGTAGTGTGAGTGAAACAGTACCTCTGGCAGTGTAAGTGAACATTACCTCGGCAGTGATGAGTGAACATTTACTCTGGCAGTTATACAGTGAAAATTACCTTGCAGTGTGAATGAATACATTACACTCTGGCCAGTGGTGATTGTGAACATGACCCTCTGGCAGGTGAGTTGAAACATTACCTTTGGCAGTGTGAGTGAACTATTACCCTCATGGCAGTGTGATGTGATCATAACTCTGGCAGATGTGAGTGAACATTACCTCTGGCAGTTGTGAGTGAACATTACCTCTGGCAGTTGGTGGTGAACATAAACCTATGGCAACGTTGTGAGTGAAACATTACCTCTGGCAGTGTGAGTGAAAACATAAACCTCTGGCAGTGGAGATGAACATTTCCTCTGGCAGTGTGAAGTGTAATTACCTCTGGCAGTGTGAGTGGAACATAACCTCTGGCAGTGTGGACCGTGAACATTACCTCTGGCGTGTGAGTTGAACATTACCTCTGCAGTGTGAGTGAACATAACCTCTGGGGCAGTGTGAGTGGAACATTACCTCTGGCAGTTGTGAAGGGAACATTACCTCTGGCAGTGTGATTGTGAACATTACACTTGGCAGTGAGAGTGAACATTACCTCTGGCAGTGTGAGTGAACATAACCTCTGGCAGTGTGAGTGAACAGTTAAAAAACCTATCGGCAGTGTGAGTGAACATAACCTCTGGCAGTTTGAGTTGAGTGGATACATTACATTGGCAGTGTGAGTGAACATTACCTCTGGCTGTGTAGTGACAATTACCTCTGGTAGATAGTGTGAGGTGAACATTACCTTGGCAGTCTGTGTGACTGTTGAACATTACATCTGGCAGTGTGAGTGAACATTACCTTCTGGCAGTGTGAGTGAACTTTACCTCTGCAGAGAAGTGTGAGTGAACATTACCTCTGGCTGTGTGAAGTGAACGATGGGTGAGGTCGCTTGCTATGTTTCAAGGAGGAGAGAAGTAATTTGGTCTAGTTATAAGAACACAATGTAAGGTTGATTAAACATCAAGAAAAACGAGAAACATTTGAAGCTTGGAAAAATAGACGACAGTGTTGGAATTACAGTTAACTAGTTTTGCACTCACTGAGGTGACTCTGCAACAGATCAAGTTCAACCAGAACTAAGAGAATAGGTGTTTTGGACACCACGCCATACTGTCTTCACAAGATGGTAATAATACCAGAGGTACCGACACAGCCCTAGATAACATTATCAAACATCCCAAATTGGTATTTCATCCTTCTGAATGTAAAGAAAGAATAATTATCTGCAAAAATTGGACTCCATACAGAAGTAATTGGTGTTTGGTAGCGTTCACGGACACCAAAGAATACTTTGGTGCATCTGAATGCGGCCACACATCTACAATGTATGTAAATGCGAGAAGTAAATGTTTAACTGGACTGCAGTAAATCATCACATGATATAAAAAAATTTTGTTTATATTATTTAAACTTGAGAAACTAGAATCTGGTTAATTGTTCTTTATATAAAGCACAGTGAAAAGGGCCAGAGCAGTTCACAAGACTGTTGACGGCTCCCTGCCTTAAAAAACCTTAAAAGGCCTACCACCAAATATTATCCTCCTTCGCCAGTATTTCAGATTCTAATTTAAATAGAAAATAACACAAACAGCACGTTAAATAAAATCTAGTTGACTGGTATGTCCAGGTAACCACGTAACGGGGAAGCACGTTTAATTTCTAAGCAACATAGAAAGTTGTGTTACAAGGCGACGTCTCTATTATGTGAAGATATCTCACTTATTGATGCCCCTGCAGCATCCAGCCTTTTTCTGGTACTGTAAGTTAGTCTGAGTGTATTCTAGTCCGGTTATCCCGTAAACTTCGCTTTCTGGCTACACTTCTGGCTTCCTGCTCTTGTCTGTGCTTCGCTTTCTGCAGTTTCTCTGCGTTCTTAATCTCTTTCCTCTCTTACCTCCTTACATCCCGGGCTGAGCCAAGGGATCCCTGTGCCTTCCTTGTTTCTACATCATCGTGGCATGAAGGTCTTCTATGGCTTCCACAGTTTCCTGGCTAGGTACGGCATCATCTCATACACTGACATTCCCTCCCATTCTCTATCCCACGGCACTTTATTCAGAAAATCTCTCAGCATCTCAGAGTTCCCTCTTCTAGAATCTGGTTCCTTGCGACTTCCACCAGCTGTACGTAACCTCTCCCTAAAGTTCCACCAGCTGTACGTAACCTCTCCCTAAAGTTCCACCAGCTGTACGTAGCCTCTCCCTAAAGTTCCACAGCTGTACGTATCCTCTCCCTAAAGGTCACCAGCTGTACGTTATTACGCTTCCTAAAGTTCAACTGCTGTTCGTTGCCTCTCACCTTCAGTTCCACAAGCTGTACGTAACCTCTCTAAAGTTCCACTGACTGTACGTAGCCTCTCCCTTCAGTTCCACCAGCTGTACGTAACCTCTCACTAAAGATTCACCTGCTGTTCGTAGCCTCTCCCTCAGTTCCACCAGCTGTACGTGTATCCTCTCACCTAAGTTCCATACCTGCTGTAGTAGCCTACCCTTCAGTTCCACCAGCTGTACGTAACCTCTCCCTAAAGTTCCACCTGCTGTACGTAGCCTCTCCCTTCAGTTCCACCAGCTGTACGTAACCTCTCCCTAAAGTTCCACCTGCTGTACGTAGCCTTCTCCCTTCAGTTTCCACAGCTGTACGTTAACCTCTCCTAATGTTCCACCTGCTGTACGTAGCCTCTCCCTTCAGTTTCCACCTGCTGTACGTACCTCTCCCTAAAGTTCAACCCTGCTGTACGTGCCTCTCTCCTTCAGTCCACCAGCTGTACATAACCTCTCCTTCTCTCAGTTCCACCAGATTGTACATATCCTCTCCCTTCAGTTCCACCAGCTGTACATAACCTCTCCATTCAGTTCCACCAGCTGTACATAACCTCTCATTTAGTTCCATTTGCTGTACGTAACCTCTCCATTCAGTTCCAACAGCTGTACGTAACCTCTCCCTAAAGTTCTACCAGCAGTAAGTAACTCTTCTCGTCAGTTCAACCAGCTGTACGATAACATCCTCCCTTCTAGTTTCTCCACCAGCCTGTACTTAACTCTCTTCATTCAATCCCAGCTGTACATAACCCTCTCCCTTCAGGTTCCACCAGCTGTACATAACCTCTCCTTCAGTTTCCTACAGCGTAACTAACCTCTCCCTTCAGTTCCACCAGCTGTACATAACCTCTCCCTTCAGTTCCACCAGCTGTACATAACCTCTCCCTTCAGTTCCACCAGGTGGTACAAAGTTCTAACACTGTATAATCACTAGTTCCCAGGAGGGGGGAGGGACTCTCATACTCAGTTTACGTATATCAGATATACCTTAGTAAATACCAGATCCGGATTGCCTGCCGCCTCTCTCTTCTCTCTTCTCTCTCTCTCTCCTCTTCTCTATCTTCTCTCTCTCTCTCTCTCTCTCTCTCTCTCTCTCTCTCTCTCTCCTCTCTCTCTTCTCTCTCTCTCTCTCTCTGTTCTCTCTGTCTCTCTCTGTCTCTCTCTCTCTCTCTTCCTCTCTCTCTCTGTCTCTCTCTCTCTCTCTCTCTCCTCTCTTCTCTCTCTCTCCGTCTCTCTCTTCCTCGCTCTCTCTCTCTCTCTCTCTCTCTCTCTCTCTCTCATGTATTTTTAACATCCTGACATCTTAAAGTTTTATTTAATTATCCTCTTTCATCTTAGATCTCCTCATTCTACCTCCCCATGAGGTTTCCCCTTGTGGTTCCCAAGGGGGTTCCCCATGTGAGGTACTCGTCTCAAAGTTTATTTCGTTGTGGTTGTGAACAATCACGCTTGATAGCTTTGCATCGGCCTAAGAGCACTGCTAGCTGCTTATGCCATGAACTCAATCATCGCTTCATCACACAATTCTGCTTCGACTCTGTTGTTTAGGTGATGGATTGTATATATCTTGAATTACTAGCTTGGATCCATTGTTTTAACTCTCTCGCTTCGAATTCAGCATCTATTGGACTCTTTATCTCTCTCACTTACAAAAACACCGTAATCTCTGATTTAACACCGCCACCTCCCCGTTTTCCTTCGTTCCGTATCACCTCGAATAACCCGGAAATGTCCCAATTTCCTCTTTGGCATCTGCAAGCATTTCTATCTTTCTGAAGCTGCTGTGTCTGGAGGTTCAGGGGGATCTAAAAAAATTTATTTTGTTTAGTTCAGTAAGTTCAGTATTACAGGAGTGCTGGAAGCCTTATTAGTCGCTCTTACAACAGTGCATGGTTACGGAGAAGAGTTCTCTTCCACTTCCACTCACACACACACACACACACACACACTACACACACACACACACACCACACACACAACACACACACACTTATAATATATATATATATATATATATATTAATTATATATATATATATTTATTTTATATATTATATATAGTATATATATCTATATATATATAATATATATATATATATATATATATATCATATATAGTATATATATATAAGTATATTAGATTTATTTATATATATATATATATTTATTATATATATATATATATATATATATATATTATATAAATATACCGTCAACGTCACCACCACCTCCACCACCACACACACACTCCACCACCACCACCACAACACCAACACCACTCACCACCACCACCCCATCACCATCACACCACCACCACCACCACCACCGCCACCACCACCACCACCACCACCACACCACCAACCCACCACCACCACCACCACACCACACCGCCACCACCACCACCACCACCACACACCACCACCACCACCACCACACCACCACCACCACCACCCCCACCACCACACCACCACCACCACCGCCACCGCCACCGCCACACCACCACCACCACCAACCACCACCACCACCACCCCGCCACCGCCAACACACCACCACCCCCACCACCACCACCACCACCACCACCACCACACACCACCGCCGCCACACACACCACCACACCACACCACCACCACCACCACCACCGACACCACCACCACACCACCACCACACACCACCACACCCGCCACCACCACACCCACACCACCACCACCACCACCCCACACACACCACCCCCCACCCCACCCACCACACCACCAACCCCCACCACCACCACACCCCACCACACCCACCACCACCACCACGCCACACCATCACCGCCACCCCCGCCACCACCACCACACCAACCACACACCCACACCACCCCCACCACCACCACCACCACCACCGCCACCGCCACCACCACCCCCGGCCACCACGCCACCACCACCACCACCACCACCACACACCACCACCACCACCACCACCGCCACCGGCCCACCACCACCACCACCACCACCACCACCCACCACCACCACACCACCACCACCACCACCACCACCCACCCATCACCACCACCACCACCACCACCACCACCACCACCACCACCACCACCACCTACACCACCACCACCACACCACCACACCACCACCACCCACCACACCGCCACCACCAACACCCACGGATCTGTGCTGTTTCTGGGTATATGTGAACGACATAACGGAAAGGGATAGATCAAGGAAGTGTCCTTGTTTGCAGATGATGGCGAAGTTAATGAGAAGAATCAAAATCGCTCATGAGGTCAGGTCAGGACTACAAAGTGACCTGGACAGGCTACAAGCCTGCGTCCAGCAAATGGCTCCTTGAATTTAACCCTGCCAAATGCAAAGTCATGAAGATTGGGGAAGGGCAAAAGAAGTACGCAGACACAATATAGTTTTGATGGCCAAAGACTGCAAACTTCATCAAGGAAGAAAGATCTGGGGGGGAGGTATAACTACCGAGCACTTATCTCCGAGGCGCACATCAATCAGATAACTGCTGCAGCATACGGTTGGCTCCCCTTTCCTTGGCAAACTACGGATAGCGATCGATACCTAGTAAGGAGCGTTTAAGACTCTGATATACCTCTCTACGTCAGGCCCATAAGGGAGTATGCAGCACCAGTTTGGAATCCACACTAGTCAAGCACGTAAGAAAATTAGAGAAGAAAGTGCAAAGGTTTGCAACAGCCTAGACCAGGCTAAGGGGATTGTATAATACGAAGAAAGGTTGAGGGGGAAATCGGCCTGACGACACTGGAGGCAGGACGGGTCAGGGGAGACACGATAACGACATATAAAAATACTGCGCGATTAGACAAGGTGGACAACGACGGGATGTTCCCGAGATGGGACACAGACACAAGACTTCACAATTGAAGTTGAATGACTCAGATGATTCAAAGGGATGTTGGAAGTGATTTCTTCAGTTCATAGGAGGTAGTAAGGCGTGATGGAATAGCCTAGAAAGCGAAGTAGTGGAGGCGGGAACCATACATAGTTTTAAGGCGGGTATGATAGAGCTCTTGGGGCAGGGAGAGTAGAGGACCTAGTAGCAATCAGCGAAAAGAGGCGGGGCACATGAGCTATGACTCGACCTGCAACCACAAAATAGGTGAGGTAACATACAATACACACTAACACACACACACACACACACACACACACACACACACACACACACACACACACACTCACACACAAATACACACCACTCCACACACAACAAATACACACACACACACACTACACACACACTCACACACACACACACACACACCCAACACACACCACAACACACCCCCACACACACACACACACACACACCACACTGTGGTCCAGAAACTGCATTCTCGAATTCAAAACCTGCCAAATGAAAGTCATGTAGATTGGGGGGGAAAAAGACCGCAGGACAGAGTATAGGTAGGGGTCAAAGACTCATGACCTCACTCAAGGAGAAAAAAGACCTTGGGGTGCGCCATAACACCGAGCACATAACCGGGAGGGCAACATCAACCAAATAACTGCTGCAGGATTACGCGGCGCGCCTGGCCAAACCTAAGAATAGGTTCGATACCTTAATAGGAATCGTTCAAGCACGTTACATGTGTATGTTGGCCCTTATGGAGTATGCAGCACCAGTCTGGAACCCACACCTGGTCAAGCACGTCAAGAAGTTAGAGAAAGTACAAGGTTGCAACACGCTAGTTCCAGAGGCTCAGGGGAATGTGTACGTGGAAACGGTTGAGGGAAAATCGGGAACCCTAGACGACACTGGGAGGACAGAAGGGGTCGGGGAGGACATGATAACGACCATACATGTACTGCGGGGAATAGACAAAGGTGGACAGTGATAGGATGTTCCTGAGAGGGGACACAGGGGACAAGGGGTCACAACTGGAAGCTGAGAGACTCAGACGAGTCACAGGGATGTTAGGAAGTATTTCTTCAGTCATAGAGGTTTCAGGAAGTGGAATAGCCTAGCAAGTGAAGTAGTGGAGGCCAGGGAACCATACTTAGTTTTAGAAGAGGTAGTCAAGCTCACGAAGAAGAGAGGGAGAGGACCCTAGTAGGCAATCAGTGAAGAGGCACGGGGCCAGGAGCTGAGGTCTCGACCCCTGCAACCACAAAAGGTGAGTACAATTAGGTGAGTACACACATCACACACACCACTCTCACCACACACATATATACACACACACACACACTCAACACTCACACACACACACCCACACTCACACACACACACACAAACAACACCACACACACACACACAACACACACAACACATCACAACACACACACAACACACACACACACACCACACACACAACACACTCACACCACACACTCACACCACACTCACACACACACACACACACCACACACACAAACACACACACACACACACACACACACACCACACACACACTCACACACACACACACACACACAACACACACACACACACACACACTCACACTCACACACACACACACACAACTCACACACACAAACAACTCACACCGCACTCACACACACACAAACACACACACACACACACACTCAACACTCACACTCACACCACACACACACACACACTCACACACACAACACGCACACACACACACACACACACTCTACACACACACAACACACATCACACACACACACACACACACACACTAACAAGAAACCCTTTAATTGTCTTTCAGTGTCTGCGTTTTTTCTCCTCCAGATCATTAAGTATCTTGTGCGACTGTTGTGCGCGCGTCGCGCTGGTGTGCACGTGTGTGCGAACAATATCTATGGCAGTCGTGAAGTGAACAATAATCTATGGCAGTGTGAGTGAACATAACCTTTGACTGTGATGAGTGACCATTACCTCTGGCGTGTGAGAGTATGACATTTACCTCTGGCAGTGTGAGTGAACATTACCTCTGGCAGTGTGAGTGAACATTACCTCTGGCAGTGTGAGTGAACATTACCTCTGGCAGTGTGAGTGAACATTACCTCTGGCAGTGTGAGTGAACATTACCTCTGGCAGTGTGAGCGGAACTTTTACCTCTGGCAGTGTGAGTGGGATAACTTACCTCTGGCAGTGTGATGGTGATCATTACCTTGGCAGTGTGAGGAACATTACCTCTCTGGCAGAATGTGACGTGAACATAACCTCTGGCAGTGTGAGTGAGCATTACCTCGGGCAGTGTGTGTGAACATAACCTCTGGCAGTTTGTGAGTGACATTATCCTTCTGGCAATGTGATAGTGAACATTACCTGCTGGCGCGCTGTGTGATTGAACATTACTCTGGCAGTGAGAGTGAACTTACCTCTGGTTAGTTGTTGGTTGAACATTACCTTGGCAGTGATGAGTGAACTATTACCTATGGCAGTGTGAGTGAACATTACCTTGGCAGGGTGAGTGAACAATACCTTCTGGTAGTGTGAGGTGAACATTACACTCTGGCAGTGTGAGTGAACATTACTATGGCAGTGTGAGTGAAACTTACCTTGGCAGTGTGAGTGGAACATTACCTCTGGAGTATGATGTGAAACCATTTACCTCTGGCAGTGTTGAGTGAACATTTCCTCTGCAGTGTGAGTGACCATTACCTCTGGCAGTGTGAGTGAAATTACCTCTGGCAGTGTGAGTGAACATTAATATGGCAGTATGAGTGAAACATGACCTCTGGCAGTGTTATGTGATGAACATTACCTCTGGCAGTAGTGAGTGAACATTTAACCTCTGACAGTGTGAGTGAACAATACCTCTGCCAGTGTGAGTGGAACATTACTTGGCGTATGATGTGAACATTTACACTCTGGCAGGCAGTTGTGATGTGGAAACATTACCTCTGACTGTGTGAGTGAAAACATTACCTCTGACAGTATGAGTGAACATTACCTCTGGCAGTGTGAGTGAACATTAACTCTGGCGTTTGAGTGAACGTTACCCCTCTGGCCAGTGTGAGTGAACATTACCTCTGGCAGTTTCTAGTGAAACATTACCTCTGGCAAGTTTATAAGTGAAAATTACTCCTCTGGCAGTGTGAGTGAACATTACCTCTGGCAGTGTGAGTGATACATTACTCTGGCAGTGTGAGTGAACATTACCTCTGGCAGTTATATGTATAGTGGAAACATACCTCTGGCTGTATGAGTGAACTATTACCTCTGCAGTGTTGAGTGAACATTACCTCTGGCAGTGTTAGTGAAAACAGTACCTCTGGCTGTGTGAAGTGTACATACCTCTGGCAGTGTGAGTTAACATTACCTTGCAGTATGAGGTGAAACTATTACCTTTGGGAGTTGTGAGTGACATTAACTCTGGCAGTGTGAGTGAACATTACCTCTGACAGTGTGAGTGAACATTACCTCTGGCAGTGTGATAGTGGAAAACATTAACTCTGGCAGTAACGAGTGTACATTACCTTGGCAGTGATGAGATACATTACCTCTGACAGGTGTGTGTGAAAAACATTACCTCTGACAGTGTGCTTGAACACGTACCTCGGGCAGGAGTGTGTGAAATTACTCTGGCAGTTTGAAGTTAAACATTACCTCTGGCGGGTGAGTGAAACATTACCTCTGGCAGTTTGAGTGAACATTACCTCTGGCAGTATAGTGAACATTACCCTCTGGAGGTGATGTTGAACATTACCTCTGGCAGTGTGACGTGAACATTACTCTGGCAGTGTGCACGTGAGCATTACCTCTGGCAGTATAAGTGAACATTACTCTGGCAGTGTTAATGTGAACATTACCCTGGGCAGTTGGGAGTGTACATTAACCTTGGCAGTGTTAGTGAACATTACCTCTGGCAGTGTGAGGTGACATTACCCTCTGGCAGTGTGAAGTGACCTTAACTCTGGTATTTGTGAGTGATCATTACCTCTGGCAGTGTAAGTGAACATACTTGGCAAGTGTGATGAACATTTACCCTCTGGCAGTATAAGTGAACATTACCCTCTGGCTAGTGTGACGGAACATTAATCTATGGCAGTGTGACTGTCACAGTCGGGGATTTTCTTATGCTGAACTTAGATTCAGTAGTATGGGAGTTTTGTGATTTTTGTGGAGGCCTGGTCACAGACCGGGCCGCGGGGGCGTTGACCCCCGAAACTCTCTCCAGGTAAACTCCAGGTCCCTACTTAGTGTCGTTAAAAATTGACCACTGTCTGGAAAATCTGCCAGCTCCTGCACCCAACATCTTGCTCCTGGGGGATTTCAACTTAAGGCACCTAAAATGGAGGAATATAGCAAATAATATTGTTGCAGTAATAACACCAGGAGGCAGCTCTGATGAAAACTCACACTCACACGAGCTTTTAAATCTCTGCACATAATTCAATTTAAACCAGCAAATAACAGAGCCTACTAGACTGGAGAATACACTAGACCTCATCTTCACTAACAATGATGATCTGATACGAAATGTCACCATATCAAAAACAATATACTCAGATCACAACATAATTGAGGTTCAGACATGTATGCGCGGAGCCCCAGACCGACGTAATGAGATTAGTCACGAGGGAGCATTCACCAAATTCAACTTCAATAACAAAAACATAAAGTGGGACCAAGTAAACCAAATCCTAACTGATATAAGCTGGGAAGATATACTAAGCAACACAGACCCCAACTTATGCCTAGAACAGATTAACTCGGTGGCGCTCGATGTATGCACAAGGCTTATTCCTCTAAGAAAAAGGAGGAGTAGATGTAAAATACAAAGGGACAGGCGCTCCCTTTACAGGCGACGGAAAAGAATAACAGAGCGGCTAAAAGAGGTCAATATATCTGAAAGGCGTATGGAGACACTGGTCAGAGAAATAGCAAGCATCGAACTTAAGCTAAAGGAATCTTATAGGAGTCAGGAATCGCGGGAAGAACTAAAAGCCATAAATGAAATCGAAAGAAACCCAAAGTATTTCTTCTCCTATGCCAAATCAAAGTCGAGAACAACGTCCAGTATTGGGCCCCTACTTAAACAAGATGGGTCCTACACAGATGACAGCAAGGAAATGAGTGAGCTACTCAAGTCCCAATATGACTCAGCTTTTAGCAATCCGCTAACCAGACTGAGAGTCGAAGATCAAAATGAATTTTTTATGAGAGAGCCACATAATTTGGTTAACACAAGCCTATCTGATGTTATCCTGACGCCAAATGACTTCGAACAGGCGATAAATGACATGCCCATGCACTCTGCCCCAGGGCCAGACTCATGGAACTCCGTGTTCATCAAGAACTGCAAGAAGCCCCTATCACGAGCTTTTTCCATCCTATGGAGAGGGAGCATGGACACGGGGGTCGTCCCACAGTTACTAAAAACAACAGACATAGCCCCACTCCACACAGGGGGCAGTAAAGCAACAGCAAAGAACTACAGACCGATAGCACTAACATCCCATATCATAAAAATCTTTGAAAGGGTCCTAAGAAGCAAGATCACCACCCATCTAGAAACCCATCAATTACACAACCCAGGGCAACATGGGTTTAGAACAGGTCGCTCCTGTCTGTCTCAACTATTGGATCACTACGACAAGGTCCTAGATGCACTAGAAGACAAAAAGAATGCAGATGTAATATATACAGACTTTGCAAAAGCCTTCGACAAGTGTGACCATGGCGTAATAGTGCACAAAATGCGTGCTAAAGGAATAACAGGAAAAGTCGGTCGCTGGATCTATAATTTCCTCACTAACAGAACACAGAGAGTAGTCGTCAACAGAGTAAGTCCGAGGCAGCTACGGTGAAAAGCTCTGTTCCAAAGGCACAGTACTTGCTCCCATCTTGTTCCTCATCCTCATATCTGACATAGACAAGGATGTCAGCCACAGCACCGTGTCTTCCTTTGCAGATGACACCCGAATCTGCATGACAGTGTTCTTCCATTGCAGACACTGCAAGGCTCCAGGCGGACATCAACCAAATCTTTCAGTGGGCTGCAGAAAACAATATGAAGTTTAACGATGAGAAATTCCAATTACTCAGATATGGCAAACACGAGGAAATTAAATCTTCATCAGAGTACAAAACAAATTCTGGCCACAAAATAGAGCGAAACACCAGCGTCAAAGAACTGGGAGTGATCATGTCGGAGGATCTCACCTTCAAGGACCATAACATTGTATCAATCGCATCTGCTAGAAAAATGACAGGATGGATAATGAGAACCTTCAAAACTAGGGATGCCAAGCCCATGATGACACTCTTCAGGTCACTTATTCTATCTATTCTGGAATATTGCTGCACACTAACAGCACCTTTCAAGGCAGGTGAAATTGCTGACCTAGAAAATGTACAGAGAACCTTCACGGCGCGCATAACGGAGATAAAACACCTCAATTACTGGGAGCGCTTGAGGTTCCTGAACCTGTATTCCCTGTAACGCAGGCGGGAGAGATACATGATTATATACACCTGGAAAATCCTAGAGGGACTAGTACCGAACTTGCACACGAAAATCACTCACTACGAAAGCAAAAGACTTGACAGACGATGCACCATCCCCCCAATGAAAAGCAGGGGTGTCACTAGCACGTTAAGGACCCTACAGTAAGTGTCAGGGGCCCGAGACTGTTCAACTGCCTCCAGCATACATAAGGGTGATTTTCCAACAGACCCCTGGCGTCTTCAAGTGGCCTGGACAAGCACCTAAAGTAGGTTCCTGACCCGCGGGCTGTGGCTCGTACGTTGGTTTGCGTGCAGCCAACGTAACAGCCTGGTTGATCAGGCTCTGATCCCCAGGAGGTCTGGTCACAGGGCCGGGCCCGCGGGGGCGTTGACCCCCGGAAAATCTCTCCAGGTAACTCCAGGTATTTATTTCCTTGTTCCTGATTTTGTGTCGCAGTTGCTTGTTTTTTGCTTTGGGCTTCCGCAATCGTTTTTATAGTTCAAGCAAGCTGTTCTGGGTTGCCGTTGGTAAGAGTTAGTTTATTTGAGGGACTTTTTTGGTCAGTCACTTGGTTTTAAGTTTTAGTCGAGTCGGGGAGACATTCGAACTACTTAGAGGACTTACACACACCACCAAACTTTTCTTGTATTTATATTATTAAATGTTAATGTACGCGGTAATTAAAAACTTATAAATGTGATTGTGCTTTCGCACAATTATACTGTAACGGGGTGTTTTAGCAACTTGTTTCTTTTATTAATTGTTAAAATTTTTTTGGTCTTTTTTGCGTTAAAATTTTTAAAATTTTTTTTTTCTTAGTTTGCCCCCTCCTGGTTTTAAAAGACCTAAAATCATATTGAATTCTAATGGATAATTGGACAAAGGGTACTGATACTTGTTCAAAACCCAGTAAAAAGGGTGGGTGCGAAGGGCAGTCCTTTCTAGTATACCTGAGATCTCTAAACTTTTGAATCCGTTTTTTTACACAACCCCCTCCTACACCATCACCTACACCACTCACTTCCCTTCCCCATCCTCCTACAAACCCCTCACTTTCACACACTCCTCCTACACCATACCCTACCCCTCACTTTTTTTCACCCACTTACACCACTCACCTCTACACCACCCTTCTCACCATCACTCCTACCCCTCATTCACACCCTCCTTTACACCCTCACTCCACACCACCACCTTAACCACTCACTCCTACACCACTCCCACTCCTACACCCTCACTTCACACCCCCTCCACACCACTCACTTCTACACACTCACTCCCACACCCTCATTCTCACCACTCACTCCCACACCCCTCACTTCTTCCCCCCACTCCCCCTTTTACACCTCACTTCTACACCACTCATCCACACCACCACTCTACACCACTCCTCCTACCCACTCCTCACCCACTACTTTTAACCCCTCATTCTCACCCCTCACCTACACCCCTCACTTTTACACCACTCTTCTACACCACTCAACTAACCACCACTTTACACCAAACCACTTCCCACTCCTCCTACCCTCACCCTCTACACCCACTCCTTCACACCATCACTCACACCACTCACTCCTCACCACTCACTTTTACCCCCCCCTTTCCAAACCATCACTCCCCAACACTATTCTACACCACTACTTTCCACTCCTTTTACAAAACCCTTTTACCCCCCCCCACTCCACCCCTCACCCACCCCACTCCCACACCACTCACTTTACCCCTCACTTTTTAACCACTCACCCACACCCCTCATCCAACCACACTCCAACCCTCACCAACCCCCCAACTCCAACCACTCCCCTACACCCTCACTCCACCCTTTTTCTACCCACCACTTCTAACACCACCATTTTTTTCACCACTAATTTTTACACCACCCCCACTTCAACACCAACTTCTCCCACCAATCCCACCCAACACTTTTTAACACCAAAAAAAAAAAAAACCCACTTCTACACCACTCCCTACACCCCTCCTTCTCACCACTCACTTCTACACCACTCACTCCTAACACTCAAAAAAATCCCACCCACCCCTTTTACACCACCACTCCTAAAACCCCCACTCCCACACCACCAATCCCACACCCCTCACTTCTACACCACCCTTTTACACCCCTACTTCTCACCACTCACTCCCACACCCCTCCTTCAACCCTCATCTACACCACTCACTCCTACACCCCACATTTCTACACCACTCACTTCTACACCACCCACTCCTACACCACTCACTTCTACACCACCCACTTCTACACCACCCACTTCTACACCACCCACTTCTACACCACCCACAGCGGGGTGAGAGTGTTATCTCCACCAGTCTTTGTGATGGATAACTCACACGGGTTTAGCGCTTCATCAAACACAAACCAGGCAGCCTCTTCCTTGCTGCAACATTTAAAAGCAATGTTTCACACCCATACAAGAGTCTTGGTACCAGTGTGGTGCAGTCCCCAGTTTTGCCTCCATGGTAGTGTATTATACTCTCACTTATATTCTATATACAATATTTAAATATTAAGATATTTATACGTGAAATATAGAAATAGGGAAGAAGATGAAGAAGTAATCATTTGTGAACCAAAGATTTCATTCGGTCAATTGATTTCATATAATTAATGTTTGAATACTGTACAAACATGTTGCAGACTCGAGTCATTCTGGGAAAGATGATCTTAGATGAAGTAATGTTCTAGAAACAGGTACAGCCAGAGTGTGTGTGGAATTCACTGCCCGTCTTGTGGAACAAACTCTGTTTGTTGACCACGAAGTGAAGACGGTTCCCCCCTCCCTGACAAGCGTTGTTTTTTCGTAGTATATTTCTCCGGTGTTGAAGGTTCTACTGAAAAGACAACCAACTAAACTGGGTCCAGGTAAGAGAGAAGCTGTCTTGTTCTGTTTTCTATTCTGTACAAAAGGTACAGATAAGACAGGGGACTGGTACACCAAGAAAGTGGTGCATACTCAAGGTGTGAGTGCACCTTGCCATCGAAAAATAAGTTTATTTACTGTACAACAATACTCATCATATTGAAATATCTTAGATGAAGTAATTAGAGTACGTACCTTTATCGGGATGTGAATCACCCTCTTCAGGATTAACTCTCCCAACAGGAACCAGGTTGCTAGAGTTGAGAGGGTCCCCCGTCCTAACAGTGACGTTGTTTCTAGCATAGAAATTTTCTCCGGGTTAAGGTTCTACTGCCACTGCATCCATTCTAAGACTGGTTCAGAAGCACGAGACTGCTTCTTGTCTCTTTTCCTTTGTACACAGGTACATATAATATCATGTGACTGGTACACTAAAATGGTGAAAGGTATGAAGTCACTTGCCTCTGATTTATAATTTGTCCCGATTACACCAAACAGTCATTTGGAATCTGTTGACATATGTTAGAGAACCTGGGATAACCTAAAGAAGGTCAGAGTTTTGCAGTCTATATTGTGGGGTAGATATGAGATACATTTTACTACTGTTAGATCTTGGCTGCCTTGCTTGGAAGATTTACAACGTGGTTCTTCATAGTCAGTTTGGAGTCAAATTTCACCCCAAGGATATTAACCTCATCTCTGGGTTCGAGCACTCTACCATTCTAATCACTGTTTTAACATCACCATCATGGTGCCTAAAGGCCATCATGATTTGTGTTTTCTCAAAAGCAAATGTTACCTGTCATCGTGTTCACCAGGCTGATACAGCTGTAATCTGGTGACTGATGTAGCTGAGAATAACTGGCATCTCTCTGGCATATGTAAATATTAGAGAACAGCCATTTGTATCTCCCTCTCTCTCTTTCTCTGTCTATCTACCTCTCTCAATCTCCCTTTATATTTGTATATATCTGTGTACCAATCTCTCTCTCCTCTCCCCTGTTCCTTCCCACACACTGCCCTTCCTTCCCTGCCAGGCGTGTGCTGAATCTGCCGGGGATGGCAGTCGTCATGTCCCCACAAATTTAACCTCACTCGGTTCGACACTCACCATCAGCAAGAACGCAGGTTAAAAAGATGACAATGAGAGGCTAAAGGGCGATCAGGAAGGTAAGATGAAAAAGGGCAAATGTAACATGCATCGGTAGGTAAAGGCTGATGAGAACGAAAAGTAATTGGTGACGATGTAGCGAGAAACCAAAGGGGAACTTAGGGGAAAGGTAAAAATAGGAAGAAACAGTCATTTTATCTTCACCTCTCTCTCTCTTCTCTCTGTTTGACATCTAATGTCCTTTATACTTGTAATAACTACTGTACTTACAACTGTCACTTACTCTTACCACTGTACCTTAACACTGAACTACCTTCCCTGCCAAGCTACTGTGACATGAATCTGACCGGTAGACAGTCGTACATGTACTCTGACCACTTAAACTACTTACACTGGTCCAACTCACCACTGTCACTGCAAGTACGCAACGAGAAAGACTCGAACATCACGAGGAGGGATAGAGGGAGATGAAGGTAAGAGATGCAATTATTAAGGAGAAATAAAATAAAGGTAGATGCATATCTGCTAAGAGAGAAACATGAGAAATGAGAGATATCAGTGAGGAGAAACCATGAGAGGTACAGTGAGAGGAATGAAGGGAGGATAAGTGAAGTATAGAAGAGGTAAGAATGGAAGTAATCTATGTATATTCAGTGAGTTTATATCTGGTGGTACTATCTCAGGGTATACATCTGTTGAGGATAACTAATGATAACACTGAACTATCTAGAAGTAACTACTGTAAAGTGTAACTACTGAAGGTAATCTGTGAATGTAACTATTCATGTAACGTATTAACATGTAACTACTGTACACGTAACTACTGAAGTATTCTGTAATACTTAACAGAGTAATCTACTGTAAGAACTGTGAACTATCTGTAAACTGTAACTACTGAAACAATTATGAGTTAACAGTAGACGTATGTACCTAAAAATATCTCTAGAGGTTAGAGGCAATCTACTGAGGAAGATATATCTACTGAGAGTATATCTATAAGGGTCAGAGATTATATCAGTGAGATGCATATCTAGTAAGGTGCATATATATCTATTGAGAGCTATATTTTTTGAGAGGTATATCTAGTGAGAGGTATATCTAGTGAGAGGTATATCTAATGAGAGGTATATCTACTGAGAGGTATATCTAGTGAGAGGTATATCTACTGAGAGGTATATCTACTGAGAGGTATATCTACTGAGAGGTATATCTACTGAGAGGTATATCTACTGAGAGGTATATCTAGTGAGAGGCATATCTAGTGAGAGGTATATCTACTGAGAGTATATCTAGTGAGAGGTATATCTACTGAGAGGTATATCTAGTGACAGGCATATCTAGTGAGAGGTATATCTACTGAGAAGTATATCTAGTGAGAGGTATATCTAGTGAGAGGTATATCTAGTGAGAGGTATATCTAGTGAGAGGTATATCTAGTGAGAGGTATATCTAGTGAGAGGTATATCTAGTGAGAGGTATATCTAGTGAGAGGTATATCTAGTGAGAGGTATATCTAGTGCAAGGTATATCTACTGAGAGGTGTATCTACTGAGGTAGACATATCTACTCTTCTACTCATCCACAGTATCGTTCCTCCACTCCCCTCCCCCCTTCATGCCTAGGGATGGGGAGAGGCTCTTGATCCCAGGAAGTGGCTCTGCTCTCCCCATCCTCGATCGAGCTCACGTTTCAATCCCCCAGCCTTTCATTCCCCCTACTAGCGCTCTTATGTATTAATATCCTCCTTGGTTTGCGCTGTATATTCGTCGCGTATATAATAGTTCACATTTGGTTTTATATTCCTGGTAATTAATGCTTCGCGTCATAAACTCACGGTACTAAATATATTGGTATTATATTTTATCTAAAGACATAATTTAAATGGTTCATAACCATGGCTTCGAAAACTTTTCCATGGAGACATTAATTATTATAATCAAGAATACACATATTGATTATATTAAAAGTGGCAGTTTATGACAAACCATCTATGGATCCCATAAAACACAATAGGCCCAATGGGAAATAAAAGTGTTTGACAGGAAAACATGGGTTATCTCAGTTTCTTATGTATCAAACATTGGAATATTGTATATTTTAACATTTTTCATTTAAATATTGTAACAACAAGTTATATCTGTGATGCACACAAGAAATATGATAACATAAGGTTAGAGTAAATAGGCCTAAAAAGTGTTACTGAATCACATCTGGTGTTCCAAACTCAGAAGTTACTTAACCAGCTAGTCTGCAAACAAATCAGTCAGTAATTTGTTAATAGCCTTGGCCATACACTTATATTTACCATCTAAATCTGAATACACACATATCAGTATCTGTAACCAGTAAGTTGGTATAATCAAGTCATATTGTATCAAGAAAAGTCGGTAATTATAGTTGTAACCAATAATTATATACTTAGTTTTGAACCCAAATCCATCTGGCCACTACAAATAGTGTTTGGTCAAGCTCAAGCTCTGGCCCTACACATCTCATCTGTCTAGTAGTCTGTCCAAACAGTCGAAGTACTTGTAACCAAGCCTAAGTCTGGCTACTACAACATCAGTCAGTACTTGTAACCAAGCCTAAGTCTGGCTACTACAACATCAGTCAGTACTTGTAACCAAGCCTAAGTCTGGCTACTACAACATCAGTCAGTACTTGTAACCAAGCCTAAGCTGGCTACTACAACATCAGTCAGTACTTGTAACAAGCCTAAGTCTGGCTACTACAACATCAGTCAGTACTTGTAACCAAGTCTAAGTCTGGCTACTACAACATCAGTCAGTACTTGTAACCAAGCCTAAGTCTGGCTACTACAACATCAGTCAGTACTTGTAACCAAGCTTAAGTCTGGCTACTACAACATCAGTCAGTACTTGTAACCAAGCCTAAGTCTGGCTACTACAACATCAGTCAGTACTTGTAACCAAGCCTAAGTCTGGCTACTACAACATCAGTCAGTACTTGTAACCAAGCCTAAGTCTGGCTGCTACAACATCAGTCAGTACTTGTAACCAAGCCTAAGTCTGGCACTACAACATCAGTCAGTACTTGTAACCAAGCTAAGTCTGGCTACTACAACATCAGTCAGTACTTGTAACCAAGCCTAAGTCTGGCTACTACAACATCAGTCAGTACTTGTAAACAAGCCTAAGCCTGGCTACTACAACATCAGTCAGTACTTGTAACCAAGCCTAAGTCTGGCTACTACAACATCAGTCAGTACTTGTAACCAAGCCTAAGTCTGGCTACTACAACATCAGTCAGTACTTGTAACCAAGCTAAGTCTGGCTACTACAACATCAGTCAGTACTTGTAACCAAGCCTAAGTCTGGCTACTACAACATCAGTCAGTACTTGTAACCAAGTCTAAGCCTGGCTACTACAACATCAGTCAGTACTTGTAACCAAGCCTAAGTCTGGCTACTACAACATCAGTCAGTACTTGTAACCAGTAAGTCTGGCTACTGCAACATCAGTCAGTACTTGTAACCAAGCCTAAGTCTGGCTACTACAACATCAGTCAGTACTTGTAACCAAGCCTAAGTCTGGCTACTACAACATCAGTCAGTACTTGTAACCAAGCCTAAGTCTGGCTACTACAACATCAGTCAGTACTTGTAACCAAGCCTAAGTCTGGCTACTACAACACCAGTCAGTACTTGTAACCAAGCTAAGTCTGGCTCTACAACATCAGTCAGTACTTGTAACCAAGCCTAAGTCTGGCTACTACAACATCAGTCAGTACTTGTAACCAAGCCTAAGTCTGGCTACTACAACATCAGTCAGTACTTGTAACCAAGCCTAAGTCTGGCTACTACAACATCAGTCAGTACTTGTAACCAAGCCTAAGTCTGGCTACTACATCAGTCAGTACTTGTAACCAAGCCTAAGTCTGGCTACTACAACATCAGTCAGTACTTGTAACCAAGCCTAAGTCTGGCTACTACAACATCAGTCAGTGTTACATTGCAAGTTGTTCCATAAACAAACTTATCCACGTTCATGTTATCATAGTGGATAATAGTTCGTCTCAGTCTTCTGGTTACATTCTTATAACATACAGCAGCAGATGTGGATAAATGCGGGAATTTTCGTTTTTAGATTTTATTTATGGAGAAGGATGGAGGGTGGGAGAAGAGGGAGGGGGGAGAGAGAGGGAGTGAAGGGAGGGAGGGGAGAAGGAAAGGGAATGACACGCCATTATTGATATTTAGATTATTATTATTAGTATTATCTGAGGGTGTGTACCCTCTCCCCTCCCTCTCCCCTCCCTCTCCCCTCTCTCTCTCTTCCTTCCTCATCTTTCACCCCTCTTTTCTCCCCTTCCATCCCACCTTTCCTCCCGTTTCCTACCCATTTCCTTTTCACCTCTTCCCATCAACCTCATCTACTTTCTCCCTTCCCAACATGTTTCTGCTACCCTGCTTTCCCCTCCCTACTTCCTTTCCTCCCTCCCTCCTTCCATGCCACCTTCCTGAGAAACTGTGTGAGAAACTCCAGTACCTGCTGGGACGTTAGTACCTGCTGTAACCTCAGTACCTGCAGAAACGTTAGTACCTGCTGGAACATCAGAACCTGCTGGAACGTTAGTACCTGTTGGAACCTCAGTACCTGCAGGAACGTTAGTACCTGCTGGAATATCAGTACCTGCTGGAACATCAGTACCTGCTGGAACGTTAGTACCTGCTGGAACGTTAGTACCTGCTGGAACATCAGTACCTGCTGGAACGTTAGTACCTGCAGGAACGTTAATACCTGCTGGAACATCAGTACTTGCTGGAACGTTAGTACCTGCTGGAACATCAGTACCTGCTGGAACGTTAGTACCTGCTGGAACGTTAGTACCTGCTGGAAAATCATTACCTGCTGGAACGTTAGGCCCTGCTGGAACATCAGTAGCTGCTAGAACGTTAGTACCTGCTGGAACGTTAGTACCTGCAGGAACGTAGTACCTGCTGGAACCCCAGTACCTGCTGGAACGTTAGTACCTGCAGGAACGTTAGTACCTGCTGTAACGTCAGCACCTGCTGGAACGTCAGTACCTGCTGGAATGTTAGTACCTGCTGGAACGTTAGTACCTGCTGGTACGTCAGTACCTGCCGGAACGTTTGTACCTGCTGGAATGTTAGTACCTCCTGAAACGTTAGTACCTGCTTGAACGTTAGTACCTGCTGGAACGTTAGTACCTGCTGTAACGACAGTACCTGCTGGAACGTCAGTACCTGCTGGAACGTTAGTACCTGCCAGAACGTTTGTACCTGCTGGAAGTTAGTACCTGCTGGAACATCAGTACCTGTTGGAACGTTAGTACCTGACTGGAATGTTAGTACCTGCTGGAACGTCAGTACCTGCTGGAATGTTAGTACCTGCTGGAACATCAGTACCTGTTGGAACGTTAATACCTGCTGGAATGTTAGTACCTGCTGGAACGTTAGTACCTGCAGGAACGTTAGTACCTGCTGGAATGTTTACTGTGGAAGTAGCGGCGATTTTGCTGGAACGTCAGTACCTGCAGGAACGTTAGTACCTGCTGGAATGTTAGTACCGATGGAACTTAGTACCTGCTGGAACGTTAGTACCTGCTGGAATGTTTGTACCTGCTGGAACGTCAGTACCTATTGACCGGGGTGAAGCACGCATGACGGGGGTGAAGTACCTATGACGGGAGCTGAAACACCCATGACGGGGGTGAAGCATCCATGACGGGGGTGAAGCATCCATGACGGGGGTGAAGCACACATGACGGGGATGAAGTACCCACGCCAGCGGGTGAAGCAGCCACTCCAGGGGTGAAGGACCCACGCCGGGGGTGAAGCACCCACGCCAGGGGTGAAGCACCCACGCCAGGGGTGAAGCACCCACGCCAGGGGTGAAGCACCCACGCCAGGGGTGAAGCACCCACGCCAGGGGTGAAGCACCCACGCCGGGGTGAAGCACCCAGTCGGGGTGAAGCACCCACGCCAGGGGTGAAGCACCCACGCCGGGGTTGAAGCACTCACGCCAGGGGTGAAGCACCCTCACGGGGGATGAAGCACCACGCCGGGGGTGAAGCACCCCACTCGGGGGTTGAAGCACCCACGCCGGGGGGTGAAGCACCCACGCCGGGGGATGAAGCACTCACGCCGGGGGTGAAGCACCCTCATCGGGGGTGAAGCACCCACGCCGGGGGGTGAAGCACCCACGCCGGGGGTTGAAGCACCCACGCCGGGGGGTGAAGCACCCACGCCGGGGGACGAAGCACTCACGCCGGGGGTGAAGCACCCTCATCGGGGGTGAAGCACCCACGCCGGGGGGTGTAAGCACCCACGCCGGGGGTTGAAGCACCCACGCCGGGGGTGAAGCACCCACGCCGGGGGTGAAGCACCCACGCCGGGGGTGAAGCACCCACGCCAGGGGTGAAGCACCCACGCCAGGGGTGAAGCACCCACGCCGGGGGTGAAGCACCCACGCCGGGGGTGAAGCACCCACGCCGGGGTGAAGCACCCACGCCGGGGTGAAGCACCCACGCCGGGGGTGAAGCACCCACGCCGGGGGTGAAGCACCCACGCCGGGGGTAACAGGCGTAAAGGAACAGAAATGTTAACTTTGTGTTATGTCACTCAAGTGAGGCTGATGTGTAGATAATAGATAGCGAGGCTCACAATAGACTTCCCGATAGATAATTGCTGCACGCGACCCACGGGGGGGACCCGCTGGGGGGAGGGTACCCACGGGGTGGGAGACCAGGATTTTGATTTCGTGTGTATTTTGTGTGTGTGAATTTAGGCGTGATAGCAAGACTAGTTGGGTAGGTGGTCCCTGGCGTCGTTAGTGTGATCCCTGGCATCGTTGCTGTGGTTCCTAGCATCGTTATTTGGTCCCTGGCGTCGTTACTGTGGTTCCTGGCGTTGTTACTATGGTCCCTGGCTCCGTTAATGTGGTCCCTGACATTGTTAGTGTCGTCTCTGGCGTCGTTACTGTGGTCCGTGGCGTCGTTACTGTGATCTCTGGCGTCGTTAGTTTGGTCCATGGCGTCCTTATTGTCGTCCCTTGTGTTAGTGTGATCCCTGGCGTCGTTAATGTGGTTAGTGTGGTCCTGGCGTCGTTACTGTGGTCCTGGCGTCGTTACTGTGGTTCCTGACGTCGTTAGTGTTCCTGCGGTTGTTAGTGTGGTCCCTGGTCTTCATCAGTGTGATCCCTCGCATTGTTATTGTGGTCCCTGGCGTTGTTCATGTGGTCCCACATTAACAACTAACTCAGGGGCACCTATTTCCTTCTAGGTGAACAGGGGCAGGAAAGTGTAAGCAGAATTGCACATTCGTCTCGCCTCACCCGCTAATCGAGACCTGGTCCCTTTATTTGTGTGCCGGATCCACATAACTACTGTGAGAAATAATGGAGGGATGAACACATGAACCATCATGGGCATGTCTTCCCATGGAGTGTCTACACAAGCTGTGTGTGCTTGTTTGTGTGTGTGTGTGTGTGTGTGTGTGTGTGTGTGTGTGTGTGTGTGTGTGTGTGTGTGTGTGTGTGTGTGTGTGTGTGTGTGTGTGTGTTCGTATCATGCACTAAGTACATCATTTTTATCTGTCATTCATGGCACACATCACACATGCAACATGCCATCAATAATCATCTAAGAGTACAGTAGGGTAGTGCCGGCGTGATTGATGGCAACCAGCACTTTCGCACAGGAGAAGAACTTGCATTTGTATGTCAGAGTGACGAGGTGGGCATCAAGGTAGCCTTCCTCGTAACAAGAATTCCACTTGAGAGGCAGTCCCTCGCCTGCTTTCAGCTGACTAACAGGTTCTAGATTGTCTTCTTTGTATATATATACAGAAGCCATAGCCAGCAACCGGACTCTTGCTCACTCATTTGTCAGACTGTTTATATCAGGGTATCTGCCACAATCTCCTCATCAAAGTGTAAATAACATTGGTGGTGGCTCGTCTAAATATAACATGTCTACACTGTCTACAAATAGCGTGTCTTCACATGGCATCGGGAAGCAGAATTAACAACGTGAGAAGGCAGCAGATAACATCGAAGTTGGAAGACACTGGCAAGATATTTGTGATAGACTTTATAGGCGAGTGGAAAACCTGTCCTCGTAGCGAGGATACAGCTGCTTTCTTGGTCTCGTGGCGAGGACACACAGCTGCCTTCTTTGTCTCGTAGTGAGAATACGTACACACACACACACACACACACACACACACACACACACACACACACACACACACACACACACACACACACACACACACACACACACACACACACACACACACATGCGGTCCAGAAACTGGCTTCTCGAATTCAATCCAGCCAAATGCAAAGTCATGAAGATTGGGGAGGGGCAAAGAAGACCGCAGACAGAGTATAGGCTAGATGGACAAAGACTACAAACCTCACTCAGGGAGAAAGACCTTGGGGTGACCATAACACCGAGCACGTCACCGGAGGCACACATCAACCAAATAACTGCTGCAGCATACGGGCGCCTGGCAAACCTGAGAATAGCGTTACGATACCTTAATAAGGAATCGTTCAAGACACTGTACACTGTGTATGTTAGGCCCATACTGGAGTATGCAGCACCAGTCTGGAACCCACACCTGGTCAAGCACATCAAGAAGTTAGAGAAAGTACAAAGGTTTGCAACAAGGCTAGTCCCAGAGCTCAAGGGAATGTCGTACGAGGAAAGGTTAAGGGAAATCGGACTGACGACACTGGAGGACAGAAGGGTCAGGGGAGACATGATAACGACATACAAGATACTGCGGGAATAGACAAGGTGGACAGAGATAGGATGTTCCAGAGAGGGGACACAGGGACAAGGGGTCACAACTGGAAGCTGAAGACTCAGACGAGTCACAGGGACGTTAGGAAGTATTTCTTCAGTCATAGAGTTGTCAGCAAGTGGAATAGCCTAGCAAGTGAAGTAGTGGAGGCAGGAACCATACATAGTTTTAAGAAGAGGTATGACAAAGCTCAGGAAGCAGAGAGAGAGAGGACCCAATAGCGATCAGTGAAGAGACGGGGCCAGGAGCTGAGTCTCGACACCTGCAACCACAATTAGGTGAGTACAATTAGGTGAGTACACACATACACGCACACACACACATGCACACACACACACACACACACACATACACACACATACACGCACACACACGCACACAAGGTGACAGAAGTAAGACAAGAGAGAGAGGGGTGGATCGACTGCATATTTTTGGACTGCAAGAAGGCCTTCGACACAGTTCCTCACAAGAGGTTACTGCAAAAGCTAGAGGATCAGGCACACATAACAGGAAAGGCACTGCAATGGATCGGAGAATATCTGACAGGGAGGCAACAACGAGTCATGGTACGCGACGAGGTGTCAGAGTGGGCGCCTGTGACAAGCGGGGTTCCACAGGGGTCAGTCCGAGGACCTGTTCTGTTCTTGGTATATGTGAACGACATAACGGAAGGGATAGACTCAGAAGTGTCCTTGTTTGCAGATGATGCGAAGTTAATGAGAAGAATCAAATCGGACGAGGATCAGGCAGGACTACAAAGAGACCTGGACAGGCTACAAGCCTGGTTCAGCAACTGGCTCCTTGAGTTTAACCCTGCCAAATGCAAAGTCATGAAGATTGGGGAAGGGCAGAGAAGACCGCAGACACAATATAGTTTAGATGGCCAAAGACTGCAAACCTCACTCAAGGAAAAAGATCTGGGGGTGAGTATAACACCGAGCATATCTCCTGAGGCACACATCAATCAGATAACTGCTGCAGCATACGGGCGCCTGGCAAACCTACGGATAGCGTTCCGATACCTCAGTAAGGATTCGTTTAAGACTCTGTATACCATCTACGTCAGGCCCATACTGGAGTATGCAGCACCAGTTTGGAATCCACACCTAGTCAAGCACGTCAAGAAATTAGAGAAAGTGCAAAGGTTTGCAACAAGACTAGTCCCAGAGCTACGGAGATTGTCCTACGAAGAAAGGTTGAGGGAAATCGGCCTGACGACACTGGAGGACAGGAGGGTCAGGAGAGACATGATAACGACATATAAAATACTGCGCAGAATAGACAATAGACGGGATGTTCCAGAGATGGGACACAGACACAAGAGGTCATAATTGGAAGTTGAAGATTCAGATGAATCAAAGGGATGTTAGGAAGTATTTCTTCAGTCATAGAGTAGTCAGGCCATGGAATAGCCTAGAAAGGGATGTAGTGGAGGCAGGAACCATACATAGTTTTAAGGCGAGGTATGATAGAGCTCATGGGGCACGGAGAGAGAGGACCTAGTAGCAATCAGCGAAGAGGCGGGGCCAGGAGCTGTGACTCGACCCCCGCAACCACAAATAGGTGAGTACACACAAACACACACACACACACACACAAACACACACACACACACACACACACACACACACACACACACACACACACACACACACACACACACACACACACACACACACACACACACACACATACGCGCACACACATTCCGATACCTTTGTAAGGAATCGTTCAAGACACTGTACACCGTGTATGTAAGGGCCATACTGGAGTATGCAGCACCTGTTTGGAACCCGCACTTGATAAAGCACGTCAAGAAACTAGAGAAAGTACAAAGGTTTGCGACAAGGTTAGTTCCAGAGCTAAGGGGAATGTCCTATGAAGAAAGATTAAGGGAAATCGGCCTGACGACACTGGAGGACAGGAGGGTCAGGGGAGACATGATAACGACATATAAAATACTGCGTGGAATAGACAAGGTGGACAAAGACAGGATGTTCCAGGGAGGGGACACAGAAACAAGAGGCCACAATTGGAAGTTGAAGACACAAATGAGTCAGAGAGATATTAGGAAGTATTTCTTCAGTCATAGAGTTGTAAGGCAGTGGAATAGCCTAGAAAATGACGTAGTGGAGGCAGGAACCTACACAGTTTTAAGACGAGGTTTGATAAAGCTCATGGAGCGGGGAGAGAGAGGACCCAGTAGCAACCGGTGAAGAGGCGGGGCCAGGAGCTAAGACTCGACCCCTGCAACCACAAATAGGTGAGTACACACACACACACACACACACACACACACACACACACACACACACACACGTACATACACGCACACACACACACACACACACACACACACACACACACACACACACATACACACACACACACACACACACACACACACACACACACACACACACACTCACACAACAACACACACACACACACACACACACGTGCTGGGGATCCGAGTATCAACAATATTTACACGGTGTGAAGAGGCAAATGTGAAAATAGGAGCTGGTAAGTAGCGTAATTATGTCCCAGGAGGGTGGGGGCGCCAAGCGTTGTCTGCTACACTGGCTCTGCAGAGCTACCTGCTACCCTGGCTCTGCTGCACTACCTGCTACCCTGTCTCTGCTGCGCTACCTGCTACCCTGGCTCTGCTGCACTACCTGCTACCCTGTCTCTGCTGCACTACCTGCTACCCTGGCTCTGCTGAGCTACCTGCTACCCTGGCTCTGCTGCACTACCTGCTACCCTGGCTCTGCTGCGCTACCTGCTACCCTGGCTCTGCTGCACTACCTGCTACCCTGTCTCCGCTGCGCTACCTGCTACCCTGGCTCTGCTGCACTACCTGCTACCCTGGCTCTGCTGCACTACCTGCTACATGGCTCTGCTGCGCTACCTGCTACCCTGGCTCTGCTGCACTACCTGCTACCCTGGCTCTGCTGCGCTACCTGCTACCCTGGCTCTGCTGCGCTACCTGCTACATGGCTCTGCTGAGCTACCTGCTACCCTGACTCTGCTGCACTACCTGTTACCCTGACTCTGCTGCGCTACCTACTACCCTGGCTATGCTGCACTACCTGCTACCCTGGCTCTGTTCAACTACCTGCTACCCTGACTCTGCTGCGCTACCTGCTACCCTGGCTATGCTACACTACCTGCTACCCTGGCTCTGTTCAGCTACCTGCTACCCTGGCTCTGCTGCACTACCTGCTACCCTGACTATGCTGCACTATCTGCTACCCTGGCTCTGGTGAGCTACCTGCTACCCTGGCTATGTTGCACTACCTGCTACCCTGGCTCTGCTGCACTACCTGCTGCCCTGAGTCTGCTGCACTAGCTGCTACCCTGGCTCTGCTGAGCTACCTGCTACCCTGGCTATGCTGCACTACCTGCTATCCTGACTCTGCTCCACTACCTGCTACCCTGGCAATGCTGCACTACCTGCTACCCTGATTCTGCTGCACTACCTGCTACCCTGGCTCTGCTGAGCTACCTGCTACCCTGGCTATGCTGAGCTACCTACTCCCCTGGCTATGCTGCACTACCTGCTACCCTGACTCTGCTGCACTACCTGCTACCCTGGCTATGCTGCACTACCTGCTACCCTGACTATGCTACACTACCTGCTACCCTGACTCTGCTGCACTGCCTGCTACCCTGACAATGCTGCACTACCTGCTACCCTGCCTGTGCTGCACTACCTGCTACCCTGACTCTGCTGCACTACCTCCAACCCTGGCTCTGCTGCACTACCTGCTACCCTGACTCTGCTGCACTACCTACGACCCTGACTCTGCTGCACTACCTGCTACCCTGACTCTGCTGCACTACCTGCTACCCTGACAATGCTACACTACCTGCTACCCTGACTCTGCTGCACTATCTGCTACCCTGACAATGCTGCACTACCTGCTACCCTGGCTCTGCTGCACTACCTGCTACCCTGGCTATGCTGCACTACCTGCTACCCTGGCTTTGCTGAGCTACCTGCTACCCTGGCTATGTTGCACTACCTGCTACCCTGGCTCTGCTGCACTACCTGCTACTCTGAGTCTGCTGCACTACCTGCTACCCTGGCTCTGCTGAGCTACCTGCTACCTTGGCTATGCTGCACTACCTGCTACCCTGGCTCTGCTGCACTACCTGCTACCCTGACTCTGCTGCACTACCTCCAACCCTGGCTCTGCTGCACTACCTGCTACCCTGACTGCTGCACTACCTGCGACCCTGACTCTGCTGCACTACCTGCTACCCTGACTCTGCTGCACTACCTGGTACCCTGACAGTGCTACACTACCTGTTACCCTGACTCTGCTGCACTGCCTGCTACCCTGACAATGCTGCACTACCTGCTACCCTGGCTCTTCTGCACTACCTACTACCCTGGCTCTGCTGCACTACATGCTACCCTGACTCTGCTGCACTACCTGCTACCCTGACTCTGCTGCACTACCTGCTACCCTGATAATGCTACACTACCTGCTACTCTGGCTATGCTGCACTACCTGCTACCCTGACAATGCTACACTACCTGCTACTCTGGCTATGCTGTACTACCTGCTACTCTGGCTATGCTGCACTACCTGCTACTCTGGCTATGCTGCACTACCTCCAACCCTGGCTCTGATGCACTACCTGCTACCCTGACTCTGCTGCATTACCTGCTACCCTGACTCTGCTGCACTACCTGCTACCCTGACTCTGCTGCACTACCTGCTACCCCCGATTCTGCTGCACTACCTGCTACCCTGACTCTGCTGCACTACCTGCTATCCTGACTCTGCTGCACTACGTGCTACCCTGACTTTGCTGCACTACCTGCTACCCTGACTCTGCTGTACTACCTGCTACTCTGGCTATGCTGCACTACCTGCTGCTCTGGCTATGCTGCACTACCTGCTACCCTGGCTCTCCTGCACTACCTACTACCCTGGCTCTGCTGCACTACATGCTACCCTGACTCTGCTGCACTACCTGCTACCCTGACTCTGCTGCACTACCTGCTACCCTGACAATGCTACACTACCTGCTACTCTGGCTATGCTGCACTACCTGCTACCCTGACAATGCTACACTACCTGCTACTCTGGCTATGCTGTACTACCTGCTACTCTGGCTATGCTGCACTACCTGCTACTCTGGCTATGCTGCACTACCTCCAACCCTGGCTCTGATGCACTACCTGCTACCCTGACTCTGCTGCATTACCTGCTACCCTGACTCTGCTGCACTACCTGCTACCCTGACTCTGCTGCACTACCTGCTACCCTGATTCTGCTGCACTACCTGCTACCCTGACTCTGCTGCACTACCTGCTATCCTGACTCTGCTGCACTACGTGCTACCCTGACTTTGCTGCACTACCTGCTACCCTGACTCTGCTGTACTACCTGCTACTCTGGCTATGCTGCACTACCTGCTGCTCTGGCTATGCTGCACTACCTGCTACTCTGGCTATGCTGCACTACCTGCTACTCTGGCTATGCTGCACTATCTGCTACTCTGGCTATGCTGCACTACCTGCTACTCTGGCTATGCTGCACTACCTGCTACCCTGACTCTGCTGCACTACCTGCTACTCTGGCTATGCTGCACTACCTGCTACTCTGGCTATGCTGCACTACCTGCTACTCTGGCTATGCTGCACTACCTGCTACTCTGGCTATGCTGCACTACCTGCTACTTTGGCTATGCTGCACTACCTGCTACTCTGGCTATGCTGCACTACCTGCTACTCTGGCTATGCTGCACTACCTGCTGCTCTGGCTATGCTGCACTACCTGCTACTCTGGCTATGCTGCACTACCTGCTACTCTGGCTATGCTGCACTACCTGCTACTCTGGCTATGCTGCACTACCTGCTGCTCTGGCTATGCTGCACTACCTGCTACCCTGACTCTGCTGCACTACCTGCTACTATGGCTATGCTGCACTACCTGCTGCTCTGGCTATGCTGCACTACCTGCTGCTCTGGCTATGCTGCACTACCTGCTACTCTGGCTATGCTGCACTACCTGCTACTCTGGCTATGCTGCACTACCTGCTACTCTGGCTATGCTGCACTACCTGCTGCTCTGGCTATGCTGCACTACCTGCTACTCTGGCTATGCTGCACTACCTGCTGCTCTGGCTATGCTGCACTACTGCTACTCTGGCTATGCTGCACTACCTTCTACTCTGGCTATGCTGCACTACCTGCTACTCTGGCTATGCTGCACTACCCGCTGCTCTGGCTATGCTGCACTACCCGCTACTCTGGCTATGCTGCACTACCTGCTACTCTGGCTATGCTGCACTACCTGCTACTCTGGCTATGCTGCACTACCTGCTACTCTGGCTATGCTGCACTACCTGCTGCTCTGGGTATGCTGCACTACCTGCTGCTCTGACTATGCTGCACTACCTGCTACTCTGGCTATGCTGCACTACCTGCTACTCTGGCTATGCTGCACTACCTGCTGCTCTGGCTATGCTGCACTACCTGCTACTCTGGCTATGCTGCACTACCTGCTGCTCTGGCTATGCTGCACTACCTGCTGCTCTGGCTATGCTGCACTACCTGCTACTCTGGCTATGCTGCACTACCTGCTACTCTGGCTATGCTGCACTACCTGCTGCTCTGGCTATGCTGCACTACCTGCTACTCTGGCTATGCTGCACTACCTGCTACTCTGGCTATGCTGCACTACCTGCTACTCTGGCTATGCTGCACTACCTGCTACTCTGGCTATGCTGCACTACCTGCTGCTCTGGCTATGCTGCACTACCTGCTACTCTGGCTATGCTGCACTACCTGCTACTCTGGCTATGCTGCACTACCTGCTACTCTGGCTATGCTGCACTACCTGCTACTCTGGCTATGCTGCACTACCTGCTACTCTGGCTATGCTGCACTACCTGCTACTTTGGCTATGCTGCACTACCTGCTACTCTGGCTATGCTGCACTACCTGCTACTCTGGCTTTGCTGCACTACCTGCTGCTCTGGCTATGCTGCACTACCTTCTACTCTGGCTATGCTGCACTACCTGCTACTCTGGCTATGCTGCACTACCTGCTGCTCTGGCTATGCTGCACTACCTGCTACCCTGACTCTGCTGCACTACCTGCTACTCTGGCTATGCTGCACTACCTGCTACTCTGGCTATGCTGCACTACCTGCTACTCTGGCTATGCTGCACTACCTGCTGCTCTGGCTATGCTGCACTACCTGCTACTCTGGGTATGCTGCACTACCTGCTGCTCTGGCTATGCTGCACTACCTGCTACTCTGGCTATGCTGCACTACCTTCTACTCTGGCTATGCTGCACTACCTGCTACTCTGGCTATGCTGCACTACCTGCTGCTCTGGCTATGCTGCACTACCTGCTACTCTGGCTATGCTGCACTACCTGCTACTCTGGCTATGCTGCACTACCTGCTACTCTGGCTATGCTGCACTACCTGCTACTCTGGCTATGCTGCACTACCTGCTGCTCTGGCTATGCTGCACTACCTGCTGCTCTAGCTATGCTGCACTACCTGCTGCTCTGGCTATGCTGCACTACCTTCTACTCTGGCTATGCTGCACTACCTGCTACTCTGGCTATGCTGCACTACCTGCTGCTCTGGCTATGCTGCACTACCTGCTGCTCTGGCTATGCTGCACTACCTGCTACTCTGGCTATGCTGCACTACCTGCTACTCTGGCTATGCTTCACTACCTGCTGCTCTGGCTATGCTGCACTACCTGCTACTCTGGCTATGCTGCACTACCTGCTACTCTGGCTATGCTGCACTACCTGCTACTCGGCTATGCTGCACTACCTGCTACTCTGGCTATGCTGCACTACCTGCTGCTCTGGCTATGCTGCACTACCTGCTGCTCTGGCTATGCTGCACTACCTGCTACTCTGGCTATGCTGCACTACCTGCTACTCTGGCTATGCTGCACTACCTGCTGCTCTGGCTATGCTGCACTACTGCTACTCTGGCTATGCTGCACTACCTGCTACTCTGGCTATGCTGCACTACCTGCTACTCTGGCTATGCTGCACTACCTGCTACTCTGGCTATGCTGCACTACCTGCTGCTCTGGCTATGCTGCACTACCTGCTACTCTGGCTATGCTGCACTACCTGCTGCTCTGGCTATGCTGCACTACCTGCTGCTCTGGCTATGCTGCACTACCTGCTGCTCTGGCTATGCTGCACTACCTGCTGCTCTGGCTATGCTGCACTACCTGCTGCTCTGGCTATGCTGCACTACCTGCTACTTTGGCTATGCTGCACTACCTGCTACTCTGGCTATGCTGCACTACCTGCTGCTCTGGCTATGCTGCACTACCTGCTACTCTGGCTATGCTGCACTACCTGCTACTCTGGCTATGCTGCACTACCTGCTACTCTGGCTATGCTGCACTACCTGCTGCTCTGGCTATGCTGCACTACCTGCT
>NC_069428.1:30883668-30901168 GCF_026875155.1 Cherax quadricarinatus | reverse complement strand
TTGCAGTAATGTACAACCCACACAGAACTGCAGGAGACCAAGAGCAACAGAGCAATGGTCGACACACTAGCCGAGGTGGCCAGGAGAGCACACATGGGGGAAACAAAGTTACTAGTTATGGGTGATTTCAATCACAAGGAGATTGACTGGGAAAACCTGGAGCCCCATGGAGGTCCCGAAACATGGAGAGCCAAGATGATGGATGTGGTACTGGAAAACCTCATGCATCAACATGTTAGAGACACTACCAGAGAGAGGTGAGGATGAACCAGCAAGACTGGACCTTGTATTCACCTTGAGTAGTTCGGACATCGAGGATATCATGTATGAAAGGCCCCTGGGAGCTAGTGATCATGTGGTTCTGTGCTTCGACTACATAGTTGAGCTTCAAGTGGAGAGAGTAGCAGGAATAGGTTGGGAAAAACCAAACTTCAAAAGGGGGAACTACTCAGGCATGAGGAACTTCCTGCAAGACATTCAGTGGGAGAGGGAACTGACAGGAAAACCAGTACAAGAAATGATGGACTATGTGGCAACAAAATGCAAGGAGGCAGAGGAGAGGTTTGTTCCCAAGGGAAACAGAAATAATGGGAAGAACAGAACGAGTCCTTGGTTCACCCAAAGATGTAGGGAGGCAAAAACTAGATGTACTAGAGAATGGAAAAGGTACAGAAGACAGAGAACTCAGGAAAATAAAGAGAGTAGCCGAAGAGCCAGAAACGAATATGCACAGATAAGAAGGGAGGGTCAGCGACAGTATGAAAATGACATAGCATCGAAAGTCAAGTCTGACCCGAAGCTGTTGTATAGCCACATCAGGAGGAAAACAACAGTCAAGGACCAGGTAATCAGACTGAGGAAAGGTGATGGGGAGTTCACAAGAAACGAGCGAGAGGTAGGTCAGGAGCTCAACACGAGATTTAAAGAAGTATTTACAGTGGAAACCAGTAGGACTCCAGGAAATCAGAACATGGGGTACACCAGCAAGTGCTGGATGAGGTACATATAACCAAGGAGGAGGTGAAGAAGCTGCTACGCGAACTTGACACCTCAAAGGCGGTGGGACCAGACAACATCTCTCCGTGGGTCCTTAAAGAAGGAGCAGAGATACTGTGTGAGCCATTAACAAAGATCTTCAACACATCAATTGAAACTGGGCAACTCCCTGAGGTATGGAAGATGGCAAATGTAGTCCCAATTTTTAAAAAGGGAGACAGACATGAGGCACTAAAGTACAGACCTGTATCACTAACGTGTATAGTATGCAAAGTCATGGAGAAGATCACCAGGAGGAGAGTGGTGGAGCACCTGGAAAGAAACAAGTGTATAATTGACAACCAGCACGGTTTCAGGGAAGGAAAATCCTGTGTCACAAACCTACTGGAGTAAAATTTTATGACAAGGTGACAGAAGACAAGAGAAAGAGGGGTGGATCGACTGCATTTTTTTGGACCGCAAGAAGGCCTTCGACACAGTTCCTCACAAGAGGTTACTGCAAAAGCTAGAGGATGAGGCACACATAACAGGAAAGACACTGCAATGGATCAGAGAATACCTGACAGGGAGGCAACAACGAGTCATGGTACGTGACGAGGTGTCAGAGTGGGCGCCTGTGACAAGCGGGGTTCCACAGGGGTCAGTCCTAGGACCTATGCTGTTTTTGGTATATGTGAATGACATAACGGAAGGGATAGGCTCAGAAGTGTCCTTGTTTGCAGATGGTGTGAAGTTAATGAGAAGAATCAAATCGGATGAGGATCAGGCAGGACTACAAAGAAACCTCGACAGGCTGGTCACCTGGTCCAGCAACTGGCTCCTTGAATTTAACCCCGTCAAATGCAGTCATGACGATCGGGGAAGGGCAAAGAAGACCGCAGACACAGTATAGTCTAGGTGGCCAAAAACTGCATACCTCACTCGAGGAAAAAGATCTTGGGGTGAGTATAATACCGAGCATATCTCCTGAGGCGCACATCAGTCGGATAACTGCTGCAGCGCACGGGCATCTGGTAAACCTAAGGAAAGCAATCGTTCAAGACTCTGTACACCTATACATCAGGCCCAAGAGATGAAGACCATTTGGAATCCACCCTGGTAAGCACTTCAAGAAGGGAGAAAGTGCAAAGGTTTGTAAAAACTAGTCTCAAGCTAAGGGTTGGCCCACTAAGAAAGGTTTAGGGAAAATTTTGCCCTTTGACAACACTGGAGGACAGGAATCAGGAAACATGAAAAGAGATATAAAATACGTTGGAAAGATAAGGGGGACAGAACAGGAGTTCCAGAGGGGGAAAGAAAAAAGGGGTCAAAATTTAAAAAAGTAAGATTCAGACGAGTCCCGGGGATGTTTGGAAAAGTATTTCTTCAGTCATAATTAAAGGAAGGGCCCCAGTCAGCAGTGAGTAGGGGAATCATGAAACAATAAAGCTTTAAAGACGAGGTAGGGCAAAGCCGGGAGCAGATAGAGAGGCCCTAGTACGATCATGAAGACTCGGGCCAAGAGCTGATCTCGACCCCGCGCCCAATTAGGTGAGTACATTAGGTAGTCAAAACCACACCTCAGTAGTCGCTTTATTAGTAAAAACCTTCTAATACGGGGTTTTGGGTTCTCCTTTGCCCTGAACACCCTTAATTTTTGGTATCGGATTAAACAAAAATGCGGGAAATTTTTTTAGGGTCCTGGTCCATGTCGAATGTAGACCCACAGTGATGCAGATTTCTCTGTACTTTTAATGCTGCGAATCCCCTTTTCCAGACATCTCAAGGTTTGCCCCAAATTTGACCAAATTTATCTGCTGCCGCGGGGAAAAATCACGATTTGCCAAACAAGGGGATTTTTTTTCCAGTTTCAACTGTTCATTTTGGCGAGGCTGTCCTCATTTAAACCTCATTTAAGTTTTAAAGCGACAGGAGGGAACCCAGTGTGGTGTTCTTTTGGTTTGAAAACCCATCCATTTCAATGTTTGACGCATTGTGCATTCAGAGATGCTTTTTTGTATACCAGTTTTTGAAAACCATGGCATTAGTTTTACGTTCCCTTTTTCTGGCAGTTTAAATCAGTCGGCCATTCTCCATGACTTCTTCATTAACAAGGTGTTTTTCCCCCACAGAATCCCACCACTGGATTTTTTTTTGTTTTTAACACCAACAATCATCCACAGTAAAAACACTTAGATCAATTTTTTCTCTACATCATGTTTCTCGAAAACAAATTCATGCGTTATCCCGAGGTATGCCACGTGAAGGGCCAGTGAGGTATTATGCGTCCATATAATATTAAAATTTAATATAATATATTAATATAAATATATATATATATTATAATATATAATAAAATTTGATATATAAATATATATATATATATAATAAAAATTTTATATAAGTCGTGTTTAATATGTAAAAACTGTCTTAGCAAAACTCATTTAAAATTAAGTCCTTTCTAAATTTTCTCTTATACGTTTAAAAGTATATTTTTTCATTAATGAAATGAAAAAAATTTTTTAATTTTGCACCAAAAGAATCTTAAAAAACTCCCTTTAACCTTTTTAAACAAAGAACTTTTTATTTTAGCCTAAAACCCAACTAAAAAATTTTTTGATTTGTTTACAAAATTAAATACTAAACAAACACGTGAAATATACTTTTTTCCCTTAGGTTCAAATGAATTTTTTCGAAATTTTTTGCATACACAAATTTTCCCTTGTCCCCATATGGGAAGATAGCGTTCTTTTTAAACCAAATCGCAAGTTTGCCATTCGGGCCCCCTTTTATTAAAATATAATATATATATAAATATTATATATTTTATTAAAAAAAAATATTTATTTATATATAAAAAAAATATTATGATATTTAATTAGTAAATATATAAAACATTCATAATAATATAATATATATAAATATATATATATATATATAATAAAATTTTATATATATATATATATAATATATATTATATATTAATATATATTAAAAATATAATATTGTCGTGCCGAATAGGTAAAAAGGCAATCACAGAAAATCATTTAAAATTAGGTCCTTTTTTAAAAAAAATCTCTTAACATTTAAATATTTTATATAATATTTTATAATATTTTATTATATATATAAATATTATTTTATATATATATATATTATATATATATATATTTTATAATAATTATTATAATTAATTAATTTTTATAGGGGAAATACCACCTCTAAGCTGGAATGGGGGCCCCATCCTAAGAAGACAATAAACGTAATCAGGGAAAAAAACCCCGGTTCCCCCGAGCTTTTGAATATTTTCTTCTCTAACCCCCCTATAATTTTAATTCTATGTGAAAAATTTATTAAAAAACAAAACTTTTTAAAAAAAAACAAAAATAATCAAGCACAATGTATCAAAAATCATGAAATTTCCTAGTCTCCGACTGGACGCGGCCAAGTTCACAAGCATTTTTCCCCTCTGGATGGCTACGTGAGGCGGAAACATGAAAGCGGGCCCCTTGGGGTCCCTGGTGGTGTTGATGAGCTGGAAACCCCAAATTCTTTAAGGAAACGTGGGCATTTTTTCCCCCGATTTCAAGGGCTCTATTCCACTGGACAAATTAAGTCCCTGTCTTTCTGATTTTACTCCTCCCGTGGGCACATTCCCCCTTGCCCCCCACTGTGGGGGATATAGGTGCAGCCATGTGGAAAACACAGGTATATCCCAGCTAAGCTTCCATTTTCCAGGAAGATGGTGATCCCCTCAGGGCGGGTTTTCTGAGTTGTGGGTATTGTTTTCTGCTAGTATTTTGGCTCCCCCCGGCTGGGCACCAGCTGTAGCAAGGGGGCTCAGAGATTCGTTGACCCTTGTGTCTTTCATGCCACCCTTTGGTTTGGAACGTTAAAACCATTAGACCGTATTTGGCTCTTGCGCTTCGCCGCAAATACCATACATTCTGGTAATTGGGGGGGAGCAAGGCGCAGAGCCACTGCAAATGGGGGTTTTAGGGGCGAGTCGCGTTCCCATTTTCCCTTTGGGAACTGTTTTTGGGGGAAGTCCCCCCGGGGTGAGGGCGCTCACAGCCTGGGGAGGGGTCCCCTATTGATGTTGCACCCTGAGCATGTTGGGAACACCTTTACAGGGATGGGCCACCCGCTTGACTGTTTGTGAGCCAGTGCGCATAGGGGTTTGGTGCTGGAGCAGCAAGATTCCCCCCATTCAGTATGGCACTGGCATAGTGGGGCTTCTATTCCTGCTGATCGCTGAGGGTATCAGGAAGAATTTTTTCTTATCAACTCTTTTATGCTTTGGAAGTGGAAAGGAAAGTTGGTAGAGCAATCTGGGGGGACTGCGTACTCCCAGCCCCCTTTAAACTTTAATTTTATATTTATTAAAATATTTAAAAATATATAATATATATATATTTTAAATATATATAATATATATATAAAAATATAAAGCATTATGAATGTGGTTTCAATTTCCCAAAGGTCGTTTTAAAAACAGAATTAATTTGTACAGAGAATTACTGTTTAAAGTTAAAGACAGCATCATGTGGCCGGTAAAAAATCCATGAGAAAACTGTTGTGCTTGTCCCCCCCCCCCCCCTACCCCCCCCCTACCCCCCACCCCAACCCCCCCACCCCCCCCTTCCCCAGCCCCCACCCCCCCCTCTCCCCCACCCCCAGATAGTTGTCAAAAATTTTTTTATATTTATAACGAGTTTTTTAAAAAAATAGAATGATAAATTACTCCTTTTCGACGTTATAGAATTTGGGATGCAAGTGATATTTTAAAACGGAAAATTTTTTTGATGTAGGGACGATGTGCGTGTTGAAGGCGGCCATGCATACCTTTGGGTGTTTTGCTGTGTTATTGTGTGTGTGTTTGTGTTGTGTTTGTGTGTGTGTTGTGTGTGTGTGTGTGTGTGTGTTGTGTGTGTGTGTGTTGTTGTTTGTTTGGGGGTTTTGTAAGTGTGTATGGTGTGTGGTGTTGTGTGGTATGTGTTGTGTTTTGGGGTGTGTGTGTGTGTGGGTGGTTTGTGAGAGGACACTCAGAGAACTGAACTGACACTGACACTGAACTGACAAGACACGACACGCATGACACTAACCCTGACACGACACTGACCTGACCTGACACTACACTGACACAACACTAAACCCGACACAACATGACACTGCACGACCTGACACTGACAAAACTGCACTAACACTGACACTGACACAAAAAACTGACACTACCAATAACATTTACACTGACACTGCATGACACTAACACTAACACTGCACTAACACTGCACTGACACTGACAAATAAAACGACACTGACACTAAAAGACATGAACTGACACAACCTGACACGACACTGACATAACACTACACGAACTGAATGAATGACACTGAACGACACTAAAACTAACATGACACTGACACGACACTGACACGAATGACACAACACTGACATGACCTAACACTGACACTAACACTAAAAATGACCTAACACTGCACTTAAAAACCCGACACTGACCGACACTAACAGACATGACACTACACTGACACTAACAAGACACTGACCTAACATACACTGACACACCCCTAACACTGACACTACAGACACTAACACTGACACTGCATTAACACTAAACTGACACTGCACTGACACTAACACGACCTGACACTAACACTAAAAACTGACACTAACATAACACTAACACGACACTAACACTGACATGACACGACATGAACTGACACTAACACTGACACTAACATGACATAACACTGACCCTGCATGACACTAACACTGCACGAAATAACACTGACACGACACGACATAACACGACATGACATAAAACCCGACACTGACAGACACTAAAATGACACTAAACTGACACAACACTGACACTGACACTGAACTGACACTCACTGCCCCACCTCCTCCCCCGCCCCCCCCCAGCCACCCATCCCCCCCCACAAAGAACGACCCAGCCCCTACAAAAACCCACACAAAACTGCACAACCACACAACTACACAAAACCCGACACTAACACAGCACACACAAAACACATGACCTACACTGACATGAATAACACAACACAACCACAGACACAAAACCTGAACACACTGACACAAACCCAAAAACCCCCTGAAAAAACACTGACACTAACACTAAAACTGACACAACATGACACTTTACACTAACCCTAAAACTGCCCCTGAACCAACTGACAAAAAAACACTGACACGACAAAATGACACAAAATAACCCGCACTAACACTGAAAACATGACACTAACACTGACACAACATAATAACACTAACACGACACTGACCTAAAACTAACACTGACACTAAAACTCTGACACTGACACAACATGAAAAATGACACTAACACTGACACTGACACTAAACAACTGACACTAACATAACACTGCACTACACTGACACTAAAAGACCTTTAAAACTAAAACTAAAATGACACTACACTAACACTGACACTGACAAACACCCAAACATGACACTAACACTGACCTAACACTGACACTAAAAACTGACCTAACACTGACACGACAGACACTAACACGACACTGACACAACACTGACATGACACTAAACTAACATGACACTGACAGACATAACCACTGAAAACTGACATAAACACTAAAACACTACACTTAAAAAACTGGGCACTAACACTGACACTTTACACGACACTAACATACATAACACGGACACAAAAAAACTGAAAAACTACACTGACACTAACATAAAAAACTAAAATACACTAACAAAAGACACTGACACTAACACTGAAAAACTGACACTAACACTAAAAAGACATACACTAAAACTAACATGACACTGACACTGACCTAACACTGACACTACACTACAACGAACTACCTACACTAAACTAACTGACACTAACACTGACATGAAAAAACTAAAAACTAACACTAACACTAACACTGACATTAACACTAACACTAACCCAATGACACTAACACTGACATGACATAACACTGACACTACACAACACTGAACTAAAAACATAAACAGACCTGACACTAAAAACACTGACAAACTAAACCCCTGACACTGGGAAAACTAACACTGACATGACACTAACCCCCTAACAAAAAGACACTGACACTGACATTTAAAACCCGACACTGACACTAAAACTAACACTGACATAAAAATAAAGACACTAAAACTTGACACTGCACAAACACCCGACAACTGACATACACTAACACTGACACTGACACACACTAAAAACACTGACACTAAAAACCAAAAACACTAACAAAAATGACACTGACACTGACACTAACTGACCACGCACAACCTGACAACGACACTAACACTGAACTGACACAAAACCTAAACACTGACACGAAAACTAAACTAAAAACTGACACTAAAACCAACACTGACCATGAAAAAAACTGACTGACACTAACACTGACACTAAAACCCAAACCCAAAATGAATAAAACTAACCCCTACATGACACTGAACATAACACTGACCTGACACTAACTCCCACACTGACACTAATAACACAAAAACTGAAAAAAACTAACACAAAACTGACACTGACCTAACACTGACACTGCACACACTAACACTGACACTGACACTACACTGACATGACACTGACACTAACAAGTGACACAAACTAACACTGAACTGACCTAAACCAAAACTGACACTGACAAAAATGACCAACCCCCTTACTCCTAAAAAAATAACACGGCACAACACTGACACGAACTGACACTAACATGACACGACACTAAAACACTGACCGCACTGACACTGACATGACACTAACACTACATAAACAAATGACACTAACTAACAAAAATTACACTGTCACTAACACTAACAAAATGACCCACGACACTAACACTGCACTAAACTAACACACACTGACCAAAACCTACACTGACACTAAAAACGACAGACACTAAAATGACACTGAACTGACACTAACACTAAAACCCCCTAACATGACACTAACACTAAACACGACACTAACACTAACAGACACGACACTAACACGACACTAACACAAAAACTAAATGAAAAACTAACCTGACACTGACACTAAAAATAACACTGACACGACACTAAAAACCCAACATACACTGACACTACACTAACACTGACCTGACACTAACACTAACATGACACTGACACTAAAAAACTGAAAATGAAAAAATAAAACTGACATACAATAACACTAACCCACCCACCTGACCCCTAACACTGACATGACACTAACATAAAACCCCCTGACACTGACACTAACATGACATGACACAACACGAACGACCTAAAACTAAACTGACACTAAAATAACACTGACAGAAAAACTAAACATCTACATGACAGACACCCTGACAGACATGGCACTACACTAACACTGACACTGACACTAAAAAACTGACCTACCAACACTGACACTGACACACATTAACACTGACACTGACCTAAACTACACTGACATAAAACTGACATGACCTAAAATAACATAAACACTAAAACACTGACACTACACTAACACGACACTGACACAACACACACTGACATACACTAACACTGACCTACCTACACTAAAATGACACTACACTAACACTGGACACGACAAAACACAAACTGAAAAACTGACACTACACTACATAACATGACATGAATAAAACTGACACTGACAAACCCAAAAAAACTACATGGGCACTGACACTAACACTACACTCACTGACAAAAAAAACACTACACTGAAAAAACTGAACTACACTAACACTAAAAACGACACTGACACTAACACTGACACTAAACACTAAAAACCCAACGGCACTGACACTGACACTACACTAACACTGACACGACAAAACACTGACACTGACATAACACAATAGACATTTAAACTACATGACACAAACTAACACGACACTAACACTGACACTACACTAAAACTAAAACCCGAAATGACACAAACTGACACTTCACTGGGCACTACACTGACATGACACTAACATGACACTGACACGACATAACACGACACTGACACTAACCTAACAGACACTGACACTAACACTGCACTGACACTACCTAAATAAAACGCACTAACACTAAAGACACTGACACTAACACCCTGGGGCACGACACAAAAAACTGACAAAATGACACTGACAAAAACCCAAAAAAAACTGACACTAAAAATCAACTAAAACACTAACACGACATGACACTAACACTGACATAAAACTAAACTAAAACAAAACACAACACTGACACTACCTGCACTGACACTAAAACTAAAACTGACATGACCCCCTAACACGACACTGACACTGACACTAAACTAAACTGACCTAAAAAAACTACCTACACTGACACTGAAACCCCAAAACACTGACACTGACACTAACAGAACTGACACTACACACACGACAACGACACAAAACTGACCTAAACCCGACACAACTAAAACTGCACTACACAAAAACTAACCCCCCCCCCTGACCGACACTAACGACGACACTGACAAAACACTAAAAACTGACACTGACTCCACTGACACTGACACTAAACACTAACACTGACACTACATGACATGACATAAAACTACACTGACATGAAAAACAAAAACACCTGCAGAAAAATATGACAAACTGAAAACAAATTGAAAATGACAAACCCCGTTTCCCCCACTTTAAAACACTGGCACCCACAAACAAAAAAATAATAATTAAATAAATTTATAAAATAATATAATAAATAATAATAATAAAAAATAAAAACACTGGGGAAAAAAAAAAATACCTGGAAAAATAACACTTTTTAACTTAAAAAAATTTAATGAACTGGGAAAATAAAAAAAGCCGGGACCCGACCCCAAACCAACATTACAAACACTACATGAATAAAAACCTTTTGAACACCTTTTTTACAATGAACGAACCCCAAAGGGGGCAAAATGGCTTTTAACACGACCCTGAAAAGAAAAAAATCTAACAATGGAACCCCTAATTACCTTGAAAAATGGGAAGAAGGTTTTCCAAAAAATGAAAGGGGCACTGACATTTTGCCACACACGCTTTAACTGGGGGGTGAAACTAAAATTTTTTAAATAAAAATTTTTTTGGGAAAATTTTTTCAATAAATGAAAAAAAGAAAATAAAAAACCAAACTGAAAATGAAACCCCAACCACTAACAACCGACCACACACACCCCAAACAACACAAAACCACAACACACACAACACTAACCCAACACACACAAAACACAAAAACCAACACCCAAATAAAACAAAACACCCAAAAACCCCCGAAACAAAACACAAACAAAAAAAAAAACAAACCCCCCCCACAAAACACCCACTCACCACCCAACCCCCAAACAAAAAAAAAAAAAAAAAAAAAAAAAAAAAAAAAAAATAATACAACAAGAAACACAAAACCACAAAAAAACCCCAACAAACAAAACCCCAACAAACCCCAAAAAAAAAACCCAAAACCACCCCAACCCCCCCCCCCCCCCCAAAAAACCCACACAACACACACACACCCACACACACACACACACACACCACACATACCAACACACACACACACACCACACACACACACACACACACACACACACACCACCCACATCACCACTACACACACACCACACACACACCACAACACACACCCACACCACACACACACCCCCACACCCCCCCCACACACACACACACCACAACACACACACCACACACCACACACACACACCACACCACCACACACACCACACAACACACACACACCACACACCCCACACACCCCACACACACAAACACACACACACCCACACACACACAACACACACACACACACCACACCACACACACACACACACACCACACACCCCACACACCACACACACACAACACAACACACACACCACCCACACACCCCACACACACACACACACACACACACACACACACCACACACAACACACACACAACACACACACACACATACAACACACACACACACACACACACACCACAAACACACACACCACACACACACACCACACACACACACACACACACACACACACACCCACACACAACACCACCCACACACACCACACACACACACACACACACACAACACAAACAACACACCACACACACTCACAACACCACAAACACACACACACACACACACACACACACACACACACACACACACAACAAACACCACCACACCCCAACACACACTCACACCACACACACAACAACACACACACCACCAAACAACACAAACACACACACCACTAGAGTGCCACTTTCCCTTTTTCCAATTTGGTGTGGACCAGCGAACATGAATGGAGGCTTGATGGTCCGGCTATGAACACAGTTTCTCCTTCCCACCTCTCTGTCCTCTCTCTCTCTCTTCTCTCTTTCTCTCTCTCTCTCTCTGTTTCTCTGTCCTGTCGTCTGTCTGTTTCTGTCTCTGTCTCTGCCCTCTCTGTTCTCTTTTTTTTTTTTTTTTTTTCACAGGGTTTGGAGGTTTAAAGGGATTCTCTTCTCTTCTCCCCTCCCCTCTCTTCTCCCCTTTTCCCTCTCTTCTTCTCTCTCTCCCCTCTCTTTCTCTCCTCTCTCCTCTCTTTTCCCCTTCCCTCTCTTTTCTCTCTTCCCTCTCTTTTCTTCTCTTTCTCTCCTCCCCTTCTTCTAATGTTTTGTTTTTAATAGGACTAGATCCTATTTATTCATTATTTTTATTATTATTATTATTATTTTTTTTATTATTATAATTATTATTATTATTATTATTATTATTATTATTTATACTCATTATTATTTTTATTATAGTAGTAGCAGTAGTAAAGGTGGCGGAGCAATAGTAGTAGTAGTAGCATTGTAAAGTGTTAAACCCGTAGGGAACTTACAGCACGGGGGGGGGGGGGAAGAAGGGAAGCGTCTGCCTCGATCCACCCAAGTTCCTTAAATCAAGACCCTTTACGGCATTCAAGAAAAGCTGAATCCGAGGGTTGTCATCCCCGCCCAGGAGACTTCTGCTGTCTCTCTATTCCCTCCGGGAGACTGTCTGCTGTCTCTCAGTTCCCGTCCGGGAGCTGTCTCTGTCTCTTAGTTCCCGTCCGGAGACTGTCTGCTGTCTTCTATTCCCCCGCCCAGGAGACTGTTGCTTCTCTCTATTCCCCCCAGGAGACTGTCTGCTTCTTCTAGTTCCCGTCCAGGAGACTGTCTGCTGTCTCTCTAGTTCCCGTCCAGGAGACTGTCTGCTGTCTCTCTAGTTCCCGTCCAGGAGACTGTCTGCTGTCTCTCTAGTTCCCGTCCAAGAGACTGTCTACTGTCTCTCTGGTTCCCGTCCAAGAGACTGTCTGCTGTCTCTCTGGTTCCCGTCCAAGAGACTGTCTGCTGTCTCTCTAGTTCCCGTCCAAGAGACTGTCTGCTGTCTCTCTAGTTCCCGTCCAAGAGACTGTCTACTGTCTCTCTGGTTCCCGTCCAAGAGACTGTCCTGTTTGTTTTCTCTGGTTCCCGTCCAAGAACTGTCCTGCTGTCTCTCTGTTCCCGTCCAGGAGACTGTCTGCGTCTCTCTGGTTCCCGTCCAAGAGACTGTCTGCTGTCTCTCTAGTTCCCGTCCAAGAGACTGTCTGCTGTCTCTCTGGTTCCCGTCAAGAGACTGTCTGCTGTTCTCTCTAGTTCCCGCCCAAAGAGACTGCCCTGCTGTCTCTCAAGTTCCCGTCCAGGAGACTGTCTGCTGTCTTTCAAGTTCCCGTCCAAGAGACGTCTGCTGTCCTTTTGGTTCCCGTCCAAGAGACTGTCTGCTGTCTCTCTGGTTCCCGTCCAAGAAAAACTGTCTGCTGTCTTTTCTAGTTCCCGTCCAAGAGACTGTCTGCTGTCTCTCTGGTTCCCGTCCAAGAGACTGTCTGCTGTCTCTCTAGTTCCCGCCCCAAGAGACTTCCTGCTGTCTCTCTGGTTCCCGTCCAAGAGACGGGTCTGCTGCCCTCTCTGGTTCCCGTCCAAGAGACTGTCTGCTGTCTCTCTAGTTCCCGTCCAGGAGACTGTCTGCGTCTCTCTAGTTCCCGTCCAGGAGACTGTCTGCTGTCTCTCTAGTTCCCGTCCAAGAGAACTGTCTACTGTCTCTCTGGTTCCCGCCCCAAGAGACTGTCTGCTGTCTCTCGGGTTTTCCCGTCCAAGAGACTGTCTCCCTGTCCTCTCTAGTTCCCGTCCAAGAGACTGTCTGCTGTCTCTCTAGTTCCCGTCCAAGAGACTGCCCTACTGTCTCTCTGGTTCCCGTCCCAAGAACTGTCTGCTGTCTCTCTGGTTTCCCGTCCAAGAGACGTCTGCTTCTCTCTAGTTTCCCGTCCAGGAGACTGTCTCTGTCCTCTCTGGTTTCCGTCCAAGAGACTGTCTGCGGGTCTCTCTATTCCCGTCCAAGAGACTGTCTGCTGTCTCTCTGGTTCCCGTCAAAGAGACTGTCTGCTGTCTCTCTATTCCCCGCCCAAGAGACAGTCTGCTGTCTCTCTAGTTCCCGTCCAGGAGACTGTCTGCTGTCTTTCTAGTTCCCGTCCAAGAGACTGTCTGCTGTCTCTCTGGTTCCCGTCCAAGAGACTGTCTGCTGTTTTCTCTGGTTCCCGTCCAAGAGACTGTCTGCTGTCTCTCTAGTTCCCGTCCAAGAGACTGTCTGCTGTCTCTCTGGTTCCCGTCCAAGAGACTGTCTGCTGTCTCTCTAGTTCCCGTCCAAGAGACTGTCTGCTGTCTCTCTGGTTCCCGCCCAAAAGAGACTGTCTGCTGTCTCTCTCTAGTTCCCGTCCAAGAGACTGTCTGCTGTCTCTCTGGTTCCCGTCCAAGAGACTGTCTGCTGTCTCTCTGGTTCCCGTCCAAGAGACTGTCTGCTGTCTCTCTAGTTCCCGTCCAAGAGATTGTCTGCTGTCTCTCTGGTTCCCGTCCAAGAGACTGTCTGCTGTCTCTCTAGTTCCCGTCCAAGATCTGTGTGCTGTCTCTCTAGTTCCCGTCCAAGAGACTGTCTGCTGTCTCTCTAGTTCCCGTCCAAGAGACTGTCTGCTGTCTCTCTAGTTCCCGTCCAAGAGACTGTCTGCTGTCTCTCTGGTTCCCGTCCAAGAGACTGTCTGCTGTCTCTCTAGTTCCCGTCCCAAGAGACGCCCTGCTGTTTTCACTGGTTCCCGTCCAAGAGACTGTCTGCTGTCTCCCCTAGTTCCCGTCCAAGAGACTGTCTGCTGTTCTCTAGTTCCGTCCAGGAGACTGTCTGCTGTCTCTCTAGTTCCGTCCAAGAGACTGTCTGCTGTCTCCTATATCCGTCCAAGAGACTGTCTACGGGTCTCTCTGGTTCCCGTCCAAGAGACTGTCTGCTGTCTCTCTAGTTCCCGTCCAAGAGACTGTCTGCTGTCTCTCTGGTTCCCGTCCAAGAGACTGTCTGCTGTCTCTCTAGTTCCCGTCCAAGAGACTGTCTGCTGTCTCTCTGGTTCCCGTCCAAGAGACTGTCTGCTGTCTCTCTAGTTCCCGTCCAAGAGACTGTCTGCTGTCTCTCTAGTTCCCGTCCAGGAGACTGTCTGCTGTCTCTCTAGTTCCCGTCCAAGAGACTGTCTGCTGTCTCTCTAGTTCCCGTCCAAGAGACTGTCTGCTGTTTCTGGTTCCCGTCCAAGAGACTGTTTTGCTGTCTCCTAGTTCCCGTCCAAGAGACTGTTCTGCTGTCTCTCTATTTCCCGTCCAAGAGACTGTCTGCTGTCTCTCTAGTTCCCGTCCAAGAGACTGTCTGCTGTTTCTGGTTCCCGTCCAAGAGACTGTCTGCTGTCTCTCTAGTTCCCGTCCAAGAGACTGTCTGCTGTCTCTCTAGTTCCCGTCCAAGAGACTGTCTGCTGTCTCTCTAGTTCCCGTCCAAGAGACTGTCTGCTGTCTCTCTAGTTCCCGTCAAGAGACTGTCTGCTGTCTCTCTATTTTCCCCGTCCAGGAGATTTACTGATGCTAAAATACCAGGTCACTACTTAACACTTCAGAAGAAGCTTCGGGGCGTGTCGAAAACCATACAACCTTTCCAGGAGAGGGCTACGGGCGTGTCCACCACCACTAAAAACCTTCCAGGAGAGGCAAACGGGCGTGTCCACCACCACTAAAAACCTTCCAGGAAGAGGCTACGGGCGTGTCCACCACCACTACAACCTTCCAGGAGAGGCTACGGGCGTGTCCACCACCACTACAACCTTCCAGGAGAGGCTACGGGCGTGTCCACCACCACTGTCTGCTGTCTCTCTAGTTCCCGTCCAAGAGACTGTCTGCTGTCTCTGGTTCCCGTCCAAGAGACTGTCTGCTGTCTCTCTAGTTCCCGTCCAAGAGACTGTCTGCTGTCTCTCTAGTTCCCGTCCAAGAGACTGTCTGCTGTCTCTCTAGTTCCCGTCCAAGAGACTGTCTGCTGTCTCTCTAGTTCCCGTCCAAGAGACTGTCTGCTGTCTCTCTAGTTCCCGTCCAGGAGATTTACTGATGCTATATACCAGGTCACTACTTAACACTTCTAGAAGAAGCTTCAGGCGTGTCCAAAACCAGTACAACCTTCCAGGAGAGGGTACGGGCGTGTCCACCACCACTACAACCTTCCAGGAGAGGCTACGGGCGTGTCCACCACCACTACAACCTTCCAGGAGAGGCTACGGGCGTGTCCACCACCACTACAACCTTCCAGGAGAGGCTACGGGCGTGTCCACCACCAGTACAACCTTCCATGGGGAAGGCTTACGGGCGTGTCCACCACCAGTACAACCTTCCAGGAGAGGCTACGGGCGTGTCCACCACCACTACAACCTTCCAGGAGAGGCTACGGGAGTATCCACCACCACTACAACTTTCCAGAAGTGGCCACGGGCGCGTCCACCACCACTACAACCTTCCAGAAGAGGCTACGGGAGTATCCACCACCTCTAGAGCCTCACAGGAGAGCCGGGAGACGTGTGTCAGCGCGGCGAAGCACATTCATAACATATTAAACAACAACAATAGCCCCGCACTCGCCCCAGTGACGTTACACTTTAGCTGGTGTCCCGCGGCCTCTCGATTTCCCGCCGTTTTCGCGTTTTTCCTGCGCTCCACCTCGCGCGCGCGCATAAAACAGGCCTAATGCGGCGTAAAATTGTTATGGGCCTTAATGGGGAAGGGGGGAGGGGATCTGATTTGCTCAGTGACCATGAATGGGGGCGAGAACCCATGCAATAGTGGAGAGTTATTTACTGGGATTTTGGAAGGGAGAGACTGTATATTAACCTCACACTCACTCTTGACTGGAGAAGAAACCCGTCAAGCATCAACAGCTGCTGCTGCTGCTGCTGCTGCTGCTGCTGCTGCTTCTGGTGGTGGTGGTGGTGGTGGTGGTGCTGCTGCTGCTGCTGCTGCTGCTTCTGGTGTGGTGGTGGTGGTGGTGGTGCGCTGCTGCTGCTGCGCTGCTTCTGGTGGGGGTGGTGGTGGTGGTGGTGCTTTCTGCTGCTGCTGCTGCT
>NC_069428.1:30878668-30881168 GCF_026875155.1 Cherax quadricarinatus | reverse complement strand
GAGGAGGTAGAAGGAGGGAGATTAGGAACCCTGGTGGCTGGTTTCTCCCTGTTGTAACCTCATTACCTAAACAAGCACCAACGGATTTGGACCGGGAGGTGGACCAGGAGGACCAGGAGGACCAGGAGGACCAGGAGGACCAGGAGGACCAGGAGGACCAGGAGGTGGTGCTAAATATTTATGTATGGTTGAATAGATAGTTCCGTCTATCAGTGTGCACTGGCTGGAGAAGCTGTGGTGCTGCTGCTACTGTTATTCTTGCTGTTACTGCTGCTGTTATTACTGTTGTTTTTGCTGCTGCTGTTATTATTGCTGTTGTTGCTACTGTTCTTACTGTTACTGCTGTTCTTACTGTTACCGTTGCTAGTGGTGTTACTGCTGCATCTGTTACTGCTGTTGTTGCTGGTACTGCTGTTGCTACTGCTGCTGTTATTGCTACTGTTCTTACTACTGTTTCTGGTGTTGCAGCTACTGCTATTCATACTGTTGTTGGAGTTACTGCTGCTGTTACTGCTGTTCTGGCTGATGCTTCTGTTGTTGATACTAATGTTGTTACTGACACTACTGTTGATGTTCTTACTGTTACTGCTGCTGTGACTGCTGTTGCTACTGTTTTGAGTACTGTTACTATTATTGCTGCTCCTGTTGGCACTGTTGCTGTTATTGCTGTGGCTGTTGTTGCTTTTACTGCTGCTGTTTGTTAGTGCCGTTACTCCAGTTCCTGTCGATGCTGTTACTGTTACTGATGGGCTGTTTCTGCTGTTCCCATTGCTTCAGCTGTTCGTTATATCGTTGTTTCTACTACTGCTGTTACTGCTGATGTTTTCTACTGTTGCTGTTAATGCTGTAACTGTTGCTACTGTTGAGGTTGCTGTTAATGCTGTAACTGTTGCTACTGTTGATGTTGCTGTTAATGCTGTAACTGTTGCTACTGTTGATGTTGCTGTTAATGCTGTAACTGTTGCTACTGTTGATGTTGCTGTTAATGCTGTAACTGTTGCTACTGTTGATGTTGCTGTTAATGCTGTAACTGTTGCTAATGTTGATGTTACTGTTAATGTTGTAACTGTTGCTACTGTTGATGTTACTGTTAATGTTGTAACTGTTGCTACTGTTGATGTTACTGTTAATGTAACTGTTGCTACTGTTGATGTTACTGTTAATGCTGTAACTGTTGCTACTGTTGATGTTACTGTTAATGTTGTAACTGTTGCTACTGTTGATGTTACTGTTAATGCTGTAACTGTTGCTACTGTTGATGTTACTGTTAATGCTGTAACTGTTGCTACTGTTGATGTTACTGTTAATGTTGTAACTGTTGCTACTGTTGATGTTACTGTTAATGCTGTAACTGTTGCTACTGTTGATGTTACTGTTCACAATACTTCTGCTGTTACTGCTGTTGCCTGTAATTTAGCTGTTTGCTGAATTGGACACATGTGGAATACCTTTATTGAGGGATACCTGAAGCTAGGAGAGAGGAATACCTGAAGCCAGGAGAGAGGAATACCTGAAGCCAGGAGAGAGGAATACCTGAAGCCGGAAAAAATATACCTAAAGCCAGGGAGAAAGATACCTGAAACCCTAGGAGAGGGATACCTGAAGCCTGGGAGAGGCATACGTGAAGTAGGGGAAAAGGAATACTTGAAGCCAGGGGCGAGGGATACCTAAACCCCAAGAGAGGAATACCTGAATCAAGGGAAAAGGGATACCTGAAGCCGGGGGAGAGGGATAACTCAAGCCAGAGGAGAGGGATACCTGAAGCCTGGGAGAGGGATACCTGAAGCCGGGGAGAGGAATACCTGAAGCCGGGAGAGAGATACCTGAAGCCGAGGATAGAGAATTAGAGGTAAGAGGAGGTGAGGGTATTAATGGAGGGATGACGGTGGTGGGAGGTCAACCTGACAGAGGTGAGAGGTCACCACAAATCCACCAGAGGTGAGGCAGGTTGCCCAGAATATACCTCCCATCTCCCCTCCACCCAGCACCTAGAACCCTCCACCCAGCACCAAGAATCCCTCCACCCAGCACCTAGAACCCTCCACCCAGCACCTAGAACCCTCCAACCAGCACCTAGAATCCTCCACCCAGCACCTAGAACCCTCCAACCAGCACCAAGAACCCTCCACCCAGCACCTAGAACCCTCCACACAGCACTAGAACCCTCCAACCAGCACCTAGAACCCTCCAACCAGCACCTAGAACCCTCCACCCAGCACCTAGAACCCTCCACCCAGCACCAAGAACCCTCCACCCAGCACCTAGAACCCTCCACCCAGCACCTAGAACCCTCCAACCAGCACCTAGAATCCTCCAACCAGCACCTAGAAACCCTCCACCCAGCACCTAGAACCCTCCACCCAGTACCAGAACCCTCCACCCAACACCTAGAACCCTCCACCCAGCACCTAGGCAAACACACACACACACACACACACACACACACACACACACACTGAACTTGCCTTCATTTCCACAATTTACAGGTTCACACTCTCAC
>NC_069428.1:30806168-30873668 GCF_026875155.1 Cherax quadricarinatus | reverse complement strand
TAGTTTTAAGAAGAGGTATGACAAAGCTCAGGAAGCAGAGAGAGAGAGGATCCAGTAGCGATCAGTGAAGAGGCGGGGCCAGGAGCTGAGTCTCGACCCCTGCAACCACAATTAGGTGAGTACAATTAGGTGAGTACATACACACATACACACACACACACACACAGAGTGAAGAGGCGGAGCCAGGAGTTATGACTCGATTCCTGCAACCACATATAGGTGAGTACACACACACACACACAGTAAAATAGAGAAGAATCAAAATGTGATACTTAGATACAGACGGATTAACCAAGCAATGTGAAGTCATGAGAGGAAGAAGAAGAGAGGACGAAGAAAATGATATATTAGTTGGAGTGGAGAGGAAACTGCAAGAAATGCTAACACGTGCGGTATTCCCCGAGGGCGATCAAATAATGAGAGAAGAGAGGGAAAAGACAGGAGTAATGGTGATGGTCAGAAACCACAGGAGTTTTGATAAATTAGGAAATATGGATATAGGGGATTTCAGGGAGGATATACTGTTGCAGGTTGTGTAGTGTCTGGAGAGATGAAAGCAACGGTGGCAGTCATATATTGCACAGACTGGACAATACGGAGGCCAGTCCGAATACCTGGACAATGATTAACATGCTGGAGACAGTAGGAAAGGGAGAGAGAGAGAGAGAGAGAGAGAGAGAGAGAGAGAGAGAGAGAGAGAGAGAGAGAGAGAGAGAGAGAGAAAGCATGAAGGAACAACGCTAAAGTCTTAGCACGGGGAGCTTTCAACGCTTAACTGCTAGCACTGTACTGGGGGATTTCAAGCACCAAAAGACTGACTGGGAAAACTTGGACCTCCCAGGAAGACCAGAAACATGCTGAGTAAAATTTATGGAGGCAGTAACGAAGAATTTTCAGCCGGAAGCAAGAAGAGTGAGAGGGAGACATGAGCCAGCCAGACTCCATCTGATTTTCATACAACACGAACATTACCTGGCTCACGTTTCTTACAAGGAAGAACTAGTTGACAGCGATCATGTAGTGTTAAGTCTGACTTTCTTGGGTTATCTTAAGTAATCTACACATATGCTACCATGTATGATAATTTATGTAAGTGTATGTGTACCTGTCCCTGAGTAAACTGACTTAGTTCCCCGTATAAACAAAAGCGGAAAAAGAAATGGAAGCGAGCAAGAGTAAGTGGGATTACGGAAGAGAAGACTGAGGTGGAAGAAGAATCTGAGAGAATTGCAATGGAAAGGGAAGTATAAGAGCAAAACTGGACAGGAAAAGATGGAAGTAAATGGTCAAAGTCGGACCGAAACGTCGTCATAAGCTCCTCTCTTCTATGTGCGGGTAATTTGTGTATGGATGTAATGAACAGAGTGCCAAGAAGCAAACAAATAATTTATGTCAAACACGAAGGGAGGAATAACGAAAACAGAGAAAGCCCGTAATTCAATCATGAGCTCAGAGAAGTCAAGGGGACGTGCAAGAGAGTTTGTGAGACAAACACAGTACCAAATCATGATACAGAACACTACAAGGGAAGCAGAAGAGGCAGAAACTATTGCGGAAGAACAAAGAGAGATGACAGACACTTTGACAATGATATTCCGTCACGGGCCAAAACTGAACCAAAGATTCTCTACAGTCACATGTTAAAAAATAGAATACGACTGTGAAGGCCCAAGTGATGATGCTGCAGGAAGGAAGAAAGGAAGAAGGAAGGAAGGAAGGAGACACCGACCAAGAATGACAGACGAGTATGCAGAATTTAACAAAATATTCGAAGAGATATTTAGAGAATCAAGTGGTGATCTAAGTATTGTGAGTCACTGACATAACAACACAGAGTTGGACACTTTTAATACAACAAAAGTTACGAGATTACTAAAGGAGGATGATGTAATAGAGGCAATGGAACTAGACGAGGATGAGAACCCCTGTGTGACCCAGTACCCACTGTGTGACCCAGTAGCGATAGTCTTTAATCATAATAATAATAATAATTTTTATTTTAGCATGATACATGTTTGTACAAAGGGGTATAACAATTGGGTGTACGTGCCAAATGCCCCTTTATATGCAGAGCATCTCTAGCAAACTTAAGGCTAACTTAAGATTAACAAGGCAATAACAGTGTAAAACTGTACATATGGTCAACGACCTGCCAAGTGTATCTCAACAACTACTCTTATTCTCTTTACTAACGACACGACTTTTGTCATCTCTGACACTAATCCAGCCTCAGTCAATGCTATTGTTAATGAAGAGCTCATAGAAATAGCAACCTGGATAATTGTCAATAAACCTACACTGAATATAGACAAAACCTTTCGCAATATGTTTGGAAGTAGAGGAAGTGAGGACGAATTAAACATTATGCTTAACAACATCCTTATTGCTAAACATAATGAGGGAAAATTCCTGGTTTACACCTTGACACTAACCTGAAATTCAACACCCATATCCAACACACAACAAAAGAGTATCTAAAACAGTTGGGATCCTTTCAAAGATACGTTACTATGTACCACAAACCAGCACTACTTACACTATACTATTCATTGATCTACCCCCACCTCACCTATGCAATTTCTGTCTCTGGCTCCACGATGACAAGTCACCTAAAGTCAATAATAACCCAACAAAAAGCTACAGTGAGAATGATCACACAATCCACAACTAGACAACCCTCCTCCCCCCCCCCACTTTTCAAAGAACTAGTCACTATACAAAACATTCACTCGTACTACTGTGCTGACTACATTTACAGAACAATCAGTTTCAATGTAAATCCTGACCTGAAGTTCTGTCTTAACAGTTGCAATAAGACCCATGGACACAATACTAGACACAAAAATCTCTGTGACATTCCCCGTGTCAGGTTAAATCTTTTCAAAAACTTAATACACATAAAAGGACCCAAAATCTGGAACTCTCTGGCAGAAATCTCCAGAACCACTGACTCAGCTAGCATTTTTAAAACCACAATTAGAAAACACCTTATCTCATTAACCTATCCTCGGCCATCATATATAAATATATAAAAAAAAAAGCTATAAATGCATTTGCTTAATATCATGAAAATAGGTAAATCATTATAATCAATATATAAATACTCTCGATATCTGTAATCATCTCAAATGTTATGTTAATCATTCCATTGTGTCTACCTGAGGTTAATAATCAGAACAGTAATTCTTCTATGCCAAACTCATTAAAATCATATAACATGAACTAATGGAATAATCTCACCTCCTGGCGGTATATAGGGCTCCATCCTGTCACTTCAACTCCATATTGTTTCAGACTATGGAATAATACTCGTCTCCAGACTGAGGGACTGACCACCTCAAAACTTCAAGGGTGATGGACTGATTACATCGTCTTCAAGTCTCTTCTGCTTCTATCAACTTTTCTGTACTCGACTGAAGAAGCCTACTGTGTAGGCGAAACGTTTAGAAATAAAGATACCTAACTGTTGCATATGTGTCTTACCTAACATCAATTTTCTCGTATTCTTTGTGAGCAACAAGGCTTCCCTGAGGTACACTAGTATCCAGGGGTCTTGTTGAGGAGGTTGTGTCATTGATCGAGACGTATTGCTTTCTGTTAGTAAGGTATAACTTGATATATGTAAGTGCATGGCCTCTTATACCTTAATGATCAAGCTTGAGGAGTAGGATGCTGTCATCTACTGTATCAAAAGCTTTATTAAGGTTAATAGAGTCCAAGCGGGAATTCGTTTTTTTCCAATGCTGTGTAAAGTAGGTCTAGCATTTTATTATTGCGTCATTTGTGCTTTTGTTTCTCCTGAAGCCAAAGTGGCAGGTGTTAAGGATGCTTTGTGATGTTATGAAGGAGTATATTATTTTCTGTATGAGCTTCTCCATGATTTTGGAAAGTAAAGACAGGTTTGATATTGGCCTCTAACTGTTTACATCCGTCGGGTCACCATCTTTGTGTATTGGTGTTATCCTTGCTACTTTGAGTGATGCCGGGAAAGTGTTGGTTTTCTTGTGATTTGTTAAAGACTAAAGTAGTGGTTGGTGAAAGGATTTGAGCCGCTCGTTTATACAGTAGTGGTGGTACTTGGGTTACATTTCCTGATTTGTTTTTTAGAGACTTACTAATGATGGTAACCTCAGTGGGCTCTGTTGGTGCAAGATAGAGGGATGATGGGAAGTTTCCATGTAGACAGTCATTAGCTCGGGCATTGTTAACTGGAATTTTAGTGGCGAGACTTGATCCTATGGTTGAGAAGAAGTTATTTATCTTGTTAGCTGTATCAGTAGGCCAGAGTTTCGGTTCGTTTGGTTTAGTTAGCACAATATTACTAGTAGTGTTCAGTTTGTGGTGCCCAGGATCTGAGAAAGTATCTTCCAGGTCTTTTTAATAGTTGCTGGACTTTCTGGTTAATTTGGTGAGGACTGACGTATAGTGTTTAATGAATTCTTTACTTATTAAGTCCCTTCTATATTGTTATTCACATTATTGTTCCATATTAATGGATCTCAGGATACTGTTAGTAAGTCATGGGTAAGTTTGTTTTTTATTAGTGATCTGTTGAGTTTTTATGGGACAATGTTTGTTATATGGTCTAGTATGTATTTTGTTTATAAATGTGTCTACCCATCCATTGATACCAACAACATTAGAAAATTCTGTAGGTCATCAACTGAGCTTAGTTCTGCAGTGAAGTTATTTATTGAAGTCTCATCATGGAGTCGAAAAGAGAATTTATTACATTTCATTGGTTGCTGACAAATGTTTGTTTGGAGGAAAGTTGGGTCGTGGTCAGTATTGTTGTCCGTGATTATCCCCGCTTTAAGGGGGGCGAGTATGTTTGTCCATATGTGGTCAATTATGGCCGCACTCGTCTCAGTTAATCTTGTTGGTTTTGTAATCGCTTGTATGAGTAGTGTATTGTTCATGTTGTTAATGAAGTCAGTAACATATTGGTCAACTCTCTGGTCAAGGTTGATGTTGAAGTCTCCTGCTGGTAGTAGGTGCTGTTTATTCATCTGTTTATCTGTAATCAGTATTTTAAGTTTATCGCTGAAGGCTGGGATGTTAATATGAGGCATCCTGTATATTGCCTCAATTGCTATAGAGTTTTTAAAGTTTCTTACAGAGAAGTTTGCAAATACATACTCACTATATTCATTATTGAAAGATATGGTGTTGCTACTTGATAGTTCATTAGAATAATAGATGGTAATACCTCCCTCAGTTTGTTCTGGGCTGTAGTTGTGGGTTGCTGTGTATCCTGGTAGTGCGTAGTTGTTTATTGTGACTTGCTTAAGTCAAGTTTCAATAAGAATAATACAGGGGAAAGTTGTCTTTAATGAATCTCGGAGTGCCAGGACGCCATCATAGTGTTTACTTAGGGATCTAATATTGTAATTCAAAAATATAATATTTCTGTCATTGCTGAGGACAGTTCTGACTTGTGCTGCTGTGTAGTAAATACAGTTAATCTCAGTTAAGTGTTGACTGGGAGTTAGATTATGAAGATTCAGTTCTGGGTCGGTTTCAGCATTGAGCATTTACGATTGACTGATAAATATTTAAATGATTATGATGATGATAGATGACAGAGGGTAATATTACTATCTGCAATAGTGAGTTGGTTGAACAATAATGATGAGAGTGTATATTGTTCCAGCAGATTGTACATACTAATAAACATATAGTGATATAGGAGTAATGAAATATAATGAACGATTAATACTAGATATACCTATAGCACCTAACTGTTATTGTACTAATAACTGCATAAAATAGACAGTAAACAAAAGTGTTATAATCAGCAGCAAATAACTCTGGACAGTGTTGCATTAACTATGTTATAGACTACACACAGTAGTTCAAAATAAAGTAGAGGTTTATACTAACATGGACGTTGAAAGATACAAATATAATTGAAAAAAATAGAAAATAAACTGTAAATTAGTGTTTGAACAACTTTGACAGTTAAACTGCTGTCAGATTACAAATGACAATTAGGTTTTATAGAGAATAATTTCCTAAAAAACTGGAGTTTGATAACAGTCCTGGTGGAAGATGGGCACAAGGAGCATTTTATTCTGACTCAGCATCACTTAGGAAGTTGTTAAGTTCATGTTCAGTAGAAATAAAATATCTCCTTCCTGTTGATTCCTTTTTAATAACAATTTTCCCGTCCCTTGCAAAGCACTGATGGATTTTCCGGTCATGTCGGTTTTTTATATATCTCTCGCCTGCGCTCTAGTGAGTACAAGTCAAGCGCTTCCAGGAGCTTCCAGTAGTTAAGGTGTTTGATGGAACTTATACGTGCAGTAAAGGTTCTCTGTACATTGTCTAGATCTGCAATTTCACCTGCCTTGAATGGGGATGTTAATGTACAGCAGTATTCCAGCCTAGAGAGAACAAGTGATTTAAAAAGGATCATTATTGGCTTAGCATCTGTTGTCTTGAATGTTCTCATTATCCATCCTGTCAGTTTCCTCGCAGATGTGGTGGTGGTTATGATGGTGAAAATGGTGGTGATGGTGGTGATGATGATGGTAGTGGTGACTTTTATTTCCTTAATTTTCCAAACCGGGATAACTGAAATTTGTCCTCAGTGAACATCATACTGTTTTCTGTGGACCAGTGGAAGACTTTGTGTACATCAGCTTGGAGATTTACATTGTCCTTAATAGATGTCACTCACACAGATTCTAGTATCGTCTGCACATGATGATTCGGTGCTGTGGTTTATACTCGTCTGTGTCAGATGTGAGGACGAGGGAAAGAATGAAGGCGACTTACTGTGCCTTGGGGAACACAGATTTCTCTGTGACAGCCTTTGTTTACTGTTACTTTTTGCGTTCTGTTTGTTAAAAAGCTGAAAAATCCATCTTCAAACTTTTCCAGTTATTCCTTTTGCACGCATTTTGTGTGCTATTACACTGGAGTCGCGCTTCTCGAAGGCTTGTACAAAGTCTGTGTATATTACTTCTATATTTTATATGTCTTCCAGGGTATTCAAGATCATGTTGTGGTAATAGTCTAGTGGTTACGAGAGGCAGGAGCGACCTGCTCTAGACCCATATGTTGTCCTGGGTTGTGCAACTGTTCATGACTCACGAAATCGTAATGATAGGATTGCAAACAAACCATAACGCCCAGTGGCTAGCGCGTCGGTCTGGAGTTTTATGACTGATCGCGGGTTCTAACCCCGCCTGTGGTGTGGTTTGTGCAACTGTTGTCAATGTTTGTGTTTAGCGATCATGCTTCTTAAAACACTTTCAAAGACTTTTATAATTTGGAACGTTAGTGTTATCGATCTATAGTTGTTTGTTATTGCCTCGTTGAACCGTTGTGGAGTGGGGATATATCCGTTGTTTTAATAACTGATGACAACCTCGTCTAAGTTCCCTCTCCATACAAAATATAAGACACGTGATAGGTTTTCTTGTTGGAATTTTGGAGGTATTTACTAAGTTCAGAGTCTCTTTCAGGAAGCATTGATTCAGATTTAAGTCTGATTAACGACTCACTGAACACAGAGTCGTACTGAGACTTCAGGAAGGACAGGAGGAGGAGGTGGAGAGGGAGGAGGAGAGGGAGGAGGAGAGGGAGGAGGAGAGGGACGAGGAGAGGGAGGAGGAGAGGGACGAGGAGAGGGAGGAGGAGAGGGACGAGGAGAGGGACGAGGAGAGGGACGAGGAGAGGGACGAGGAGAGGGAGGAGGAGAGGGAGGAGGAGGAGAGGACGAGGGAGAGGGACGAGGAGAGGGAGGAGAGAGGGACGAGGAGAGGGACGAGGAGAGGGACGAGGAGAGGGAGGAGGAGAGGGACGAGGAGAGGGACGAGGAGAGGGACGAGGAGAGGGAGGAGGAGAGGGAGGAGGAGAGGGACGAGGAGAGGGACGAGGAGAGGGACGAGGAGAGGGAGGGAGGGACGGGACAGGAAGGGACGAGGAGAGGGACGAGGAGAGGGACGAGGAGAGGGACGAGGAGAGGGAGGAGGAGAGGGAAGAGGAAATATAAAACAGTTTCCTCTAAGATAGTTATCATTTATACGGTCGTTTATCCCTGCCTGTTATCCCTGCCTGTTATCCCTGCCTATTATCCCTGCCTGTTATCCCTGCCTGTTATCCGTGTCCTTAATCCCTGTTCGTTCTCTTTATCAAGGTTTCTTTGTTGTGTCTCTTATTCTGTCATTCATGTCTCTCCTTCTTTATAATCCATGTCTTTATCCAGTCCTGGCCCCTGGCCCTCTATCTAGTCCTGGCCCCGGGCCCTCTATCCAGTCCTGGCCCCGGGCCCTCTATCTAGTCCTGGCCCCGGGCCCTCTATCTAGTCCTGGCCCCTGGCCCTCTATCTAGTCCTGGCCCCGGGCCCTCTATCCAGTCCTGGCCCCGGGCCCTCTATCCAGTCCTGGCCCCGGGCCCTCTATCTAGTCCTGGCCCCGGGCCCTCTATCTAGTCCTGGCCCCTGGCCCTCTATCTAGTCCTGGCCCCGGGCCCTCTATCTAGTCCTGGCCCCGGGCCCTCTATCTAGTCCTGGCCCCTGGCCCTCTATCTAGTCCTGGCCCCGGGCCCTCTATCTAGTCCTGGCCCCGGGCCCTCTATCTAGTCCTGGCCCCGGGCCCTATATCTAGTCCTGGCCCCGGGCCTTCTATCTAGTCCTGGCCCCGGGCCCTCTATCTAGTCCTGGCCCTGGGCCCTCTATCTAGTCCTGGCCCCGGGCCCCTCTATCTAGTCCTGGCCCCGGGCCCTCTATCTAGTCCTGGCCCCGGGCCCTCTATCTAGTCCTGGCCCCGGGCCCTCTATCTAGTCCTGGCCCCGGGCCCTCTATCTAGTCCTGGCCCCGGGCCCTCTATCTAGTCCTGGCCCCGGGCCCTCTATCTAGTCCTGGCCCCGGGCCCTCTATCTAGTCCTGGCCCCGGGCCCTCTAGTCCTGGCCCCGGGCCCTCTAGTCCTGGCCCCGGGCCCTCTATCCAGTCCTGGCCCCGGGCCCTCTATCTAGTCCTGGCCCCGGGCCCTCTATCCAGTCCTGGCCCCGGGCCCTCTATCCAGTCCTGGCCCCGGGCCCTCTATCCAGTCCTGGCCCCGGGCCCTCTATCCAGTCCTGGCCCCGGGCCCTCTATCTAGTCCTGGCCCGGGGCCCTCAATCCAGTCCTGGCCCCGGGCCCTCTATCCAGTCCTGGCCCCGGGCCCTCTATCCAGTCCTGGCCCCGGGCCCTCTATCCAGTCCTGGCCCCGGGCCCTCTATCCAGTCCTGGCCCCGGGCCCTCTATCCAGTCCTGGCCCAGGGCCCTCTATCTAGTCCTGGCCCCGGGCCCTCTATCTAGTCCTGGCCCCGGGCCCTCTATCTAGTCCTGGCCCCGGGCCCTCTATCTAGTCCTGGCCCCGGGCCCTCTATCCAGTCCTGGCCCCTGGCCCTCTATCTAGTCCTGGCCCCGGGCCCTCTATCTAGTCCTGGCCCCGGGCCCTCTATCTAGTCCTGGCCCCGGGCCCTCTATCTAGTCCTGGCCCCGGGCCCTCTATCCAGTCCTGGCCCCGGGCCCTCTATCTAGTCCTGGCCCCGGGCCCTCTATCAAGTCCTGGCCCCGGGCCCTCTATCTAGTCCTGGCCCCGGGCCCTCTATCTAGTCCTGGCCCCGGGCCCTCTATCTAGTCCTGGCCCCGGGCCCTCTATCTAGTCCTGGCCCCGGGCCCTCTATCTAGTCCTGGCCCCGGGCCCTCTATCTAGTCCTGGCCCCGGGCCCTCTATCTAGTCCTGGCCCCGGCCCTCTATCTAGTCCTGGCCCCGGGTCCTCTATCTAGTCCTGGCCCCCGGGCCCTCTATCCAGTCCTGGCCCCGGGCCCTCTATCTAGTCCTGGCCCCGGGCCCTCTATCCAGTCCTGGCCCCGGGCCCTCTATCCAGTCCTGGCCCCGGGCCCTCTATCCAGTCCTGGCCCCGGGCCCTCTATCCAGTCCTGGCCCCGGGCCATCTATCCAGTCCTGGCCCCGGGCCCTCTATCCAGTCCTGGCCCCAGGCCCTCTATCCAGTCCTGGCCCCGGGCCCTCTATCCAGTCCTGGCCCCGGGCCTTCTATCTAGTCCTGGCCCCGGGCCCTCTATCTAGTCCTGGCCCCGGGCCCTCTATCTAGTCCTGGCCCCGGGCCCTCTATCTAGTCCTGGCCCCGGGCCCTCTATCCAGTCCTGGCCCCGGGCCCTCTATCCAGTCCTGGCCCCGGGCCCTCTATCTAGTCCTGGCCCCGGGCCCTCTATCTAGTCCTGGCCCCGGGCCCTCTATCTAGTCCAGGCCCCGGGCCCTCTATCTAGTCCTGGCCCCGGGCCCTCTATCTAGTCCTGGCCCCGGGCCCTCTATCTAGTCCTGGCCCCGGGCCCTCTATCTAGTCCTGGCCCCGGGCCCTCTATCTAGTCCTGGCCCCGGGCCCTCTATCCAGTCCTGGCCCGGGCCCTCTATCCAGTCCTGGCCCCGGGCCCTCTATCCAGTCCTGGCCCCGGGCCCTCTATCCAGTCCTGGCCCCGGGCCCTCTATCCAGTCCTGGCCCCGGGCCCTCTATCCAGTCCTGGCCCCGGGCCCTCTATCCAGTCCTGGCCCCGGGCCCTCTATCCAGTCCTGGCCCCGGGCCCTCTATCCACTCCTGGCCCCAGGCCCTCTATCCAGTCCTGGCCCCGGGCCCTCTATCCAGTCCTGGCCCGGGCCCTCTATCCAGTCCTGGCCCCGGGCCCTCTATCCAGTCCTGGCCCCGGGCCCTCTATCCAGTCCTGGCCCCGGGCCCTCTATCCAGTCCAGGCCCCGGGCCCTCTATCCAGTCCTGGCCCCGGGCCCTCTATCCAGGCCTAGATCCCTCTATCCTAGCACAGTACCTGTCATCCTAGCAGAGTGTTCTCAATTTATCCCCGTACCCACAACCCTGGGTACCCATTACCCACAACCCGGGGAACCCAGTACCCACAACCCGGAGTACCCAGTACCCACAACCCTGGGTACCCATTACCCACAACCCGTGGTACCCAGTACCCACAACCCGGAGTACCCAGTACCCACAACCCTGGGTACCCAGTGCCCACAACCCTGGGTACCCAGTACCCACAACCCTGGGTACCAGGTACCCACTACCCTGGAGTACCCATTACCCTGGGGTACCCAGTACCCACAACCCTGGGTACCCATTACCCACAACCCGGGGTGCCCAGTACCCACAACCCGGAGTACCCAGTACCCACAACCCTGGGTACCCAGTACCCACAACCCTGGGTACCAGGTACCCACTACCCCTGGAGTACCCATTACCCTGGGGTACCCAGTACCCACAACCCTGGGTACCCATTGCCCACAACCCGGGGTACCCAGTACCCACAACCCGGAGTACCCAGTACCCACAACCCTGGGTACCCAGTACCCACAACCCTGGGTACTAGGTACCCACTACCCTGGAGTACCCATTACCCTGGGGTACCCAGTACCCACAACCCTGGGTACCCAGTACCCACAACCCTGGGTACCCATTACCCACAACCCTGGGTACCCATTGCCCACAACCCGGGGTACCCAGTACCCACAACCCTGGGTACCCATTACCCACAACCCGGGGTACCCAGTACCCAGTACCCACAACCCTGGGTACCCATTACCCACAACCCGGGGTACCCAGTACCCACAACCCGGGGTACCCAGTACCCACAACCCTGGGTGCCCATTACCCACAACCCGGGGTACCCAGTACCCACAACCCGGGGTACCCAGTACCCACAACCCTGGGTGCCCATTACCCACAACCCGGGGTACCCAGTACCCACAACCCTGGGTACCCATTACCAACAACCCGGGGTACCCAGTACCCACAACCCGGAGTACCCATTACCCACAACCCGGGGTACCCAGTGCCCACAACCCGGAGTACCCAGTACCCACAACCCTGGGTACCCAGTACCCACAACCCTGGGTACCCAGTACCCACAACCCTGGGTACCCGGTACCCACTACCCTGGAGTACCCATTACCCTGGGGTACCCACTACCCTGGGGTACCCACTACCCTGGGGTACCCACTACCCTGGGGTACCCACTACCCTGGAGTACCCATTACCCTGGGGTACCCACTACCCTGGGTACCCACTACCCTGGGGTACCCACTACCCTGGGGTACCCATTACCCTGGAGTACCCACTATCCTGGAGTACCCATTACCCTGGGGTACCCACTACCCTGGGGTACCCACTACCCTGGGGTACCCACTACCCTGGAGTACCCATTACCCTGGGGTACCCACTACCCCGGGGTACCCACTACCCTGGGGTACCCACTACCCTGGGGTACCCACTACCCTGGGGTACCCACTACCCTGGGGTACCCACTACCCTGGAGTACCCATTACCCTGGGGTACTCACTACCCTGGGGTACCCACTACCCTGGAGTACCCATTACCCTGGGGTACCCACTACCCTGGGGTACCCACTACCCTGGAGTACCCACTACCCTGGGGTACCCACTACCCTGGAGTACCCACTACCCTGGGGTACCCACTACCCTGGAGTACCCACTACCCTGGGGAACCCACTACCCTGGGGTACCCACTACCCTGGAGTACCCACTACCCTGGGGAACCCACTACCCTGGGGTACCCACTACCCTGGAGTACCCATTGCCCTGGGGTACCCACTACCCTGGGGTACCCACTACCCTGGAGTACCCACTACCCTGGGGAACCCACTACCCTGGGGTACCCACTACCCTGGAGTACCCACTACCCTGGGGTACCCACTACCCTGGGGAAACCACTACCCTGGGGTACCCACTACCCTGGGGTACCCACTACCCTGGGTAGTTACTACGTCACAGTTGGCTGCCCAAATTGTCCTGAAGAATTAATTTGATAATCGTGACGAATTATTGAATTAAAAAGTTCCTCGTGTGATCCTCGACCCACAACAACTGACTCAGTAACTAATGTTGGGCAGGTAGTCTTGAAACCTCATGTTCACACACCGAAGGTGACTGCTGGAGGGGTGAAGGTGACTGGTTGAGGGGTGAAGGTGACTGGTTGAGGAGTGAAGGTGACTGGTCGAAGGGTGAAGGTGACTGGTTGAGGGGTGAAGGTGACTGGTTGAGGGGTGGAGGTGACTTGTTGAGGGTGAAGATGACTGGCTGAGGGGTGAAGGTGACTGGTTGAGGGTGAAGGTGACTGGCTGAGGAGTGAAGGTGACTGGTCGAAGGGTGAAGGTGACTGGTTGAGGGGTGAAGGTGACTGGTTGAGGGTGAAGGTGACTGTTTGAGGGTAAAGATGACTGGTTGAGGGTGAAGGTGACTGGTTGAGGGGTGAAGGTGACTGAGGGTAAGATGACTGGTTGAGGGGTGAAGGTGACTGGTTGAGGGGTGAAGGTGACTGGTTGAGGGGTGGAGGTGACTTGTTGAGGGTGAAGATGACTGGCTGAGGGGTGAAGGTGACTGGTTGAGGGTGAAGGTGACTGGCTGAGGAGTGAAGGTGACTGGTCGAAGGGTGAAGGTGACTGGTTGAGGGGTGAAGGTGACTGGTTGAGGGGTGAAGGTGACTGTTTGAGGGTAAAGATGACTGGTTGAGGGGTGAAGGTGACTGGTTGAGGGGTGAAGGTGACTGTTTGAGGGTAAAGATGATGGTTGAGGGGTGAAGGTGACTGGTTGAGGGGTGAAGGTGACTGGTTGAGGGGTGGAGGTGACTTGTTGAGGGGTGAAGATGACTGGCTGAGGGGTGAAGGTGACTGGTTGAGGGTGAAGGTGACTGGCTGAGGAGTGAAGGTGACTGGTCGAAGGGTGAAGGTGACTGGTTGAGGGTGAAGGTGACTGGTTGAGGAGTGAAGGTGACTGGTCGAAGGGTGAAGGTGACTGGTTGAGGGGTGAAGGTGACTGGTTGAGGGGTGAAGGTGACTGTTTGAGGGTAAAGATGACTGGATGAGGGGTGAAGGTGACTGGTTGAGGGTGAAGGTGACTGGCTGAGGGTGAAGGTGACTGGTTGAGGGTGAAGGTGACTGGTTGAGGGTGAAGGTGACTGGTTAAGGGTGAAGGTGACTGGTTGAAGGGTGAAGGTGACTGGTTGAGGGTGAAGGTGACTGGTTGAGGGTGAAGGTGACTGGCTGAAGGTGCCTAGTAGAGGGGTGAAGGTGACTGGTTGAGGGTGAAAGTGACTGGTTCAGGGTGAAAGTGACTGGCTGAGGGTGAAGGTGACTGGTTGAGGGTGAAGGTGTTTGGTTGAAGGTGAAGGTGACTGGTTGAGGGTGAAGGTGGCTGGTTGAGGGTGAAGGTGACTGGTTGAACGGTGAAGGTGACTGGTTGAGGGTGAATGTGACTAGTTGAGGGTGAAGGTGACTGCCTCCAGTACCTGGTTGCTGCCTCTACCACCTGGTTGCTGCCTCCACCACCTGGTAGCTGCCTCCACCACCTGGTTGCTGCCTCCACCACCTGGTTGCTGCCTGCACCACCTTGTTGCTGCCTCCACCACCTGGTTGCTGCCTCTACCACCTGGTTGCTGCCTCCACCACCTGGTTGCTGCCTCCAGCACCTGGTTGCTGCCTCCAGCACCTGGTTGCTGCCTCCACCACCTGGTTGCTGCCTCCAGCACCTGGTTGCTGCCTCCAGCACCTGGTTGCTGCCTCCAGCACCTGGTTGCTGCCTCCACCACCTGGTTACTGCCTTCGCCACCTGGTTGCTGCCTTCACCACCTGGTTGCTGCCTCCACCACGTGGTTGCTGCCTCAACCACCTGGTTGCTGCCTCCACCACCTGGTTGCTGCCTCCGACACCTGGTTGCTGCCTCCACCACCTGGTTGCTGCCTCCACCACCTGGTTGCTGCCTCCACCACCTGGTTGCTGCTTCCACCACCTGGTTGCTGCCTCCACCACCTGGTTGCTGCCTCCACCACCTGGTTGCTGCCTCCAGCACCTGGTTGCTGCCTCCAGCACCTGGTTGCTGCCTCCAGCACCTGGTTGCTTCCTTCAGCTCCTGGTTGCTGCTTCCACCACCTGGTTGCTGCCTCCACCACCTGGTTGCTGCCTCCACCACCTGGTTGCTGCCTCCACCACCTGGTTGCTGCTTCCACCACCTGGTTGCTGCCTCCACCACCTGGTTGTGCGCTCCACCACCTGGTTGCTGCCTCCAGCACCTGGTTGCTGCCTCCAGCACCTGGTTGCTGCCTCCAGCACCTGGTTGCTGCCTCCACCACCTGGTTGCTGCTTCCACCACCTGGTTGCTGCCTCCGCCACCTGGTTGCTGCCTAAAGCACCTGGTTGCTGCCTCCAGCACCTGGTTGCTGCCTCCATCACCTGGTTGCTGCCTCTAGCACCTGGTTGCTGCCTCCACCATCTGGTTGCTGCCTCCACCACCTGGTTGCTGCCTCCATCACCTGGTTGCTGCCTCTAGCACCTGGTTGCTGCCTCCATCACCTGGTTGCTGCCTCCATCACCTGGTTGCTGCCTAAAGCACCTGGTTGCTGCCTCCAGCACCTGGTTGCTGCCTCCATCACCTGGTTGCTGCCTCTAGCCCTGGTTGCTGCCTCCATCACCTGGTTGCTGCCTCCATCACCTGGTTGCTGCCCCTAAAGCACCTGGTTTGCTGCCTCCAGCACCTGGTTGCTGCCTCCATCACCTGGTTGCTGCCTCTAGCACCTGGTTGCTACCTCCACCACCTGGTTGCTGCCTCCACCACCTGGTTGCTGCATCCAGCACCTGGTTGCTGCCTCCACCACCTGGTTGCTGCCTCCAGAACCTGGTTGCTGCCTCCACCACCTGGTTGCTGCCTCCACCACCTGGTTGCTGCCTCCACCACCTGGTTGCTGCCTCCAGCACCTGGTTGCTGCCTCCAGCACCTGGTTGCTGCCTCCAGCACCTGGTTGCTGCCTCCACCACCTGGTTGCTGCCTCCACCACCTGGTTACTGCCTTCGCCACCTGGTTGCTGCCTTCACCACCTGGTTGCTGCCTCCACCACGTGGTTGCTGCCTCCACCACCTGGTTGCTGCCTCCACCACCTGGTTGCTGCCTCCGACACCTGGTTGCTGCCTCCACCACCTGGTTGCTGCCTCAACCACCTGGTTGCTGCCTCCACCACCTGGTTGCTGCCTAAAGCACCTGGTTGCTGCCTCTAGCACCTGGTTGCTGCCTAAAGCACCTGGTTGCTGCCTAAAGCACCTGGTTGCTGCCTCCAGCACCTGGTTGCTGCCTCCACCACCTGGTTGCTGCCTCTAGCACCTGGTTGCTGCCTCCACCACCTGGTTGCTACCTCCACCACCTGGTTGCTGCCTCCACCACCTGGTTGCTGCATCCAGCACCTGGTTGCTGCCTCCACCACCTGGTTGCTGCCTCCAGAACCTGGTTGCTGCCTCCACCACCTGGTTGCTGCCTCCACCACCTGGTTGCTGCCTCCACCACCTGGTTGCTGCCTCCAGCACCTGGTTGCTGCCTCCAACACCTGGTTGCTGCCTCCACCACCTGGTTGCTGCCTAAAGTACCTAGTTGCTGCCTCCAGCACCTGGTTGTTGCCTCCACCACCTGGTTGCTGCCTCCACCAAGTTTTTGCTGCCTCCACCACCTGGTTGCTGCCTCCACCACCTGGTTGCTGCCTCCACCACCTGGTTGCTGCCTCCAGCACCTGGTTGCTGCCTCCAGCACCTGGTTGCTACCTCCAGCACCTGGTTGCTGCCTCCACCACCTGGTTGCTGCCTCCACCACCTGGTTGCTGCCTCCACCACCTGGTTGCTGCCTCCACCACCTGGTTGCTGCCTCCAGAACTTGGTTGCTGCCCCCACCACCTGGTTGCTGCCTCCACCAAGTTTTTGCTGCCTCCAGCACCTGGTTGCTGCCTCCAGCACCTAGTTGCTGCCTTCATCACCTGGTTGCTGCCTCCACCACCTGGTAGCTGCCTCCAACACCTGGTTGCTGCCTCCACCACCTGGTTGCTGCCTCCACCACCTGGTTGCTGCCTCCACCACCTGGTTGCTGCCTCCACCACTTAGTTGCTGCCTCCACCACCTGGTTGCTGCCTCCACCACCTGGTTGCTGCCTCCAGCACCTGGTTGCTGCCTCCAGCACCTGGTTGCTGCCTGCACCACCTGGTTGCTAACTCCAGCACCTGGTTGCTGCCTCCACCACCTGGTTGCTGCCTCCACCACCTGGTTGCTGCCTCCACCACCTGGTTGCTGCCTCCACCACCTGGTTGCTGCCTCCAACACCTGGTTGCTGCCTCCACCACCTGGTTGTTGCCTCCACCACCTGGTTGCTGCCTTCACCACCTGGTTGCTGCCTCCACCACCTGGTTGCTGCCTCCACCAGCTGGTTGCTGCCTCCACCACCTGGTTGCTGCCTCCACCACCTGGTTGCTGCCTCCACCACCTGGTTGCTGCCTCCACCACCTGGTTGCTGCCTCCACCACCTGGATGCTGCCTCCGCCTCCTGGTTGCTGCCTCCACCACCTGGTTGCTGCCTCCACCACCTGGTTGTTGCCTCCACCACCTGGTTGCTGCCTCCACCACCTGGTTGCTGCCTCCATCACCTGGTTGCTGCCTCCACCAAGTGGTTGCTGCCTCCAGCACCTGGTTGCTGCCTCCAGCACCTAGATGCTGCCTCCATCACCTGGTTGCTGCCTGCACCACCTGGTTGCTGCCTCCAACACCTGGTTGCTGCCTCCACCACCTGGTTGCTGCCTCCACCACCTGGTTGCTGCCTTCACCACCTGGTTGCTGCCTCCACCACCTGGTTGCTGCCTCCACCAACTGGTTGCTGCCTCCACCACCTGGTTGCTGCCTCCACCACCTGGTTGTTGCCTCCACCACCTTGTTGCTGCCTCCACCACCTGGTTGCTGCCTCCACCACCTGGTTGCTGCCTCCACCACCTGGTTGCTGCCTCCACCACCTGGTTGCTGCCTCCAGCACCTAGTTGCTGCCTCCAACACCTGGTTGCTGCCTCCAACACCTGGTTGCTGCCTGCACCACCTGGTTGCTGCCTTCACCACCTGGTAGCTGCCTCCAGTACCTGGTTGCTGCCTCCACCACCTGGTTGTTATCTCCACCACCTGGTTGCTGCCTCCATCAACTTGTTGCTGCCTCCAGCACCTGGTTGCTGCCTCCACCACCTGGTTGCTGCCTCCAGCACCTGGTTTCTGCCTCCAGCACCTAGTTGCTGCCTCCACCACCTAGTTGCTGCCTCCATCACCTGGTTGCTGCCTCCACCACCTGGTTGCTGCCTCCAGCACCTGGTTGCTGCCTCCACCACCTGGTTGCTGCCTCCAGCACCTGGCTGCTCCCTCCAGCACCTGGTTGCTCCCTCCAGCACCTGGTTGCTGCCTCCAGCACCTGGTTGCTGCCTCCAGCACCTGGTTGCTGCCTCCACCACCTGGTTGCTGCCTCAACCACCTGCTTGATGCCTCCACCACCTGGTTGCTGCCTCCAGTACCTGGTTGCTGCCTCTACCACCTGGTTGCTGCCTCCACCACCTGGTAGCTGCCTCCACCACCTGGTTGCTGCCTCCACCACCTGGTTGCTGCCTGCACCACCTTGTTGCTGCCTCCACCACCTGGTTGCTGCCTCTACCACCTGGTTGCTGCCTCCACCACCTGGTTGCTGCCTCCACCACCTGGTTGCTGCCTCCGCCACCTGGTTGCTGCCTGCACCACCTGGTTGCTGCCTCCAGCACCTGGTTGCTGCCTGCACCACCTGGTTGCTGCCTCCACCACCTGGTTGCTGCCTGCACCACCTGGTTGCTACCTCCACCACCTGGTTGCTGCCTCCACCACCTGGTTGCTGCCTCCACCACCTGGTTGCTGCCTCCACCACCTGGTTGCTGCTCCACCACCTGGTTGCTGCCTCCGCCACCTGGTTGCTGCCTCCACCACCTGGTTGCTGCCTCCACCACCTGGTTGCTGCCTCCACCACCTGGTTGCTGCCTCCAGCACCTGGTTGCTGCCTCCAGCACCTGGTTGCTGCCTCCAGCACCTGGTTGCTGCCTCCACCACCTGGTTGCTGCCTTCACCACCTGGTTGCTGCCTCCACCACCTGGTTGCTGCCTCCACCACCTGGTTGCTGCCTCCTCCACCTGGTTGCTGCCTCCGACACCTGGTTGCTGCCTCCACCACCTGGTTGCTGCCTCCACCACCTGGTTGCTGCCTCCACCACCTGGTTGCTGCCTCCACCACCTGGTTGCTGCCTCCACCACCTGGTTGCTGCCTCCAGCACCTGGTTGCTGCCTCCACCACCTGGTTGCTGCCTCCAGCACCTGGTTGCTGCCTCCAGCACCTGGTTGCTTCCTTCAGCACCTGGTTGCTGCTTCCACCACCTGGTTGCTGCCTCCGCCACCTGGTTGCTGCCTAAAGCACCTGGTTGCTGCCTCCAGCACCTGGTTGCTGCCTCCACCACCTGGTTGCTGCCTCTAGCACCTGGTTGCTGCCTCCACCACCTGGTTGCTACCTCCACCACCTGGTTGCTGCCTCCACCACCTGGTTGCTGCATCCAGCACCTGGTTGCTGCCTCCACCACCTGGTTGCTGCCTCCAGAACCTGGTTGCTGCCTCCAACACCTGGTTGCTGCCTCCACCACCTGGTTGCTGCCTAAAGTACCTGGTTGCTGCCTCCAGCACCTGGTTGTTGCCTCCACCACCTGGTTGTTGCCTCCAGCACCTGGTTGCTGCCTCCACCACCTGGTTGCTGCCTCCACCACCTGGTTGCTGCCTCCACCACCTGGTTCCTGCCTCCACCACCTGGTTGCTGCCTCCACCACCTGGTTGCTGCCTCCACCACCTGGTTGCTGCCTCCACCACCTGGTTGCTACCTCCAGCACCTGGTTGCTGCCTCCACCACCTGGTTGCTGCCTCCACCACCTGGTTGCTGCCTCCACCACCTGGTAGCTGCCTCCAGTACCTGGTTGCTGCCTCCAGCACCTGGTTGCTGCCTCCAGCACCTGGTTGCTGCCTCCACCACCTGGTTGCTGCCTCCACCACCTGGTTGCTGCCTCCACCACCTGGTTGCTGCCTCCGCCACCTGGTTGCTGCCTCCACCACCTGGTTGCTCCCTCCAGCACCTGGTTGCTGCCTCCAGCACCTGGTTGCTGCCTCCAGCACCTGGTTGCAGCTTCCACCACCTGGTTGCTGCCTGCACCACCTGGTTGCTGCCTGCACCACCTGGTTGTTGCCTCCACCACCTGGTTGCTGCCTCCACCACCTGGTTGCTGCCTCCACCACATGTTTGCTGCCTGCACCACCTGGTTGCTGCCTCCACCACCTGGTTGCTGCCTGCACCACCTGGTTGCTGCCTCCACCACCTGGTTGCTGCCTCCACCACCTGGTTGCTGCCTCCACCACCTGGTTGCTGCCTCCGCCACCTGGTTGCTGCCTCCACCACCTGGTTGCTGCCTCCACCACCTGGTTGCTGCCTGCACCACCTGGTTGCTGCCTGCACCACCTGGTTGCTGCCTCCACCACCTGGTTGCTGCCTCCACCACCTGGTTGCTGCCTCCGCCACCTGGTTGCTGCCTGCACCACCTGGTTGCTGCCTCCACCACCTGGTTGCTGCCTGCACACCTGGTTGCTGCCTCCACCACCTGGTTGCTGCCTGCACCACCTGGTTGCTGCCTCCACCACCTGGTTGCTGCCTCCACCACCTGGTTGCTGCCTCCACCACCTGGTTGCTGCCTCCACCACCTGGTTGCTGCCTCCACCACCTGGTTTGCTGCCTCCGCCACCTGGTTGCTGCCTCCACCACCTGGTTGCTGCCTCCACCACCTGGTTGCTGCCTCCACCACCTGGTTGCTGCCTCCACCACCTGGTTGCTGCCTCCGCCACCTGGTTGCTGCCTCCACCACCTGGTTGCTGCCTCCACCACCTGGTTGCTGCCTCCACCACCTGGTTGCTGCCTCCACCACCTGGTTGCTGCCTCACCACCTGGTTGCTGCCTCCACCACCTGGTTGCTGCCTCCACCACCTGGTTGCTGCCTCCGCCACCTGGTTGCTGCCTCCACCACCTGGTTGCTGCCTCCACCACCTGGTTGCTGCCTCCACCACCTGGTTGCTGCCTCCACCACCTGGTTGCTGCCTCCACCACCTGGTTGCTGCCTCCACCACCTGGTTGCTGCCTCCACCACCTGGTTGCTGCCTCCGCCACCTGGTTGCTGCCTCCACCACCTGGTTGCTGCCTCCACCACCTGGTTGCTGCCTCCACCACCTGGTTGCTGCCTCCACCACCTGGTTGCTGCCTCCGCCACTGGTTGCTGCCTCCACCACCTGGTTGCTGCCTCCACCACCTGGTTGCTGCCTCCACCACCTGGTTGCTGCCTCCACCACCTGGTTGCTGCCTCCACCACCTGGTTGCTGCCTCCGCCACTGGTTGCTGCCTCCACCACCTGGTTGCTGCCTCCACCACCTGGTTGCTGCCTCCCCACCTGGTTGCTGCCTCCGCCACCTGGTTGCTGCCTCCACCACCTGGTTGCTGCCTCCACCACCTGGTTGCTGCCTCCACCATCTGGTTGCTGCCTCCAACACCTGGTTGCTGCCTCCACCACCTGGTTGCTGCCTCCACCACCTGGTTGCTGCCTCCACCACCTGGTTGCTGCCTCCACCACCTGGTTGCTGCCTCCGCCACCTGGTTGCTGCCTCCACCACCTGGTTGCTGCCTCCACCACCTGGTTGCTGCCTCCGCCACCTGGTTGCTGCCTCCACCACCTGGTTGCTGCCTAAAGCACCTGGTTGCTGCCTCCACCACCTGGTTGCTGCCTAAAGCACCTGGTTGCTGCCTCCGCTACTCTGAAACTCCAGTAATTTTTCCTGACATCTTTTTGGCTCTCTTTTTCTGTGCTGTGCTGTGCTGTGCTGTGCTGCACTGTGCTGTGCTGTACGGTGCTGCAATGTGCTGTGCTGTGCTGCACTGTGCTGTGCTGCACTGTGCTGTGCTGTACGGTGCTGCACTGTGCTGTGCTGTGCTGCACTATGCTGTGCTGCACTGTGGTGTGCTGCACTGTGCTGTGCTGTGCTGTGCTCTGCTCTGCTGCACTGTGCTCTGCTGTGCTGTGTTGTGCTGTGCTGTGTTGTGCTGTGCTGCGCTGTGTTGTGCTGTGCTCTGCTGTGCTGCACTGTGGTGTGCCGTGCTGTGCTGCACTGTGCTGTGCTGTGCTGTGCTGCACTGTGCTGTGCCGTGCTGTGCTGCACTGTGCTGTGCTGTGCTGCACTGTGCTGTGCTGTGCTGTGCTGTGCTGTGCTGTGCTGCACTGTGCTGTGCTGTGCTGCACTGTGCTGTGCTGCACTATGCTGTGTTGTGCTGTGCTGCACTGTGCTGTGCTGCACTGTGCTGTGCTGTGCTGTGCTGCACTGTGCTGTGCTGTGCTGCACTGTGCTGTGCTGTGCTGCACTGTGCTGTGCTCTGCTGCACTGTGCTGTGCTGTGCTGCACTCTGCTGTGCTGTGCTGTGCTGCGCTGTGCTATGCTGTGCTGTGCTGTGCTGTGCTGTGCTGCACTGTGCTGTGTTGTGCTGTGCTGTGCTGCACTGTGCTGTCCTGTGCTGCACTGTGCTGTGCTGTGCTGCACTGTGCTGTGCTGTGCTGCACTCTTCTGTGCTGTGCTGTGCTGTGCTGCACTGTGCTGTGCTGTGCTGCACTGTGCTGTGCTATGCTGTGCTGTGCTGCACTGTGCTGTGGTGTGCTGTGCTGTGCTGCACTGTGCTGTGCTGTGCTGCACTGTGCTGTGCTATGCTGTGCTGTGCTGCACTGTGCTGTGCTGTGCTGCACTGTGCCGCTGTGTGTTGTGCTGCACTGTACTGTGCTCTGCTGTGCTGCACTGTGCTCTGCTGCACTGTGCTCTGCTGTGCTGCACTGTGCTCTGCTGCACTGTGCTCTGCTGTTCTCTGCTCTGCTGTGCTGTGCTGCACTGTGCTGTGCTGTGCTGTGCTATGTTGTGCTGCAATGTGCTGTGCTGTGTTGCACTGTGCTGTGCTGTGCTGTGCTGTGCTGCACTGTGCCGTTGTGTGCTGTGCTGCACTGTGCTGTGCTGTGCTGCACCGTGCTGTTCTGTGCTACACTGTGCTGTGCTGCATTGTGCTATGCTGTGCTGTGCTGTGCTGTGCTGCACTCTGCTGTGCTGTGCTGTGCTGCACTGTGGTGTGCTGTGCTGTACTGCGCTGTGCTATGCTGTGCTGTGCTGCACTGTGCTGTGCTGTGTTGCACTGTGCTGTGCTGTGCTGCACTGTGCTGTGCTGTGTTGCACTGTGCTGTGCTGTGCTGTGCTGCACTGTGCTGTGCTGTGCTGTGCTGCACTGTGCTGTGCTGTGCTGTGCTGCACCGTGCTGTGCTGTGCTACACTGTGCTGTGCTGTGCTGCATTGTGCTATGCTGTGCTGTGCTGTACTCTGCTGTGCTGTGCTGCACTGTGCTGTGCTGCACTGTACTGTGCTACACTGTGCTGTGCTGTACTGTGCTGTGCTGTGCTGCACTGTGCTGTTTTGTGCTGTGCTGTGCTGGACTGTGCTGTGCTGTGCTGTGCTGCACTGTGCTGTGCTGTGCTTTGCTGCACTGTGCTGTGCTGTGCTGTGGTGTGCTGCACTGTGCTGTTCTGTGCTGTGCTGCACTGTGCTGTGCTGTGCTGTACTGTGCTTTGCTGTGCTGTGCTATGCTGCACTGTGCTGTGCTGTGCTGCACTGTGCTGTTTTGTGCTGTGCTGTGCTGGACTGTGCTGTGCTGTGCTGTGCTGCACTGTGCTGTGCTGTGCTTTGCTGCACTGTGCTGTGCTGTGGTGTGCTGCACTGTGCTGTTCTGTGCTGTGCTGCACTGTGCTGTGCTGTGCTGTGCTGTACTGTGCTTTGCTGTGCTGTGCTATGCTGCACTGTGCTGTGCTGTGCTGCACTGTGCTTTGCTGCACTGCGCCGTTGTGTGCTGTGCTGCACTGTGCTGTGCTCTGCTGTGCTGTGCTGCACTGTGCTGTGCTGTGCTGCACTGTGCTGTGCTGTGCAGTTATGTTCTGCACTGTACTGTGCTGTGCTGTGCTGTGCTGTGCTGTGCAGTTATGTTCTGCGCTGTGCTGTGCTGTGCTGTGCTGCACTGTGCTGTGCTGTGCAGTTATGTTCTGCACTGTGCTGTGCTGTGCTGTGCTGTGCTGCACTGTGCTGTGCTCTGCTGTGCTGTGCTCTGCTGTGCTGTGCTGTGCTGTGCTGCACTGTGCTGTGCTGTGCTGTGCTGCACTGTGCTGTGCTGTGCAGTTATGTTCTGCACTGTGCTGTGCTGTGCTGCACTGTGCTGTGCTGCACTGTGCCGTTGTGTGCTGTGCTGCACTGTGCTGTGCTGTGCAGTTATGTTCTGCACTGTGCTGTGCTGTGCTGTGCTGTGCTGTGCTGCACTGTGCTGTGCTGCACTGTGCCGTTGTGTGCTGTGCTGCACTGTGCTGTGCTGTGCTGTGCTGTGCTACACTGTGCTGTGCTGTGTTGTGCTGCACCGTGCTGTGCTGTGCTACAATGTGCTGTGCTGTGCTGTGCTGTGCTGTGCTGTGCTGCATTGTGCCGTTGTGTGCTGTGCTGCATGCACTGTGCTGCACAGTGCCGTGATGTACTCTACGGTGCTGTTGTGTGCTGTGCTGCACTGTTCCATTGTGTGCTGTGCTGTGCTGTGCTGCACTGTGCTGTGCTGCACTGTTCCGTTGTGTGCTGTGCTGTGCTGTGCTGTGCTACACTGTGCTGTGCTGTGCTGTGCTGTGCTGTGCTGTGCTGTGCTGCATTGTGCCGTTGTGTGCTGTGCTGCATGCACTGTGCTGCACAGTGCCGTGCTGTACTCTACGGTGCTGTTGTGTGCTGTGCTGCACTGTGCTGTGCCCGTGTGTCAAGTTAGGTAAGGTTTGTCAGGAAACAGGACAAGTGTTTCCTGACGCGGGTCACTGTCATGTGATGACCTTCATCTGGAGCTTTTGGTCATCTGATCGAGGCCTTCCGCTGGCTTACCCGTCCACTCCTAAAAACCATGATTATGATTATTATTATTGTTGCTGTTGTCTCCAGTAATCTGTCCCTGGTGCTTGGGGGAAGTGCTCTTGATCCGGGGAAATTTGAGCTATTTTCCCTTTCCTCGGATCAAACCTGATTTCCTCCCATTTCCCAGACGCTGTATAGCCCTGATGGTTGTCTCCTGATCTGCTGTCATCTCTTCTTCCCCATCTCCCCAGGTTCCCACGACTCCTCCCCCGGGGTTGGCTCCTTCCCCGTGGGCTGGGACTACCCCCCGAGGGGGTCACCCCCCCCCCAGCCCCCCGTCAATAATAGTTCACTAGTCCGCGCCTAATTTTCCTTCGCTAATTGGCTTGAATTTCACAGTCAATTGTTGTCAATAATCTGACGTTGCTCCCTCCCTCCCTCCCTCTCTCCCTCCCTCTCTCCCTCTCTCTCTCCCTCCTTCCATCCCTGCCTGGCTCCCTCACTCCCTCCATTCTTGGCTCCCTCCCTCTCTGGATATCTCCCTCCCTGGTTCCCTCCCTCCCACCCTGCCTGGTTCCCTCCCACTTTACCTGGTTCCCTCCCTCCCACCCTAAATGATTCCCTCCTCCCACCCTGCCTGGTTCCCTCCCTCCCACCCTGCCTGGTTCCCTCCCACTTTACCTGGTTCCCTCCCTCCCACCCTGCCTGGTTCCCTCCCACTTTACCTGGTTCCCTCCCTCCCACCCTGCCTGGTTCCCTCCCACTTTACCTGGTTCCCTCCCTCCCACCCTGCCTGGTTCCCTCCCACTTTACCTGGTTCCCTCCCTCCCACCCTGCCTGGTTCCCTCCCACTTTACCTGGTTCCCTCCCTCCTTCAGTCAGTGGCTCCTGCCCTCTTTCCCTGGCTCCCTCTCTCTCTCCTTACCTGGCTCCCTCTCTCTCTCCTTACCTGCCTTTCTCTCTCTCTCTCTCCCTACCTGGCTCCCTCTCTCTCTCATTACCTGCCTTCCTCTCTCTCTCTCTCTCCCCTACCTGGCTCCCTCTCTCTCTCCCTACCGGGCTCCCTCTCTCTCTTCCTCCTTACCTGCCTCCCTCTCTCTCCTCCTTACCTGCCTTCTCCTCTCTCTCTCTCTCCCCCTTACCTGGCTCCCTCTCTCTCTCCCTACCGGGCTCCCTCTCTCTCTTCCTCCCTACCTGGCTCCCTTCTCTCTCTCTCTCCCTACCTGGCTCTCTCTCTCTCTCTTCTCCTCTCTCTCTCTCTCTCTCTCTCTCTCTCCTCTCCTCTCTCTCTCTCTCTCTCTCTCTCTCTCTCTCTCTCTCTCTCTCTCCCTCTCTCTCTCTCTCTCCCCTACCTGGCTCCCTCTCTCTCTCCCCCTAACTGACTCCCTCTCTCTCTCCTCCCTACCTAACTCCTCTCTCTCTCTCTCTCCCTACCTGGCTCCCTCTCTCTCACTCTCCCTACCTGGCTCCCTCTCTCTCTCCCTCCCTACCTGGCTACCTCTCTCTCTCTCGCCCCCTACCTGGCTCCCTCTCTCTCTCTCTCTCTATCTGGCTCCCTCTCACTCTAACTATCTGGCTCCCTCTCTCCTCCCTACCTGGCTCCCTCTCTCTCACTCTCCCTACCTGGCTCCTTCTCTCTCACTCTCTCTCTCTCTCTCTCTCTCTACCTGGCTCCCTCTCTCTTTCTCTCCCTACCTGGCTCCCTCTCTCTCTCTCTCCCTACCTGGCTCCCTCTCTCTCTCCCTACCTGGCTCTCTCTCTCTCTCTCCCTACCTGGCTTCCTCTCTCTCTCTCTCTCTCTCTCTCCCTACCTGGCTCCCTCTCTCTCTCTCTCCCTACCTGGCTCCCCCTCTCTCTCTCTCTCTCTCTCTCTCTCTCTCTCTCTCTCTCTCTCTCTCTCTCTCTCTCTCTCTCTCTCTCTCTCTCTCTCTCTCTCTCCTCTCTCCTCTCTCCTCTCTCTCTCTCCCTACCTGGCTCCCTATCTCTCCCTACCTGGCTCCCTCTCTCTCTCTCCCTACCTGGCTCCCTCTCTCTCTCCCTCCCTGGCTCCCTCCCTGGCTCCCTCCCTGGCTCCCTCCCTGGCTCCCTCCCTGGCTCCCTCCCTGGCTACCTCCCTGGCTCCCTCCCTGGCTCCCTCCCTGGCTCCCTCCCTGGCTACCTCCCTGGCTCCCTCCCTGGCTACCTCCCTGGCTCCCTCCCTGGCTCCCTCCCTGGCTCCCTCCCTGGCTCCCTCCCTGGCTCCCTCCCTGGCTACCTCCCTGGCTACCTCCCTGGCTCCCTCCCTGGCTCCCTCCCTGGCTCCCTCCCTGGCTCCCTCCCTGGCTCCCTCCCTGGCTCCCTCCCTGGCTCCCTCCCTGGCTCCCTCCCTGGCTCCCTCCCTTGCTCCCTCCCTGGCTAACTCCCTGGTTCCCTCCCTGGCTACCTCCCTGGCAACCCCCCTGGCTACCTCCCTGGCTCCCTCCCTGGCTACCTCCCTGGTTCCATCCCTGGCTACCTCCCTGGTTCCCTCCCTGGCTACCTCCCTGGCAACCCCCCTGGCTACCTCCCTGGCTACCTCCCTGGTTCCCTCCCTGGCTACCTCCTTGGTTCCCTCCCTGGCTACCTCCCTGGCAACCCCCCTGGCTACCTCCCTGGTTCCCTCCCTGACTACCTCCCTGGTTCCCTCCCTGGCTCCCTCCCTGGCTACCTCCCTCCTCCATCACGGTAACTTAGTCTCATCTCCTGGAAAAACGGAAAAGATGGAAGTTTTAATTGTGACAATGATGGAGGAAGTGGAGGTGGAGGAGAAGGTGGTGGAGGAGGAGGTGGAGGAGAAGGTGGTGGAGGAGGAGGTGGAGGAGAAGGTGGTGGAGGAGGAGGTGGAGGAGAAGGTGGTGGGAGGAGGTGGAGGAGAAGGTGGTGGAGGAGGAGGTGGAGGAGAAGGTGGTGGAGGAGGAGGTGGAGGAGAAGGTGGTGGAGGAGGAGGTGGAGGAGAAGGTGGTGGAGGAGGAGGTGGAGGAGGAGGTGAAGGAGAAGGTGGTGGAGGAGGAGGTGGAGGAGGAGGTGGTGGAGGAGGAGGTGGAGGAGGAGGTGAAGGAGAAGGTGGTGGAGGAGGAGGTGGAGGAGAAGGTGGTGGAGGAGGAGGTGGAGGAGGAGGTGGAGGAGGAGGTGAAGGAGAAGGTGGTGGAGGAGGAGGTGGAGGAGAAGGTGGTGGAGGAGGAGGTGGGAGGAGGAGGTGAAGGAGAAGGTGGTGGAGGAGGAGGTGGAGGAGGAGGTGGTGAAGGAGAAGGTGGTGGAGGAGGAGGTGGAGGAGAAGGTGGTGGAGGAGGAGGTGGAGGAGGAGGTGAAGAAGAAGGTGGTGGAGGAGGAGGTGGAGGAGGAGGTGGTTTAGGAGGAGGTGGAGGAGGAGGTGAAGGAGAAGGTGGTGGAGGAGGAGGTGGAGGAGGAGGTGGAGGAGAAGGTGGTGGAGAGGAGGTGGAGGAGGAGGAGGTGGAGGAGGAGGTGGAGGAGGAGGAGGAGGAGGTGGTGGGGAGGGTGGTGGAGGAGGAGGTGGAAGTAGGAGGAGGTGGTGGAGGAGGTGGTAGAGGAGGAGGTGGAGGAGAAGGAGGTGGTGGAGGAGGTGATGGAGGAGGAGGTGGAGGAGGAGGAGGTGGAGGAGGAGGAGGTGGTTGGAGGAGGAGGAGGAGGAGGTGGAGGAGGAGAAGGTGGAGGAGGAGGAGGAGGAGGTGGTGGAGGAGTAGGTGGAGGAGGAGGAGGTGGAGGAGGAGGAGGAGGAGGAGGAAGTGGAGGAGGAGGAGGAGGGTGGTGGAGGAGGAGGTGGAGGAGGAAGAGAGGTGGAGGAGGAGGAGGTGGAGGAAGGAGGTGGAGGAGGAGGTGGTGGAAGAGGAGGTGGAGGAGGAGGAGGAGGTGGAGGAGGTTGTGGAGGAAGAGGAGGAGGAGGTGGTGGAGGAGGTGGTGGAGGAGGAGGTGGAGTAGGAGGAGGTGGTGGAGGAGGGTGGTAGAGGAGGAGGTGGAGGGAGAAGGAGGTGGTGGAGGAGGTGGTGAAGGAGGAGGTGGAGGAAAGGAGGAGGTGGAGGAGGAGAGGGGTGGTGGAGGAGGAGGAGGTGGAGGAGGAGTAGGTGGAGGTGGAGGAGGAGGTTGTGGAGGAGGAGGTGGAGGAGGAGGAGGTGGAGGAGGAGGAGGTGGAGGAGGTGGTGGAGGAGGAGGTGGAGGAGGAAGAAGAGGTGGAGGAGGAGAAGGAGGTGGGAGAAGGAGGTGGAGGAGGAGGTGGTGGAAGAGGAGGTGGAGGAGGAGGAGGAGGAGGTGGAGGAGGTGGTGGAGGAAGAGGAGGAGGAGGTGGTGGAGGAGGTGGTGGAGTAGGAGGAGGTGGTGGAGGAGGAGGTGGGAGGAGGAGGAGGAGGTGGAGGAGGTGGTGGAGGAAGGAGGAGGAGGAGGTGGTGGAGGAGGTGGTGGAGTAGGAGGAGGTGGTGGAGGAGGAGGTGGAGGAGGAGGAGGTGGAGGAAGAGGAGGTGGAGGAGGAGGAGGTGGAGGAGGAGGAGGAGGTGGTGGAGGAGGAGGTGGAGGAGGAAATGAAGAGGTGGAGGAGGAGAAGGTGGAGGAGAGGAGGAGGAGGAGGTGGTGGAGAGGGAGGTGGAGGAGGAGGAGGTGGAGGAGGAGGTGGTGGAGGAGGAGATGGAGGAGGAAGAAGAGATGGAGGAGGAGAAGGGAGTGGAGGAGGAGGTGGTGGAAGAGGAGGGGGAGGAGGAGGAGGTGGAGAAGGTGGTGGAGGAGGAGGAGGTGGAGGAAGAGGAGGAGGAGGAGGTGGAGGAGGTGGTGGAGGGGGAGAGGAGGTAGAGGAGGAGAGGAAGAACAGGTAGAAGACTAGAAAGAGGAAGAAGAACAGGAGGAAGATTTAGTTACGACATAACTACCCTGTGACGTCACTAATATGTAACGTCACTACTATGTTACGTCGCTATGTGAGTCACTGCTATGTGACGTCACTGCCATGTGTCGTCACTGCCATATGTCGTCACTGCCATGTAACGTCACTACTATATGACTTCACTTCTATGTAATGTCACTGTTACTATGTAACGTCACTACCATGTGACGTAACTACTACTACTACTACTACTACTACTACTACTACTACAAATAATAATAATAATAATAATAATAATAATAATGATAATGATAATAATAATACCGATGTCTAAGACAGTGTACTATACTAGTTACCGTCGTACCAAGTTACTGGTATCAGCAATGTTTGGTATCGTCCACTCTGGAATATTAGCACCGTATCCAGTACTGAGAGGTGCAGCAGCTAAAGACGTGGTCACATGTGGGCGGGACCCACTAGTGGAAGCAGGTCATGACCATATGTTGGGCACCGCCCACGTGTGACCACGTTCTTCAACTTCTGCATCTCACTGTACCTTTCCACTGGCTTCTATATGCAAGGGTCTGTACTCAAGGCTCTATACTCAAGGCTCTATACTCAAAGTTGTGTACTCAAGACTGTATTTCACTGATAAAGCCAGATGTGATGGATCAGAGTCTCTCAGTGAAGGTACCCAGGTGTTAAACATGTCTTAGTCACCACCACTAACACCACCATCACCACCACTAACACCACCATCACCACCACTAACACCACCATCACCACCACAATCACTAACAATACCACCACTACTAACATCACCACCAGTATCACCACTAACACCACCATCACCACCACTAACACCACCATCGCTACCAATATCACCATCGTCACTAGCACCACCACCATCGTCACTAGCACCACCACCACTACTAACACCACCAACATCACCACCAATGTTGTGGTTTTTTTTTTTTCGTAAATACCGGACGCAGCTGTTGGAAAATTATCATTCATTAAATTTTTTATTTACTCACAGTTTTGAGGAGAGATTACACACACACACACACACACACACACACACACACACACCACACATATATATATATATATATATATATATATATATATATATTATATTATATATATATATATTTATATATATATATATATATATATATATATATATATATATATATATATATATATATATATATATATATATATACAGTGGAACCTCTGGTCACGACTATGATTCGTTCCAAAACTGGTCGTGACCCGAAGTTAATTTCCCCATTGGATTATATGTGAATACGATTAATCCGTTCCAGACCCCTACGAACTGTATGTAAATATTGTTTTTCTAATATTTATAAGCAAAAAACAGTTAATTATACCATAGAATGCGCAATGTAATAGTAAACTACAGGTAAAAACCTTGAATAACACTGAGAAAACCTTGAATAACACTGAGAAAACTTTAAATAACAGAGAAAACTAACATTGCACTAGTCCGTTCTAGACCCCTAGGAACCATTCGCTGTAAACAGATTTTTTTAAGTGAACTCCGTTATTTATCGTCCGATTTCTTTCATTTTTGTTGTACGTTAAGAAGCATCTTTCCTCCATACATTGCCCAAGTTTCAATAAGATAGCCCGACAAACAACTGAGAAAAAAATATTTACCCAAAAATCATATATGGCAAACCCTAGCCGGGTACTGGCACTGCGAGAAGTTGTTTATACACTACCTGCTGATAAAACATTGCTAATCCGAATTTATAACAAGGGTCTTTGGTAGGTGTACACAAACAACAGGAAGTGGGGAAAATTGGCATGTACGATAAAAATGGCGTGGAATGTGAAAATTGGCACGGCTTTCTTTGTTCGGGACCCGATTATGTGTCCGTAACCAAATGAAAAAAAATTGTCAATTTTTTGGCAGTGAACCGATTTGTTCGTGTTCGGAAGCGTTCGTGACCAGAGGTTCCACAATATATATATATATATATATATATATATATATATATATATATATATATATATATATATATATATATATATATATATATATATATATATATATATATATATATATATATATATATATATATACATATATATGTATGTTGTGGATTATTCGATCAGTTAAACAAGGCCATCAATTCTTGGAGTAAGTAATATAATTAATATATATTTTGGTGTCAAAAGATTTAACCTCAGCAGTCTGGACTTGTACGTAAGTAAAAAATACTGAAAGTCATTTATAAAAATGCAGGTAGGTGGTAAATATTGTCAAGAAAAAGTGACAATGTGGGAGAGGAAGGAGGAGTAAGGGAGGAGTGAGAAATGAAGAGTGAAGCTGCGACATGTTTCCCATCAGGTTCAATACGTGTTGACTGACCCCCAGTCGACCAAAATATGGAAATTGCTTGACTAGTTTTCAATGTAACTCACGTGAAAGTAATTTTATGGAGGTAATTTGGCCCTCCTGGTGTGTTGACTTGGTACGCTGGTGGAGGAGGAGCTGGTGAAGATAACCTGACAACACAAGCACTGCCCAGACACACTTCTCCATCAACACTCTTCACTCTCCAACACTCCCTCGCCCGACACTCACACTTCTCCATCAACACTCTTCACTCTCCAACACTCCCTCGCCCGACACTCACACTTCTCCATCAACACTCTTCACTCTCCAACACTCCCTCGCCCCGACACTCACACTTCTCCATCAACACTCTTCACTCTCCAACACTCCCTCGCCCCGACACTCACACTTCTCCATCAACACTCTTCACTCTCCAACACTCCCTCGCCCAGACACTCACACTTCTCCATCAACAATCTTCACTCTCCAACACTCCCTCGCCCGACACTCACACTTCTCCATCAACACTCTTCACTCTCCAACACTCCTCGCCCAGACACTCACACTTCTCCATCAACAATCTTCACTCTCCAACACTCCTCTGCCCAGACACTCACACTTCTCCATCAACAATCTTCACTCTCCAACACTCCCTCCTCACACACTTTCACACATTTCTTCAAGTACATTTATTTTTGTTGTTGATTTGTTGACCTTTTTAATTGTTATTTTTTGTTGACTTCCAACCTTTTATTATATATATATATATTATATATTATATATATATATATATATATATATATATATATATATATATATATATATATATATATATTATATATATATATATATATATTATATATTATATATATATATATATATATATATATTATATATATATATATCGATAACATTGCGACTAGCCAAGGACTCGAACCCATGCTGCTTTAGTCCGCTTCATGGTGAGCGAAAACACATGACGCTCTAACACACAGTACCACGCAAGCCTACAAGAATGACGCACCCAGCAGAGCTAGGTGTTTTTCCGTCATCCGAGGACATACGGTGGTGCGGACGCCTGGTGTACTACCCCAACAAGCTGTATTTTATATTATTGTAACCACGAACGAGTAGTACTGATCAATAACAACACTGCGACTAGCCAAGGACTCGAACCCATGGTAGTGCATGGTTGTATATGATTGTTCTCAGGAGTACATAGAAGTACTTTGGAGTACATGGTAGTACCTAGGAGTACATGGTAGTATATGGTTGTACGTGATAGTACATGGCTGTACATGATAGTAAATGGTTGTACGTGGAAGTTCCTAGGAGTACATGGTAGTATTTTGGAGTACATGGTAGTACATGGTTGTACATGGCTATAGATGGTAGTACATGGTAGTATATGATTGTACATGGTAGTATCTGGGAGTACATGGTAGTACCTGGGTGTACATGGTAGTATGTGGTTGCACATGGTAGTACCTGGTAGTACATGGCTTTATATGGTAATACCTGGAAGTACATGGTAGTGCCTGGTGTACATGGTAGTACCTGGGTGTACATGGTAATATATAGTAATATCTGGGAGTACATGGTAGTATCTGGGATTACATGGTAGTGCCTGAGTGTACATGGTAATATATGGTAGTATCTGCGAATGGTAGTACCTGAGAGTACATGGTAGTACGTGGTTGTACATGGTAGTACCTAGTAGTATATGGCTGTATATGGTAGTACCTGGGAGTACATGGTAGTAACTGGGTGTGCATCGTAATATATGGCAGTACCTGGGAGTACATGGTCGTACCTGGGTGAACATGGTAATATATGGTAGTATCTGGGAGTACAGGGTAGTGCATGATTCTACGTGGTTGTACATGGTAGTACCTGGCAGTACATGGTTGTACATGGTAGTACCTGGGTGTACATGGTAGTACACAGTGGTACATGGTTGTACATGGTCGCACACAGTGGTACATGGTAGTACACAGTGGTATATGGTTGTACATGGTAGTACACAGTGGTACAAGGTAGTACACAGTGGTACATGGTAGCACACAGTGGTACATGGTTGTACATGGTAGTACACAGTGGTAAATGGTTGTACTCTGTAATACACAGTGGTACATGACTGTACATGGTAGTACACAGTGGTACATGATTGTACTTTGTAGTACACAGTGGTACATGGTTGTACTTTGTAGTACACAGTGGTACATGGCTGTACATGGTAGTACACAGTTGTACATGGTTGTACTTTGTAGTACACAGTGGTACAAGGTAGTACACAGTGGTACATGGTTGTACATGGTAGTACACAGTGGTACATGGTTGTACATAGTAGTACACAGTGGTACATGGTTGTACATGGTAGTACACAGTGGTACATGGTTGTACATAGTAGTACACAGTGGTACATGGTTGTACATAGTAGTACACAGTGGTACATGGTTGTACATAGTAGTACACAGTGGTACATGGTTGTACATAGTAGTACACAGTGGTACATGGTTGTACATGGTAGTACACAGTGGTACATGGTTGTACATAGTAGTACACAGTGGTACATGGTTGTACATAGTAGTACACAGTGGTACATGGTTGTACATAGTAGTACACAGTGGTACATGGTTGTACATAGTAGTACACAGTGGTACATGGTTGTACATGGTAGTACACAGTGGTACATGGTTGTACATAGTAGTACACAGTGGTACATGGTTGTACATAGTAGTACACAGTGGTACATGGTTGTACATAGTAGTACACAGTGGTACATGGTTGTACATAGTAGTACATGGTTGTACATAGTAGTGCACGGAAAAGACACATAACAGTGTCTATGTACTTAGAATAAGAACTATGACGTGACTTGTGGACGTGTGAGTCGAGGTTAAGACAGTAGACTGACCCAGAGCAAGACTGTCCCAGAGCAAGACTGACCCAGAGCAAGACTGTCCCAGAGCAAGACTGACCCAGAGCAAGACTGACCCAGAGCAAGACTGACCCAGAGCAAGACTGACCAGAGCAAGACTTACCCAGAGCAAGATGACCAGAGCAAGACTGACCAGAGCAGACTGACCCAGAGCAAGACTGACCCAGAGCAAGACTTACCAGAGCAAGACTGACCCAGAGCAAGACTGACCCAGAGCAAGACTGACCCAGAGCAAGACTTACCCAGAGCAAGACTGACCCAGAGCAAGACTTACCCAGAGCAAGACTGACCCAGAGCAAGACTGACCCAGAGCAAGACTGACCCAGAGCAAGACTGACCCAGAGCAAGACTGACCAGAGCAAGACTGACCCAGAGCAAGACTTACCAGAGCAAGACTGACCCAGAGCAAGACTGACCCAGAGCAAGACTGACCCAGAGCAAGACTTACCCAGAGCAAGACTGACCAGAGCAAGACTGACCCAGAGCAAGACTTACCCAGAGCAAGACTGACCCAGAGCAAGACTGACCCAGAGCAAGACTTACCCAGAGCAAGACTTACCCAGAGCAAGACTGACCCAGAGCAAGACTGACCCAGAGCAAGACTGACCCAGAGCAAGACTGACCCAGAGCAAGACTGACCCAGAGCAAGACTTACCCAGAGCAAGACTGACCCAGAGCAAGACTGACCCAGAGCAAGACTGACCAGAGCAAGACTGACCAGAGCAAGACTTACCCAGAGCAAGACTGACCCAGAGCAAGACTTACCCAGAGCAAGACTGACCCAGAGCAAGACTGACCCAGAGCAAGACTGACCCAGAGCAAGACTGACCCAGAGCAAGACTTACCCAGAGCAAGACTGACCCAGAGCAAGACTTACCCAGAGCAAGACTGACCCAGAGCAAGACTGACCCAGAGCAAGACTGACCCAGAGCAAGACTGACCCAGAGCAAGACTGACCAGAGCAAGACTGACCCAGAGCAAGACTGACCCAGAGCAAGACTGACCCAGAGCAAGACTGACCCAGAGCAAGACTGACCCAGAGCAAGACTGACCCAGAGCAAGACTTACCCAGAGCAAGACTGACCCAGAGCAAGACTGACCCAGAGCAAGACTGACCCAGAGCAAGACTGACCCAGAGCAAGACTGACCCAGAGCAAGACTGACCAGAGCAAGACTGACCCAGAGCAAGACTGACCCAGCAAGACTGACCCAGAGCAAGACTGACCCAGAGCAAGACTGACCCAGAGCAAGACTGACCAGAGCAAGACTGACCCAGAGCAAGGACTGACCAGAGCAAGACTGACCCAGAGCAAGACTTACCCAGAGCAAGACTGACCCAGAGCAAGACTGACCCAGAGCAAGACTGACCCAGAGCAAGACTGACCAGAGCAAGACTTACCCAGAGCAAGACTGACCCAGAGCAAGACTTACCCAGAGCAAGACTGACCAGAGCAAGACTGACCAGAGCAAGACTGACCCAGAGCAAGACTGACCCAGAGCAAGACTTACCCAGAGCAAGACTGACCCAGAGCAAGACTTACCCAGAGCAAGACTGACCCAGAGCAAGACTGACCCAGAGCAAGACTGACCCAGAGCAAGACTGACTCAGAGCAAGACTGACCCAGAGCAAGACTGACCCAGAGCAAGACTGACCCAGAGCAAGACTGACCCAGAGCAAGACTGACCCAGAGCAAGACTTACCCAGAGCAAGACTGACCAGAGCAAGACTGACCCAGAGCAAGACTGACCCAGAGCAAGACTGACCCAGAGCAAGACTGACCCAGAGCAACACTGACCCAGACCAAGACTTACCCAGAGCAAGACTGACCAGAGCAAGACTGACCCAGAGCAAGACTGACCCAGAGCAAGACTGACCCAGAGCAAGACTGACCCAGAGCAAGACTGACCCAGAGCAAGACTGACCCAGAGCAAGACTGACCCAGAGCAAGACTGACCCAGAGCAAGACTGACCCAGAGCAAGACTGACCCAGAGCAAGACTTACCCAGAGCAAGACTGACCCAGAGCAAGACTGACCCAGAGCAAGACTGACCCAGAGCAAGGCAGAAATATCATGGTGTCCAAGACTGTGCCAACAAACCGTGTCAACACAGTTCAACAGTGTCAACACCGTTGTCAACAACAGTGTCAACAGTGTCCAACTAACCGGTGTCACACAGTGTCAACCCACAGTGTCAACAAAACCGAGTCAACATCAGTGTCTACAGTGTCAATCACCGGTGTCAACACAGTGTCGAACGTGTCAACACCGGTCAACACCGGGTCCAAACAGTGTCAACACCGAGTCAACACAGTGTCAACATGCAACACCGTTCAACACAGTGTCAACAGTGGTCCAACACCGTGTCTACCACAGTGTCAACAGTGTCAACTCCGTGGTCAACAACCGTGCCAACAACCGTGATAGATACCGTGTCAACACATGTCAGGAAACCGAGTTATACAGTGTCAACGACGGTGTCAACCACGGTGTCACACGTGTCAACACCGTGGTCAAACACAGTGTCAACATTTAGTTGTCAACACCGTGTCAACACAGTGTCAAAAGTGTCAAACATCCGTGTCAACACAGTGTCAACAGTGTCAACACCGGTCAACAAACAGTGTCAACAGTGTCAACACCGGTCAACACAGTGTCAACAGGGTCAACATACCGGCAACACAGTGTCAAACAGTGTCAACACCGGTGTCAACACAGTGTCAAACAGTTGTCAACACCGTGTCAACACAGTGTCAACAGGTCAACAAAACCGTGTCAACACAGTGTCAACAGTGTCCACCACCGTGTCCCAAACACAGTGTCCCAACTATGTCAACACCGTTCAACACAGTGTCAAACAGTGTCAACACTCGTGTCAACACAGGTCAACACAGTGTCAACACACACGTTGTCAACACAGTGTCAACAGTGTCCAACACACGTGTCAAAACCGAGTTAAACACAGTGTCAACACGGTGTTCCCACCCAACACGGTGTCAACACGGTGTCACCTACTTGCTGGGATAGATAAATATTGTCTACAGACTAAGACTGAATGTTATGTTGCCGGATTGCAGGCACAACCTGTTTGTTCAGCAGCCTATCCAAAACAATAATGGCCGCTTGAGTGACCAGTGAAAGGAAGAACAAAACCAAAAACCCCCTTGGTCCAGTGAAGGAAGAACAACACTGACCATGAAGGAAGAACAACACTGACCAGTAAGGAAGAACACAACTGACCAGGAAGGAAAGAACCAACACTCACTGACCAGTGAAGGAGAAACAACACTTGACCAGTGAAGAAGAACCAACTCTGACCGTGAAGAGAGAACAACACTGACCAGTGAGGAGAACAAACACTGACACCTCAGGAAGAACTACACTGACCATGAAAGAAGAACAACACTGACCAGTGCAAGAAGATCAACACTGACCAGTGAAGAAGAACAACACTGTCCATGAAGGAAGTACAACTACTGACCAGTGAAGGAATAACAACACTGACCAGTGAACGGAAGAACTACACGGACTCAGGTGAGGAAGAACACACTGACCATGAAGGAAGAACAACACTGACCATGAGGAAAACAACACTGACATGTGCGGGAAGAACAACACTGTCCAGTGAAGGAAAACACACTGACCAGTGAAGAAGAACAAACACTGACCAGTGAAAAGGAAGAAGTGGGAACAAACACTGACAGTGAAGGAAGAACAACAACTGGAATCATGAAGGAAAAGAACAACACTGAACCAGGTGAAAAGGAAGAAACAACACTGACCAGTGAAGGAAAGAACAACACTGTAAACAGTGAAGGAAGAACAGACACTGACCAGTGAAGGAAGAACAACAACTGACCATGAAGGAAGAACAACACTGACCCAGTGAGGGAAGAACTACACTGACCAATGAGGGAAAGAAACAACACTGACCAATGAGGGAAGAACAACACTGACCAGTGAAGTAAGAACAACTACTACCATTGAAGAAGAACAACACTGACCATGAAGGAAGAACATCACTACGCAGTGAAGAAGAACTACACTGACCAGTGAAGGAAAACAACACTGATCCATGAGGAAAACAACACTGACCATTGAAGGAAGAACAACACTGACAGTGAAGGAAGAACAACACTGACCAGTGAAGGAAGAACAACACTGACCAGATGAGATAGGAAGAACAAACACTGACCAGTGAAGGAAGAACAACACTGAACATTGAGGGGAAGACAACACTGAACATGAAGGAGAACCACACTGAACCAGTGAAGGAAGAACAACACAGACCATGAAGAAGAACCAACACTACCAGTGAAGGAAAAACAAACACACGCATGAAGGAAGAACAACACTGACCCGGGCAAGTGGGGGTGACAGTAGTGTGGGGGGGGCTGGGTGGGGTGTTAGGAATAACAACAACTGACAATGGAGGGAATTACAACACTGACCATGAGAAAACAACCTGACCATGAAGGAAGAACAACACTTGACCAGTGAAGAAGAACAACCACTGACCATGAAGGAAGAACATCACTGACCAGTGTGGGAAGAACAACACTGACCATGAAGGAAGAACTGAGAATCACAGGTAGACCAGTGAAGGACGAACAACACTGACCAGTGACGAAGAACAACACTGACCAATGAGGGAAAACAACAAACTGACGTCCAGTGAAGGAAGAAACGCATACTGACCAGAGAAGAAGAACACACTGACCAGTGAGGGAAGAACAACACTGACCAGTGAAGGAAGAACAACACTGACCAGTGAAGGAAGAACAACACTGACCAGTGAAGGAAGAACAACACTGACCAGTTGAAGGAAGAACATAACACTGCCAGTGAAGGAAGAACAACACTGACCAGTGAGGGAAGAACAACACTGACCAGTGAAGGAAGAACAACACTGACCAGTGAAGGAAGAACAACACTGACCAGTGAAGGAAGAACAACACTGACCAGTGAAGGAAGAACAACACTTCCCAGGAAGGAAGACACCACTGACCAGTGAAGGACGAACAACACTGACCTGAAGGAAAACAACACTGACCAGGTGAAGGAAGAACAACACTGACCATGAGGGAAAGAACACACTGACCAGTAAGAAGAACAACACTGACCATGAAAGGAAGAACAACACGGACCAGTGAAGGAAAAGACAATCACTGACCAGTGAAGGGAAGAACAACACTGACCAGTGAAGGAAGAACAACACTGACCAGTGAAGGAAGAACAACACTGACCAGTGAGGGAAGAACAACACTGACCAGTGAGGGAAGAACAACACTGACCAGTGAAGGAAGAACAACACTGACCAGTGAAGGAAGAACAACACTGACCAGTGAAGGAAGTAAACAACACAGATCATGAAGAAGAAACAACACTGACCAGTAAGGAAAACAACCCACTGACCATTGAGGGAATAACAACCTGACCAGTGAAGGAAGAACAACACTGACCAGTGAGGGAAGAACAACACTGACCAGTGAGGGAAGAACAACACTGACCAGTGAAGGAAGAAACAACACTACCAGTGAAGAAGAACAACACTGGACCAGGTGAGGGAAGAACAACATCTGACCAGTGACGGAAGAACAACACTGACCATGAAGGAAGAACATCACTGACCCATGAAGGACGATACAACACTGACCAGTGAAGGACGAAGCACACTGACCAGTGAAGAAAACAACACTGAACCAGTGAAGGAAGAACACACTGGACCAGTGAAGAAGATCAACACTGACCATTGAAGGAAGAACAACACTGACCAGTGAGGAAGAACAACACTGACCAGTGAGGGAAGAACAACACTGACCAGTGAGGGAAGAACAACACTGACCAGTGAGGGAAGAACAACACTGACCAGTGAGGGAAGAACAACACTGACCAGTGAGGGAAGAACAACACTGACCAGTGAGGGAAGAACAACACTGACCAGTGGAGGTAGAACAACCGGACCAGTGAGGGAAGAAACAACACTGACAGTGGAGGTAAACAACACGGACCAGTGAGGAAGAACAAACACTGACCAGTGAGGGAAGAACAACACTGACCGCATGGAGGTAAATCAACACTGACCAGGTGAGGGAAGAACCAACACGGACCATGGAGGTAGACCAACACCTGACCCTGAGGAAAGACAACACTGACCAGTGAAGGAAGAACAACACTACCATAAGGAAGAACAACACAGACCAGGAAAAAGAAAGAACAACACTGACCATGAGAAGAACAACACTGACCAGTGAGGGGAAAACAACACTGACCAGTGGAGGTAGAACCCCCCATACACTGGGAAAAAACCAGTGAGGAAAGAACAACACTGACCAGTGGGAAGGTAAATCAACACGGACCCGTGAGGAAAGAACAACACTGACCAGTGAAGGAAGAACAACACTGACCAGTGAAGGAAGAACAACACTGACCAGTGAAGGAAGAACAACACTGACCAGTGAGGGAAGAACAACACTGACCAGTGAAGAAGAACAACACTGAGACCAGTGATGGAAGAACAACACTGAACCATGAAGGAAGAACAACAACCACTGACCATGAAAAAACAACACTGACCATGAGGGAAGAACAACACAGACGCATGAAGGAAGAACAACACTGACACAGTGAAGGAAAACAACACTGAACCAGTGAAGGAAAGAACTACACTGAACCATGAAGAAGAACAACAACTGACCATGAAGGAAGAACAACACGGACCCAGTGAAGGAAGACCACACTGACCAGTTGAAAGAAGAAAAACACTTGACCAGTGAAAGAAAACAACACTGAACCAGTGAAGGAAAACAACAGCTGACCAGTGAGGAAGAACAACCCTGCCAGGAAAGAATAAGCAACACTGATCAGTGAAGGAAACAAACACTGACCAGTGAAGAATAACAACACTGATCTGTGAAGGAAAGAACCAACACTGAACACAGTGGAAGGAGAACATCACCTGATCATGAGGGGAAGAGTACAACACTGACCATGATGGAAGAAAACACTGACCAGTGAGGGAAGACAACAACTGTCCAGTGAAGAAGAACAACACTGACCAGAGAAGGAAAGAACAACACGGACCAGTGAAAGAAGGAACAACACTGAAACAGTGAAGAGAATACAACTCTGACGCAGTGAGGGAGAACAACACTACCAGTAAGGGAAGAACAACACGGACCGTGAAGGAAGACCAACAGATCAGTTGAAGAAGAACAAACACTGACCAGTGAAGGAAGAACAACACTGACCAGTGAGAAGAACAACACTTACCATGAGGAAGTACAACACGACCATGAGGGAAGAACAAGCAACTGACGCAGTGGAGGTAGCACAACATGACCAGTGAGGGAAGAACAACACTGACCATAAGGAAAACAACACTAACCAGTGAGGGAAGAAACAACACTGACCAGTGGAGTAGAACAACACTGACCAGTGAGGGAAGAACAAAACACTGACCAGTGGGGGAAGAACTACCTGACCATGAGGAAAACAAACACTGACCATGAAGGTAAGAACAACACTGATCAGTGAGGGACATCAACACTGAGCCCAGTGACGGAAGAACATCACGACCAGTGAAGGAAGAACTGACACTGACCATGAAGGAAGAACAACACTGACCAGTGAAGGAAGAACACAACACTGACCATGAGGAAGAACAACACAGTCCAGTGAGATACAAGAACAACAACACTGAACCAGTTGAGGTAGAACAACACTGACCAGTGAGGTAGAACAACTACTGACCAGTGAAGGAAGAACAACTACTGAACCAGTGAAGTAAGAACAACACTGACCAGGTGAGGGAAGACAACACTGACCCTGAGGAGAAGCAACACTGACCAGTGTAAGGAAGAACAACACTGACCAGTGAGGGACAGAACACACTGACCAGTGAGGAAGACAAACACTTGCCCAGTGAAGGAAGAACTACACTGACCAGTGAATGAAAACAACACTGACCAGTGAAGAAGAACAACACTGAACCAGAAGGAAGAACAACTGAGACCCAGTGAAGGAAGAACAACACTGACCAGTGAAGGAAGGAACAACACTGACCAGACGGAAGAAACAACACTGACCATTAAGGAAGAACCACACTGACCCAGTAGGAAGAACAACACTGACCAGTGAAGGAAAACAACACTGACAGTGAAGGAAAAAACACTGACCATGAAGGAAGAACAACACCGACCAGTGAAGGAAGAACAACACTCCATGAGGGAAGAAACAACACTGACCCAGTGAAGGAAGAACAACACTGACCAGTGAAGGAAGAACAACACTGACCAGTGAAGGAAGAACAACACTGACCAGTGAAGGAAGAACAACACTGACCAGTGAAGGAAGAACAACACTGACCAGTGAGGGAAGAACAACACTGACCAGTGAAGGAAGAACAACACTGACAGTGAGGGAAAATAACACTGACGCATGGAGGGAAAGGAACAACACTGATCAGTGTGGGAAGAACAACAACCAGAATCTCAACCTTAGACAATTGGGTCCAGGAGCTATTTATCAACCACAATATCCCAGGATCTGTAAGCAAACCCCCTCCCAAGAAGTTCATCACTAGAGTAATACCTTCCTTAAATCACTTGAAAAAGCAACTCCTCAGGAAGATATTTCTAGCTTAACTGTTAGTAAAAACTAAGCAGAAGTCTGCTTAGTTAAGTCTGCTTAGTTAAGTCTGCTTAGTTAAGTCTGCTTAGTTTTAAGAACTATAACATATGGTTGATTTAGACATAAGAATTCACAACTGGGGCGTCTACACAGCTAACTGAATTGTTTACCAACCTAATGGCGCTAAAGTTAACTTAGCAACACTGAGCTTAACTTTATGATTATAACTGATTCTGTGTTATCACTGAAGGTTCTTGACTCACAGAATGACTCGAACAACATGCTCGCTGAGAAGCCAGTACACCTAACAAAAAATACGAAATAGGAATTAATTGTACTAATTTCTATGGTTTCCCAGCAGACACTAGATTACTCCTCATAATAAACTTGACAAGATAGCCCAAAAAAGTTCTAAGGTAAAATGTTAGATAAGACCTTGGGTATATCGGTGTCTAGCATTACCAATAATGTTATTAGAGAAGGAAATAATGAAACTGAATGCTATAGGAGTGTAGTTAGAAGTCTGGATAGATCCATCACTCACTATGATAACAAGAGAGTAGATAAATACAAATTTAATGAAGGAACTCTTGCAATGTGAACATTGACTGATGTTGTATAGCTCAGACTTAGGCTTGTTTACAAGTACTGGACTGATTTGTTGTCATAGTAGCCTGACTTAGGCTTGTTACAAGTACTGACTGATGTTGTAGCGTAGCCAGACTTTAGGCTTGTTACAAGTAATTGACTGATGTTGTAGTAGCCAGACTTAGGCTTGGTTACAAGTACTGACTGAGTTGAAGAAGCCCAGACTTAGGCTTGTTTACCAAGTACGACTGATGTTGAAGTAGCCAGACTTAGGCTTGTTTTACAAGTACTGACTGATGTTGTATTAAGCCAGACTTAGGCCTGGATTTACAAGTACTGCCTGATGTTGTAAGTAGTCAAGACTTGCTTGGTTACAAGTACTGACTAGATGTGTAGTGGCCAGACTAGGCTTGGTTACAAGTACTGACTGATGTTGAACTAGCCCGACTTAGGCTTGGTTACAAGTACTGACTGATGTTGTAGTAGCCCAAGACTTAGGCTTTGTTACAATACTAGAACTGATGTTGTAGTAGCCAGGACTTAGGCTTGGTTACAAGGTCTGACAGAAGTTGTAGTACCAGACTTAGGGCTTGGTTACAAGTACTGACTGATGTTTGTAGTAGCCCAGACTTAGGCCTGGTTACAAGTAACTCCTGATGTTGTAGTAGCCAACTTAGGCTTGGTTTACAAGTACTGACGGATGTTGTAGTAGCCAGACTTACTTTGGTTTAAATACCTGACTGATGGTGTAGTGACCATACTAGGCTTTGGTTAACAAGTACCAGGACGGATGTTGTAGTAGCCAGACTTAAGGCCTTGTTACAAGTACTGACTGAATTGTTGTAGTAGCCAGACTTAGGCCTGGTTACAAGTACTGACTGATGTTTGGTAGTACCAGACTTTTAGCTTGGTTAACAAGAACTGACTGATGTTGTAGTGAGCCAGACTTAGACTTTGTTACAAGTACTTGACTGAGTTGTACTAGCAGACTTAGGCTTGGTTACAAGTACTGACGATGTGGTAGTAGCCAGACGTTTCGGCTTTGGTTTACAAGTACTGACTGATGTTGTAAGTTGCCAGACCTTTAGGCTTGGTTACAAGTACTGACTGATTTTGTAAGTAGCCATACTTAGGCTTGGTTACAAGTCACTGACTGATGTTTGTAGTGCCCGACTTAAGCTTGGTTTACAAGTACTGACTGTGTTGGAGTAAGCCAGGACTTAGGCTTGGTTACAAGTAATGACTGATGTGTAGTAGCCAGACTTAGCTTGGTTACAAGTTAACTGACTGATTGTTTAGTAGCCAGACTTAGCTTGGTACAAGTACTGACTGATGTTGTACTAGCCAGCTTAGGCGAGGTGTACAAGTACCTGACTGATTGTAGTATAAGCCAGCTTAGGCTGGTTACAAGTACTGACTGATGTTGTAGTAGCCGACATAGCTTGGTTACAAGAACTGACTGATGTTGTAGTATCCAACTTAGGCTTGGTTACAAGTACTTGACTAATGTTGGTAGTGAGCCAGGCTTAGGCTTGGTTACAAGGTACTGACTGATGTTGTACTAGCCAGACTTAGGCCATGGTTCAAGTACTGACTGATGTTGTAGTTAGCCAGACTTAGCTATGGTTTACAAGTACTGACTGATGTTGTAGTATCCAGGACTTCTCTAGGCTTGGTTACAAGTACTGAACTGATGTTGTAGTAGCCAGACTTAGGCTAGTTACAGTACTCTGACTGATGTTGTAGTAGCCAGACGTTAGGCTTGGTTACAAGTACTGACTGATTTGTAGTAAGCCAGACTTATCTTGGTTACAAGTACTGAATGAAATGTTTGTAGTAGCCAGACTTAGCTTGTTACAACTACTGACATGATGTTGTAGTAGCCAGACTTAGGCTTGTTTACAAGTACTGCCTGATGGTTGTAGTACCAGACTTTAGGCTTGGTTACAATTACTGACTGATGTTGTAAGTAGTCCACTTAGGCTTGTTACAAGTACTATGACTGAGTGTTGTAAGTAGCCAGACTTAGGCTTGGTTACAAGTACTGACTGATGTTTAGGTAGCGAGACTAGGTCTTGGTTACAAGTACTGACTGATGTTGCAGTAGCCAAGACTTAGAGGCTGGTTTACAATAACTGACTGAGTTGTAGTAGCCAGACTTAGCTTGTTACAATACTGACTGAAGTTTGCAGTAGCCAGTCTTAGGCCTTGTTAAAAGTAATGACTGATGTTGAGTAGCCAGACTAGGCTTGGTTACAAGTACTGACTGATGTGTAGTAAGCCAGACTTAGCTTGGTTACAAGTACTGACTGATGTTGTAGTAGCCACGACTTAGGCTTGGTTGACAAGTACTGACTGATGTTGCAGTAGCCAGAGACTTAGGCCTTGTTACAAGTAACTGACTTGATGTTGTGTAGCACCGACTATTAGGCTTGGTTACAAGTACTGACTGATGTGTATACCAGACTGAGTCTTGGTTACAAGTACGACTGAGTGTTGTATTAGACAAGACATAGGCTGTACAACTACTGACTGATGTTGTAGTACCAACTGTAGGCTTGGTTACAAATACTAACTGATGTTGGAGAAGACAGACTTAGCTTGGTTACAAGTACTGACTGAGTTGTAGTACCAGGATTTGAGGCTTGGTTACAATAACTGACAGATTTGTTGTAGTAGCCAGACTTAGCGTGTTACCACGTACTGACGAATGTTGTAGCCAGACTTTTGGCTTGGTTACTAGTACTGACGGATTTGTAAGTCGCCAGACTTAGGCTTGTTGTACAAGTACTGACTGATTTTAAGTAGCCAGACTTAGCTTGGTTACAAGTCATGATTGCTGATGTTGTATAGCCGATTAGGCTTGGTTACAAGTACTGACTGATGTTGTAGTAGCCAGACCTTAGGCCTGGTTTACAATTACTGACTGATTGTTTCGTGCCAGACTAGGCTTGGTTACAAGTACGGACTGGATGTTGTAGAGCCAGATTAGACTTAGGGCCTTTGGTTACAGGATACTGACTGATGTTGTAGTATCCAAACATAGGCTTGGTTACAAGTACAGACTGATGCTGTACTAGTAGCCCGGCTTATGCTAGGTTACAAGTTCTGACTGATGTTGTGTAGGCCAACTTAGCTTGGTTACAAGTACTGACTGATGTTGTCGTAGCCAGACTTAGGCTTTTGTTACAAGTAATGCCTGCATGTTTGTTGTAGCCAGACATAGAGCGTTGGTTACTAGTACTGACTTGATGTTGTAGTAGCCAGACTGAGGCTTGGGACAAGTACTGACTGATTTGGTAGAGCCAGACTTCAGGCTGGGGTACAGTACTGACTGATTTGTAGTGCACACACACACACACACCACACACAGGTTACAATACTGACTGATTTGGTAAGTAGCCAGACTTAAACATCTCGCCGGGCTTACAACAGTACTGACTGATGTTGTAGTAGCCAGCTGAGCTTGGTTACAAGTACTGACTGATGGATTGTAGTAGCCCAGACTTAGCTTGGTTACAAGTACGGACAGATGTTGTAGTAGCGAGACTTAAGGCTTGGTTTACAAGTACTGACTGATGTTCAGTAGCCAACTTAGGCCCTGGATACAAGTACTGACTGATGTTGTAGTAGCCAGACTTAGGCTTGGTTACAAGGTACTGACTGATTGTGCAGTAGTCCAGACTTAGGCCTGTTACAGTACTGACCCTTGATGTTGTAGTAGCCAGACTTAGGCTTGGTTTACAAGTACTGACTGATTTGTAGTAGCCAGACTTAGGCTTGGTAACTAGTACTTACTGATGTGTAGTAGCCAACTTAGGCTGTTACAAGTACTGACTGATGTTGCAGTAGCCAGACTTAGCCTGGTTACAAGTCCTGACGAGGTTGAGTAGCCAGACTTAGGCTTGGTTACAAGTAATGACTGAGTTGTAGTAGCCAGACTTAGACTTGTTACAAGTACGACTGATTTAGTAGTATACAGACTTAGGCTTGGTTACAATACTGACTGATGTTTTAAGTGCCAGACTTAGGCCTTGGTTACACGTACTAAAACGATGTTTGTAAAACAGACTTAGCTTGGTTCAAGTACTGACTGAGTTGTAGTAGCCAGATTTATGCTTGGTTACAAGTACTGACTGATGTTGTAGTAGCCAACTTAAGCTTGGTTTACAAGTACTGACTTGCTGTAGTAGTCCGAGACTTAGCTGGGTTACAAGTACTGACTGATGTTGTATTAGCCAGACTTAGCTTGGTTTACAAGTTCGACTGATTTGAAGTAGCCAGACATAGTCTTGTTTACAAGTACGACTGATGTTGTAGTAGCCAGACAGGCTGGGTTACATGTACTGACTGAAGTTGTAGTAGCCAGGACTAGCTTGGTTCAAGTACTGAACTGATTTTGTATAGCCAGACTTAGCTTGGTTACAAGTACTGGACTGAAGTTGTGTGTAGCCGACTTAGGCTCTGGGTTACAAGTACTGACTGAGTTGTAGTAGCCAGACTTAGGCTTGGTTACAAGTACTTCGCCTGATGTTGTAGTAGCCAGACTTAGGCTTGGTTACAAGTACTGACTGATGTGTAGTAGCCAGGCTAGGCTTGGTTACAAAGTACTGACTGATGTTGTAAGTACCAGACTTAGGCTTGTTACTAGTACTGACTGATGTTGTAGTAGCGAGACTTAGGCGTGGTTACAAGTACTGACTGATGTTGCAGTAGCCAGACTTAGGCCGGTTACAAGTACTGACTGATGTTGAAGTAGCCAGACTTGAGGCTTGGTTACAAGTACTGTCGATGGCGCAAGTTAGCCCGACTTAGCCTGGGTAACAAGTATCTGACTGATGTGTAGAAGCCAAGACTTCGGCTTGGTTACAATACTGACAGATGATGTAGTAGCCAGACTTTAGCTTGGTTACAAGTACTGACTGATGTGTAGTAGCCAGAACTTAGGCTTGGTTTACAAGTAACTGACTGATGTGCAGTAGCCAGACTTAGGCCTGGTTACAAGTACTGACTGATGTTGGTAGGGCCAGACTTAGGCTTGGTTAACAAGTACTGACTGATGTTGTAGTAGCCCCCCAGAACTTAGCTTGGTTACAAGACTTGACTGATGTTAGTAACCAGACTTAGGCTGGTTACAAGTACTGACTGATGTTTAGTAGCCAGACCTTAGGCTGGTTACAAGTAACTAACTGATTTGTAAGAAGACAGACTTATAGGCTTGGTTACAATACTGACTGGGTGTAGTAGCCAGATTTAGCTTTGTTCAAGTACTGACTGATGATTGTAGTAGCCAGACTTAGCTTGGTTACAAGTACTGACTGATGTATAGCCAGACTGAGGGGCTTGGTTACAAGTACTGACGATGTTGGTAGTAGCCAGACTTATGCGTGGTTACAAGTACTGACTGATGTTGAAGTACCAGACTTAGGCTTGGTTACAAAAAAAAGAAAGTACTGACTGAGTTTGTACCAGACTTAGCCTGTACAATACTGACTGATGTTGTAGTGAGCCAGAAACTTAGCTTGGTTACAAGTACTGACTGATGTTGTAGTAGCCAGACTAGGCTGGTTACATGTACTGACTGATGTGTTGTAGCCAGACTTAGTCTTGGTTACAAGTACTGACTGATGTTGTATGTAGCCAGCTTAGGCTTGGTTACAAGTACTGACGGAATTTGTAGTAGCCAACTGTAGGCTTGGTTACAAGTACTGACTGATGTTGTAGTAGCCAGACTTAGGCCTTATGGTTACAAGTAACTGACTGATGTTGATAGAGCCAGACTTAGGCTTGGTTACAAGTACTGACTGATGTTGTAGTAGCCAGACTTAGGCTTGTTACAAGTACTGGACTATGTTGTAGTATCCAAGACTGAAGGCTTGGTTACAATAACTGACTGATGTTGATAGTAGCCAGACTTAGGCTTTGGTTACCAGTACTGACTTGATGTTTTAGTAGCCAGACTTAGGCTTTGTTACAAGTCCTAGACTGATGTTTAGTCGCCATGCTTAGCTTGGTTCAAGTATTGACTGAATGTTTGTAGTAGCCAGACTTAGCTTGGTTACAAGTAACTGACTGATGTTTGTAGTGCGAGACTTACTTGGTACAAGTACGGACTGATGTTGCAGTAGCCGAGAACTTTAGGCCGGTTTACAAGTACTGACTATGTTGTAGTGCCTGACTTTAGGCTTGGTTTCAAGTACTGTCTGATGTTAGCTAGTGATGCCAGACTTAGCCTGTTTACCAGGTACTGACTGATGTATGTAGGTAGCCAACTTTAGGCTTTGGTTACAAGTCCTGACTGATTTGTGTACGCCAGACTAGGCTTGTTACAAGTAATGACGATGTTGTAGTAGCCAGACTTAGCTTGGTTACCAGTACTGACTGATTTTGGCAAGTAGCCAGACATATGCCTGGTTACAATAATGACTGATGTTGTAGTAGCCCGACTTATGCGTGGTTTACAAGTACTGACTGATGTTGTATAGCCAACTTAGGCTTGGTTTCAAGTACTGACTGAGTTGTAGTAGACAGACCTATGAGGCTTGGTTCTACAAGTACTGACTGATGTTGGGTATAGCCAGACTTAGCATTGAGTTACAAGTACGACTGATGTTGAGAAGACAGACTTATGCTTGGTTACAAGTACTGACTGAGTTGTAGTAGCCAATTAAGCTTGGTTTACAATACTGGACTGATGTTGTAGTAGCCAGACTTAGGCTTGGGTTTACAAGTACTGCACTGATGTAGTAGGCCAGACCTTAGGCTTGGTTACAAGTACTGACTGATGTTTGTAAGTAGCCAACTTAAGGCTGTTACAAGTCCTGTCTGATGTTAAGTAGCCAGACTTAGGCTTTGGTTACAAGTACTGACTGATGTTGTAGTAGCCAGACTTAGCTTGGTTGTACAAGTAAACTGACTGAGTTGTAATAGCCGACTTAGCCTGGTTTACAAGTACGGACTGAATGTTGTAGTAGCCAGAACTTAGCTTGGTTTACAAGTACGACTGATGTGTTGTATGTAGCCAGACTTAGGCTTGTTACAAGTACTACTGAATGTTGTAGTAGCCAGACAAGGGCTTGGTCCATGTACAGACTGATGTTGAAGTAGCCAGGCTTAGGCTTGGTTACCAGTACTGACTGAGTTTAGTAGCCAACCTTCGGCTTGGTACAAGTCTGACTGATGTGTAGTAGGCATACTTAGGCCTTGGTACAAGTACTGACTGATGTTGTAGTAGCCAGACTTAGGCTTGGTTACAAGTACTGACTGATGTTGTAGTAGCCAGACTTTAGCTTGGTTACAAGTACTGACCTGATGTTAGGTAGTAGCCAGACCTTAAGGCTTTTGCTGTGTCGCCATCTCTGTGTAAAATCTCTTGTCTTGTCCACGCTTGGTCAGTTCCTCTCAGAGTTATTTTGTATATCGTTATCGTATCCCCACTATCTCTCCTGTCCTCCAGTGTCGTCAGGTCGATTTTCCTTAACCTCTCCTCGTAGGACATACCTCTTAGCTCTGGACTAGTCTTTTTGCAAACCTTTGCACTTTCTCTAGTTTCTTTAACGTGTTTGGCTAGGTGTGTATAAGTGTGTGTCGTGCGTGTGTGTGTGTTGTGTGTGTGTGGTGTGTGTGTTGGGTGTGTGTGTGTGTGTGTGTGTCTGGCAATGCGTCCGACTAGCGAGAAGGGTTTGATAGGCGTACGGTGGTGGAGGGTATGGGAAGTGGAGGGATGGTGGCGCGGTGGGGGATGGCGCCCCCACCTCCACCATCATCAAAGTGACCTGTTACAATTAGCTGGTTCGCGGCATCAAAGGTGACTGGCTCAGTTGGCAAAGAAGACAGAGTGTCACACTAAACTAATGTGGCACCTCGCGTGGGAAACTGGTGCGAGGGGAGGGAAGGTGGCGGGGGATGCACTCATGCCACTCCAGCGGGCGTACTCCGCCATTTAAAAACACCCATTTCGCCAAATGTTGCGCCAATTTCCCCCTCCCTGCCGCCCCCCGGGGGCGCACCTCCCTCCTCGCGCATGTTACAATGAATCAAAAAGTATTTCCGGAAGGGATTTTATATATTGTAAATATGGTGGGGCGGCGGGCGCGGTGAGTTTATGCTTGGTGAGTGGCCCTCCATGGCGCGGTGCCGGGGGGAGGGAAGAGCGCACGCACGCTCACGCGCACGCGGGTGCCAAAATTAACAGCTCTGGCACTTAGGTTTTAGTGCGTTTGTCGTCCTTCATTTGTTTTTGGCGGGGAAGCTGCCGAGGCGCGGCGAGAGATTTTTTTTTTTTTTGTCATTGTTCAGGCGAAAATTAGACATGGTGTCGAAGGGTGACCGTTAAAGTGTCGACTAATTGAATCACTGGGGAGGGGTGAGTGAGGGGGAGAGAGGGAGGGGAGGGAGGGAGGGAGGGAGATAGATATATGTCCCTTTTACCCCAAATTCAGTCAGGGGAGGGAGAGGAGAGGAAGAAGAGAAGAGATGTGAGGAGGACGAGTATGATGATGGAGATGAAGGTCAAAGAGTGCGAGGAGAGGCACTTCTGCCGTCCATTATTGAAGGTCAGTTTGTTGACACCGTTTAAGAGGGGCAACCCTTCCCTCGCCTCCCTCCCTCTACTCACAATGAAGTTGTGAGATCGACCTCCGGCAACCACAAATTAGAGATACACACACACACACACTCAACAAGCACACCCACACACACACACACACACACAACACGCTAAGCTCTACGTGACCTTGATATCTGAGAAAAGGTGGGGGGATCAGACCAAGCATCTCCTCCGGGGTTCTTAAGAGGGAGCAGAAGATGCTGTGTTGCCACTACGTACAATTTTCAAAACATCCATTGAAACTGGCAAACTACCTGAGGTATGGAATACTGTAAATATAGTCCCACTTTTTAAGAATGGAACAGACACGAGGCACTAAACACAGAACCATGCAACTGATGTTTAGTATGCAAATCCATGGAGAAAGATTTTCAGGAGAGAGTGGTTGAACAAGCTTATAAACCGACAACCAGCACAAGATTCAGGAAGAAAAATCCTGTGTCCACACAACTTACGTGGAGTTCTCCATAGCAAGACTGACCCAGAGCAGACTGACCCAAGCAGGACGGACCCAGAGCAAGGACAGACCCAGAGCAAGACTGACCCAGACAAACTTACGCAGAGCAAGACTGACCCAGAGCAAGACTGACCAGAGCAAGACTGTACCCAAGAGCAAGGCTGAAATATCATGGTGTCCAAGACTGTGCCAACAAACCGTGTCAACACAGTTCAACAGTGTCAACACCGTTGTCAACAACAGTGTCAACAGTGTCCAACTAACCGGTGTCACACAGTGTCAACCCACAGTGTCAACAAAACCGAGTCAACATCAGTGTCTACAGTGTCAATCACCGGTGTCAACACAGTGTCGAACGTGTCAACACCGGTCAACACCGGGTCCAAACAGTGTCAACACCGAGTCAACACAGTGTCAACATGCAACACCGTTCAACACAGTGTCAACAGTGGTCCAACACCGTGTCTACCACAGTGTCAACAGTGTCAACTCCGTGGTCAACAACCGTGCCAACAACCGTGATAGATACCGTGTCAACACATGTCAGGAAACCGAGTTATACAGTGTCAACGACGGTGTCAACCACGGTGTCACACGTGTCAACACCGTGGTCAAACACAGTGTCAACATTTAGTTGTCAACACCGTGTCAACACAGTGTCAAAAGTGTCAAACATCCGTGTCAACACAGTGTCAACAGTGTCAACACCGGTCAACAAACAGTGTCAACAGTGTCAACACCGGTCAACACAGTGTCAACAGGGTCAACATACCGGCAACACAGTGTCAAACAGTGTCAACACCGGTGTCAACACAGTGTCAAACAGTTGTCAACACCGTGTCAACACAGTGTCAACAGGTCAACAAAACCGTGTCAACACAGTGTCAACAGTGTCCACCACCGTGTCCCAAACACAGTGTCCCAACTATGTCAACACCGTTCAACACAGTGTCAAACAGTGTCAACACTCGTGTCAACACAGGTCAACACAGTGTCAACACACACGTTGTCAACACAGTGTCAACAGTGTCCAACACACGTGTCAAAACCGAGTTAAACACAGTGTCAACACGGTGTTCCCACCCAACACGGTGTCAACACGGTGTCACCTACTTGCTGGGATAGATAAATATTGTCTACAGACTAAGACTGAATGTTATGTTGCCGGATTGCAGGCACAACCTGTTTGTTCAGCAGCCTATCCAAAACAATAATGGCCGCTTGAGTGACCAGTGAAAGGAAGAACAAAACCAAAAACCCCCTTGGTCCAGTGAAGGAAGAACAACACTGACCATGAAGGAAGAACAACACTGACCAGTAAGGAAGAACACAACTGACCAGGAAGGAAAGAACCAACACTCACTGACCAGTGAAGGAGAAACAACACTTGACCAGTGAAGAAGAACCAACTCTGACCGTGAAGAGAGAACAACACTGACCAGTGAGGAGAACAAACACTGACACCTCAGGAAGAACTACACTGACCATGAAAGAAGAACAACACTGACCAGTGCAAGAAGATCAACACTGACCAGTGAAGAAGAACAACACTGTCCATGAAGGAAGTACAACTACTGACCAGTGAAGGAATAACAACACTGACCAGTGAACGGAAGAACTACACGGACTCAGGTGAGGAAGAACACACTGACCATGAAGGAAGAACAACACTGACCATGAGGAAAACAACACTGACATGTGCGGGAAGAACAACACTGTCCAGTGAAGGAAAACACACTGACCAGTGAAGAAGAACAAACACTGACCAGTGAAAAGGAAGAAGTGGGAACAAACACTGACAGTGAAGGAAGAACAACAACTGGAATCATGAAGGAAAAGAACAACACTGAACCAGGTGAAAAGGAAGAAACAACACTGACCAGTGAAGGAAAGAACAACACTGTAAACAGTGAAGGAAGAACAGACACTGACCAGTGAAGGAAGAACAACAACTGACCATGAAGGAAGAACAACACTGACCCAGTGAGGGAAGAACTACACTGACCAATGAGGGAAAGAAACAACACTGACCAATGAGGGAAGAACAACACTGACCAGTGAAGTAAGAACAACTACTACCATTGAAGAAGAACAACACTGACCATGAAGGAAGAACATCACTACGCAGTGAAGAAGAACTACACTGACCAGTGAAGGAAAACAACACTGATCCATGAGGAAAACAACACTGACCATTGAAGGAAGAACAACACTGACAGTGAAGGAAGAACAACACTGACCAGTGAAGGAAGAACAACACTGACCAGATGAGATAGGAAGAACAAACACTGACCAGTGAAGGAAGAACAACACTGAACATTGAGGGGAAGACAACACTGAACATGAAGGAGAACCACACTGAACCAGTGAAGGAAGAACAACACAGACCATGAAGAAGAACCAACACTACCAGTGAAGGAAAAACAAACACACGCATGAAGGAAGAACAACACTGACCCGGGCAAGTGGGGGTGACAGTAGTGTGGGGGGGGCTGGGTGGGGTGTTAGGAATAACAACAACTGACAATGGAGGGAATTACAACACTGACCATGAGAAAACAACCTGACCATGAAGGAAGAACAACACTTGACCAGTGAAGAAGAACAACCACTGACCATGAAGGAAGAACATCACTGACCAGTGTGGGAAGAACAACACTGACCATGAAGGAAGAACTGAGAATCACAGGTAGACCAGTGAAGGACGAACAACACTGACCAGTGACGAAGAACAACACTGACCAATGAGGGAAAACAACAAACTGACGTCCAGTGAAGGAAGAAACGCATACTGACCAGAGAAGAAGAACAACACTGACCAGTGAGGGAAGAACAACACTGACCAGTGAAGGAAGAACAACACTGACCAGTGAAGGAAGAACAACACTGACCAGTGAAGGAAGAACAACACTGACCAGTGAAGGAAGAACATAACACTGCCAGTGAAGGAAGAACAACACTGACCAGTGAGGGAAGAACAACACTGACCAGTGAAGGAAGAACAACACTGACCAGTGAAGGAAGAACAACACTGACCAGTGAAGGAAGAACAACACTGACCAGTGAAGGAAGAACAACACTTCCCAGGAAGGAAGACACCACTGACCAGTGAAGGACGAACAACACTGACCTGAAGGAAAACAACACTGACCAGGTGAAGGAAGAACAACACTGACCATGAGGGAAAGAACACACTGACCAGTAAGAAGAACAACACTGACCATGAAAGGAAGAACAACACGGACCAGTGAAGGAAAAGACAATCACTGACCAGTGAAGGGAAGAACAACACTGACCAGTGAAGGAAGAACAACACTGACCAGTGAAGGAAGAACAACACTGACCAGTGAGGGAAGAACAACACTGACCAGTGAGGGAAGAACAACACTGACCAGTGAAGGAAGAACAACACTGACCAGTGAAGGAAGAACAACACTGACCAGTGAAGGAAGAACAACACAGATCATGAAGAAGAAACAACACTGACCAGTAAGGAAAACAACCCACTGACCATTGAGGGAATAACAACCTGACCAGTGAAGGAAGAACAACACTGACCAGTGAAGGAAGAACAACACTGACCAGTGAAGGAAGAACAACACTGACCAGTGAAGGAAGAAACAACACTACCAGTGAAGAAGAACAACACTGGACCAGGTGAGGGAAGAACAACATCTGACCAGTGACGGAAGAACAACACTGACCATGAAGGAAGAACATCACTGACCCATGAAGGACGATACAACACTGACCAGTGAAGGACGAAGCACACTGACCAGTGAAGAAAACAACACTGAACCAGTGAAGGAAGAACACACTGGACCAGTGAAGAAGATCAACACTGACCATTGAGGGAAGAACAACACTGACCAGTGAGGAAGAACAACACTGACCAGTGAGGGAAGAACAACACTGACCAGTGAGGGAAGAACAACACTGACCAGTGAGGGAAGAACAACACTGACCAGTGGAGGTAGAACAACACTGACCAGTGAGGGAAGAACAACACTGACCAGTGAGGGAAGAACAACACTGACCAGTGGAGGTAGAACAACACTGACCAGTGAGGGAAGAACAACACTGACCAGTGGAGGTAAACAACACGGACCAGTGAGGAAGAACAAACACTGACCAGTGAGGGAAGAACAACACTGACCGCATGGAGGTAAATCAACACTGACCAGGTGAGGGAAGAACCAACACGGACCATGGAGGTAGACCAACACCTGACCCTGAGGAAAGACAACACTGACCAGTGAAGGAAGAACAACACTACCATAAGGAAGAACAACACAGACCAGGAAAAAGAAAGAACAACACTGACCATGAGAAGAACAACACTGACCAGTGAGGGGAAAACAACACTGACCAGTGGAGGTAGAACCCCCCATACACTGGGAAAAAACCAGTGAGGAAAGAACAACACTGACCAGTGGGAAGGTAAATCAACACGGACCCGTGAGGAAAGAACAACACTGACCAGTGAAGGAAGAACAACACTGACCAGTGAAGGAAGAACAACACTGACCAGTGAAGGAAGAACAACACTGACCAGTGAGGGAAGAACAACACTGACCAAGTGAAGAAGAACAACACTGAGACCAGTGATGGAAGAACAACACTGAACCATGAAGGAAGAACAACAACCACTGACCATGAAAAAACAACACTGACCATGAGGGAAGAACAACACAGACGCATGAAGGAAGAACAACACTGACACAGTGAAGGAAAACAACACTGAACCAGTGAAGGAAAGAACTACACTGAACCATGAAGAAGAACAACAACTGACCATGAAGGAAGAACAACACGGACCCAGTGAAGGAAGACCACACTGACCAGTTGAAAGAAGAAAAACACTTGACCAGTGAAAGAAAACAACACTGAACCAGTGAAGGAAAACAACAGCTGACCAGTGAGGAAGAACAACCCTGCCAGGAAAGAATAAGCAACACTGATCAGTGAAGGAAACAAACACTGACCAGTGAAGAATAACAACACTGATCTGTGAAGGAAAGAACCAACACTGAACACAGTGGAAGGAGAACATCACCTGATCATGAGGGGAAGAGTACAACACTGACCATGATGGAAGAAAACACTGACCAGTGAGGGAAGACAACAACTGTCCAGTGAAGAAGAACAACACTGACCAGAGAAGGAAAGAACAACACGGACCAGTGAAAGAAGGAACAACACTGAAACAGTGAAGAGAATACAACTCTGACGCAGTGAGGGAGAACAACACTACCAGTAAGGGAAGAACAACACGGACCGTGAAGGAAGACCAACAGATCAGTTGAAGAAGAACAAACACTGACCAGTGAAGGAAGAACAACACTGACCAGTGAGAAGAACAACACTTACCATGAGGAAGTACAACACGACCATGAGGGAAGAACAAGCAACTGACGCAGTGGAGGTAGCACAACATGACCAGTGAGGGAAGAACAACACTGACCATAAGGAAAACAACACTAACCAGTGAGGGAAGAAACAACACTGACCAGTGGAGTAGAACAACACTGACCAGTGAGGGAAGAACAAAACACTGACCAGTGGGGGAAGAACTACCTGACCATGAGGAAAACAAACACTGACCATGAAGGTAAGAACAACACTGATCAGTGAGGGACATCAACACTGAGCCCAGTGACGGAAGAACATCACGACCAGTGAAGGAAGAACTGACACTGACCATGAAGGAAGAACAACACTGACCAGTGAAGGAAGAACACAACACTGACCATGAGGAAGAACAACACAGTCCAGTGAGATACAAGAACAACAACACTGAACCAGTTGAGGTAGAACAACACTGACCAGTGAGGTAGAACAACTACTGACCAGTGAAGGAAGAACAACTACTGAACCAGTGAAGTAAGAACAACACTGACCAGGTGAGGGAAGACAACACTGACCCTGAGGAGAAGCAACACTGACCAGTGTAAGGAAGAACAACACTGACCAGTGAGGGACAGAACACACTGACCAGTGAGGAAGACAAACACTTGCCCAGTGAAGGAAGAACTACACTGACCAGTGAATGAAAACAACACTGACCAGTGAAGAAGAACAACACTGAACCAGAAGGAAGAACAACTGAGACCCAGTGAAGGAAGAACAACACTGACCAGTGAAGGAAGGAACAACACTGACCAGACGGAAGAAACAACACTGACCATTAAGGAAGAACCACACTGACCCAGTAGGAAGAACAACACTGACCAGTGAAGGAAAACAACACTGACAGTGAAGGAAAAAACACTGACCATGAAGGAAGAACAACACCGACCAGTGAAGGAAGAACAACACTCCATGAGGGAAGAAACAACACTGACCCAGTGAAGGAAGAACAACACTGACCAGTGAAGGAAGAACAACACTGACCAGTGAAGGAAGAACAACACTGACCAGTGAAGGAAGAACAACACTGACCAGTGAAGGAAGAACAACACTGACCAGTGAGGGAAGAACAACACTGACCAGTGAAGGAAGAACAACACTGACAGTGAGGGAAAATAACACTGACGCATGGAGGGAAAGGAACAACACTGATCAGTGTGGGAAGAACAACAACCAGAATCTCAACCTTAGACAATTGGGTCCAGGAGCTATTTATCAACCACAATATCCCAGGAGCTGTAGATCAACCCCCTCCCAAGAAGTTCATCACTAGTAATACCTTCCTTAAATCACTTGAAAAAGCAACTCCTCAGGAAGATATTTCTAGCTTAACTGTTAGTAAAAACTAAGCAGAAGTCTGCTTAGTTAAGTCTGCTTAGTTAAGTCTGCTTAGTTAAGTCTGCTTAGTTAAGAACTATAACAATTATGTTGATTTAGACATAAGAATTAACAACTGGGCGTCTACACTGCAAACTGAATTGTTTACCAACCTAATGGCGCTAAAGTTAACTTACAACACTGAGCTTAACTTTATGATTATAACTGATTCTGTGTTTATCACTGACGGTATTGACATCACAGAATGACTCGAACAACATGCTCGCTGAGAAGCCAGTACACCTAACAAAAAATACGAAATAGGAATTAATTGTACTAATTTCTATGGTTTCCCAGCAGACACTAGATTACTCCTCATAATAAACTTGACAAGATAGCCCAAAAAAGTTCTAAGGTAAAATGTTAGATAAGACCTTGGGTATATCGGTGTCTAGCATTACCAATAATGTTATTAGAGAAGGAAATAATGAAACTGAATGCTATAGGAGTGTAGTTAGAAGTCTGGATAGATCCATCACTCACTATGATAACAAGAGAGTAGATAAATACATTTATGAAGGAACTTGCAATGTGAACATTGACTGATGTTGTAGTAGCCAGACTTAGGCTTGTTTACAAGTACTGGACTGATTTGTTGTCATAGTAGCCTGACTTAGGCTTGTTACAAGTACTGACTGATGTTGTAGCGTAGCCAGACTTTAGGCTTGTTACAAGTAATTGACTGATGTTGTAGTAGCCAGACTTAGGCTTGGTTACAAGTACTGACTGATGTTGTAGTAGCCAGACTTAGGCTTGTTTACAAGTACTGACTGATGTTGTAGTAGCCAGACTTAGGCTTGTTTTACAAGTACTGACTGATGTTGTATTAAGCCAGACTTAGGCCTGGATTTACAAGTACTGCCTGATGTTGTAAGTAGTCAAGACTTGCTTGGTTACAAGTACTGACTAGATGTGTAGTGGCCAGACTAGGCTTGGTTACAAGTACTGACTGATGTTGAACTAGCCCGACTTAGGCTTGGTTACAAGTACTGACTGATGTTGTAGTAGCCCAAGACTTAGGCTTTGTTACAATACTAGAACTGATGTTGTAGTAGCCAGGACTTAGGCTTGGTTACAAGGTCTGACAGAAGTTGTAGTACCAGACTTAGGGCTTGGTTACAAGTACTGACTGATGTTTGTAGTAGCCCAGACTTAGGCCTGGTTACAAGTAACTCCTGATGTTGTAGTAGCCAACTTAGGCTTGGTTTACAAGTACTGACGGATGTTGTAGTAGCCAGACTTACTTTGGTTTAAATACCTGACTGATGGTGTAGTGACCATACTAGGCTTTGGTTAACAAGTACCAGGACGGATGTTGTAGTAGCCAGACTTAAGGCCTTGTTACAAGTACTGACTGAATTGTTGTAGTAGCCAGACTTAGGCCTGGTTACAAGTACTGACTGATGTTTGGTAGTACCAGACTTTTAGCTTGGTTAACAAGAACTGACTGATGTTGTAGTGAGCCAGACTTAGACTTTGTTACAAGTACTTGACTGAGTTGTACTAGCAGACTTAGGCTTGGTTACAAGTACTGACGATGTGGTAGTAGCCAGACGTTTCGGCTTTGGTTTACAAGTACTGACTGATGTTGTAAGTTGCCAGACCTTTAGGCTTGGTTACAAGTACTGACTGATTTTGTAAGTAGCCATACTTAGGCTTGGTTACAAGTCACTGACTGATGTTTGTAGTGCCCGACTTAAGCTTGGTTTACAAGTACTGACTGTGTTGGAGTAAGCCAGGACTTAGGCTTGGTTACAAGTAATGACTGATGTGTAGTAGCCAGACTTAGCTTGGTTACAAGTTAACTGACTGATTGTTTAGTAGCCAGACTTAGCTTGGTACAAGTACTGACTGATGTTGTACTAGCCAGCTTAGGCGAGGTGTACAAGTACCTGACTGATTGTAGTATAAGCCAGCTTAGGCTGGTTACAAGTACTGACTGATGTTGTAGTAGCCGACATAGCTTGGTTACAAGAACTGACTGATGTTGTAGTATCCAACTTAGGCTTGGTTACAAGTACTTGACTAATGTTGGTAGTGAGCCAGGCTTAGGCTTGGTTACAAGGTACTGACTGATGTTGTACTAGCCAGACTTAGGCCATGGTTCAAGTACTGACTGATGTTGTAGTTAGCCAGACTTAGCTATGGTTTACAAGTACTGACTGATGTTGTAGTATCCAGGACTTCTCTAGGCTTGGTTACAAGTACTGAACTGATGTTGTAGTAGCCAGACTTAGGCTAGTTACAGTACTCTGACTGATGTTGTAGTAGCCAGACGTTAGGCTTGGTTACAAGTACTGACTGATTTGTAGTAAGCCAGACTTATCTTGGTTACAAGTACTGAATGAAATGTTTGTAGTAGCCAGACTTAGCTTGTTACAACTACTGACATGATGTTGTAGTAGCCAGACTTAGGCTTGTTTACAAGTACTGCCTGATGGTTGTAGTACCAGACTTTAGGCTTGGTTACAATTACTGACTGATGTTGTAAGTAGTCCACTTAGGCTTGTTACAAGTACTATGACTGAGTGTTGTAAGTAGCCAGACTTAGGCTTGGTTACAAGTACTGACTGATGTTTAGGTAGCGAGACTAGGTCTTGGTTACAAGTACTGACTGATGTTGCAGTAGCCAAGACTTAGAGGCTGGTTTACAATAACTGACTGAGTTGTAGTAGCCAGACTTAGCTTGTTACAATACTGACTGAAGTTTGCAGTAGCCAGTCTTAGGCCTTGTTAAAAGTAATGACTGATGTTGAGTAGCCAGACTAGGCTTGGTTACAAGTACTGACTGATGTGTAGTAAGCCAGACTTAGCTTGGTTACAAGTACTGACTGATGTTGTAGTAGCCACGACTTAGGCTTGGTTGACAAGTACTGACTGATGTTGCAGTAGCCAGAGACTTAGGCCTTGTTACAAGTAACTGACTTGATGTTGTGTAGCACCGACTATTAGGCTTGGTTACAAGTACTGACTGATGTGTATACCAGACTGAGTCTTGGTTACAAGTACGACTGAGTGTTGTATTAGACAAGACATAGGCTGTACAACTACTGACTGATGTTGTAGTACCAACTGTAGGCTTGGTTACAAATACTAACTGATGTTGGAGAAGACAGACTTAGCTTGGTTACAAGTACTGACTGAGTTGTAGTACCAGGATTTGAGGCTTGGTTACAATAACTGACAGATTTGTTGTAGTAGCCAGACTTAGCGTGTTACCACGTACTGACGAATGTTGTAGCCAGACTTTTGGCTTGGTTACTAGTACTGACGGATTTGTAAGTCGCCAGACTTAGGCTTGTTGTACAAGTACTGACTGATTTTAAGTAGCCAGACTTAGCTTGGTTACAAGTCATGATTGCTGATGTTGTATAGCCGATTAGGCTTGGTTACAAGTACTGACTGATGTTGTAGTAGCCAGACCTTAGGCCTGGTTTACAATTACTGACTGATTGTTTCGTGCCAGACTAGGCTTGGTTACAAGTACGGACTGGATGTTGTAGAGCCAGATTAGACTTAGGGCCTTTGGTTACAGGATACTGACTGATGTTGTAGTATCCAAACATAGGCTTGGTTACAAGTACAGACTGATGCTGTACTAGTAGCCCGGCTTATGCTAGGTTACAAGTTCTGACTGATGTTGTGTAGGCCAACTTAGCTTGGTTACAAGTACTGACTGATGTTGTCGTAGCCAGACTTAGGCTTTTGTTACAAGTAATGCCTGCATGTTTGTTGTAGCCAGACATAGAGCGTTGGTTACTAGTACTGACTTGATGTTGTAGTAGCCAGACTGAGGCTTGGGACAAGTACTGACTGATTTGGTAGAGCCAGACTTCAGGCTGGGGTACAGTACTGACTGATTTGTAGTGCACACACACACACACACCACACACAGGTTACAATACTGACTGATTTGGTAAGTAGCCAGACTTAAACATCTCGCCGGGCTTACAACAGTACTGACTGATGTTGTAGTAGCCAGCTGAGCTTGGTTACAAGTACTGACTGATGGATTGTAGTAGCCCAGACTTAGCTTGGTTACAAGTACGGACAGATGTTGTAGTAGCGAGACTTAAGGCTTGGTTTACAAGTACTGACTGATGTTCAGTAGCCAACTTAGGCCCTGGATACAAGTACTGACTGATGTTGTAGTAGCCAGACTTAGGCTTGGTTACAAGGTACTGACTGATTGTGCAGTAGTCCAGAGCCGTGAGCTTTATCATACCTATGGTTTAAAAACTATGTATGGATCCTCCCTCCACTACATCGCTTCCCAAACTGTTCCACTTACTGACTACTGGGGCTGAAGAAATACTACTAACATCCCTGTGATTCATCTGTGTCTTCAGCTTCCAACTGTGTCCCTTGTTACTGTGTCCAATCTCTGGAACATCCTGTCTTTGTCCACCTTGTCAATTCCTCTCAGTATTTTGTATGTCGTTATCATGTCCCCCCTATCTCTCCTGTCCTCCAGTGTCGTCAGGTTGATTTCCCTTAACCTCTCCTCGTAGGACATACCTCTTAGCTCTGGGACTAGTCTTGTTGCAAACCTTTGCACTTTCTCTAGTTTCTTCACGTGCTTGGCTAGGTGTGGGTTCCAAACTTGTGCCGCATACTCCAATATGGGCCTAACGTACACGGTGTACAGGGTCCTGAATGATTCCTTATTAAGATGTCGGAATGCTGTTCTGAGGTTTGCTAGGCGCCCATATGCTGCAGCAGTTATTTGGTTGATGTGCGCTTCAGGAGATGTGCCTGGTGTTTATACTCACCTCAAGATCTTTTTCCTTGAGTGAGGTTTGTAGTCTCTGACCCCCTAGACTGTATTCCGTCTGCGGCCTTCTTTGCCCTTCCCCAATCTTCATGACTTTGCACTTGGTGGGATTGAACTCCAGGAGCCAATTGCTGGACCAGGTCTGCAGCCTGTCCAGATCCCTTTGTAGTTCTGCCTGGTCTTTGATCGAGTGAATTCTTCTCATCAACTTCACGTCATCTGCAAACAGGGACACCTCAGAGTCTATTCCTTCCGTCATGTCGTTCACAAATACCAGAAACAGCACTGGTCCTAGGACTGACCCCTGCGGGACCCCGCTGGTCACAGGTGCCCACTCTGACACCTCGCCACGTACCATGACTCGCTGCTGTCTTCCCGACAAGTATTCCCTGATCCATTGTAGTGCCTTCCCTGTTATCCCTGCTTGGTCCTCCAGTTTTTGCACCAATCTCTTGTGTGGAACTGTGTCAAACGCCTTCTTGCAGTCCAAGAAAATGCAATCCTCCCACCCCTCTCTCTCTTGTCTTACTGCTGTCACCATGTCATAGAACTCCAGTAGGTTTGTGACACAGGATTTCCCGTCCCTGAACCATGTTGGCTGCTGTTGATGAGAATCATTCCTTTCTAGGTGTTCCACCACTCTTCTCCTGATAATCTTCTCCATGATTTTGCATTCTATACATGTCAGTGACACTGGTCTGTAGTTTAATGCTTCATGTCTGTCTCCTTTTTTAAAGATTGGGACTACATTTGCTGTCTTCCATGCCTCAGGCTATCTCCCTGTTTCGATAGATGTATTGAGTATTGTTGTTAGGGGTACACATAGCGCCTCTGCTCCCTCTCTCAATACCCATGGGGAGATGTTATCTGGCCCCATTGCCTTTGAGTTATCTAGCTCACTCAGAAGCCTCTTCACTTCTTCCTCGGTTGTGTGCACTGTGTCCAGCACTTGGTGGTGTGCCCCACCTCTCCGTCTTTCTGGAGTCCCTTCTGTCTCCTCTGTGAACACTTCTTTGAATCTCTTGTTTTGTTCTTCACATACTTCACGGTCATTTCTTGTTGTCTCTCCTCCTTCCTTCCTTAGCCTGATTACCTGGTCCTTGACTGTTGTTTTCCTCCTGATGTGGCTGTACAACAGTTTCGGGTCAGATTTGGCTTTCGCTGCTATGTCATTTTCATATTGTCTTTGGGCCTCCCTTCTTATCTGTGCATATTCGTTTCTGGCTCTACGACTGTTCTCCTTATTCTCCTGGGTCCTTTGCCTTCTATATTTCTTCCATTCCCTAGCACACTTGGTTTTTGCCTCCCTGCACCTTTGGGTAAACCATGGGCTCCATCCTGGCTTTTTCATTAATCCTGTTACCCTTGGGTACAAACCTCTCCTCAGCCTCCTTGCATTTTGTTGCTACATATTCCATCATCTCATTAACTGGCTTCCCTGCCAGTTCTCTGTCCCACTGAACCCCGTTCAGGTAGTTCCTCATTCCTGTGTAGTCCCCTTTCTTGTAGTTTGGCTTCATTCGTCCTGGCCTTCCTGCTTCTCCCTCCACTTGTAGCTCTACTGTGTATTCGAAGCTCAAAACCACATGGTCACTGGCCCCAAGGGGTCTTTCATATGTGATGTCCTCGATATCTGCACTACTCAAGGTGAATACTAAGTCCAGCCTTGCTGGTTCATCCTCTCCTCTGTCTCTTGTAGTGTCCCTTACGTGTTGGCACATGAAGTTTTCCAGTACCACCTCCATCATCTTAGCCCTCCATGTATCTTGGCCCCCATGTGGGTCCAAGTTCTCCCAATCGATCTCCTTGTGGTTAAAGTCACCCATGATCAGGAGCTTTGCCCTGCATGCATGAGCTCTTCTGGCCACTCTAGCCAGTGTGTCAACCATCGCTCTATTGCTCTCGTCGTACTCTTGCCTTGGCCTCCTGCTGTTCTGTGGTGGGTTATACATCACTGCTATTACCACCTTGGGACCTCCAGAGTGAAGTGTTCCCGCTATGTAATCACTTTCTTCTCCGCTGTCTCCTCTCTCCAGCTCATCAAAATTCCAGCGATTTTTGATCAGCAACGCCACTCCTCCACCCCCCCTGTTCCCTCTGTCTTTCCTCAGGATTTGGTATCCCGTTGGAAAGATGGCATCTGTTATCATACCTGTAAGCTTGGTTCTGTGAGAGCTATGATGTCCGGTGATGCTTCTTTGACTCTTTCATGCCACTCCTCCCACTTATTGTTATTCCATCAGCATTTGTGTACCATACCTTCAGTTCCTTTCCAACACTGTGGTTTGGGGGGCCTGTGAGGGTGGGAGACCTGGTGGCATACTGTGGGATTCTATAGCTCGGTGTTGGGTGGAGGCTGTGGGTAATGGATTGTAGTGTGTGTTGGGATGGTGTGATAGGTTGTATGGTTCTGAGAATAGTTGTGTGTGTGCTTGCCCTTGCTGTTCTGTTCTGCTCTGACTGACCTCTGCTGGTTCCCTCCTTGTCTCTTTTCCTAGCTCCTTTCGCTTTTTTGTCCTCTCCCTCAGCTGCTGTCGTTCTGATTTTGTTCTGTCTCTGTCTAGGAACACCCTCTTGTACTCTTCCGAGTATTTCAATCGTGGTTTCTCTTGGAGGATCCTGTTTCCGCACTGTTTCCGT
>NC_069428.1:30798668-30801168 GCF_026875155.1 Cherax quadricarinatus | reverse complement strand
ACAACATAAACACACAACATAACACACAACATAACACACAACATAACACACATACACACACAACATAACACACAACATAACACACAACATAACACACAACATAACACACACAACATAACACACAACATAACACACAACACAACACACATAACACACAACATAACACACAACATAACACACAACATAACACACAACATAACACACAACATAACACACAACAATAACACACAACATAACACACAACATAACACACAACATAACACACAACTAACACACAACATAACACACAACATAACACACAACATACCACACACACAACATAACACACACACATGCACACACACAAAATAAACACACAACATACTCAACATACCACACACACACTCAACATACACACCACACACTCACAACACACAAACAACATAACAATCACACAAACATAACACACACGCACATCAACATAGCACAACAACCACCAACATAGCACAACAAGCATCAACATAGCACACACAACACACAACATACACACAACCACAACATACACACAACACATAACAACAACAAACATAGCACACAACCACCAACATACACACAACCACCAACATAGCACACAACACAACATAACACAACACACAACATAGCAACACACAACATAGCACAACCCAACATAGCACACAACACAACTACACACAACATACACGCACACAAGCACCAACACAACACACACAACATAGCACACAACATACAACACACAACATAGATACACACACACAATCAGCACACACACAACAACATCACACATACACAGAGCACCAACATAGCACACATACCACAAAGAACACAATCAACATAGCACAAATACAGCAACATGCAACACTAACCACACAACAAAAAAACGCACAAACATATACGCACATCACACTAGCACGCACACATAGCACACAACACACTCAACATAGCAACAAACACACACATTCAAACATAGACAACACAACACACAACAACATACACACGCAACACACATGCAACAACACAACGTAGCAGACACATAACAACAACACAACAACAGCACCAACATAGTAGCACACAACTAACACTCAACATAGCACAACAAACGTACACGTAACAATAGCACACAACATAGCACACAAACATAGCACACACATAAACACAACTAACATAGCACACTAACAAAGTAGCAACAATATACACACAACACACTAGCAACTTATCACACAACGTACTCAGAACATAACACACAACACAAATGCACACAACACAACACACTTACAACAATACGCAACCAACATTGCACACAAGTAGCACACAACACACTCAACATAGCTATACAACACACTCACAAACTAGACACACAAACTACACAATCACAGTACATAGCAAGCAACACAACGTAGCACAGCAACAGCACTCAAACATAGCACAAAACACATGCAACAACACACTTAACACATGCACACAACACACTAGTCAACATAACATCAACAGTCAACTAGCACACAACACATGCACGATAGCACATCAACATAGCACACAACACACGTCAACATAGCACAAAACTAGCACATAACATAGCACACAACATAGCACACAACACAACGTAGCACCACTAATACACACTCCAACATAGACACACACAACGTAGCACCAACATAGCACACAACACAACATGCACACACACAACTACACACACACACATACAAACTACACAGCACACACAACGTAGCACACAACATAACACACAACACAAATAGCACACAACACAACGTAGCACACAACATAACAACAACACAACATAGCACACAACACAACGTAGCACAAACAAACACACAACACAACATAAGCACACAACACAACGTAGCACACAACACATAAAGCACACAACACAACATAGCACACAACACAACGTAGCACACAACATACACACACAACACAACATAGCACACAACACAACGTAGCACACAACAATACAAACACTCACAAACACAACATAGCACACAACACAACGTAGCACACAACATAACACACAACACAACATAGCACACAACACAACGTAGCACCACACAACATATACACACAACACAACATAGCACACAAACACAAACATAAGCACCAACACAACATGACACAAACAATACCACAACATACACACAACACAACATAGCACACAACACAACATAGCACACAACACACTCCACACATAGCACACAACACAACATAGCACACAACACACAACAATAGCAAACTACACACAACACAACATAGCACACAACACAACGTAGCACACAACATAACACACAACACAACATAGCACACAACACAACACACACAACACAACTAGCACACAACATACACACACACCAACATAGCACACAACACAACATAGCACACAAACAACATACCACAACACAACGCATAGCACACAAACATAACTACAGCAACACAACATAGTCACACAACACAACATAGCACACACAACGTA
>NC_069428.1:30783668-30793668 GCF_026875155.1 Cherax quadricarinatus | reverse complement strand
GATCGTTGTATGAGACACAGGGTGAGACACAGGGTTAGATACAGGGTGAGACACAGGGTTAGACACAGGGTGAGACTCAGCGTGAGACACAGGTTAGATACAGGGTGGGACACAGGGTGAGACACAGGGTTAGACACAGGGTTAGATACATGGTGAGACACAGGGTGAGACACAGGGTGAGACACAGGGTTAGACACAGGGTGAGACTCAGCGTGAGACACGGGTTAGATACAGGGTGGGACACAGGGTGAGACACAGGGTTAGACACAGGGTTAGATACATGGTGAGACACAGGGTGAGACACAGGGTGAGACACAGGGTGAGACACAGGGTGAGACACAGGGTTAGACACAGGGTGAGACTCAGCGTGAGACACAGGATCGAGGGAGGATACACTGAAGCACAAGATACAGTTGAACCACTGGGATGTTAGGAATTACTACTTCAGCCTCAGGGTGGTGCATAATGGAATGAGTTGGAAGACCTAGAGGCAAACACCATACACAGTTTCAAGGGTAGATATGATAAGGGTCAAGAGGCCACAAACCAACAATACCGGCTATTATGATATAAGAAGCGGGTCCAGGAGCCGAGACTCGAACCCTTGCAACCACAAATAGGTGAGTACCAATAGAAGAGTACACAGCTTTCACTCACATGATCACTGTCTTGCCAGAGGCTTGTCAACACTACAGATCAGAACCTCCTCCAAACTGCAGTATTTTCACCACTCTTTCAGAGTTCAGGCACTCAACCTCACACCTCCAGGACTTAAGTACAACTAACCGGTTTCCCTGAATCTCTTCATAAATGTTACTTTGCTCACACTCCAACAGGACGTCAGGTCATTAAAACCACTTGCCTCTCCTATTTAACACGCTCACATACACCTGCTATATGTCAAAGCCCCTCACATACAAAACCTCCTTTACCCCCTCCCTCCAACGTTTTCTAGGAGGAACCTTTCCCCGCCTTCCCTCCACTACAGATTTATACACACGCCAGATCGTCCAGTTTTGTTCTACCTCAAGAACCCCATATCAGCCCACTGGAAAATACTTTTATTAACCTCGCATCTACACGAGTTCTCTGCATAATATTTACACCACACATTGCCCTCAGACGCGACATTTCCACTGCCTTCAGTCTCCTCCTCGCTGCAACCTTCACAACCCATGCTTCACACCCATGAACGAGTTTTGGTAGCACTATGGATACAGTTCTTTGTCTCCACAGATGCCTCAGTGCACCGCTCACCTTTTTTTTTCTCTCGTCAATTCTACAGTTACCTCGCCTTTCATAGACGGGTACGCTGACGCGTCCACTCCCAGATACCTGAACACATTCACTCCTCCATACTCCAGTCTTCCAACCTGATATTTAATCTTTTATTACCTATGTTTTATGTTATTCTCATCACCTTGTTTTTCGCTCCTATGTTCACCTTTAATTTCCTTATTTTACGTTCCCTTCCAGATACCTCCAACAACCTCTTCAGAACCTTCTAAGAGCACAGTGTCATCTGCAAAATGCAACTGTGACAACTCTCACCATGTATTAAATGTCTTATCTTTTAATCCCACACGTCTCCTCGACACCCTAGCATTCACTTCTCTTAAAACCCCGTCTATAAATATGTTAAACATCAATGGTTTCATCCCTGTCTAAGGCCTACTTTTACAAGAAAATAATCTCACTTTCCCTACATACCCTGAACCTCATTATCCTCGTAAAAACTCTTAACTGCTTTCAGTAACCTACCGCCTATTCTATACACTTGCAACATCTGCCACATTGCTCGCCTAGTCCCAGACCAGGACGCGGGGGCTTTGACCAATGAGACCCTCTCCAGGTAGACTATCTTAATGTCTTTTCTAAATCCATAAATATAACGAAAACTTCCCTACATTTATATACTCTTCACTTATGTGTTTCACTGTAAACACTTGATCAACACAACCCCTACTCTTCTTAAAGCCTCCTTGTTCATCTGCGATCTGGCTCTCTCTCTTACACTTAACTCCTTCAATAATAACTCTATCATACACTTTACCTAGAATACTTAACAGGCTTATTCTCCTATAATTTTTACACCCTCTTTCATCCTCTTTTCCTTTATACAAAAGTACTATGCATTCTCTCTGCCAATCCCTAGGTACCTTCCCACCTTTCATACATCAATTGAACAAAAGTACCAACCATTCCAATACTATATTTACACTTGCTTTTAACATTTCTGTCTTGATCCCATCAAGACCAGCTGCTTTACTCCTCATTCATTCTGTCCACTATCTCACGCACCTTCCCCACACTCACATCTGCCTCTTCGTATCTGTCTATCTACCTATCTGTCTATCTATCTATCTATCTATCTATATATATAGTGAGGATAGTGAGGCTCAAGTTAGAGTATGTAGGAAAGAGGGAAATTTTTTCCCAGTAAAAGTAGGCCTTAGACAAGGATGTGTGATGTCACCGTGGTTGTTTAATATATTTATAGATGGGGTTGTAAGAGAAGTAAATGCGAGGGTCTTGGCAAGAGGCGTGGAGTTAAAAGATAAAGAATCACACACAAAGTGGGAGTTGTCACAGCTGCTCTTTGCTGATGACACTGTGCTCTTGGGAGATTCTGAAGAGAAGTTGCAGAGATTGGTGGATGAATTTGGTAGGGTGTGCAAAAGAAGAAAATTAAAGGTGAATACAGGAAAGAGTAAGGTTATGAGGATAACAAAAAGATTAGGTGATGAAAGATTGAATATCAGATTGGAGGGAGAGAGTATGGAGGAGGTGAACGTATTCAGATATTTGGGAGTGGACGTGTCAGCGGATGGGTCTATGAAAGATGAGGTGAATCATAGAATTGATGAGGGAAAAAGAGTGAGTGGTGCACTTAGGAGTCTGTGGAGACAAAGAACTTTGTCCTTGGAGGCAAAGAGGGGAATGTATGAGAGTATAGTTTTACCAACGCTCTTATATGGGTGTGAAGCGTGGGTGATGAATGTTGCAGCGAGGAGAAGGCTGGAGGCAGTGGAGATGTCATGTCTGAGGGCAATGTGTGGTGTGAATATAATGCAGAGAATTCGTAGTTTGGAAGTTAGGAGGAGGTGCGGGATTACCAAAACTGTTGTCCAGAGGGCTGAGGAAGGGTTGTTGAGGTGGTTCGGACATGTAGAGAGAATGGAGCGAAACAGAATGACTTCAAGAGTGTATCAGTCTGTAGTGGAAGGAAGGCGGGGTAGGGGTCGGCCAAGGAAGGGTTGGAGGGAGGGGGTAAAGGAGGTTTTGTGTGCGAGGGGCTTGGACTTCCAGCAGGCATGCTTGAGCGTGTTTGATAGGAGTGAATGGAGACAAATGGTTTTTAATACTTGACGTGCTGTTGGAGTGTGAGCAAAGTAACATTTATGAAGGGATTCAGGGAAACCGGCAGGCCGGACTTGAGTCCTGGAGATGGGAAGTACAGTGCCTGCACTCTGAAGGAGGGGTGTTAATGTTGCAGTTTAAAAACTGTAGTGTAAAGCACCCTTCTGGCAAGACAGTGATGGAGTGAATGATGGTGAAAGTTTTTCTTTTTCGGGCCACCCTGCCTTGGTGGGCCACCCTGCCTTGGTGGGCCACCCTGCCTTGGTGGGCCACCCTGCCTTGGTGGGCCACCCTGCCTTGGTGGGCCACCCTGCCTTGGTGGGCCACCCTGCCTTGGTGGGCCACCCTGCCTTGGTGGGCCACCCTGCCTTGGTGGGCCACCCTGCCTTGGTGGGCCACCCTGCCTTGGTGGGCCACCCTGCCTTGGTGGGAATCGGCCGGTGTGAAAAAAAAAATAAAAAAAAAAAAAAATATATATAAATATATATATATATATAATATATATATATATATATATATATATATATTATATATATATATTATATATATATATATATATATATATAATATATATATATATATATATATATATATATATATATATATGAGGACATTAGAGCACTCCAGGATGATTTGAATAGACTGATGCAATGGTCGGAGAAGTGGCAGATGCAGTTTAATATAGACAACTGCAAAGTTCTAAATGTTGGACAGGAAAATAACCATGCCACATATAAACTAAATAATGTAGATCTTAATACTACTGATTGCGAAAAGGATTGCATTAGTGTTCGCAATAAAGCTAACAGAATTCTTGGCTTCATATCTAGAAGTATAAATAATAGAAGTCATCAGGTTGTTCAACTCTATATATCCTTGGTTAGGCCTCATTTAGACTATGCTGCTCAGTTCTGGTCACCGTATTACAGAATGGATATAAATGCTCTGGAAAACGTACAGAGGAGGATGACAAAGATGATCCCATGTATCAGAAATCTTCCCTATGAGGATAGGCTGAGGGCCCTGAATCTGCACTCTCTCGAAAGGCGTAGAATTAGGGGGGATATGATCGAGGTGTATAAATGGGAAACTGGAATAAAAGAATGCTATTCAAGATTGATGGACTGACCACATTGACTCAAGGTTGAGGGACTGATTACCTCATACTCCTCCTGGTCTTCACGTTTCTCCTTTGTATAAACTAATGAAGCCACTGTGTGGCGAAACGTTTCCTCAATAAAGATGCCCAAGAGCTGCACATGTGTCTAATTTATCAACCTCTTATTATATGTTGAGTACATCTGGCTATATCTTGAGTGCTTCTGGCTATATTTTAATATGATTACTTCTGGGCATCAGATATTTGAAGAACGTCTGGTAATAACATAATTTAAGTACCTTTCCGTATAGTATAAGAACCTCTGGTCATAAGTTACATCAAATGCCTATGTTATTACTAAGATATTTCAATATCAGTTGAGAGAGTGTTGACACTAGCGCGTCCTGGCTGGACATTACTTACTCTTGTCTGGGCACTCACCAGATAGTACACATCAACAGCCAGTTTGTCACCTTACAACTTAGCTCATCTACGACACCATCAGTTTCTCTCTTATTTTAAAAACTGAAGTATTGTTGATACTTTATATTACTCCAGCACACATGCGTGAGCGTGTCACGTCGTAGCAACGAGAGCCGAGTGATTGTTATGACTTGTGCTACAGGAGTGGGAGGTAGGTAACCAAGAGAATCGGGGGGGGGGGGGACTAGTTAGCAGAACTCGAACCTTGGAAGAGCTAAGTACAGCGCCTACACTCCGAAGGAGGAGTGGAGAAGCTACGTAATAAATGACACCGAACCTCTCTCTTCTCCAGGGTCACTCTACCTCGGCTGGAGTCGACCAGTGAACCTCTCTCCTCTCCAGGGTCACTCTACCTCGGCTGGAGTCGACCAGTGAACCTCTCTCCTCTCCAGTGCCACTCTACCTCGGCTGGAGTCAACCAGTGAACCTCTCTCCTCTCCAGGGTCACTCTACCTCGGCTGGAGTCGACCAGTGAACCTCTCTCCTCTCCAGGGTCACTCTACCTCGGCTGGAGTCGACCAGTGAACCTCTCTCCTCTCCAGGGTCACTCTACCTCGGCTGGAGTCGACCAGTGAACCTCTCTCCTCTCCAGTGCCACTCTACCTCGGCTGGAGTCAACCAGTGAACCTCTCTCCTCTCCAGGGTCACTCTACCTCGGCTGGAGTCGACCAGTGTGTCCACAACACAGACCAGGATGGCAGGACTTGCAGTACCAGGGAACAGCACATTATAAACACCTTCATAAAACAAATCAGATAAGAAACAAGATGGGTGTAAGGATTTCATAATTATTTTTAAATCTTATTAATTATTAACTTGTGGTGACAGAAAATCAAATCGGGAAGGGAAGCGCTACCGGAAGACCACCTGGAACTTCGTTAATATAACTATACAAAGGTATAGTAATAATATAACTATACATAGATACAATAATAATAATAATGTAACAATTCATATACATAGCAATAATGTAACTATATATAGATACAGCAATAATGTAACTCCATGTAGATATAGTAATAATGTAACAGTGCATAGAACCCACCAGCCAGAACCATGAACATGGAACCAGAAACACAGAGTTGAGCCTACTACAGCCTACCACAGCCTACCACAGCCTACCACAGCCTACCACAGTCTACCACACCCTACCACAGTCTACCACAGCCTACCACAGTCTACCACAGCCTACCACAGCCTACCACAGCCTACCACAGTCTACCACAGCCTACCACAGTCTACCACAGCCTACCACAGTCTACCACAGCCTACCACAGTCTACCACAGCCTACCACAGTCTACCACACCCTACCACACCCTACCACAGCCTACCACAGTCTACCACAGCCTACCACAGCCTACCACAGCCTACCACAGCCTACCACAGTCTACCACAGCCTACCACAGTCTACCACACCCTACCACAGCCTACCACAGCCTACCACAGCCTACCACAGCCTACCACAGCCTACCACAGCCTACCACAGCCTACCACAGCCTACCACAGCCTACCGTGTCTGACGCCTAAAAAAAAAATCTCAGATGAGCCAAAAATTAGAAAAAAAAATAAATCTAACTCAATTTGCTTTAACTGACTTACTTAAAAAATTAATATACTAACACACGCTGATGATGCTGGCTAATTGATGCATTGATGGTCCTAGCATGTGTATTAATGGCTGATGCTAACGTGTGCATTGATGGTTGATGATTGTAATGTAGCATTGATGTTTGATGATGATGGTAACGTGAGTGTAATAAATCAATAGATTTATCGTTTATCTTTTGTAGATCTATCACAACTCTATCGTACAGCCATCATAGGAGTCTGTGATGATGAGCGGTGATCACTATCGCCTCACCATCACAGACACAACACTACCTCATCACAACTACATTATATAAATCACCATCACGAACACCATGTACATTTCCAACAATACAATTACAATCCACTATCATTACCAAACATCATCCACTCGCCAACGTCAGCACACTCATCACCACCACATACGTCACATAAATTACCACAACATCACTATAAAACATCACACACAAACAGTCACAACACAAGCAAAACATCATATACCCTCACCACAACATCATACATCACCATAACATCAACCAATAATCAATTCATCACCATACACCACATCATCACCACCCTCAACCACATACATCATCATACACCAAATGCTAATCATCACCATCACCACATCCATCACATAACATCATCCCAAACATATAGCTCACACACTCATCACCATCACTAATACAACAGCACATCTCACAATCACTACACTTACTCATACTAACTTCACTCACCACAACATCACACCACACTCATCACCATCACCACATCATCACCTCACACATCATCACCACAAATCATCACATCACCATCAACCATCACACATCATCACCATCACCTCAACATCATCACCATCACCTCAACATCACCATCACCACAACATCATCACCATCACCTCAACATCATCACCATCACCTCAACATCAACATCATCCACAACATCATCACCATCACCTCAACATCATCACCACATAACATCACCACAACATCATCACCATCACCTCACAATCACCATCACCTCAACATCACCATCACCACAACATTCATCACCATCACCAACATCATCACCACAACATCACCATCACCAAACATCATCCCACATCATCACCATCACCTCAACATATCACCATCCTCAACTCACCATCACCCAACATCATCACCATCACCTCAACTCATCACCATCACCTCATCATCACCATACACAACATCTCACCACACTCTCCCACACTCAACACATACATCGATCAACTCCTCACCCAACATCCATCTCACATACATCTCACCTGCCCCCGCACCTCAGAGTGGTATTCGAAGTGGGTTAAAGTGGCCAGGTGTGACCCACAACACTGGCCCAGCTCCTCGCCAGCCCACGCAACACATCGCCTCTCACTCCTCTCAAACACCAGGCAAAACAATGTTAACATGCATAAAAAAACGAATCTGGTGTAAGAATTCCTTCATTGTAAAATTTATGTTGGTTGATTCGAGTGTTCGGACGCGGGCAATATCAGGGAGCAGCGATTTGTCGGAGCTGGAGTCGGCACAATATTTGGAAAATGGTGGCAGGAGAACGCCAAAACTTTAGTCAAACAACTGCGCCCTGATTGGTCCACACCGATCAATGTTTGTCTCAACACGCTGCTGATTGGCTAAAAGGCGTGGCTTGATTTGGTAGGCGGACCCTGGGGGGGAGAGGGACCAATGAACGGGTGGTATTCTGGAAGGCGGTGGGCGGGGTGTGGTGCCGCGGGCGGATATTCTAAAAGTTGGTATCCCGTGATGAGGGAGGTTACTGAGCGCTGAGGCGCGGCGGAGAGCTGTGCTACACTGCCGCTCTGTGTTATTGCGTTACCCACACGTGTGATGGAGGCGGTGTGTGGGCGTGAGTCCCCGGTATCGCCGCCCACGGTGGTGGCGCCCGTGGCTGTCAAGGCTGTGAGTGAGGCCCACACGATGCCCGTGCCCACTGACCAGCAGCGCCTGCTGTACCAGTTGGCCCTGGCCGAACGCCTCCGTCTGGCCTCCGCTGGCCTGGCCTGGGCCAGACCCCCGCTCTCACCGCACCATCACCACCTCCAGGAGGCCACCATGGGCGGCATGATGGGCGGTCTCATGAGCAACCACATCATGGGCGGCCTGGGAACACCGCTGATGGGCGGTCTCAACACCGCAGGCTTCGGGAACGCGCTGATGGGCGGCCCCGCGGGTCCGCCGGTCGCCGCAGCCTACCCGCATCCGCCGCACCCGCTCTATGGTTACCGCCTGATGGACCCGCGGGTCTTGTTGCCCCGGGGCCCCGAGGAACCCAAGCCTCAACACTCATACATCGGTCTCATCGCCATGGCCATCCTCAGCAGCCCTGAGAAGAAACTGGTCCTTAGTGACATCTACCAGTATATCCTGGATCACTACCCGTACTTCCGGTCCAGAGGACCCGGCTGGCGCAACTCCATCCGTCACAACCTCTCCCTCAACGACTGCTTCGTCAAGGCTGGCCGCTCCGCTAACGGCAAGGGCCATTACTGGGCCATTCATCCTGCTAACATCGACGACTTTCGGCGAGGTGACTTCCGTCGGCGGCGCGCTCAGCGCCGCGTCCGGAAGCATTTGGGTCTGGCCGTGGATGACGACTCTTCACCGGAGCCGCCCTCGCCCACGGCTGCCCTCACTCTCACCCACGACACGCCCATGGCCGCCCACCACACCACCCTCACCGCCCCAGATGACGCCTCCTCCCAGTCACAAGCATCTCCAGGCTCACACCCTCAGCCCGCCGCGCCCCGCAAGCGGCAGTTCGACGTGGCCAGCCTCTTGGCCCCTGACGACAAAGTGGCCAAGACCCGCCGACACACTGACGACCAAGACTCGGCTGAGATTGACGTCGTTAGTGATGACCCCGGTGACGACTCTGGCCCCGTCGCCGCCGCCGCTAGATCCACCTCCCCAGCTCCTCCAGACGACGACCACGACGACGATGACCACGACGAGGACGAGGAGCGCCCCTGGTCCCTGCTGGGGTGGGTGTCAGGGGCGTCCTGGCCTATACCCACCACCACAAATAACGACTCTCACCCACGACCCACACACGACCCTTCCACTGCCCAGTGAACCTACAACAGGTACCTACTATAAACATCACGTGACCTACAATAGACGCCATGAAAGATACAATAGGCGCTGTGCAACATACAATAAGATACAATAGGCGCTGTGCAACATACAATAAGATACAATAGGCGCTGTGCAACATACAATAAGATACAATAGGTTCTGTGTAACATACAATAAGATTCAATAAGCGCTATGTGACCTGCAATAAGCGCGATGTGGCCTGCAATAGATGTCATGAAACTCAGTAGGTATTGTGTGACCTCCTACACTCACTATGGCCTATAAGAGACACCAGGTGACCTCTACTAAGAGGTTCACCATGAAAGATGTCACTCATCTCCCACAACACACTCTGGG
>NC_069428.1:30763668-30778668 GCF_026875155.1 Cherax quadricarinatus | reverse complement strand
AGTGTAGACACATCCTGGTCACCACCACCACTGGGAGAATCACACTTCTCAGTGTAGACACATCCTGGGTCACCACCACCACTGGGAGAATCACACCTCTCAGTGTAGACACATCCTGGGTCACCACCACCACTGGGAGAATCACACCTCTCAGTGTAGACACATCCTGGGTCACCACCACCACTTCCAGAGTAAATGGAAACACCGTTAATGTCGAAGATTAAGACACATGTCCAACAGTTGAGTGTCTTTATTGATCAAACGTTTCGCCCACACAGTAGGCTTCTTCAGTCACACACAAAGGGAGCAGTAAAAATGTATTTGACGCTGTCAGTCCCTCAACTCCATGATTTATATCGTTCCAGACCATGGAGATGAACTCTTCTCCAGGCGGAGGGACTGACCACCTCAAATACTTTTTTCCAAAGCTACTACTGCTGTCTTTGTATTTGACTGAAGAAGTCTGATGTGTAGGCAAAATCTTTCATCAATAAAGACACTCAACTGCTGCACATGTGTCTCAGTCTTCAACTTGTCGGTATTTTATACCATTTTCAAAAGCACGTTTAATGTTCCATGGGCCAGTAAGCCTGCTGCAGTGCTCCTTCTTTCATATGAAGCGCAGTAGACTGAAATATGATCTGAAAATAAAATATAACATACCACCGATTATATTATTGTTGATTATATTATTTCGTGGATACAATAAAATTTTAACTTATTAGTAAGTAGAAAATAATTAGTAAAAATAATATATAAATAATAATAATAATAATAATAATAATAATAATAATATTATATTATTATTATTATTATTATTATTATTATTATTATTTTATTATTAATAAGATGAAGATGGGAAGTACAGTGCCTGCACTCTGAAGGAGGGGTGTTAATGTTGCAGTTTAAAACTGTAGTGTAAGCACCCTTCTGGCAAGACAGTGATGGAGTGAATGATGGTAAAGTTTTTCTTTTTCGGGCCACCCTGCCTTGTGGGCCACCCTGCCTTGTGGGCCACCCTGCCTTGGTGGGCCACCCTGCCTTGGTGGGCCACCCGCCTTGGTGGCCACCTGCCTTGGTGGCCACCCTGCCTTGGTGGGCACCCTGCCTGGTGGGCCACCCTGCCTTGGTGGGCCACCCTGCCTTGGTGGGCCACCCTGCCTTGGTGGGCCACCCTGCCTTGGTGGGCCACCCTGCCTTGGGCCACCCTGCCTTGGTGGGCCACCCTGCCTTGGTGGGCCACCCTGCCTTGGTGGGCCACCCTGCCTTGGTGGGCCACCCTGCCTTGGTGGGCCACCCTGCCTTGGTGGGCCACCCTGCCTTGGTGGGCCACCCTGCCTTGGTGGGCCACCCTGCCTTGGTGGGCCACCCTGCCTTGGTGGGCCACCCTGCCTTGGTGGGCCACCCTGCCTTGGTGGGCCACCCTGCCTTGGTGGGCCACCCTGCCTTGGTGGGCCACCCTGCCTTGGTGGGCCACCCTGCCTTGGTGGGCCACCCTGCCTTGGTGGGAATCGGCCAGTGTGATAATAAATAAATAAATAATTATTATTGTTATTATTATTATTACAATTATTATTATTATTATTATTATTATTATTATTATTAGCATTAAACCCGTATAGGTGGTTGGGATAACACTAATAAACCGGATATATTAGAAATTTGATTAATTAAGGACGAAGACAATAATAGTAATAATAATAATAATAATAATAAATAATAATAATAATAATATAATAATAATAATAATAATAATAATAATAATAATAATAATAATAATAAATAAATAATAATAATAATAATATAATAATAATAATAATAATAATAATAATAATAATAATAATAATAATAATAATAATAATAATAATAATAATAATAATAATAATAATAATATATAATAATAAATAATAATAATAATAATAATAATAATAAATAATAATAATAATAATATAATAATAATAATAATAATAATAATAATAATAATAATATAATAATAATAATAATAATAATAATAATAATAATAATAATAATAATAATAATAATAATAATAATAATAATAATAATAATAATAATAGCTACTACTACAAAATTATTAATAATGAAAATATTAGTAATAATAATTATAATAATTAAGAAATTTATTATCACAGCTGAAGTTGTTACTGTTGTTACTACCACTGTTACTGTTGTTACTACCACTGTTACTGTTGTTACTACCAATGTTACTGTTGCTACTACCACTGTTACTGTTGTTACTACCACTGTTACTGTTGTTACTACCACTGTTACTGTTGTTACTACCACTGTTACTGTTGTTACTACCACTGTTACTGTTGTTACTACCACTGTTACTGTTGTTACTACCACTGCTACTGTTGTTACTACCACTGTTACTGTTGCTACTACCACTGTTACTGTTACTACCACTGTTACTGTTACTACCACTGTTACTGTTGTTACTACCACTGTTACTGTTGTTACTACCACTGTTACTGTTGTTACTACCACTGTTACTGTTGTTACTACCACTGTTACTGTTGTTACTACCACTGTTACTGTTGTTACTACCACTGTTACTGTTGCTACTACCACTGTTACTGTTGTTACTACCACTGTTACTGTTGTTACTACCACTGATACTGTTGTTACTACCACTGTTACTGTTGCTACTACCACTGTTACTGTTGTTACTACCACTGTTACTGTTGTTACTACCACTGTTACTGTTGTTACTACCACTGTTACTGTTGTTACTACCACTGTTACTGTTGTTACTACCACTGATACTGTTGTTACTACCACTATTACTGTTGTTACTACCACTGTTACTGTTGTTACTACCACTGTTACTGTTGTTTACTAACCACTGTTACTGTTGTTACTACCACTGTTACTGTTGTTAAACCACTTTTTTACGTTGTTACAACCACTTTTAACTGTTTTTAAATCCCACTGTTACTGTTTTTAATCCCAAACTGTTACTTTGTTACTCCCACGGTTACTGTTGACTCCCCACTTTTTAACGTTGTTACACCACTGTTACTTTTTGAAACTACCACTGTTACGTTTTTACTAAAACTGTTTAAATGTTGTTACTCCCAAAGTTACTGTTTTTTACTACCAAGTTCCCGTTGTTATTTTTTTTTTCTACCCCCCTTGAAACTGTTGTTACAAACCACTTTTAAAAGGGGGGGTTGTTACTACCCTGTTACTGTTGTTACAAAACCACTGTTACTGTTTTACTACCACGTTACTGTTGCTACTACCACTTTTTACTTTTTGTTACTACCACTTTTTACTTTTTCTACTCCCAAACTTTTTACGGGTTTTTACTAACACTTTTTTCCGGTTGTTACAAACCACTGTTACTGTTGTTACAAAACCACTTTTTACGGGTTGTTATTTACCACGTTACTTTTTCTCCTACCACTGTTACGTTTTAACCAACCACTGTTACTTTTGTTACAAACCACTTTTAAACTTTTTTTACTAACCACGTTCGTTGTTACTCCCACGGTTACGTTTTTACAACCACGGGTTCCTGTTGTTCCAAACCACTGTTACTGTTGTTACTCCCACTGTTACGTTTTTTACAACCACGTTACTGTTGTTTACTACCCCCTGTTACTGTTGTAAAAACAACTTTTTCTTTTGTTACAACAACTTTTTACTTTTGTTACTACCACGGGTTCCCGTTGTTACTACCACTTTTTACTGGCTACTCCCACTGTTACTTTTTTTTCCTACCACTGTTACTGTTGTTACTACCACTTTTTACTGTTGTTATTTAACCACTTTTTACTGTTGTTACTCCCACGGGTTTCTGTTGTTACCCCAATTTTTACTGTTTTATTTCCCAAATTTTAAGTTGCTACTACCACTTTTTAACTGTTTTTAAACTACCACTTTTTACTTTTTGCTACTACCCTGAAACTGTTGTTACAACCACTGTTACTGTTGTCCCCTACCACTGTTACGGGTTGTTATACCACGTTACTGTTTTTACACCACTGTTCCGTTGTTTTTACCACTTTTTACTTTTTGAAACTACCACTTTTTACTGTTGTTTACTACCACTATACTTTTGGTTACACCACTTTTTACGGGTTTTCACAACCACTGTTACTGTTTTACAACCACTGTTTCCTGTTGTTCCCCACCACTGTTTTGGGTTGTTTTTTAACCACTGTTCCCTTTTGTTCAAACCACGGTTACGTTTGCTACTACCACTGAAACGTTGCAATTTACCACGTTACGTTTTTTCCCAACCCCTGTTCCTTTTTGTTACAACCACTATTACGTTGTTTACCCCCACTTTTTACGTTGTTACTACCACTTTTTACTTTTTTCTATTTACCACTGTTACTTTTGCTACCCCAAATTTTTTAAACTGTTCCTCTACTACCACTGTTACGTTCTACAACCCCTTTTAAAAATTTTGTTATTACCACGTTCCGTTGTTACAACCACTTTTTACTTTTTTTCACACCACATTTACTGTTTTTTACTACCACTGTTACTTTTTCCCAAAAAACAAACCCCTGTTTACTGTTGTTAAATTTTTACCACTTTTACTTTTTTTTAAACTACCACTTTTTAATTTGTTTCTACCACTGTTACTTTTTTTGGTTACTACCACGTTACGGGTTGTTATTACCCTTTTAACTTTTGGTTACTACCATTTTTTTGTTACGTTGTCCCCTCCCAACTAAACTGTTGCTACAAACCCACTTTTCTTTTTGTTACAACCACGTTACTTTTTGTTTAAAAAACCACTTTTACTGTTTTACTACCACTGTTACGTTGTACTACCACTCTTACTTTTTTTACTCCCCACTGTTATTGTTTTTTAAAAACCCACTGTTATGTTCCCTACAAACCACTGTTACTTTTTGTTACAACCACTTTTACGGGTTGCAACTACCACTTACTGTTGCTACTACCATTTGTTACTGTTTTTAAATTACCCCCTTTACTGTTTTTACTACCACTTTACGTTGTTACTACCCCCCGTTACTGTTGCAAACTACCCCCTTTACTTTTTGTTACTACCACTTTTTACTGTTTTTTACTACCACTTTTAAACCTTGTTTTTACAAACCACTTTTTACTTTTGCAACTACCATTTGCAACGTTTTTAAAAAACACTGTTACTGTTGCTCTCCCACTTTTAACTTTTAACTACCACTTTTTACTGTTTAAAAACTACCACTGTTCCCGGTTTTTACAACCACTTTTTAACTGTTGTTACTACTCCCCTGTTACGTTTTTTTAACCACTTTTTACTGTTGCTACAAACCACTTTTACTGTTGTTAATACCACTTTTTACTGTTGCTATTTACCACGTTACTGTTTTTGGGCTACCACTGTTACTGTTGTTACTACCACTTTTTTACGGGGTTTTACTACTACTGTTACTTTTGTTACTAACCCACTTTTCTGTTGCAATTACCCCCTTTACTGTTGTTACTACCACTGTTACGTTGTTACTACCACTGTTACATTTGTTATTTAACCACTGTTACTGTTTTTCCCTACCACTGTTATTGTTGTTACTACCCCCACTGTTCCCTTTTTAAAAACTACCACTGTTACGGGTTTTTCTACCACTTTTACTGTTTTTTATCCCACTTTTAAACTTTTGTTACAACCACTTTTACTTTGCTACTACCACTTTTTACGTTTTCCCTACCACTGTTCCCGTTGTTACTACCACTTTTTTTCCGTTTTTTACTCCCCTTGTTACTGTTTTTTTTACTACCACTGTTTTCGTTGCTATTTAACCAACGGGTTACTGTTGTTACAACCACTTTTTACTTTTTGTTATTTCCACTTTTAAACTGTTCTTACTACCACTGTTACTTTTTCCCCACCAGGGTTTGGGGGGTTTTTTTGGGGTTTTTTTTTTGTTGTTTTTGGGTTTTTTCCCTGTTACGGGGTTTTTAAAAAAATTTTAACTTTTGTACAAACCACTTTTTACGTTTAACTACCACTGTTACGTTGTTACAACCACTGTTACTGTTTTACTACCACTGTTACTGTTTTTACAAACCACTGTTACTTTTGTTACTACCATTTTTAAACTGTTTTTCAAACCAAACTTTTTTACTTTGTTAATACCACTGTTACTTTTTTAAAAAACCCACTTTTACTGTTGTATTTACCATTTTTAATTTTGTTACACCACTGTTATTTGTTGTTACAAACCACTGTTACGGTTTTTACTACCACTGTTACTGTAGCTAAAACCACGTTTTTTGGGTTTACTACCACTTTTTACTGTTGTTACTACCACTTTAACTTTTTGTTACTACCACTTTTTAACTGTTTTTTACTACCACTGTTACTTTTGTTAAAAACCACTGAAACTTTTGTTACTACCACTGTTACTGTTTTCCAAACCAAACTTTTTAACATTTGTTACTCCCAAACGGGTAATACTTTTTGTTATTTACCATGCCCCCTGTTGAAAAAAACCAAACGGGTTTACTGTTTTTTACAAAAACCAGTTCTTTCTCCACCACTGTTACTGTTGTTTCCCACCCTGTTATTTGTTCTACTTACCACTGTTACGGTTGTTACTAAACCCATGTTCTTTGCTACTACCACTGTTACGTTGCTACTACCCGTTACTTTTGTTACTAACCACAGTTACGGTTGTTACTAAACCGTTTTTTTTTGTTTTTTTTGTTTGGTTTTTTTTTTTTTTTGGGTTTGTTTCCCCTGTTACTTTTTCTACTACCACTTTTTTACTTTTGCAAAACTCCAAATGTTATGTTGTTACTCCCCACTGTTTTACTGTTTTACCCCAAACTGTTACTGTTGTTACAAACCACTTTTTAACGTTGTTACTACCACTGTTACGTTGTTACTCCCACTGTTACTTTTTTTTTTTTACAAAACCCAAACTGTTCCCTGCTGTTACTCCCACTGTTACTGTTTTTTATTTACCACTGTTATGTTGAAACTACCCTTTTTCCCTGTTGTTACAAACCACTTTACGGGTTGCATTTTCCCCAAAGAAACTATGTTACTCCCACCGTTACTTTTGTTACTCCCACTGTTACTGTTGTTCTACCACGGGTTTATTGTTGTTACTACACTGTTACTGTTGTTACTACCACTGTTACTGGGGGGGGGGGGGCAACTACCACTGTTACTGTTGTTATTTCCCCACTGTTACTGTTTTAACAACCACTTTTACTTTTTTGGTTACAAACCCAAAAACTTTTTGTTACTACCACGGGTTACTTTTGTTACTACCACGTTCCTTTTTTTACTACCCCCAGTTACTGTTTTTAACTACCACGTTACTGCTGTTACTACCACTGTTCGGGTTTTTTTTACTCCCACTTTTTACTGTTCCCTACAAACCACTTTTTCGTTGTTACAACCACTGTTACTTTTTGCTATTTACCACTGTTACTATTGTTACTCCCAAACCGTTACTGTTGTTACTCCCCAACGGGTTACTGTTTTACTACCACTGTTTTTGTTTTTTATTTACTACTGTTCGTTGTTACTACCACGGTTACTGTTGCTACTCCCACTGTTACGGGTTGTTACTTCCCTTTACGTTTTTACTACCACTGTTACTGTTTTTTAATTTACCCTTTTTACTGTTTTTTACTACCACTGTTACTGTTTTCTACTCCCAAACTGTTACTCACTCTTTAACCACTTTTTAACTGTTTTTTAAAACCACGTTACTTTTTTTTTACTACCACTTTTAAACCCCTTGCTATACTCCACTGCTTACTTTTGGGTTATTTACCACTTTTTACTGTTTTCCTAACCCCCAGTTTACGTTTTTCTCCCCACTTTTTACTTTGTTACAACCACTGTTTATTTTTGTACTACCACTGTTACTTTTGCTACTCCCCACTTTTACTTTTGCTACTCCCCACTGTTACGTTTTTTACAACCACGGGTTACTGTTTTTTTACCCCACTGTTACTTTTTTTAAAACTACCACTGTTACTGTTGCAACTACCACGTTACTGTTTTTTAACCTACCACTTTTACTGTTTTTACTACCCTTTTACGTTGTTTTTTTACCACTTTTTACTGTTTTTTTACTACCCCCTGTTCCTGTTGCTACAACCCCCTTTTAAATTTTTTGGTTACTACCCCCTGTTAACTGTTTTTCTACCACTGATACTGTTTTTTACTACCACAGTTCTGTTTTTACTACCATTTTGGTTTACTTTTTTAAATTTAAACCACAATACTGTTGCTATTTACCACTGTTACTGTGTTACTACCACAACTACGGGTTCCCTACTACCACTGTTACTGTTGCTACAACCACTTTAACTGTTTTCAAACTACCACTTTTTACTGTTATTCTCCCACTGTTACTGTTCTTATTTCCCCCTTGTTACTGTTTTTTCCCTACCTTTTTAACGGGTTTGTTTCCTACCACTGTTCCTTTTGTTACTACCACTTTTTACTGTTTTTAAACTACCACTTTTAACGTTGTTACTACCACTTTTAAACTGTTGTTTACAACCACTGTTACTGTTCCTACTACCACGTTACTTTTGTTACAACCACGTTACTTTTGTTACTACCATGCTACTGTTTTTACTACCACTGTTATTTGTGTTACAAACCCCCCACTTTTTACGTTGCTACTACCCTTTTAAACTGTTGTTACTACCATTTTGCAACTGTTCCCAATTTCCCCACGGGTTACGGTTTGCACTCCCAAACGTTACTTTTGTCCCTTTACCACTGTTACGGGTTATTGCTCCCACTGTTACTTTTTCTTACTACCACTTTTTACTTTTGGGTTATTTCCACTGTTACAGTTGCTACTACCACTTTTTACTTTTGAAACTCCCACTTTACGGTTGTTACAAACCACTTTTAAACTGTTTTTTACTACCACTGTTACTGTTGTTACAAACCACTGTTACTGTTGCTCCTACCACTTTTACTGTTGTTACAAACCATTACTTTTTGTTACTACACTTTTTAACTGTTCAACTACCACTGTTACTTTTGTTCAAACCACTGTTACTGTTGTTATTACCACTTTTTACTGTTGCTACTCCCAAACGTTACTGTTTTTTAACTACCACTTTTTACGGGTTTTTACAACCCACTTTTTATTGTTTTTTACACCACTGTTACGGGTTGTTTTTACCACTTCCTTTTTGGCACTACCACTGTTACGTTGTTACAAACCATTTTAAACGTTTTTTACTACCACTGTTACGTTGTTCCCTACCACTGTTACGTTGCAACTATAACTGTTACTTTTGTTACTACCCACTTTTAACTTTTGTTACTACCCTTTTTTTAAACTTTTTAAAAAATTTCCACTTTTTACTGTTTTTTAAACAAACCACTTTACTTTTGTGCTACCACTGTTACTGTTTTTTACTACCACTTTTACTTTTGTTATTTAACCCTCTTTAACTTTTTGCTACCCCAAATTTTTACGTTGTTACTACCACTTTTAAACTGTTGCATTTACCACGTTACTGTTTTTAAACACCACTTTTAAACTGGTTTTTACAAACACTTTTTAACTTTTGGGCTACAACCACGGTTATTGTTTTACCCACTTTTACTGTTGCTGCAACCACTGTTACGTTGCTACTCCCAAACTGTTACTGTTTTTTACTACCACTGTTACTTTTGGTTACTACTCACCTATTTTGGGGTTGCAGGGGTCGAGTCACAGCTCCGGGCCCCGCCTCTTCCCCTGATTGCACTAGGCCCCTTTCTCCCCCTTCCCCATGAGCTCTATCATACTCCCCCCCACTACGCCCACTTTTTAAGGCTATTCCACGGCCTGACTCCCTTATACCTGAAGAAATACTTCCAAACATCCCTTTGTTTTTAACCCCTTGAGTTTTCAACTTCCAATTGTGACCTCTTGTTTTTTTGTGTCCCATCTCGGAACATCCCGTCTTTGCCCCTTTTCCTTTCCGCGCATTAAATTTTTTAAAGCCCCCTTATCATGTCTCCCCGACCCTCCTTTCCTCCAGTGTCGTCAGGCCCCATTTTTCCCCCAACCCTTTTTCGTAGGGCAATCCCCTAGCTCTGGGGCTAGTCCCCTTTTTGCAAACCTTTGCACTTTTTCCCAATTTTTTTGACGTGCTTGACTAGGGGTGGATTCCCAAAATGGTGCTGCCAAAACTCCAGTAATTGGGCCCGACGAAAAGGATAAAGGCTTAAACGAATTTTCCCTTACGAGTATCGGGAAAGCTAAACCATAGGTTTGCCAGGCGCCCGTATGCGCACATTATCTGATTTATGTGCGCCTCAGGGGATTTTGCTCGGTGTTAAAACTCACCCCCAAAATCTTTTTCCTTGATTGGGGGTTTGCAAATCTTTGGGCCCCTAAACTATATTGTTCTGCGGTCTTCTTGCCCCTTCCCCCAAACTTTTATAAATTTTTCATTTTGGGAGGGTTTTAAAATCCCAAAGGGGCCCCTTTGCTGGACCAGGCTTGTAGCCTGTCCAGGTCTCTTTTAGTCCTGCCTGATCCCCATCCGATTTGAAACTCTCCCCTTAAAATTCAATCATCTGCAAACAAAAGGGCACTCTGATCATCCCCTTTCCGTTAAATTCCCTTCACCAAAAAACCAAGAACAGAAAAGGGCCTGGACGACCCCTGTGGGAACCCCCCCCTTGTCACAAAGGGCCCCAAACCCGACAAACCCCGCGCGTACCCGACTCGTTGTTGCCTCCCTGCCCGGTTTTTCTCGATCCAAATTTCAGTGGGCCCTTTTCCCGTTATGTGGCCTGATCCTCCCAGCTTTTGCCCGTAACCCTTGTAGAACTGTGTCAAAGGCTTCTTTTCATCCCAAAAAAAATGCATCCCATCCCCCCCTCTCTCTCTTGTCAAAATTCTGTCAAACCCTTTTCTTTAAAAATCAGTAGGTTTTTTGACACAGGGTTTTTTCCTTTCCCCGAAACCGTTTCTGGTTTTCAATTATACACTTGTTTTTTTTTCCAGTCCCCACCCCCTCCTCCTGATGAAACTTTTCCATACCTTGCAAAACTATAAAAACGTTATGATTTCAGGCCGTATTTGTCCCCCATGTCTGTCTCCCCTTTTTTAAAAAAATTTTTGGGGGTAAAATTTGCCATTTTCCCCTACCTCCAGGAGTTCCCCAGGTTTTAAATGAGGTTGTTGAAAAATCTTTGTTAATGGGTCACAAAAATTTTCTCTGCTTTCCCCCTTTAAGGCCCCCCCTGGCGCAAATAGGTTTTTCCCCCTCCCTGAACCCAAGAGCTTATCGTACCCCTGCTTAAAGCTGTGTATGGGGTCCCGCCCCCACTACCTCGCTTCCCAAACTATTCCACTTTCCCGACTACTTTTTGGCTGAAAAAAAGCTTCCCAAAAATCCCTTTGATTTTATCTGTGTCCCTTCCGGGTTCCAACTGTGTCCCCGTTTCTGTGTCCAGCCCCTGGGAAAATCCCCGTCCCTTTTTCCACCTTTTCCCAAACCCCCTCAAATTTTGTAATCGTTATCATTCCCCCCTATCTCCCCTTTTCCTCCATGTCGTCCGGTTGATTTCCCCCTTTAAACCCTCCTCATAGGACATAAACCCCTTAACTCGGGGCTAGTCCCCTTTTTGCAAACCTTTGCCCTTTCTCTAGTTTTCTTTTCATTCTTGGCTAGGGGGTGGGTTCCAAACTGGTGCCGGGAAACTCCAATATGGCCCAACTTTCACGGTGTACAGGGTCCTGAAAAAAAATTTCCTTTTTAAGATATCGGAATGTGTTCGAGGTTTCTTAAGGGGCCCCTATGCTGCAGCAGTTATTTTTTTTTTATGTGCCCCTTCAGGAGTGGCCTGGGTTTTTTTACTCAACCCCCAAAATCTTTTTCCTTGAGTGAGGTTTGTATTTTGTGGCCCCCTAGAAATTCCCCGTCTGAGTCTTTTTTTGCCCTTCCCCCCTTTTTCAACTTTGCACTTGGTGGATTAAACCCAGTACCAATTACTGGAACGGGTTTCTCAGCCTTTCCAGATCCCTTTGTTTTTTCTGCCTGGCTTCGACGAGTGAATTCTTCCATCAATTTCCTTCATCTGCAAACAGGACCCTCAGAGCCCTATTCCTTCCGTCAGTCTTCACAAATACCAGAAAAGCCGGGTCCTAAGACCTTTGGGGGACCCCGCGGGCACAATGCCCACTCTGACACTCGCCATTTCCATACCGCTCGTCTTCCCAAAGTTTTCCCGACCTTGTAGTGCCTTTCCCTTTACCCCTGTTTGGGGTCCTCCATTTTTTTGCCCCAAATCTCTTGTGGGGAACTGGTCAAAACCTTCTGCGTCCAAGAAAATGCAATCCCCCCCCCCTCTCTCTTGTCTTACGCCTACCATGTCATTTTTTTTTATTATAATCAAGGGAAGCGCTAAACCCGGGGGTTATACGCCCGGGGGGGGGGAAGGGAAAGGGCATTCATGCTTAATTCGGGGAACTGGAGCACAGATCCTTTTCCCCCTAAATCAAGACCCCCACCAACATAAAGGGAAACCCTTCCCTTTGAGGGCTTCACCATGTCTAGAACCCAGTGGTTTGTGACACAGGTTTTCCCGTCCCGAAACCAAAGTTGGTGCTGTTGATGAGACGTTCCTTTCTAGTTTCCCCCACTCTCTCCTATAATCTTCTCCAGTTTTACATACTATACAGTCGGGACACTGGTCTGTATTTTTTTTTCTTCATGTCTGCCCCTTTTTTTAAAGATGGACTACATTTGCTGTTTCCATCCTCAGGCAATCCCTTTTTGTTGTTTTGAATTTTTTGTTGGGGGAAACATAGTGCCTCTGCCCCCTCTAAATACCCATGGGAAATTGTTATCTGGCCCATTGCCTTTGAGACAGCTCACTCAAAGCCCTTCACCTTCCTCGTTGTGTGTACGTTCCACACTGGTGGGGGCCCCACCCTCCGCTTTCTGGGCCCCTTCGTCCCTCTTGAACACTTCTTTAAACCTTTGAGTTCTTCACTTTTTCTTGGTCATTTTTTGTTGCTCTCCTCCTTTCCCTTCCTTAGCCTGATTACCTGGTCCTTGCTGTTGTTTTCCTCCTATTGGCGTGAAAAGTTTCGGGTCAATTTGGCTTTCGCTGCTATGTCCTTTTCAAATTGTCGTTGGGGCCCCCTTCTTATCTTGCATATTCATTCTGGCTCTACGACTGTTCCCTTATTCTCCTGGGTCCTTTTCCCTTTTATATTTCTTCCCTTCCCTAGCACACTTGGTTTTTGCCTCCTTGCACCTTGGGTGAACCAGGGGTCTCCTGGCTTTTTTTTATTAGTCCTGTTACCCTTGGGGATAAAAACCCCTCCCCAGCCCCCTTGCCATTGTTGCTACATATTCCATCATCTCATTAACGACTTTCCCGCCAATTCTCTTCCCCCCTGAAACCCCATTCAGGAAGTTTCCCCCATTCCCGTGATCCCCTTTCTTTTATTTGGCTTCATTCGTCCCGGGCCCTTTCCCGCTTCCCCCCCCCCCTTTTAGCTCTACTGTGTATTCGAAGCTTAAAAACCCCATGACGCTGGCCCAAGGGGGCTTTCATATGTGATGCCTAATATGCACTACTCAAGGTTTAATACTAGGTCCTCTTGGGTGGGGCCCTCTCCTCCTCTCTTTTAGTGTCCCTTACGTTTGGGCATGAAGTTTCCAGTACCACCCCATCACTTAGCCCTCCATGTGGGCTTGGCCCCCCTGTGTCCAAGTTCCCCCCCCAATTTGATCTCCTTTGGGTTTAAAAAAGCCCATGTCAGGGGCTTGCCCTGCAGCATGACTCTTCTGGCCACGCAGCCATGTGTCAACCATCCTCTATTCTCCCATACCTTGCCCTTGGCCCCCTCGTTCTGTTGGGGTTTTAAAATCACTGCAATTACCCCCTTGGGGCCTCCAAGTGAAGGTTCCCGCATGTAATTTGCTTGCTTCTCTGCTGTCTCCTCTCTCCAGCCCATCAAAAATTGGGGGGTTTTTTATCAACAGGGGACTTTCCCCCCCCCCCCCCCGTTACTTCGTCCCTCAGCGGTATCCCGTTCGAAATATGCATCTGTTACATACCTTTTCTTTGGTTTTTGTAAGCTATGTTTTCCGGTGATGCTCCTTTTTTTTTTTTTTTTTTTTTTTTTTTTTTTCTTTTTTTTTTTTTTTTACACGGGGTTTGAAAAGGGTTAAAGGGACCCCTATTTTATTGACAGTTTAAATTACGGTTAAGGTTTCCCTAATTTTATTGGCAACAAAGACTTTACCTACATCACCATTTGAAAGCTTTTTTATTTTATAGACATACAAGTAGGGAACAGAGAAGTTGGACATCTGTGGCCTCATTTCATTTGATCAACTGACTTTACTCTTTGACATCATTATGCGTACGAATGGTTCCATACTCGAGTCATCCTGGGAGTATGATCTCAAGGGATGATGTTCGGGAAAGGGGGTTACAGCCAAGTGAATTGCTGCTTTCTGCCCGTCTTGGGCATAAAAGCTTGTTTCACCTGTCCTCAAGGGGACCCAAAGTGGGTATTTTGACAATTTTGGCCTTGTACATAACAAAAGGCCACCCACACCCCTCCTATGTTGAAGGCCTGCTGAAATGACAGACTACCAGATGGTCCGGGCGAAGATGAGACGTCTGCTCTTTCCTCCCTTGTCAAGCAGTCGCAGATGAGGGAGGGGCAGCAAACCAAGAAAGTGGAGCATACTCAATTTGGCGACTTGTCCCCGACAGGATCTTGCAACCCCACACAAGCAATGCGAGAACGGCGAAGTGCTGTAAGCTCCGGGCTGCCTTTTTGAAAGATTTACAACAGGTTTCTTCAGGGTTATTTTGGATCAAATTTCACCCAAGGAATCAACTTCTTCTCCAGGCCAACATCCCCTCCATTCACCTTTCTACTGCACCACATTACCTCATGGTGCCTAGAGACATCTCTTTGCGTTTTCCCCAGTGCAAATGTTACTGCCCTCTATTTTCCCCCAAACTGATATCTCTCTGGTGATTGATGAGCTTTGACA
>NC_069428.1:30656168-30758668 GCF_026875155.1 Cherax quadricarinatus | reverse complement strand
TCAGGTACCTCAGTGAAGCTGAGGTGGTATCAGTTACCTCAGCGAAGCTGAGGTGGTATCAGGTACCTCAGTGAAGCTGAGGTGGTATCATGTACCTCAGTGAAGCTGAGGTGGTATCAGGTACCTCAGTGAAGCTGAGGTGGTATCAGGTACCTCAGTGAAGCTGAGGTGGTATCAATTACCTCAGTGAAGCTGAGGTGGTATCAGGTACCTCAGTGAAGCTGAGGTGGTATCAGGTACCTCAGTGAAGCTGAGGTGGTATCAGGTACCTCAGTGAAGCTGAGGTGGTATCAATTACCTCAGTGAAGCTGAGGTGGTATCAGTTACCTCAGTGAAGCTGAGGTGGTATCAGTTACCTCAGTGAAGCTGAGGTGGTATCAGTTACCTCAGTGAAGCTGAGGTGGTATCAGGTACCTCAGTGAAGCTGAGGTGGTATCAGTTACCTCAGCGAAGCTGAGGTGGTATCAGGTACCTCAGTGAAGCTGAGGTGGTATCAGGTACCTCAGTGAAGCTGAGGTGGTATCAGGTACCTCAGTGAAGCTGAGGTGTATCAGGTACCTCAGTGAAGCTGAGGTGGTATCAATTACCTCAGTGAAGCTGAGGTGGTATCAGTTACCTCAGTGAAGCTGAGGTGGTATCGGGTACCTCAGTGAAGCTGAGGTGGTATCAGGTACCTCAGTGAAGCTGAGGTGGTATCCGGTACCTCACTGAAGCTGAGGTGGTATCAGGTACCTCAGTGAAGCTGAGGTGGTATCAGGTACCTCAGTGAAGCTGAGGTGGTATCAGTTACCTCAGTGAAGCTGAGGTGGTATCAGGTACCTCAGTGAAGCTGAGGTGGTATCAATTACCTCAGTGAAGCTGAGGTGGTATCAGTTACCTCAGTGAAGGTGAGGTGGTATCAGGTACCTCAGTGAAGCTGAGGTGGTATCAGGTACCTCAGTGAAGCTGAGGTGGTATCAGTTACCTCAGTGAAGCTGAGGTGGTATCAGTTACCTCAGTGAAGCTGAGGTGGTATCAGTTACCTCAGTGAAGCTGAGGTGGTATCAGGTACCTCAGTGAAGCTGAGGTGGTATCAATTACCTCAGTGAAGCTGAGGTGGTATCAGTTACCTCAGTGAAGCTGAGGTGGTATCAGTTACCTCAGTGAAGCTGAGGTGGTATCAGTTACCTCAGTGAAGCTGAGGTGGTATCAGGTACCTCAGTGAAGCTGAGGTGGTATCAGTTGCCTCAGTGAAGCTGAGGTGGTATCAATTATCTCAGTGAAGCTGATGTGGTATCATGTACCTCAGTGAAGCTGATGTGGTATCAGGTACCTCACTGAAGCTGAGGTGGTATCAATTACCTCAGTGAAGCTGAGGTGGTATCTGGTACCTCAATGAAGCTGAGGTGGTATCAGGTACCTCAGTAAAGCTGAGGTGGTATCAGTTACCTCAGTGAAGCTGAGGTGGTATCAATTATCTCAGTGAAGCTGAGGTGGTATCAGGTACCTCAGTAAAGCTGAGGTGGTATCAGGTACCTCAGTGAAGCTGAGGTGGTATCAATTATCTCAGTGAAGCTGAGGTGGTATCAGGTACCTCAGTGAAGCTGAGGTGGTATCAGTTACCTCAGTGAAGCTGAGGTGGTATCAGTTACCTCAGTGAAGCTGAGGTGGTATCAGTTACCTCAGTGAAGCTGAGGTGGTATCAGGTACCTCAGTGAAGCTGAGGTGGTATCAGGTAGCTCAGTGAAGCTGAGGTGGTATCAGTTACCTCAGTGAAGCTGAGGTGGTATCAGTTACCTCAGTGAAGCTGAGGTGGTATCAGGTACCTCAGTGAAGCTGAGTGGTATCAGTTACCTCAGTGAAGCTGAGGTGGTATCAGTTACCTCAGTGAAGCTGAGGTGGTATCAGTTACCTCAGTGAAGCTGAGGTGGTATCGGGTACCTCAGTGAAGCTGAGGTGGTATCAGGTACCTCAGTGAAGCTGAGGTGGTATCAGTTACCTCAGTGAAGCTGAGGTGGTATCAGTTACCTCAGTGAAGCTGAGGTGGTATCAGGTACCTCAGTGAAGCTGAGGTGGTATCAGTTACCTCAGTGAAGCTGAGGTGGTATCAGTTACCTCATGAAGCTGAGTGGTACAGTACTCGTAGCTGAGGTGGTATCAGTTACCTCAGTGAAGCTGAGGTGGTATCAGGTACCTCAGTGAAGCTGAGGTGGTATCAGTTACCTCAGTGAAGCTGAGGTGGTATCAGTTACCTCAGTGAAGCTGAGGTGGTATCAGTACCTCAGTGAAGCTGAGGTGGTATCAGGTACCTCAGTGAAGCTGAGGTGGTATCAGTTACCTCAGTGAAGCTGAGGTGGTATCAGGTACCTCAGTGAAGCTGAGGTGGTAGCAGTTACCTCAGTGAAGCTGAGGTGGTATCAGTTACCTCAGTGAAGCTGAGGTGGTATCAGTTACCTCAGTGAAGCTGAGGTGGTATCAGGTACCTCAGTGAAGCTGAGGTGGTATCAGTACCTCAGTGAAGCTGAGGTGGTATCAGTTACCTCAGTGAAGCTGAGGTGGTATCAGTTACCTCAGTGAAGCTGAGGTGGTATCAGTTACCTCAGTGAAGCTGAGGTGGTATCAGTTACCTCAGTGAAGCTGAGTGGTATCAGGTACCTCAGTGAAGCTGAGGTGGTATCAGTTACCTCAGTGAAGCTGAGGTGTATCAGTTACCTCAGTGAAGCTGAGGTGGTATCAGTTACCTCAGTGAAGCTGAGGTGGTATCAGTTACTTCAGTGAAGCTGAGGTGGTATCAGTTACCTCAGTGAAGCTGAGGTGGTATCAGGTACCTCAGTGAGTCACTACACTTATTAAGGTCACAAATTTAATTCTCACAATTACTTCTTATTTTTTAAGTAATTGTCTTCAGCCATTTTGGCGATATTACTTTTATATATTAGACACAAAAATGAAGGAAAACCGCCAGTAGGCCTATTGGCCCATGTTAGGCAGGCCTAGGTCACAACCACCTACACACACACACACACACACACACACACACACACACACACTAGTTTACTCCAGTCCAATATATTTGTAAAGCTACCCATAGTTCCTGCCTCACTGACTGTACCTGGAAGTTTGTTGGAGTCATCTACAACTCTATTGCCAAGCATCCTTTCTACATCTAAATTTCTCCAGCCTGAGTCCATCACTGCGAGTCCTGTCTTGGTTAATTATTTTTAACACGCTATTTTATCACAATAAAATAAGAAAATTAAATTTAAATCTTCAAAGATAATTATTATCTTACAAAGCACTCCAGGATCCCTCTGACAGACTGTCTGGTTTGTGTTGTTTGAATATCTTCGTATTGGTTTGTCCCTGATATAACAGTGAGGCTCAACCACCCTCTGGAACCCCCTCTCATAATGTCTGGACGAATTCTATGGTCATCGGCGAGTACTGTGTGGATGGGCGACTGTTTCGCGATTCCAGAACGGAGGTTCGAGCCTCCACCACACTCCAGGACACACACACACACACACACCGTGAAGTGTATGTCTCTCAGTGTGTATATATAAAATAAGAGTTAACTTTAATCGCTAATTTAGGGATTGAAGTATTGTTGACGGACGGTGAGCAGTGACGTGAAGCCTTAAGACCCTGACCTGGTCCATAGGCTTCATACCCCCATTAATCAATCAATCTTCCTCCACCCATCTTTGCACTAATTGACTCATATGGGTTTAGCGTTTCTTTAATTACTATTACTACTGCTACTACTACAACTACTACTACCACTACTACTACTACTACTACTACTGCTGCTATTACTAATACTATCACTACTACAACTACTACTGCAACTACTACTAGTACTACTATTCCTACTACTACTACTACTATCACTACTACTACTACTACTACTACTACTGCTACTACTACTACTATCACTACTACTACTACTACTACTACTACTGCTACTACTACTACTATCACTACTACTACATACTACTACTTTCTATCACTACTACTACAAATACTACTGCTACTACTACTACTGCTACTACTACTACTATCCCTACTACTACTACTACTATACTACTGCTACTACTACTAACTAACAACTACTACTACTACTACTACTATAACTACTACTATCACTACTACTACTACTAAATATGCTACTACTACTACTGCTACTACTACTACTACTACTACTACTACTATTACTACTACTACTACTACTACTATCACTACTACTACTACTACTACTACTACTACTACTACTACTACTAATAATAATAATAATAATAATAATAAAATAATAATAATAATAAAAAATAATAATATAATAATAATAATAATAATGACATTGGAAGCCATGTATTGTCAAATTTTTCTCATGCTTCACAGTTTATGAATACGTTGAGCTGCAGCTCTTGGGTCTGCTGAGAGTACTGATGTTTTGAGGTCTTGATCCCTTAAGGGAGGTTCCTTGACGCTGGTGAGGGGCTCTTGATCTAGGGAATTGGATCTGTGCTCCGGTTCCCTGAAATTAAGCCTGAACACCTTCCATTCCCTACCAGCAGGCGCTGTATAATCCCTACGGGTTTAGCGCTCCCCATAAATAATAATAATAATAATAATAATAATAATAAAAATAATAATAATAAAATAATTTAAAAATAAAAAATAATAAATAATAATAATTTAAAAATAATAAATTTTTTATTATTATTATTATATTTTAATTAATTATTATTATTATAATTATTATTATTATTTTAATTTTTATTATTATTATTATTATTATTATTATTCATCAACATTACCACCACCTTCAGCGTGTGTTAATCTAAAGCTCCTGGACTTCTCTGGAAGGTGTTGGCCTCCAGCTCCTGGATCTATGGAGGGAGTTGAGCTGCAGCTCATAAGCTTATTAAAGGTGTTTGTTTTGAGGTACACTTAACTAGGCCTCTAGCGTACGTTAAGGTAGATGAGGCTGGGCTTATGAGACGAGGATATCTCTGTGTCTGATCATTGGCTGGTTGATTGATGATGTTGTAAGAGCATCAACACGAGCGTCATTAAGGTTGTAACGTGTTCATAACCAGTCAAGAATACTTTAATCCCTTAACTAGGGGATAACCTCTCAGTGTATATACACTGACAGACATACACCTGTCAGTTTATATCTCTCAGTATACATACACTGACAGACATACACCTGTCAGTTTATATCTCTCAGTATACATACACTGACAGACATACACCTGTCAGTTTATATCTTTCAGTGTACATACACTGACAGACATACACCTCTCTGTGTGTGTATACAATCCCCAAGACAAGTCTACTTACATTATTATTGTTGTTGTTGTTGTTGTTGTTGTTGTTGTTGCTGTTGTTGTTGTTGTTGTTGTTGTTGTTGTTGTTGTTGTTGTTGTTGTTGTTGTTGTTGTTGTTGCATGCCACAAGCACTAGACCTGAATAATATCATATTTAATATAAGTACAAATTATATTATCACCAGGTACCATGATGGAGCAGTGGTAAGAATGATGGAGCAGTGGTAAGAATGATGGAGCAGTGGTAAGAATGATGGAACAGTGGTAAAGAATGATGGAGCAGTGGTAAATGATGGGCAGTGGTAAGAATGATGGAGCAGTGGTAAGAATGATGGAGGGAGTGGTAAGAATGATGGAGCAGTGGTAAGAAAAGATGGAAGCAGTGGTAAGAATGATGGAGCAGTGGTAAGAATGATGGAACAGTGGAAAAAATGATGGAGCAGTGGTAAGAATGATGGAGCAGTGGTAAGAATGATGGAACAGTGGGGAAAAAATGATGGAGCAGTGGTAAGAATGATGGAGCAGTGGTAAGAATGATGGAGCAGTGGTAAGAATGATGGGAAAAGTGGAAAGAATGATGGAGCAGTGGTAAGAATGATGGAGCAGTGGTAAGAATGATGGAGCAGTGGTAAGAATGATGGAACAGTGGTAAGAATGATGGAGCAGTGGTAAGAATGATGGAGCAGTGGTAAGAATGATGGAGCAGTGGTAAGAATGATGGAGCAGTGGTAAGAATGATGGAACAGTGGTAAGAATGATGGAGCAGTGGTAAGAATGATGGAGCAGTGGTAAGAATGATGGAACAGTGGAAAGAATGATGGAGCAGTGGTAAGAATGATGGAGCAGTGGTAAGAATGATGGAGCAGTGGTAAGAATGATGGAACAGTTTGGAAAAGAATGATGGGGGCAGTGGTAAGAATGATGGAGCAGTGGTAAGAAGGATGGAGCATGGTAAGAATGAATGGAACAGTGGAAAGAATGATGGAGCAGTTTGGGAAGAATGATGGAGCAGTGGTAAGAATGATGGAGCAGTGGTAAGAATGATGGAACAGGGGGTAAGAATGATGGAGCAGTGGTAAGAATGATGGAGCAGTGGTTAAGAATGATGGGCAGTGGTAAGAATGATGGAACAGTTTGGGAAGAATGATGGAGCAGTGGTAAGAATGATGGAGCAGTGGTAAGAATGATGGAGCAGTGGTAAGAATGATGGAGCAGTGGTAAGAATGATGTAGCAGTGGTAAGAATGAGGAGCAGTGGTTTAAAAATGATGGAACATGGTAAGAATTTATGGAACAGTGGAAAGAATATGGAGCAGTGGTAAGAATGATGGAGCAGTGGTAAGAATGATGGAGCAGTGGTAAGAATGATGGAGCAGTGGTAAGAATGAATGGAGCATGGTAAGAATGATGGAGCAGTGGTAAGAATGATGGAACAGTGGAAAGAATGATGGAGCAGTGGTAAGAATGATGGAACAGTGGTAAGAATGATGGAGCAGTGGTAAAATGATGGAGCATGGTAAGAATGATGGAGCAGTGGTAAGAATGATGGAACAGTGGAAAGAATGATGGAGCAGTGGTAAGAATGATGGAACAGTGGTAAGAATGATGGAGCATGGTAAGAATGATGGGGCAGTGGTAAGAAAGTGGAACAGTGGTAAGAATGATGGAAAAGTGGTAAGAATGATGGACAGTGGTAAGAATGATGGAGAGTGGTAAGAATGATGGAGCAGTGGTAAGAATGATGGAGCAGTGGTAAGAATGATGGAACATGGAAAGAATGATGGGGCAGTGGTAAGAATGATGGAACAGGGGTAAGAATGATGGAGCAGTGGTAAAATGATGGAGCAGTGGTAAGAATGAGGAACAGTGGTAAGAATGAGGAGCAGTGGTAAGAATGATGGAGCAGTGGTAAGAATGATGGAGCAGTGGTAGAATGATGGACAGTTGGTAAGAAAGATGGAGCATGGGAAAAATGATGGAGCAGTGGTAAGAATGATGGAGCAGTGGTAAGAATGATGGAGCAGTGGTAAGAATGATGGAGCAGTGGTAGAATGATGGAGCAGTGGGAAGAATGATGGAGCAGTGGTAAGAATGATGGAGCAGTGGTAAGAATGATGGAGCAGTGGTAAGGGAAAAAATGGAGCAGTGGTAAGAATGATGGACCCGTGGTAAGAATGATGGAGCAGTGGTAAAGAATGATGGAGCAGTGGTAAGATTGAATGGAGCAGTGGTAAGAATGATGGAGCAGTGGTAAAAAAGATGGAGCAGTGGTAAGATTGATGGAGCAGTGGTAAGAATGATGGAGCAGTGGTAAGAATGATGGAGCAGTGGTAAGAATGATGGAACAGTGGTAAGAATGATGGAGCAGTGGTAAGAATGATGGAGCAGTGGTAAGAATGATGGAGCAGTGGTTAAGATTGATGGAGCAGTGGTAAGAATGATGGAGCAGTGGTAAGAATGAGGAGCAGTGGTAAGAATGATGGAACAGTGGTAAGAATGATAGAGCAGTGGTAAGAAATGATGGAGCAGTGGTAAGATTGATGGAGCAGTGGTAAGAATGATGGAGCAGTGGTAAGAATGATGGGGGCAGTGGTAAGAATGATGGAGCAGTGGTAAGAATGATGGAGCAGTGGTAAGAATGATGGAGCAGTGGTAAGAATGATGGAGCAGTGGTAAGAATGATGGAGCAGTGGTAAGAATGATTTGGGGCAGTGGGGAAGAATGATGGAGCAGTGGTAAGAATGATGGAGCAGTGGTAAGAATGATGGGGCAGTGGTAAGAATGATGGAGCAGTGGTAAGAATGATGGAGCAGTGTAAGAATGATGGAGCAGTGGTAAGAATGATGGAACAGTGGTAAGAATATGGAGCAGTGGTAAGAATGATGGAGCAGTGGTAAGAAGATGGAGCAGTGGTAAGAATGATGGAGCAGTGGTAAGAATGATGGAACAGTGGTAAAATGATGGGAGCAGTGGTAAGAATGATGGAGCAGTGGTAAGAATGATGGAGCAGTTTGGGAAGATGTGGAGCAGTGGTAAGAATGAAAGGAGCAGTGGTAAGAATGATGGAACAGTGGTAAGAATGATGGAGCAGTGGTAAAATGATGGAGCAGTGGTAAGAATGATGGGGCAGGGTAAGAATGATGGAGCAGTGGTAAGAATGATGGAGCAGTGGTAAGAATGATGGAACAGTGGTAAGATTGATGGAGCAGTGGTAAGAATGATGGAGCAGTGGTAAGAATGATGGAAAGTGGTAAGATTGATGGAGCAGTGGTAAATTGATGGAGCAGTGGTAAGAATGATGGAGCAGTGGTAAGAATGATGGAGCATGGTAAGAATGATTTGGGGCAGTGGTAAGAATGAGGAGCAGTGGTAAGAAAGATGGAACAGGGGGTAAATTGATGGAGCAGTGGGAAGAATGATGGAGCAGTGGTAAGAATGATGGAACAGTGGTAAGATTGATGGAGCAGTGGTAAGATTGATGGAGCAGTGGTAAGAATGATGGAGCATGGTAAGAATGAAAAGGAGCGTGGTAAGAATGATGGAGCAGTGGTAAAAGAAAGGAGCAGTGGTAAGAATGATGGAACAGTGGTAAGATTGATGGAGCAGTGGTAAGAATGATGGAACAGTGGTAAGAATGATGGAACAGTGGTAAGATTGATGGAGCAGTGGTAAGAATGATGGAACAGTGGTAAGAATGATGGAGCAGTGGTAAGAATGATGGAGCAGTGGTAAGAATGATGGAGCAGTGGTAAGAATGATGGAGCAGTGGTAAGAATGATGGAGCAGTGGTAAGAATGATGGAACAGTGGTAAGAATGTGGAGCAGTGGTAAGAATGATGGGAGCAGTGGTAAGAATGATGGAGCAGTGGTAAGAAAGATGGAGCAGTGGTAAGAATGATGGGCAGTGGTAAGAATGATGGAACAGTGGTAAGAAATGATGAGCAGGGGGTAAGAATGATGGAACAGTGGTAAGAATGATGGAGCAGTGGTAAGAATGATGGAGCAGTGGTAAGAATGATGGAACAGTGGTAAGAATGATGGAGCAGTGGTAAGAATGATGGAGCAGTGGTAAGAATGAGGAGCATGGTAAGAATGATGGAACAGTGGTTAAGAATGATGGAACCAGTGGGGAAGAATGATGGAACAGTGGTAAGAATGATGGAACAGTGGTAAAAATGATGGAGCAGTGGTAAGAATGATGGAGCAGTGGGAAAATGATGGAGCACTGGTAAGATTGATGGAGCAGTGGTAAGAAGATGGAACAGTGGTAAGAAATGATGGAGCAGTGGTAAGAAGATGGAGCAGTGGTAAGAATGATGGAGCAGTGGTAAGAAAGATGGAACAGTGGTAAGAAAGATGGAGCAGTGGTAAGAATGATGGAACAGTGGTAAGAATGATGGAGCAGTGTTTAAAAATGATGGAGCAGTGGTAAGAATGATGGAGCACTGGTAAGATTGATGGAGCAGTGGTAAGAATGATGGAACAGTGGTAAGAATGATGGAGCATGGTAAGAATGATGGAACAGTGGTAAGAATGATGGAGCAGTGGTTTAAAAATGTGGAACAGTGGAAGAATGATGGAGCACTGGTAAGATTGATGGAGCAGTGGTAAGAATGATGGAACAGTGGTAAGAATGATGGAGCAGTGGTAAGAATGATGGAGCAGTGGTAAGAATGATGGAGCAGTGGTAAGAATGATGGAACAGTGGTAAGAATGATGGAGCAGTGGTAAGAATGATGGAACAGTGGTAAGAATGATGGGGGCAGTGGTAAAATGATGGAGCAGTGGTAAAATGATGGAGCAGTGGTAAGAATGATGGGAAAAGTGGAAGAATGATGGAGCAGTGGTAAGAATGATGGAACAGTGGTAAGAATGATGGAGCAGTGGTAAGAATGATGGAGCAGTGGTAAGAATGATGGAGCAGTGGTAAGAATGATGGAACAGTGGTAAGAATGATGGAACAGTGGTAAGAATGATGGAACAGTGGTAAGAATGATGGAACAGTGGTAAGAATGATGGAGCAGTGGTAAGAATGATGGAGCAGTGGTAAGAATGATGGAGCACTGGTAAGATTGATGGAGCAGTGGTAAGAATGATTTGGGAAAAGTTGGTAAGAATGATGGAGCAGTGGTAAGAATGATGGAAAAAGTGGTAAGAATGATGGAGCAGTGGTAAGAATGATGGAGCAGTGGTGAGAATGATGGAGCGTGTAAAAATGATGGAACAGTGGTAAGAATGATGTGGCAGTGGTAAGAATGATGGAGCAGTGGTAAGAATGATGGAGCAGTGGTAAAAATGATGTAGCAGTGGTAAGAATGATGGGCAGTGGTAAGAATGATGGAGGGAGTGGTAAGAATGATGGAGCAGTGGTAAGAATGATGGAGCAGTGGTAAGAATTTATGGAGCAGTGGTAAAAATGATGGAGCATGGTAAGAATGATGAGCAGTGGTAAGAATGATGGAGCAAGGGGGTAAGAATGATGGAACAGTGGTAAGAATTGATGGAACAGTGGTAAGAATGATGGAGCAGTTTGGGAAGAATGATGGAGCAGTGGTAAGAATGATGGAACAGTGGTAAGGGAAAGATGGAGCAGTGGTAGGAATGATGGAACAGTGGTAAGAATGATGGAGCAGTGGTAAGAATGATGGAGCAGTGGTAGGAATGATGGAACAGTGGCAAGAATGATGGAACAGTGGTAGGAATGATGGAACAGTGGGAAGAAGATGGAGCAGTGGTAAGAATGATGGAACAGTGGTTAAAAAAGATGGAGCAGTGGAAAGAATGATGGAGCAGTGGAAAGAATGATGGAGCATTCGTAAGAATGATGGAGCAATGGTAAGAATGATGGAGCAAGTGGTAAGAATGATGGAGCAGTGGTAAGAATGAAGGAGCAGTGGGAAGAATGATGTAGCAGTGGTAAGAATGATGGAACAGTGGTAAGAATGATGGAGCAGTGGTAGGAATGATGGAACAGTGGTAAGAATGATGGAGCAGTGGTAAGAATGATGGAGCAGTGGTAAGAATGATGAAGCAGTGGTAAGAATGATGGAGCAGTGGTAATAATGATGGAGCAGTGGTAGGAATGATGGAGCAGTGGTAAGAATGATGGAACAGTGGTAGGAATGATGTAGCAGCGGTAAGAATGATGGAACAGTGGTAGGAATGATGGAGCAGTGGTAAGAATGATGGAACAGTGGTAAGAATGATGGAGCAGTGGTAAGAATGATGGAGCAGTGGTAAGAATGATGGAGCAGTGGTAAGAATGATGGAACAGTGGAAAGAATGATGGAGCATTGGAAAGAATGATGGAGCAGTGGAAAGAATGATGGAGCAGTGGAAAGAATGATGGAGCAGTCGTAAGAATGATGGAACAATGGTAAGAATGATGGAGCAGTGGTAAGAATGATGGAGCAGTGGTAAGAATGATGGAGCAGTGGTAAGAATGATGTAGCAGTGGTAAGAATGATGGAGCAGTGGTAAGAATGATGGAGCAGTGGTAAGAATGATGGAGCAGTGGTACGAATGTTGGAGCAGTGGTAAGAATGATGTAGCAGTGGTAAGAATGATGGAACAGTGATAGGAATGATGGAGCAGTGGTAAGAATGATGGAACAGTGGTAAGAATGATGGAACAGTGGTAGGAATGATGGAGCAGTGGTTAGAATGATGGAGCAGTGGTAAGAATGATGGAGCAGTGGTAAGAATGATGGAGCAGTGATCCACCACTTACACTCTCCAGTGATCCATTACTTACAGGCTTCAGTGATCATCACTTACAGGCTCCAGTGACCTACCACTTACAGGCTTCAGTGATCCACCACTTACACTCTCCAGTGACTCACCACTTACAGGCTGCAGTGATCCACCACTTACAGGCTCCAGTGACCTACCACTTACAGGCTTCAGTGATCCACCGCTTACACTCTCCAGTGACCTACCAATTACAGGCTGCAGTGATCCACCACTTACACTCTCCAGTGACCCACCACTTACACTCTCCAGTGACCCACCACTTACAGGCTGCAGTGATCCACCACTTACAGGCTCCAGTGACCTACTACTTACAGGCTTAAGTGATCCACCACTTACAAGCTCCAGTGATCCACCGCTTACAGGCTCCCTTGATCCACCACTTACAGGCTCCAGTGATCCACCACTTACACTCTCCAGTGATCCACCACTTACAGGCTGCAGTGATCCACCACTTACAGGCTCCAGTGACCTACCACTTACAGGCTCCACTGATCCACCACTTATAGGCTCCAGTGATCCACCACTTACAGGCTCCCTTAGTCCACCACTTACAGGCTCTGTGATCACCAATTACATCTCCAGTGATCCATTACTTACAGGCTTCAGTGATCATCATTTACAGGCTCCAGTGACCTACCACTTACACGCTCCAGTGATCCACCACTTACAAGCTCCAGTGATCCACCGCTTACAGGCTTCAGTGATCCACCACTTACGCTCTCCAGTGATCCACCACTTACAGGCTGCAGTGATCCACCACTTACAGGCTCCAATGACCTACCACTTACAGGCTCCAGTGATCCACCACTTACAGGCTTCAGTGATCCACCACTTACAGGCTCCAGCTGATCCACCACTTACAGGCTCCAGTGATCCACCACTTACAGGCTTCGTGATTCACCACTATTACAGGCTTCAGTTATCACAATTACAGGCTCCAGTGATCCACCAATTCAGGCTCCAGCGATCCACCACCTACAGGCTCCTGCGATCCCACCACCTACAGGCGCCAGCGATCCGCCACGCTTACAGGCTCCAGTGATCCACACTTACAGGCTGCAGTGATCCATATGTACAGGCTCCAGCGATCCACTACTTACACCTCCAGTTATCCAAAAATTACAAGCTCAGTGATCTCCACCTACAGGCTCTGCGATCCTACCACTTACAGGCTCCAGTGATCCACCACTTACACGTCAGGATCCACTCTTACAGCCTCCCGCGATCCGCCATTAAAGGCTCCAGTGATAAACCATTACAGGATCCAGTGATCTTGTGGACATTAGTGGAAGAGTTCATCAGAAATCACTGTATGATTAAACAGGTTGTTTATCCCGGCACTACGTCAAACGGTACCATGTTACCTGTCTACTGTTACCTGTTAACAGTTTTCCGACACCCGCGCTCTTCTTCGCTCTCCCAATCGCGAACGCCTCACTTCCTTCTTCACGTCTGCTGGTTTTAGACGAGTTCGTAATTTCGTTTACTTTATTAAACTCTGTGTAATAACAGGTGTTCAATGATGTAAATCGTCATTCACCTGGAAGTCGGGGGGGTCAGCGCCCCCCGCGGCCCCGATCCAGACCTGACCCGTGCTGCGCAGGTCATCAAATACCTTCCCATACTTTTGTAATTCAATTCTTATGATCATCCCGTTAGGAATACTGTAAACTCTTTATAACCGCGTCTAAATACTGTGATTGATACAGGGAACTCTTATAAAAACGCCTTGTATATTTTAATTGTTTTTAATAAACGCAATTAAAGAAGTGGATTTAGTAATTGAATATCGGGGAAGATGAAGATCCTTCTACTCGCTATTCAACTCTGGATGTGTTGTATCCAGGAAAGTATTTACCGAAAAGAATCATAGAATAGACAGGAGGTTCTATGGTGCACAGTTCTACGTCAGTGTGGTAGTGAGAGGCTTCCATGGTGCACAGTTCTACGTCAGTGTGGTAGTGAGAGGCTTCCATGGTGCACAGTTCTACGTCAGTGTGATAGTGGAGTGGCTTCCAGGGTGGCTGCACTGTTCTAGTAGTGTGGTAGTGAGGGCATCCATGGGCACAGTTCGAGTCAGTGTGGTGTTGTTGAGGCTTCCATGCGTGGTTGTTCTAACGTTCAGTGTGGTAGTGAGAGGCTCCCATGGTGCATCAGTTCTACGTCCGTGTGGTAGGGAGAGGGCGTCCATGGTGCCTGTTCTACGTCAGTGTGGTAGTGAGGAGGCTTCCATGGTGCATCAGTTCTACATCTGTGTGGTAGTGAGGGTTCCATGAGCCACAGTTTACGTCAATGTGGTAGTGAGAGGCTTCCTTGGTGCCAGTTCTAGGGCAGTGTGGTAGTGATGAGGCTTCAATGGTGCGTTTGTTCTACGTCAGTTGTGTTTGTGAGGAGGCTTCCATGGTGCACAGTTTAACGTCAGTGTGGTAGTGAGAGGCTTCCATGTGCACAGTTCTACGTCAGGGTGGTAGTGAGATGTTCCAGGTTCACAGTTCTACGTCTGTGTGTACTGAGAGGCTTCCATGGTGCACAGTTCTACGTCAGGTGGTATGGAGAGGCTTACATGGTTGCACAGGTTCTACGACAGTGTGGTAGTGAGAGGCTTCCATTGTGCCCAGTTCTACGTCAGTTGTGGTAGTGAGGAGGCTTCATGGTGCACAGTTATTCTACGTCAGTGTGGTAGTGAGAGGACTTCCATGGGTGCACAGTTTTGTCAGTGTGGTAGTGAGAGGCTTTCCATGGTGCACTGTTCTACGTCAGTGTTGGTAGTGAGAGTGCTTCCTGGTGCACCGTTCTACGTCAGTGTGGTAGTGAGGCTTCCCTGGAGCACAGTTTCTACGTCAGTGTGGTAGTGAGAGGATTCCATGGTGCACAGTTCTAGTCACTGTGGTGTGAGAGGCATCCATGGTGCACAGTTCTACGTCAGTGGGTAGTGAGCGGCTTCCATGGTGCAAGTTTCTACAGTCAGGTGGTAGTGAGAGGCTTCCATGGTGCACTGTTCTACGTCAGTGTGGTAGTGAGAGGCTTCCGTGGTGCTCAGTTCTAGTCAAGTGTGGTAAGTGAGAGGCTTCCAGGGTGCACAGTTCTACGTCAGTGTGGTAGTGAGAGGCTTCCATGGTGCACAGTTCTTACGTCTGTTGTAGTGAGGGCTTCCATGGTGCACTGTCTACGTCCTGTTGTGGTGTGAAGAGGCTTCCTTAGTGCACACAGTTCTACGTCAGTTGTGGTAGTGAGAGGCTTCCATGGTGCACAGTTCTACGTCAGTGTGGTAGTGAGAGGCTTCCATGGTGCACAGTTCTACGTCAGTGTGGTAGTGAGAGGCTTCATGGGCAAGTTTCTACGTCAGTGTGGTAGTGAGAGGCTTCCCATGGTGCACAGTTCTCGTTCAGTGTGGTAGTGAGAGTGGTTCATGGTGCACTGTTCTAAGTCAGTGTTGTAGTGAGAGGCTTTCCATGGTGCACAGTTTCTACGTCAGTGTGGTAGTGAGAGGCTTAAATGGTGCACAGTTCTACGTCAGTGTGGTAGTGAGAGGCTTCCATGGTGAACAGTTCTACGTCAGTGTGGTAGTGAGAGGCTTCCATGGTGCACAGTTCTACGTCAGTGTGGTAGTGAGAGGCTTCCATGGTGCACAGTTCTACGTCAGTGTGGTAGTGAGAGGATTCCATGGTGCGTAGTTCTACGTCAGTGTGGTAGTGAGAGGCTTCCATGGTGCACAGTTCTACGTCAGTGTGGTGTGAGAGGCTTCCATGGGGCACAGTTCTACGTCATGTGTGGTATGAGAGGCTTCCAATGGTGCGTAGTTCTAGTAGTGTGGTAGTGAGAGGTTCCATGGATGCACAGTTCTACGTCAGTGTGGTTAGTTGAGAGGCTTCCATGGTGACAGTTCTACGTCATTGTGGTAGTGAGAGGTTCCATGGTGACATTCTACGTCAGTGTGGTAGTGAGAGGCTTCCATGGTGCACAGTTCTAGTCAGTGTGTTAGTGAGTGGCTTCCATGGTGCACAGTTCTACGTCAGTGTAGTTAGTGAAAGGCTTCATGGTGGTAAGTTCACGTCAGTGTGGTAGTGAGAGGCTTCCATGGTGCACAGTTCTACGTCAGTGTGGTAGTGAGAGGCTTCCATGGTGCACAGTTCTACGTCAGTGTGGTAGTGAGAGGCTTCCATGGTGCACAGTTCTACGTCAGTGTGGTAGTGAGAGGCTTCCATGGTGCACAGTTCTACGTCAGTGTGGTTAGTGAGAGGCTTCATGGTAGACAGTTCTACGTCAGTGTGGTAGTGAGAGGCTTCCTGGTGCACCAGTTCTACGTCAGTGTGGTGTGAGAGGCTTCCTGGTGCACAGATCTACGTCAGTTGTGTCGTGAGAGGTTCCATGGTGATCATTTCTACGTCAGTGTGGTAGTGAGAAGTGAGAGGCTTCCATGGTGCACAGTTTAGTCAGTGTGGTAGTGAGAGTTCCATGGTGCACAGTATCTTCGCAGTGTGGTTAGTGAGAGGCTTCCATGGTGCACAGTTCTACGTCAGTGTGGTAGTGAGAGGCTTCCATGGTGCGTAGTTCTACGTCAGTGTGGTAGTGAGAGGCTTCCATGGTGCACAGTTCTACGTCAGTGTGGTAGTGAGAGGCTTCCATGGTGCACAGTTCTACGTCAGTGTGGTAGTGAGAGGCTTCCATGGTGCACAGTTCTACGTCAGTGTGGTAGTGAGAGGCTTCCATGGTGCACAGTTCTCGCCAGTGTGGTAGTGACGGCTTCCATGGTGGCACAGTTCTAGTCAGTTGGTAGTGAGAGGTTCCATGGTGCACAGTTCTACGTCAGTGTGGTGTGAGAGGATTCCATGGTGCACAGTTATACGTCCGTGTGGTAGTGAGTGGGCTTCCATGGTGCCAAAGTCTATCGTCAGCAGTGTGGTAGTGAGAGGCTTCCATGGTGCACAGTTCTACGTCAGTGTGGGTAGTGAGAGGCTTCATGGTTGCACAGTTCTAGGTCAGTTGGTAGTGAGAGGTCCATGGTGCACTGTTTAGTCCGTGTGGTAGTGAGAGGCTTCCATGGTGCACAGTTCTACGGCAGTGTGGTAGTGAGAGGCTTCCATGGTGCGTTGTTCTACGTCAAGTGTGGTAGTGAGAGGCTTCATGGTGCGTAAGTTCTACGTTCAGTGTGGTAGTGAAGGCAGTCCATGGTGCACAGTTTCAGTCAGTGTGTGGTAGTGAGAGGCTTCCATGGTGCACAGTCTACGTCAGTGTGGTAGTGAGAGGCTTCCCATGGAGACACAGTTCTCCGTCAGTGTGGTAGTGAGAGGGCTTCATGGTTGGCCACAGTTATTCGTCAGTGTGGTAGTGAGAGGCTTCCATGGTGCCACAGTGCTACGTCAGTGTGGTGTGAGAGGCTTAGGGTGCACGTTCTACGTCGTGTGGTAGTGTGAGGCTTCCATGGTGAACAGTTCTACGTCAGTGTGGTAGTGAGAGGCTTCCATGGTGCACAGTTCTACGTCAGTGTGGTAGTGAGAGGCTTCCATGGTGCACAGTTCTACGTCAGTGTGGTAGTGAGAGGCTTCCATGGTGCGTAGTTCTACGTCAGTGTGGTAGTGAGAGGCTTCCATGGTGCACAGTTCTACGTCAGTGTGGTAGTGAGAGGCTTCCATGGTGCACCGTTCTACGTACAGTGTGGTAGTGAGAGGCTTCCATGGTGCACAGTTCTACGTCAGTGTGGTGTGAGAGGCTGCCATGGTGCTCAGTTCTACGTCAGTGTGGTAGTGAGCGAGGCTTTCCATGGTTGGCAGAGTTCTAGTCAGTGTGGTAGTGAGAGGCTTCCATGGTGCACAGTTCTACGATCAGTGTGGTTCGTGAGAGGTTTCCATGGGATGCGTAGTTTACGTCAGTGTGGTAGTGAGAGGCTTCCATGGTGGCACAAGGTTCTACGTCAGTGTGGTAGTGTGAGCTTCCATGGTGCACATTCTACGTCAGTGTGGGTAGTGAGAGGCTTCATGGTGCAAGTTCTAAGTCAGTGTGTTGTGAGAGGCTCCATGGTGCTCAGTTCTACGTCAGTGTGGTAGTGAGACGGATTCATGGTGCTAGTTTACGTCATAGTGTGGTAGTGAGAGGCTTCCATGCTCAACAGTTCTACGTCAGTGTGTGGTAGTGAGAGGGATTTCCATGGTGCACAGTTCTACGTCAGTGTGGTAGTGAGAGGCTTTCATGGTGCAAGTTCTAACGTCGTGTGGTAGGTAGTGAGAGGGCTTCCATGGTGCACAGTTTCTAAGTCTGTGGGTAGTGAGAGGCTTCCATGGTGCACAAGTTCTACGTCAGTGTGGTAGTGAGAGGCTTTCCATGGTGCCTGAGTTCTACGTTCAGTGTGGTAGTGAAATGAAAGGCTTCCATGGTGACACAGTCTACGTCAGTGTGGTAGGGAGAGGCTTCCATGAGGTTGCACAGTTCTACGTCAGTGTGGTAGTGAGAGGCTTCCATGGTGCACAGTTCTAGTCAGTTGTGGTAGTGTGAGGCTTCCATGGTGCGTAGGTTCTACGTCATGTGTGGTAGTGAGAGGTTCCATTGGTGCACAGTTCTACGTCAGTGTGGAGTGAGAGGCTTCCATGGTTGCTCTGTTCACGTCAGTGTGGTAGTGAGGAGGTTCCATGGTGCACAGTTCTACGATCAGTGTGGTAGTGAGAGGCTTCATGTGCTCAGTTCTACGTCAGTGTGGTAGGGAGAGGCTTCCATGGTGCACAGTTATACGTAGTGTGTAGTGAGAGGCTTCATGGTGCACCAGTTCTACGTCAGTGTGGTAGTGAGAGGCTTCCATGGAGCACGTTTACTCGTGTGGTAGTTGAAGACTTGCTTCCATGGTGCACAGTTCTACGTCAGTGTGGTAAGTGAGAGGCTTCCATGTGTGCACAGTTCTACGGTCAGTGTGGTAAGTGAGAGGCTTCATGGTGCACAGTTCTACGTCTGTGGGGTTAGTGAGAGGCTTCCATGGTGCAACAGTTCTCGTCAGTGTGGGTAGTGGAAAAGAGGCTTCATGGTGCACAGTTTCGTCAGTGTGGTAGTGGAGGCTTCCATGGTGCACAGTTCTACGTCGTGTGGTAGAGTGTGAGGCCTTCCATGGTGCGTTGTTTACGTCAGTGTGGTTTGTGAGAGGCTCCATGGTGCACAGTTCTACGTCAGTGTGGTAGTGATGAGGCTTCCATGGTGACTCAGTTCTACGTCAGTGTGGGAGTGAGAGGCTTCCTTGGGTGCACAGTTCTAGTCAGTGTGGTAGTGAGGGTTCCATGTGCACAGTTTCTAGGTCAGTTGTGGTAGTGAGAGGCTTCCATGGTGCGTAGTTCTACGTCAGTGTGGTAGGGAGAGGCTTCCATGGTGCACAGTTCTCGTCAGGTGTGGTAGTGAGAGGCTTCCATTGGTGCCACAGTTCTACGTCGTGTGGTAGTGAGAGGCTTCCATGGAGCCTTCAGTTCTACGTCAGTGTGGAGTGAGAGGCTTCCATGGAGCACAGTTCACGTCAGTGTGGTAGTGAGAGGATTCTTCCATGGTGCACAGTTCTAGTCTGTGTGGTAGTGAGAGGCTTCCATAGTGCACAGTTCTACGTTCAGTGTGGTAGTGAGAGGCTTCCATGTGCACAGTTTCTAGTCATGTGGTAGTTGAGAGGCTTCCATGGTGCACAGTTCTAGTCCGTGTGGTTCGTGAGAGGTTCATGGTGCACAGTTCTTCGTCAGTGTGGGAGATGAGAGGCTTACGTGGTGGTGCACAGTTCTAAGTCAGTGTGGTAGTGGAGAGGGCTTCCATGGTTGCACATTCTACGTCAGTGTGGTTGTGCAGAGGCGTCCATGGTGACAAGCTCCTACGTCAGTGTGGTAGTGAGAGGCTTCCATGGTGCACAGTTTCTATTTCTTATCTTTAAAACAGTCAGTGTGGTTGTGAGGAGGCTTCATGGTGCACAGTTCTACGTCAGTGTGGTAGTGAGAGGCTTCCATGGTGCCCAGTGCTACGTTCTTTATTTTTTTTAAAAAACGGCAGTTGGTAGTGTGAGGGCTTCCTTGGGTGCACAGTTCTAAGTTCAAGTTGGGTAGTGAGAGGCTCACCATGGATGCACCAGTTCTACGTCTGTGGGTAGTGATAGGCTTCCATGGTGCACAGTATACGTCAGTGTGGTAAGTGAGAGGGTTCCTTGTGTGCACAGTTCTACGTCAGTGTGGTAGTGAGAGGCTTCCATGGTGCACAGTTCTACGTCAGTGTGGTAGTGAGAGGCTTCCATGGTGCACAGTTCTACGTCAGTGTGGTAGTGAGAGGCTTCATGTGCCAGTTCTACGTCATGTGGTAGTGAGAGGCGTCCATGGTGCACAGTTCTACGTCAGTGTGGTAGTGAGAGGCTTCCATGGTGCACAGTTCTACGTCAGTGTGGTAGTGAGAGGCTTCCATGGTGCACAGTTCTACGTCAGTGTGGTAGTGAGAGGCTTCCATGGTGCACAGTTCTACGTCAGTGTGGTAGTGAGAGGCTTCATGGTGGCACGTTATACGTCAGTGTGTTGTGAGAGGCTTCCATGGTGCCAAGTTTACGTCTGTGTGGTTAGTGAGAGGCTTCCATGGTTGCACAGTTTACGTCTCAGTGTGGTAGTGATAGGCTTCATGGGACGTTTCTACGTCAGTGTGGTTGTGAGGAGGCTTCCATGGTGCCAGTTTACGTCAGTGTGGTAGTTGAGAGGCTCATGGTGCACAGTTCTACGTCAGTAGTGTAGTGAGAGGCTTCCATGGTGCCAGTTCTACTTCTGTGTGTAGTGAGAGGCTTCATGGTGCACCTGTGTCTAACGTCAGTGGGTAGTGAGGGCTTCCATGGTTTCACAGTTCTACGCTCAGTGTCGGTAGTGAGAGGCTTCTATGGTGCACTGTTCTACGTCAGTGTGTAGATGAGAGGCTTCCATGGTGCACAGTTTCTACGTCAGTGTAGGTAGTGAGAGGCTTCCAGGGGCACCAGTTCTACGTCAATGTGTAGGAGAGGCTTCATGGTGCAAGTTCTACGTCAGTGTGTAGTGAGAGGTCCCCCCCCCAAATGGTGCACAGTTCTAGTCAGTGTGGTAGGAGAGGCTTCATGGTGCACAGTTCTACGTCAGTGTGGTTCTCCCGTGAGAGGCTTCCATGGTGCACAGTTCTACGTTCAGTGTGGTAGTGAAGAGGCTTCAATGGTGCACAGTTCTACGTCGTGTTGTAGTGAGAGGCTTCCATGGTGCGTAGTTTCTACGTCGTGTGTAGTGAGAGGCTTCCATGGGTGCACAGTTCTACATCAGTGTGGTTGTGAGAGGTAACTTCATAGCCCACTGAAGGAATGTAGCCTCTAGTAATTTGTAAGATAGAGATGTAACACGTCGTCAGTGTACCATCACATGGCCCAACACCATCGTCAGTGTACCATACATGGACCACCACCATTGTCAGTGTACCATAATGGACACACATTGTCAGTTGTACCAGAAATGGGACACCCATCGTCAGTGTACATACATGGACCCCTCCATGTCAGTGTCCATACATGGTACCACACCATCGTCCAGTGTACATACATGAACCACACCATCGTCAGTGTACCATACATGCCACCACACCATTGTCAGTGTACCAGACATGGACACACATCGGCTGTGTTCCATTACTTGACCCACCCATCGTCAGTGTACCATACATGGACCACACCATCGTCAGTGTACCATACATGGACCACAACATCGTCAGTGTACCATACATGGACCACACCATTTGTCAGTGTACCATACATGACACACCATATGTCAGTGTACCATACTGGACCTCACATTGTCAGTGTACCATACATGGACCACACCATCGTCAGTGTACCATACATGGACCACACCATCGTCAGTGTACCATACATGGACCACACCATTGTCAGTGTACCATACATGGACCACACCATTGTCAGTGTACCATACATGAACCACACCATCGTCAGTGTACCATACATGAACCACATCATCGTCAGTGTACCATACATGCATCATCATCGTCAGTGTACAATATATTGACCACACATCGTCAGAGTACCCTCAAGGACACACCTTCGTCAGCTTACTACATGGACCACACCATGGTCAGTTGTACCATAATGAACACACATCGTTCTGTGTACCCTACATGGACACACCATCGCCAGTGTACCCATACATGGACACACATCGTCAGTTGTACATCCTGGATCACATCATCTTCAGTGTACAATATATGGACCACACCATCGTCAGTGTACCATACATGGACCACACCATCGTCAGCGTACCATACATGGACCACACCATCGTCAGTGTACCATACATGGACCACACCATCGTCAGTGTACCATACATGGACCACACCATCGTCAGTGTACCATACATGGACCACATCATCGTCAGTGTACCATACATGGACCACACCATCGTCAGTGTACCATACATGGACCACACCATCGTCAGTGTACCATACATGGACCACACCATCGTCAGTGTACCATACATGAACCACACCATCGTCAGTGTACCATACATGGACCACACCATCGTCAGTGTACCATACATGGACCACACCATCGTCAGTGTACCATACATGGACCACACCATCGTCAGTGTACCATACATGGACCACACATCGTCATGTTACTTACATGGACCAAACCATGTCGTGTACATACATGGACCACACATCGTAGTGTACCATACATGGACCACACCATCGTCAAGTAGTACCCTACATGGAAGCCACACCATCGTCAGTGTACCAGAATGGGTCCACACCATCGTCATAGTAACATACATGGAACCACACCATCGTCAGTGTACCTACATGGAACCACACCATCTTCAGTGTACCATACAAGAAACCACACCATCGTTCAGTGTACCGTACATGGACCTCACCATCGTCAGTGTACCATACTGGTCACACCCTTCGTCAGTGTACCATTACATGAACCACACCATCGTAAGAGTACATACTGGACCACACCATCGTCGTGGTACCATACATGAACACACATCGTCAGTGTACCAATACATGGACCACACCACTCGTCAAGTGTACCAGACATGGACACACTATCGTCAGTGTACCCATTAATGGAAACACACCATCGTCAGTGTACCATACATGGACCACACCATCGTCAGTGTACCATACATGGACCACACCATCGTCAGTGTACCATACATGGACCACACCATCGTCAGTGTACCATACATGGACCACACCATCGTCAGTGTACCATGCTTGGAACCACCCATCGTCAGGTTACATAATGGACCCACCATGTCAGTGTACCATACATGGACCACACCATCGTCGTTTGTACCATACATGGACACACCTTCGTCAGTGTACCATACATGGGACCACCTTGTCAGAGTACATACAGGACCACACCATCGTCAGTGTACCATACATAGACCACACCATCGTCAGTGTACCATACATAGACCACACTATCGCCAGTGTACCATACATGGACCACACCATCGTCAGTGTACCATACATGAACCACACCATCGTCAGTGTACCATACATGGACCACACCATCGTCAGTGTACCATACATGGACCACACCATCGTCAGTGTACCATACATGGACCACACCATCGTCAGTGTACCATACATGGACCGCATCATCGTCAGTGTACCATACATGGACCACACCATCGTCGTGTACATACCATGGTCCATACATATTCAGTGTACCATACTGGGGACACACCCATCGTCAGTGTACCATACATGGACCGCATCATCGTCAGTGTACCATACATTGACCACACCATCGTCAGTGTACCATATATGGACCACATCATCGTCAGTGTACCATACATGGACCACACCATAGTCAGTGTACCATACATGGACCACATCATCGTCAGTGTACCATACATGGACCACACCATAGTTAGTGTACCATGCATAGACCACACCATTGTCAGTGTACCATACATGGACCAAACCATCGTCAGTGTACCATACATGGACCACACCATCGTCAGTGTACCATACATGAACCACACCATCTTCAGTGTACCATCTGAACCACACCTCGTCAGTGTACCTACATGGACCACACCATCGTCAGTGTACCCATCATGAAACCACACATCGTCAGTGACAATACAAGGACACATCATGTCTAGTGTACTACATGGTCCACACCATCGTCAGTGTACCACACATGAACCACACCATCGTCAGTGTACCATACATGAACCACACCATCGTCAGTGTACCATACATGGACCACACCATCGTCAGTAGTACATAATGGACCCACATCGTCAGTGTACCATACATGAACTCACCATGTCAGTGTACCATCATGGACAACTCCATCGTCAGTGATACATACATGGACCTCACATTGTCAGTGTACATAATGGACCACACATCGTCAGAGTACCATACATTTTTTGAAACACAACCATCAGTCAGTGGTACCATAACATGAACCACACATCGTCGTGTTCCATACAGGGACCACACATCGTCAGTGTACATACCTGGACCACACCATCTTCAGTGTACCATACATGGACCACACCATTGTCAGTGTACCATACATGGACCACACCATTGTCAGTGTACCATACATGGACCACACCATCGTCAGTGTACCATACATGGACCACACCATCGTCAGTGTTAATACATGGACCACACATTGTCTGTGTTACATACATGGACCACACCATCGTCAGTGTATCATACATGAACCACAGCATCGTCAGTGTTCCATACATGGACCACACCATCGTCAGTGTACCATACATGAACCATACCATCGTCAGTGTACCATACATGGACCACACCATCGTCAGTGTACAATACATGACAACCATCGTCAGTGTACCATACATGAACCACACCATCGTCAGTGTACCATACATGGACCACACCATCGTCAGTGTACCATACCATGGACACACCATCGGGTGTCCATGGGGGTTTGTACGTACAAGGACCACACCATGTCAGTGTACCATACATGACCACACATCTTCAGTGTACCATGCATGGACAACACTCGTTCAGGTGTACCATACATGGTCCACACCTCGTCTGTGTACCATACATGGACCACACATTGTAGTGTACCATACATGGACACACCATTGTCAGTGCTACCATACATGGAAACACAATTGTCAAGTGTACCATACATGGACCACACCATCGTCAAGTGTCCCATAATGGACCACACCTTCGTCGTGTACCTTCATGGACCACACCCATTGTCTGTGTACCATTACATGGACAACATTGTCAGTGTACCATACATGAAACCACACCTCGTCCAGTGTACCATACATGAACCCACATCATGTCAGTGTACTTACATGAACCCACATATCGTTCTGTGTACATATATGACCACACCATCGTCAGTGTACCATACATGGGACACACCATCGTCAGCGTACATACCATGGACCACACCATTAGGGTCAGTGTACCATACATGAACCACACCATCGTCAGTGTTACCTTTTCAGGACCACACCATCGCCAGTGTTCCATACATGGAACCACACCATCGTCAGTGTACCATACATGAACCACATCATCGTCAGTGTACAATATATGGACCACACCATCGTCAGTGTAGCATACATGGACCAACACCTTCGTCAGTGTACCATACATGGCCACAGCGTCAGTGGTACAACATGGAACACCATCTTCAGTGTACCATTTACATTGACCACACCATCGTCAGTGTACCATACATGGACCACATCATCGTCAGTGTACCATACATGGACCACATCATCGTCAGTGTACCATACATGGACCACACCATCTCAAGTGAACATACATGGACCACACCATCGTCAGTGTACCCATAACATGAACACACCATCGTCAGTGTACCCATACATTGAGCCACCCCTCGTTCAGATGTACCATAAATGGGACCACACCATCGTCAGGTACCATAAATGGACAACCATCGTCGTGTACCATACCATGGACCACACCTTCGTCCTCATAGTACATAATGGGACCACACCATCGTCCAGTGTACCATACATGGTACCTACATCGTCAGTGGTACCATACATGGACCCACACCATCGTCAGTGTACCATTCATGGCCACACCCAGCGTTCAGTTGGGTCCATAACATGGACCACACCATGTCATAGTACCATCCTGGACCACACCATGTCAGTGTACATACATGGACCACACCATCTTCAGTGTACCATACATGAACCACACCATCGTCAGTGTACCGTACATGGACCACCACCATAGTCAGTGTACCATTCATGGACCACTCCTCGTCAGTGTTACAATACATGAACCACACCATCGTAGTGTACCTTACTTGGCCACAACATCGTTCCGTGTACCATACATGTAATCCAAACCATCGTCAGTGTACCATACATGGACACACATCGTCAGTGTTACCATACATGGACCACACTATCCGTCAGTGTTCCATACAGAACCACACCATCGTCAGTGGTACCTACATGGAACCCACACCATCGTCAGTGTACCATACATGGACCAACCATCGTCAGTGTACCGTGTACATGGGACCACACCACGTCAGTGGTACCATACATGGGACCACACCATCGTCAGTGTACCATGCATGACCACCATCGTCAGTGTACCATACATGAGACCACAATCGACAGTTTAGTACCATACATGGACCACACCATCGTCAGTGTACATACATGGACCAACCCATCGTCAGTGTTCATACATGGACACACTCTTGGTCAGCGTCCATACATGGACAACCATCGTCAGTGTACCATACATAGACCACACATGTCAGTGTACCATCATAGACCACACTATCGCAGTTGTACATACATTGACACACCATCGTCAGTGTACCATACATGAACCACACCATCGTCAGTGTACCATACATGGACCACACCATCGTCAGTGTACCATACATGGACCACGCCATCGTCAGTGTACCATACATGGACCACACCATCGTCAGTGTACATACTGGACCGCATCATCGGTCAGTGTACCATCATGGGACCACACCATCGTCAGTGTACCATACTTGCGTCAATAACCATAGTCAGTGTACCATACATGGACCACACCATCGTCAGTGTACCATACATGGACCGCATCATCGTCAGTGTACCATACATTGACCACACCATCGTCAGTGTACCATATATGGACCGCATCATCGTCAGTGTACCATACATGGACCACACCATAGTCAGTGTACCATACATGGACCACACCATCGTCAGTGTACCATACATGGACCACACCATAGTTAGTGTACCATGCATAGACCACCACATTGTCAGTGTTACAAGAACTGGTCCATTACCATCGTCAGTGTACCTACCATGGGACCACACCATCGTCAGTGTACCATACATGAACCACACCATCTTCAGTGTACCAACATGAAACCACACCTTCGTCGTGTACATCATGGACCACACCATCGGCTGTGTACATACATGAACCACACCATCGTCAGTGTACCATACATGGACCACACCATCGTCAGTGTACCATACATGGACCACACCATCGTCAGTGTACCATACATGAACCACACCATCGTCAGTGTACCATACATGAACCACACCATCGTCAGTGTACCATACATGGACCACACCATCGTCACTTACCATCCATGGAACACTTGTCAGTGTACCATACATGAACACACCGTCGTTCACAGTTTACCTACATGGACCACCCATCGTCAGGTGTACCATACATGGACCACACCATTGTCGTGTACCTACATGGACACACCTTCGTCTGTGTACCTTACATGAACCAACCATCGTCAGTGTACATACATGAACCCACCACCATCGTCAGTGTACCATACATGGACCACACCATCGTCAGTGTACCATACATGGACCACACCATCGTCAGTGTACCATACATGGACCACACCATCGTCAGTGTACCATACATGGACCACACCATTGTCAGTGTACCATACAGGGACCACACAATCCGTCGTGTACCATTACATGGACCATACCATCGCCAGTGTACATACATGGACCACACCATTGTCAGTGTTCCATACATGGGACCACACATCGTCTGTGTATCTTACATGAACCAAAGCATCGTCAGTGTTTTCCATACATGGAACCACACCATTCGGTCAGTGTTACCATACATGAACATTACCATCGTCAGTGTACCTACATGGACAACACCATCGTCAGTGTACAATTCCAGGACCACCCATCGTCAGGTACCATACATGAACATCACCATCGTCAGTGTACCATAATGGACACACCACGTCAGTTGTACCATACATGGACCCTCACCATCGTCAGTGTACCGTACATGGAACACACCATCGTCAGTGCTACCACCACTTTCACGTTCCGTGATCCATTACTTACAGGCTTCAAGTGTTCATCTCTTACAGGCTCCTGTGACTACCACTTACAGGCTTCTGTGATCCACCACTTACACTTCTCCAGTGAATCACCACTTACAGGCTGCAGTGATCCACCATTACTGGCTCAGTGAACCTACCACTCAGGCTTCAGTGATCCACCGCTACACTTCTCCATTTGACCTAACCATTAAGGCTGCAGTGATCACCACTTACAACTTCCAGTGACCCACCATACACTCTACAGTGGACCCTACCACTTACAGGCGCAGTGATCCACCATTACAGGGCTCAGTGACTACTTCTTACAGGCTTAAGTGATCACCACTTACAAGCTCCCAGTGATCCACGCTTACAGGCTCCCTTGATCCACCACTTACAGGCTCCAGATGATCCACCACTTACACTCTCATTGATTTCACCACTTACAGGCTGCAGTGATCCACCACTTACAGGCTCGTGACCTACCACTACAGGCTCCACTGATTCCAACCCTTATTGGCTCCAGTGATCCACCACGAACAGGCTCCCTTAGTCCACCACTTACAGGCTCTGTGATCACCAATTACATCTCCAGTGATCCATTACTTACAGGCTTCAGTGATCTCATTTTAAGGGCTACAGTGACCCTTACCACTTACACGCTCCAGTGATCCACCACTTACAAGCTCCAGTGATCCACCGCTTACAGGCTTCAGTGATCCACCACTTACGCTCTCCAGTGATCCACCACTTACAGGCTGCAGTGATCACCACTTACAGGTCCAAATGACCTAACCCACTTACAGGCTCCAGTGATCCACCACTTACAGGCTTCAGTGATCCACCACTTACAGGCTCCAGCGATCCACCACTTACAGGCTCCAGTGATCCACCACTTACAGGCTTCGTGATTCACCACTATTACAGGCTTCAGTTATCACAATTACAGGCTCCAGTGATCCACCAATTCAGGCTCCAGCGATCCACCACCTACAGGCTCCTGCGATCCCACCACCTACAGGCGCCAGCGATCCGCCACGCTTACAGGCTCCAGTGATCCACCACTTACAGGCTGCAGTGATCCACTATGTACAGGCTCCAGCGATCCACTACTTACACCCTCCAGTTATCCACAACTTACAAGCTCCAGTGATCTCCACCTACAGGCTCTGCGATCCTACCACTTACAGGCTCCAGTGATCCACCACTTACACGTCAGGATCCACTCTTACAGCCTCCCGCGATCCGCCATTAAAGGCTCCAGTGATAAACCATTACAGGATCCAGTGATCTTGTGGACATTAGTGGAAGAGTTCATCAGAAATCACTGTATGATTAAACAGGTTGTTTATCCCGGCACTACGTCAAACGGTACCATGTTACCTGTCTACTGTTACCTGTTAACAGTTTTCCGACACCCGCGCTCTTCTTCGCTCTCCCAATCGCGAACGCCTCACTTCCTTCTTCACGTCTGCTGGTTTTAGACGAGTTCGTAATTTCGTTTACTTTATTAAACTCTGTGTAATAACAGGTGTTCAATGATGTAAATCGTCATTCACCTGGAAGTCGGGGGGGTCAGCGCCCCCCGCGGCCCCGATCCAGACCTGACCCGTGCTGCGCAGGTCATCAAATACCTTCCCATACTTTTGTAATTCAATTCTTATGATCATCCCGTTAGGAATACTGTAAACTCTTTATAACCGCGTCTAAATACTGTGATTGATACAGGGAACTCTTATAAAAACGCCTTGTATATTTTAATTGTTTTTAATAAACGCAATTAAAGAAGTGATTTGTAATTGAATATCGGGAGATGAAGTTCCTTCTACTCGCTATTCAACTCTGGATGTGGTGTATCAGGAAAGTATTTACCGAAAAGAATCATAGAAATTCATAGATAGACAGGAGGTTCTTGGTGCACAGTTCGACGTCAGTGTGGTAAGTGAGAGGCTTCCATGGTGCACAGTTCTACGTCAGTGTGGTAGTGAGAGGCTTCCATGGTGCACAGTTCTACGGTCAGTGTGATAGTGGAGTGGCTTCCAGGGTGGCTGCACTGTTCTAGTAGTGTGGTAGTGAGGGCATCCATGGGCACAGTTCGAGTCAGTGTGGTGTTGTTGAGGCTTCCATGCGTGGTTGTTCTAACGTTCAGTGTGGTAGTGAGAGGCTCCCATGGTGCATCAGTTCTACGTCCGTGTGGTAGGGAGAGGGCGTCCATGGTGCCTGTTCTACGTCAGTGTGGTAGTGAGGAGGCTTCCATGGTGCATCAGTTCTACATCTGTGTGGTAGTGAGGGTTCCATGAGCCACAGTTTACGTCAATGTGGTAGTGAGAGGCTTCCTTGGTGCCAGTTCTAGGGCAGTGTGGTAGTGATGAGGCTTCAATGGTGCGTTTGTTCTACGTCAGTTGTGTTTGTGAGGAGGCTTCCATGGTGCACAGTTTAACGTCAGTGTGGTAGTGAGAGGCTTCCATGTGCACAGTTCTACGTCAGGGTGGTAGTGAGATGTTCCAGGTTCACAGTTCTACGTCTGTGTGTACTGAGAGGCTTCCATGGTGCACAGTTCTACGTCAGGTGGTATGGAGAGGCTTACATGGTTGCACAGGTTCTACGACAGTGTGGTAGTGAGAGGCTTCCATTGTGCCCAGTTCTACGTCAGTTGTGGTAGTGAGGAGGCTTCATGGTGCACAGTTATTCTACGTCAGTGTGGTAGTGAGAGGACTTCCATGGGTGCACAGTTTTGTCAGTGTGGTAGTGAGAGGCTTTCCATGGTGCACTGTTCTACGTCAGTGTTGGTAGTGAGAGTGCTTCCTGGTGCACCGTTCTACGTCAGTGTGGTAGTGAGGCTTCCCTGGAGCACAGTTTCTACGTCAGTGTGGTAGTGAGAGGATTCCATGGTGCACAGTTCTAGTCACTGTGGTGTGAGAGGCATCCATGGTGCACAGTTCTACGTCAGTGGGTAGTGAGCGGCTTCCATGGTGCAAGTTTCTACAGTCAGGTGGTAGTGAGAGGCTTCCATGGTGCACTGTTCTACGTCAGTGTGGTAGTGAGAGGCTTCCGTGGTGCTCAGTTCTAGTCAAGTGTGGTAAGTGAGAGGCTTCCAGGGTGCACAGTTCTACGTCAGTGTGGTAGTGAGAGGCTTCCATGGTGCACAGTTCTTACGTCTGTTGTAGTGAGGGCTTCCATGGTGCACTGTCTACGTCCTGTTGTGGTGTGAAGAGGCTTCCTTAGTGCACACAGTTCTACGTCAGTGTGGTAGTGAGAGGCTTCCATGGTGCACAGTTCTACGTCAGTGTGGTAGTGAGAGGCTTCCATGGTGCACAGTTCTACGTCAGTGTGGTAGTGAGAGGCTTCATGGGCAAGTTTCTACGTCAGTGTGGTAGTGAGAGGCTTCCCATGGTGCACAGTTCTCGTTCAGTGTGGTAGTGAGAGTGGTTCATGGTGCACTGTTCTAAGTCAGTGTTGTAGTGAGAGGCTTTCCATGGTGCACAGTTTCTACGTCAGTGTGGTAGTGAGAGGCTTAAATGGTGCACAGTTCTACGTCAGTGTGGTAGTGAGAGGCTTCCATGGTGCACAGTTCTACGTCAGTGTGGTAGTGAGAGGCTTCCATGGTGCACAGTTCTACGTCAGTGTGGTAGTGAGAGGCTTCCATGGTGCACAGTTCTACGTCAGTGTGGTTGCTGAGAGGATTCCATGGTGCGTAGTTCTAGTCAGTGTGGTAGTGAGAGGCTTCCATGGTGCCAGTTCTACGTCAGTGTGGTGTGAGAGGCTTCCATGGGGCACAGTTCTACGTCATGTGTGGTATGAGAGGCTTCCAATGGTGCGTAGTTCTAGTAGTGTGGTAGTGAGAGGTTCCATGGATGCACAGTTCTACGTCAGTGTGGTTAGTTGAGAGGCTTCCATGGTGACAGTTCTACGTCATTGTGGTAGTGAGAGGTTCCATGGTGACATTCTACGTCAGTGTGGTAGTGAGAGGCTTCCATGGTGCACAGTTCTAGTCAGTGTGTTAGTGAGTGGCTTCCATGGTGCACAGTTCTACGTCAGTGTAGTTAGTGAAAGGCTTCATGGTGGTAAGTTCACGTCAGTGTGGTAGTGAGAGGCTTCCATGGTGCACAGTTCTACGTCAGTGTGGTAGTGAGAGGCTTCCATGGTGCACAGTTCTACGTCAGTGTGGTAGTGAGAGGCTTCCATGGTGCACAGTTCTACGTCAGTGTGGTAGTGAGAGGCTTCCATGGTGCACAGTTCTACGCAGTGTGGTTAGTGAGAGGCTTCATGGTAGACAGTTCTACGTCAGTGTGGTAGTGAGAGGCTTCCTGGTGCACCAGTTCTACGTCAGTGTGGTGTGAGAGGCTTCCTGGTGCACAGATCTACGTCAGTTGTGTCGTGAGAGGTTCCATGGTGATCATTTCTACGTCAGTGTGGTAGTGAGAAGTGAGAGGCTTCCATGGTGCACAGTTTAGTCAGTGTGGTAGTGAGAGTTCCATGGTGCACAGTATCTTCGCAGTGTGGTTAGTTAGAGGCTTCCATGGTGCACAGTTCTACGTCAGTGTGGTAGTGAGAGGCTTCCATGGTGCGTAGTTCTACGTCAGTGTGGTAGTGAGAGGCTTCCATGGTGCACAGTTCTACGTCAGTGTGGTAGTGAGAGGCTTCCATGGTGCACAGTTCTACGTCAGTGTGGTAGTGAGAGGCTTCCATGGTGCACAGTTCTACGTCAGTGTGGTAGTGAGAGGCTTCCATGGTGCACAGTTCTCGCCAGTGTGGTAGTGACGGCTTCCATGGTGGCACAGTTCTAGTCAGTTGGTAGTGAGAGGTTCCATGGTGCACAGTTCTACGTCAGTGTGGTGTGAGAGGATTCCATGGTGCACAGTTATACGTCCGTGTGGTAGTGAGTGGGCTTCCATGGTGCCAAAGTCTATCGTCAGCAGTGTGGTAGTGAGAGGCTTCCATGGTGCACAGTTCTACGTCAGTGTGGGTAGTGAGAGGCTTCATGGTTGCACAGTTCTAGGTCAGTTGGTAGTGAGAGGTCCATGGTGCACTGTTTAGTCCGTGTGGTAGTGAGAGGCTTCCATGGTGCACAGTTCTACGTCAGTGTGGTAGTGAGAGGCTTCCATGGTGCGTTGTTCTACGTCAAGTGTGGTAGTGAGAGGCTTCATGGTGCGTAAGTTCTACGTTCAGTGTGGTAGTGAAGGCAGTCCATGGTGCACAGTTTCAGTCAGTGTGTGGTAGTGAGAGGCTTCCATGGTGCACAGTCTACGTCAGTGTGGTAGTGAGAGGCTTCCCATGGAGACACAGTTCTCCGTCAGTGTGGTAGTGAGAGGGCTTCATGGTTGGCCACAGTTATTCGTCAGTGTGGTAGTGAGAGGCTTCCATGGTGCCACAGTGCTACGTCAGTGTGGTGTGAGAGGCTTAGGGTGCACGTTCTACGTCGTGTGGTAGTGTGAGGCTTCCATGGTGAACAGTTCTACGTCAGTGTGGTTGTGAGAGGCTTCCATGGTGCACAGTTCTACGTCAGTGTGGTAGTGAGAGGCTTCCATGGTGCACAGTTCTACGTCAGTGTGGTAGTGAGAGGCTTCCATGGTGCGTAGTTCTACGTCAGTGTGGTAGTGAGAGGCTTCCATGGTGCACAGTTTTTCTTCGTCTGTGTGGTAGTGAGAGGCTTCCATGGTGCACAGTTCTACGTCAGTGTGGTAGTGAGAGGCTTCCATGGTGCACAGTTCTACGTCAGTGTGGTAGTGAGAGGCTTCCATGGTGCACAGTTCTACGTCAGTGTGGTAGTGAGCGAGGCTTTCCATGGTTGGCAGAGTTCTAGTCAGTGTGGTAGTGAGAGGCTTCCATGGTGCACAGTTCTACGATCAGTGTGGTTCGTGAGAGGTTTCCATGGGATGCGTAGTTTACGTCAGTGTGGTAGTGAGAGGCTTCCATGGTGGCACAAGGTTCTACGTCAGTGTGGTAGTGTGAGCTTCCATGGTGCACATTCTACGTCAGTGTGGGTAGTGAGAGGCTTCATGGTGCAAGTTCTAAGTCAGTGTGTTGTGAGAGGCTCCATGGTGCTCAGTTCTACGTCAGTGTGGTAGTGAGACGGATTCATGGTGCTAGTTTACGTCATAGTGTGGTAGTGAGAGGCTTCCATGCTCAACAGTTCTACGTCAGTGTGTGGTAGTGAGAGGGATTTCCATGGTGCACAGTTCTACGTCAGTGTGGTAGTGAGAGGCTTTCATGGTGCAAGTTCTAACGTCGTGTGGTAGGTAGTGAGAGGGCTTCCATGGTGCACAGTTTCTAAGTCTGTGGGTAGTGAGAGGCTTCCATGGTGCACAAGTTCTACGTCAGTGTGGTAGTGAGAGGCTTTCCATGGTGCCTGAGTTCTACGTTCAGTGTGGTAGTGAAATGAAAGGCTTCCATGGTGACACAGTCTACGTCAGTGTGGTAGGGAGAGGCTTCCATGAGGTTGCACAGTTCTACGTCAGTGTGGTAGTGAGAGGCTTCCATGGTGCACAGTTCTAGTCAGTTGTGGTAGTGTGAGGCTTCCATGGTGCGTAGGTTCTACGTCATGTGTGGTAGTGAGAGGTTCCATTGGTGCACAGTTCTACGTCAGTGTGGAGTGAGAGGCTTCCATGGTTGCTCTGTTCACGTCAGTGTGGTAGTGAGGAGGTTCCATGGTGCACAGTTCTACGATCAGTGTGGTAGTGAGAGGCTTCATGTGCTCAGTTCTACGTCAGTGTGGTAGGGAGAGGCTTCCATGGTGCACAGTTATACGTAGTGTGTAGTGAGAGGCTTCATGGTGCACCAGTTCTACGTCAGTGTGGTAGTGAGAGGCTTCCATGGAGCACGTTTACTCGTGTGGTAGTTGAAGACTTGCTTCCATGGTGCACAGTTCTACGTCAGTGTGGTAAGTGAGAGGCTTCCATGTGTGCACAGTTCTACGGTCAGTGTGGTAAGTGAGAGGCTTCATGGTGCACAGTTCTACGTCTGTGGGGTTAGTGAGAGGCTTCCATGGTGCAACAGTTCTCGTCAGTGTGGGTAGTGGAAAAGAGGCTTCATGGTGCACAGTTTCGTCAGTGTGGTAGTGGAGGCTTCCATGGTGCACAGTTCTACGTCGTGTGGTAGAGTGTGAGGCCTTCCATGGTGCGTTGTTTACGTCAGTGTGGTTTGTGAGAGGCTCCATGGTGCACAGTTCTACGTCAGTGTGGTAGTGATGAGGCTTCCATGGTGACTCAGTTCTACGTCAGTGTGGGAGTGAGAGGCTTCCTTGGGTGCACAGTTCTAGTCAGTGTGGTAGTGAGGGTTCCATGTGCACAGTTTCTAGGTCAGTTGTGGTAGTGAGAGGCTTCCATGGTGCGTAGTTCTACGTCAGTGTGGTAGGGAGAGGCTTCCATGGTGCACAGTTCTCGTCAGGTGTGGTAGTGAGAGGCTTCCATTGGTGCCACAGTTCTACGTCGTGTGGTAGTGAGAGGCTTCCATGGAGCCTTCAGTTCTACGTCAGTGTGGAGTGAGAGGCTTCCATGGAGCACAGTTCACGTCAGTGTGGTAGTGAGAGGATTCTTCCATGGTGCACAGTTCTAGTCTGTGTGGTAGTGAGAGGCTTCCATAGTGCACAGTTCTACGTTCAGTGTGGTAGTGAGAGGCTTCCATGTGCACAGTTTCTAGTCATGTGGTAGTTGAGAGGCTTCCATGGTGCACAGTTCTAGTCCGTGTGGTTCGTGAGAGGTTCATGGTGCACAGTTCTTCGTCAGTGTGGGAGATGAGAGGCTTACGTGGTGGTGCACAGTTCTAAGTCAGTGTGGTAGTGGAGAGGGCTTCCATGGTTGCACATTCTACGTCAGTGTGGTTGTGCAGAGGCGTCCATGGTGACAAGCTCCTACGTCAGTGTGGTAGTGAGAGGCTTCCATGGTGCACAGTTTCTATTTCTTATCTTTAAAACAGTCAGTGTGGTTGTGAGGAGGCTTCATGGTGCACAGTTCTACGTCAGTGTGGTAGTGAGAGGCTTCCATGGTGCCCAGTGCTACGTTCTTTATTTTTTTTAAAAAACGGCAGTTGGTAGTGTGAGGGCTTCCTTGGGTGCACAGTTCTAAGTTCAAGTTGGGTAGTGAGAGGCTCACCATGGATGCACCAGTTCTACGTCTGTGGGTAGTGATAGGCTTCCATGGTGCACAGTATACGTCAGTGTGGTAAGTGAGAGGGTTCCTTGTGTGCACAGTTCTACGTCAGTGTGGTAGTGAGAGGCTTCCATGGTGCACAGTTCTACGTCAGTGTGGTAGTGAGAGGCTTCCATGGTGCACAGTTCTACGTCAGTGTGGTAGTGAGAGGCTTCATGTGCCAGTTCTACGTCATGTGGTAGTGAGAGGCTTCCATGGTGCACAGTTCTACGTCAGTGTGGTAGTGAGAGGCTTCCATGGTGCACAGTTCTACGTCAGTGTGGTAGTGAGAGGCTTCCATGGTGCACAGTTCTACGTCAGTGTGGTAGTGAGAGGCTTCCATGGTGCACAGTTCTACGTCAGTGTGGTAGTGAGAGGCTTCCATGGTGGCACGTTATACGTCAGTGTGTTGTGAGAGGCTTCCATGGTGCCAAGTTTACGTCTGTGTGGTTAGTGAGAGGCTTCCATGGTTGCACAGTTTACGTCTCAGTGTGGTAGTGATAGGCTTCATGGGACGTTTCTACGTCAGTGTGGTTGTGAGGAGGCTTCCATGGTGCCAGTTTACGTCAGTGTGGTAGTTGAGAGGCTCATGGTGCACAGTTCTACGTCAGTAGTGTAGTGAGAGGCTTCCATGGTGCCAGTTCTACTTCTGTGTGTAGTGAGAGGCTTCATGGTGCACCTGTGTCTAACGTCAGTGGGTAGTGAGGGCTTCCATGGTTTCACAGTTCTACGCTCAGTGTCGGTAGTGAGAGGCTTCTATGGTGCACTGTTCTACGTCAGTGTGTAGATGAGAGGCTTCCATGGTGCACAGTTTCTACGTCAGTGTAGGTAGTGAGAGGCTTCCAGGGGCACCAGTTCTACGTCAATGTGTAGGAGAGGCTTCATGGTGCAAGTTCTACGTCAGTGTGTAGTGAGAGGTCCCCCCCCCAAATGGTGCACAGTTCTAGTCAGTGTGGTAGGAGAGGCTTCATGGTGCACAGTTCTACGTCAGTGTGGTTCTCCCGTGAGAGGCTTCCATGGTGCACAGTTCTACGTTCAGTGTGGTAGTGAAGAGGCTTCAATGGTGCACAGTTCTACGTCGTGTTGTAAAAAAAGGAAGGAAGGGGAGGGAGAGATGGGCAAGGGAGGGGAAGGGGGGAGAAGTTACTTTTCATTTCAGTTGCTGAAGTGGGTGCTGGGCAAGTGTGCTGTTCCCCCCGTCCCTTAAACACACTCACTCAGGGTCACGAGCTGTGACTCGACCCCCCTGGAACCACAAGCAAATTGAGGTTGATTTCCACACCACCACCAAAAACCAAACATAACACCAATACCCATGTTTATACTGGGTACCATAGTGGTACTACTGCATTCACTAGGTACCATACTAGTACCACCGCACTCACTAGGTACCATACTAGTACCACCGCACTCACTAGGTACCATACTAGTACCACCACACTCACTAGGTACCATACTAGTACCACTACACTCACTAGGCACCATACTAGTACCACCACACTCACTAGGTACCATACTAGTACCACTGCACTCACTAGGTACCATACTAGTACCACCACACTCACTAGGTACCATACTAGTACCACCACACTCACTAGGTACCATACTAGTACCACCACACTCACTAGGTACCATACTAGTACCACTGCACTCACTAGGTACCATACTAGTACCACCACACTCACTAGGTACCACACTAGTACCACCGCACTCACTAGGTACCATACTAGTACCACCACACTCACTAGGTACCATACTATACCACCACCTCACTAGGTACCATACTAGTACCACCGCACTCACTAGGTACCATACTAGTACCACCACACTCACTAGGTACCATACTAGTACCACCACACTCACTAGGTACCATACTAGTACCACTACACTCACTAGGCACCATACTAGTACCACCACACTCACTAGGTACCATACTAGTACCACTGCACTCACTAGGTACCATACTAAAACCCACCGCACTCACTAGTACCTTATTTAACACACACTAAACTAGACCATACATTTACCACTACATCACTAGGACCATACTATACCACCGCCTAAATAGTCCCATACTAGTACCACCACATCACTAGGTACTTTACTATACCACCGCACTCATAGTACCATACTAGTACCAACACATTCACTACATATTTTTATTAGTACCCCACCACTCACTAGGTACCATACTAGAAACCAACACACTCATAGGTACCATATATACCAAACTACACTCAAGGCCACAACTAGTACCACCACACTCACTAGGTACCATACTAGTACCACTGCACTCACTAGGTACCATACTAGTACCACTACACTCACTAGGTACCATACTAGTACCACCACACTCACTAGGTACCATACTAGTACCACTACACTCACTAGGTACCATACTAGTACCACTACACTCACTAGTGGTACTAGTATGGTACCTAGGGGAGGAAACAGTGTGAGAGTGGATTAAACAGTGTGAGAGTGGAGGAAACAGTGTGAGAGTGAAGGAAACAGCAAAGTCGGAGCAGACTCAAGCAGAGGTGAAGCCAGAGAGGCGGGAGAATGACTAGGTACAATAAGGTGGAGAGTGGCAGGGACTACTGGCAGGAACTATTGGCAGGGACTAGCGGCAGGGACTAGTGGCAGGGACTAGTGGCAGGGACTACTGGCAGGAACTATTGGCAGGGACTAGCGGCAGGGACTAGTGGCAGGGACTAGTGGCAGGGACTAGTGGCAGGAACTATTGGCAGGGACTAGCGGCAGGGACTAGTGGCAGGGACTAGTGGCAGGGACTAGTGGCAGGGACTAGTGGCAGGGACTAGTGGCAGGGACTAGTGGCAGGAACTAGTGGCAGGGACTAGTGGCAAGGACTAATGGCAGGGACTATTTGGCGGGATAGTGGCAGGGACTAGTGGCGGGGAAATAGTGGCAGGAACAAGTGGCAGGGACTAGCGGCAGGGACTAGTGGCAGGGACTAGTGGCAGGGGCTAGTGGCAGGGACTAGTGGCAGGGACTAGTGGCAGGGACTAGTGGCAGGAACTAGTGGCAGGGACTATTGGCAGGGACTAGTGGCAGGGACTAGTGGCAGGAACTAGTGGCAGGGACTAGCGGTAGGGACTAGCGGCAGGGACTAGCGGTAGGGACTAGCGGTAGGGACTAGTGGCAGGGACTAGCGGTAGGGACTAGCGGCAGGGACTAGCGGTAGGGACTAGCGGTAGGGACTAGTGGCAGGGACTAGCGGCAGGGACTAGCGGCAGGGACTAGCGGTAGGGAACACAGAAATATGGCAATCGTATACTGACATCTAAAGAAAAAAAAGTTGAGGAATGAAAGAACCAGCAGCGGACGAGGCGGAAATGAATGCAGGAAATAATCCCCCCCCACACACACACAAAAAAAAAAAAATCCCGCGAGGAATAGATAAATGAAGAAATGAAAAATAAGAGATATCTTATTGTTTATGACTTGAAAGATAAAGAGTTGCAAGGTATGACTGCAGGTTGATGGAGGAAAGAATGATTGATGACATGCTGACAGAAATAGATGACAAGAAATGTAAACATAATCGCACGATATATATTTACCGATGTGTAAAGTTTAGAGAAGAAAAGAAACGTCCACTAAAACTTTCTTTTGGGAAACAGAAACAAGAAATCTTGAACTGAGGAGGAAACTGAACCTAAAAGGAACAAAATGGTGGGATATAATCTTTATGAAAAAAGACAGAGCAAAACAAGAGGACTGGGGGGAAGATGGAAGAGAGGAGAGGAGAGGTGATGGCAGAAGTGAATCCACAGCCACAGGAGGAAGACTCTCCCGTGGCACAACTGGCACCTGGCAACAATAAATGAGTACGATGCTTGAACTTAGCAGCTACCAGAGTCAAACTGAAAACCAGGATAATTAATAAGACACAAGTGCAACATTTAGGTACCTTACTGTTGCACATGTGTCTTACTCATCAACTTGTTTACCATTATAACATTCACTGAGAGTCAGGAACAGAGTAATAACCAGAATGTGACATAGACGAGGCTCAGTGTGGTACACAGAGATGGCACGACCAACGGGAGGAGATAAAAGACAGGTCAGTAGAGGATCAACCAGCCATTTTAGCTCTCACAGAGACGAAACTCGTTGCAGTAATAATAAATATAATTTTCCAAGATAATTTTCACACTATGAGGATGGGAAGGGAAACCAAACGAGGAGGAGGAGGAGGAGGAGGAGGAGGAGGAGGAGGAGGAGGAGTGATATTAATACTGTTTACAGGCAGGCCCAGTGTGACAGTAATATACAACCCTCCACTGAACAGCAGGAGGCTTAGAACAGAGTATGAGGACAGCAGTAAGACAACATTTAGAATATATGTATATATTTTATATATATATATATAATATTTATTATATATTATATATATATATATATATATAATTGCCGTTTTATAATTTTTTTCCGTAGGTTTACACTCAAATGACGTTAGAAATAAAAGAAAAATTATCTTGGTTAACGTAAATAAGTTTGACTACTGCTTTGTATATAAATAAACTGAAATACATTTTTTCTGTCAGTTTACTCAAAAACGTATCGTACACATGTTTTTTGACGTGTGTGTGTGTGTGTGGTGTTGTGTGTGTGGTGTGTGTGTTTTGTGTGTGTGTGTGTGTGTGTGTGTGTGTGTGTGTGTGTGTGTGTGTGTGTGTTTTAGGAATCCATCATCACGAAGCTACAATCAGAATAATTAATCCTTTTTAATGACCTTACCATCTAATTAGCCTGGCAGGGAATTTTACGAGGCTATTGTGTTTAACGAAATTAATTACTGGGGGGACTCTGGTGTCCGGCTTTTGTGTTTCTGTTGCCAAAAATCTGGGTAATGGAAGGGGGCAAATAGGCAGATTTATTATTAATAAAAAGCAGAATATCATTTAGGATCAAATGCTCTTTTAAGCTTCCGTCAAAATCTTAACGAAAGCTGTAAGCTAAGCTGAAACTGAATACACTACTCCAGACAGTATTGGCACAAGTTAAAACAAAAAACAAGCTTTTGTTGACGTTTCGCACAGTTTAAGCGAAATGCTGGCCAAGTAAACGTTTCTCCCGCAATGTGTCTTCCCTTTAAAGTTCACTTAAGGTCTTACGTGTCTTCACACACTCTCCTGCTGCCCTCCACATGACGGATAATGGATGTGCAGTAACTAGCAGCCACCATCATACTTCAAATATGGGATGAATACGACAGCCGCATACAACTAGCAGCTACGGTCCACAGTAAACTAGCTGTTATGGTCCACAGTAAACTAGCTGTTATGGTCCACAATAAACTAGCTGTTATGGTCCACAGTAAACTAGCTGTTATGGTCCACAGTAAACTAGCTGTTATGGTCCACAGTAAACTAGCTGTTATGGTCCACAATAAACTAGCTGTTATGGTCCACAGTAAACTAGCTGTTATGGTCCACAGTAAACTAGCTGTTATGGTCCACAGTAAACTAGCTGTTATGGTCCACAGTAAACTAGCTGTTATGGTCCACAGTAAACTAGCTGTTATGGTCCACAGTAAACTAGCTGTTATGGTCCACAATAAACTAGCTGTTATGGTCCACAATAAACTAGCTGTTATGGTCCACAATAAACTAGCTGTTATGGTCCACAGTAAACTAGCTGTTATGGTCCACAGTAAACTAGCTGTTATGGTCCACAGTAAACTAGCTGTTATGGTCCACAGTAAACTAGCTGTTATGGTCCACAGTAAACTAGCTGTTATGGTCCACAGTAAACTAGCTGTTATGGTCCACAGTAAACTAGCTGTTATGGTCCACAGTAAACTAGCTGTTATGGTCCACAGTAAACTAGCTGTTATGGTCCACAGTAACTAGCTGTTATGGTCCACAGTAAACTAGCTGTTATGGTCCACAGTAAACTAGCTGTTATGGTCCACAATAAACTAGCTGTTATGGTCCACAGTAAACTAGCTGTTATGGTCCACAATAAACTAGCTGTTATGGTCCACAATAAACTAGCTGTTATGGTCCACAATAAACTAGCTGTTATGGTCCACAATAAACTAGCTGTTATGGTCCACAATAAACTAGTTGTTATGGTCCACAATAAATTAGCTGCTACGGTCCACAATAACCTAGCTGTTACGGTGCACAATAACCTAGCTGCAACGGTCCATAATAACCTAGCTGCTACGGTCCACAATAACCTAGCTGCTACGGTCCTCAATAACCTGGCTGCTACGGTCCACAATAACCTGGCTGCTATGGTCCACAATAACCTGGCTGCTACGGTCCACAATAACCTGGCTGCTACGGTCCTCAATAACCTGGCTGCTACGGTCCACAATAACCTGGCTGCTATGGTCCACAATAACCTGGCTGCTACGGTCCACAATAACCTGGCTGCTACGGTCCTCAATAACCTGGCTGCTACGGTCCACAATAACCTGGCTGCTATGGTCCACAATAACCTGGCTGCTACGGTCCACAATAACCTAGCTGCTACTGTCCATAATAAACTAGCTGCTACGGTCCACAATAACCTAGCTGCTACGGTCCATAATAAACTAGCTGCTACGGTCCACAATAACCTGGCTGCTACGGTCCACAATAACCTAGCTGCTACGGTCCACAATAACCTAGCTGCTACGATCCACAATAACCTGGCTGCTACGATCCACAATAACCTGGCTGCTATGGTCCACAATAACCTAGCTGCTACGATCCGCAATAACCTGGCTGCTACGATCCACAATAACCTGGCTGCTACGGTCCACAATAACCTAGCTGCTATGGTCCACAATAACCTAGCTGCTACGGTCCATAATAAACTAGCTGCTACGGTCCACAATAACCTAGCTGCTATGGTCCACAATAACCTAGAGGCTACGGTCCACAATAACCTAGCTGCTATGGTTCACAATAACCTAGCTGCTATGGTACACAATAACCTAGCTGCTATGGCCCACAATAACCTAGGGGCTACGGTCCACAATAACCTAGCTGCTATGGTCCACAATAACCTAGGGGCTACGGTCCACAATAACCTAGCTGCTATGGTCCACAATAACCCAGGGGCTACGGTCCACAATAACCTAGCTGCTATGGTCCACAATAACCTAGCTGCTACGGTTCACAATAACCTAGCTGCTACGATTCATAATGAACTAGCTGCTACGGTTCACAATAAACTAGCTGCTACAGTTCACAATAAACTAGCTGCTACAGTCCACAATAAACTAGCTGCTACGGTCCACAATAAACTAGCTGCTACAGTCCACAATAAACTAGCTACTATGGTCCAAAATAACCTAGCTGCCACGGTCCACAATAAACTAGCTGTTACGGTTCACAATAAACTAGCTGCTACAGTCCACAATAAACTAGCTGCTGCGGTCCACAATAAACTAGCTGCTATGGTCCACAATAACCTAGCTGCTACAGTCCACAATAACCTAGCTGCTACGGTTCACAATAAACTAGCTGCTATGGTCCACAATAACCTAGCTGCCACGGTCCACAATGATCTGGCTGCCACGGTCCGCAATAACCTAGCTGCTATGGTCCACAATAACCTAGCTGCTATGGTCCACAATAACCTAGGGGCTACGGTCCACAATAAACTAGCTGCTACGATCCACAATGAACTAGCTGCTACAGTCCACAATAAACTAGCTGCTACGGTCCACAATAACCTAGTTGCTGCAGTCCACAATAACCTAGCTGCTACGATCCACAATAAACTAGCTGCTACGGTCCACAATAACCTAGCTGCTACGGTCCACAATAACCTAGTTGCTGCAGTCCACAATAACCTAGCTGCTTCGATCCACAATAAACTAGCTGCTACGATCCACAATAACCTAGCTGCTACAGTCCACAATAAACTAGCTGCTACGATCCACAATAAACTAGCTGCTACAGTCCACAATAACCTAGCTGCTACGATCCACAATAAACTAGCTGCTACGGTCCACAATAACCTAGCTGTTACGATCCACAATAAACTAGCTGCTATGATCCACAATAAACTAGCTGCTATGCTCCATAATAAACTAGCTACTACAGTCCACAATAAACTAGCTGCTACAGTCCACAATAAACTAGCTGCTACGATCCACAATAACCTAGCTGCTACGGTTCACAATAAACTAGCTGCTATGGTCCACAATAAACTAGCTGCTATGGTCCATAATAAACTAGCTGCTATGATCCACAATAAACTAGCTGCTTTGATCCACAATAAACTAGCTGCTATGATCCACAATAAACTAGCTGCTATGGCCCACAATAAACTAGCTGCTATGGTCCATAATAAACTAGCTGCTATGATCCACAATAAACTAGCTGCTTTGATCCACAATAAACTAGCTGCTATGATCCACAATAAACTAGCTGATATGGTCCATCATAAACTAGTTGCTATGCTCCATAATAAACTAGCTGCTATGGTCCATAATAAACTAGCTGCTACGGTCCATAATAAACTAGCTGCTATGGTCCACAATAAACTAGCTGCTATGGTCCATAATAAACTAGCTGCTATGGTCCACAATAAACTAACTGCTACGGTTCACAATAAACTAGCTGCTATGGTCCACAATAAACTAGCTGCTATGATCCACAGTATACTAACTGCTACGGTCCACAATAAACTAGTTACTTTGGTCCACAATAAACTAGCTGCTACGTCGTTCAGTCACTTTGGTTATGTTTCAAATTTAATCAGGTATAATACATCTAATAATTCCCAGTAGCGTGTGGTCGTGCGCACAAACTCTCCTCTCAGTATTCAACTCAGTATCGCACCGTGAGTGATGCACGTTTATATTTGAACGTGTCGCTGACGTTCTTGGTTGTGGTTCAATTTCAGGTGTCTATACATTTTTATTGTTTTATGTGCCTACTCGAATGTAACTGGAATAGTCTTCATAAGAATGAAGGAAGCGTTAAGAAATCGACGTTGGAAATAAACGAAAATTATCTTGGTAAACGTAAATAAGATTCACTACTGTCCTGTCATATATTGCATTACTAAAATCATCCATCGTCTTGTCAGCGTCCTGTCACTTACCACTTTGGCGTCTGGCGGGCAAATGAGGCTCTGATGTCAAAGGAGCTGTGGTCGAGGGTGGAGGAACTGGAGACCCATATCCTATTGGCTGGGGAGCGCTCGGGGCCCCGCCCATTGGCTCGCCAGGCAACAAGAGCTGACCAATAAGGAACCTTCCCGCGGCATATTGATCATTTCCCGCCCGTCAAAAGTCTCTCCATTTGATAAATTGATCCGGTTTGTCGGCCCGAGAGAGACTTTAATGTCACAATTATCAAAGACGGAGAATGAGTTTCTTCAATTGTCCTCAGAAAAATGATTTCTTCCTCCCCCCACCTCCTTCAGACGGTTGGAGGAGAACTTACTGGGAGAGTTGCGGCCAGATATATACCATAGGGTGAGTACACCAGCCGACTCCAAGAAATAACCACCAACGTGTCCCAGTTGCATCGTTAGGAGGGAGCGAAGCCGCCCACACGAACCCTGACGACAACAACCTGCTGCAGCAGGCTCTGAGAGAAGCCAGACACATGTCTTAAGAACCACCAACCCTCCATACACCTCCCATCACAACATTTTCATTAAATTTTTCAATTACCTTTCAAACATCGATTTTTTTCCCTCCGATACTTATTTTCTTTTTATTACTTTTAGGAGACTCACTCATGTCGTCGATTTTTTCTTTATTTTGTGAATTATAAGACGTTGAATAGACGCGGAGGCCAGCCGTGGTAATGCCATCAAAATGTGGACAGACACTTATGCACACACAGAGGAAACGTTTCGCCCTGTGTGGCTTCATCAGTTCTAATACAGACATCTATCATCACTCACAGTGGTGATTGATGTTACAGTGAGAGTCAGGTCACTTGCGACGTCACTCATCAGGGGACAATTGATTGATTTTCTTGACGTCGTTGATGACCTAGAAGATGTACAGAGAACCTTCACGGCACACACAACTGCGATACAACACCTTAGTTACTGGGAACACTTCAAGTTCTTCAACCTGTACTCCCTTGAACACAGGCGGGAGAGGTATATGATTATATACACTTGGAAAATCCTAGAGGGATTAGTACCAAACTTGCACACGAAAATCACTCCTATGAAAGCAAAAGACTTCGCAGACGATGCAACATCCCCCACCCCAATGAAAAGCAGGGGCACCACCAGCACGATAAGATACAACACAATAAGTGTTAGGGGCCCAAGACTGTTCAACTGCCTCCAAGCATACATAAGGGGGATTGCCATTAGACCCCTGGCTGTCTTCAAGAAGGCACTGGACAGGCACCTAAAGTCAGTACCTGACCAGCCGGGCTGTGGTTCGTATGTCGGTTTACGTGCGGCCAACAGTAACAGCCTGATTGATCAGGCCCTGATTCACCATGAGGCCTGGTCACAGACCGGGCCGCGGGGGCGTTGACCCCTGAAACCCTCTCCAGGTATACTCCAGGTGATGGATTTGATGTCGTTGATGGATTACGTCGTTGATGATAGATCTGACGTCGTCAGTTTGATGTCACTTGAAATGAACGTCACGTCAAGATCCGCGTCAGGAAACACTTGTCCTGTTTCCTGACAAACGTTCTACCACAGGAGGTATAAATAAGGTACCGAGGATGTCCAACCAAGAAAGCGTTGTGATAGTATTAATGACCTACGATAACAACAAGACACAGGTGCAGAACTTGTGTTTCTGTACTGATGATACATGTCCTTAGCCAGTGGCTCTGTCGATGATACATGTCTCCAACCAGTGGCTCTGTCGATGATACATGCCTCCAACAAGTGGCTCTGTCGATGATACATGTCTCCAACCAGTGGCTCTGTCGATGATACATGTCTCCAACCAGTGGCTCTGTCGATGATACATGCCTCCAACCAGTGGCTCTGTCGATGATACATGTCTCCAACCAGTGGCTCTGTCGATGATACATGTCTCCAACCAGTGGCTCTGTCGATGATACATGTCTCCAACCAGTGGCTCTGTCGATGATACATGTCTCCAACCAGTGGCTCTGTCGATGATACATGTCTCCAACCAGTGGCTCTGTCGATGATACATGTCTCCAACCAGTGGCTCTGTCGATGATACATGTCTCCAACCAGTGGCTCTGTCGATGATAAACGTCCTCAACCAGTGGCTCTGTCGATGATACATGTCTCCAACCAGTGGCTCTGTCGATGATACATGTCTCCAACCAGTGGCTCTGTCGATGATACACGTCCTCAACCAGTGGCTCTATCGATGATACATGTCTCCAACCAGTGGCTCTGTCGATGATACATGTCTCCAACCAGTGGCTCTGTCGATGATACATGTCTCCAACCAGTGGCTCTGTCGATGATACATGTCTCCAACCAGTGGCTCTGTCGATGATAAACGTCCTCAACCAGTGGCTCTGTCGATGATACATGTCTCCAACCAGTGGCTCTGTCGATGATACACGTCCTCAACCAGTGGCTCTGTCGATGATACACGTCCCCAACCAGTGGCTCTGTCGATGATACACGTCCTCAACCAGTGGCTCTGTCGATGAAACAGAGAGATACATACTGGAGACAGTGGAAGATGAGTAGAGGTCAATGTTTTTCGTGTTCAGTCCCTCAACTTTGATCAATCTAGAGCAGTTGCATGAGGAAGGAGACTTGTATACTGGAGCCACGAGAGGTGCAGCAATTGAAGTCATCGTCACTGGTGGGCGGGGACACACTAGTGGAAGTAGATTATGCCCAAGAGATGAGCCATATAGGGCAGAAGTTGAGGTGCAGATGTCCTCTGCACCAAGATTTCCACGGTATTGCTGTGTCCCACAAGTAACATTACATCAGTGGTATACAACATCGACAAGTTGATAAATAAGGCAACTTGTGCAACAATCCAGTAGAAAGAATGAATGAAGACAGTGAAAGAAGTGGAGAAGTAGCTTTAAGGTGGCCAGTCCCTTGACCTTTATAAGTGTTCAGTCCCTTAGCGTTGACAGAAAGTGTTCAGTCCCTCAGCATTGACAGAACGTGTTCAGTCCCTGACCCTTGATTGGTGTTCAGTCAGCCTTGAGAGATGAGTGGCTAAACTACATTCGCCAGGTAACACATCGAATGAATGTGTAGTCTCTACATGATGCTGACAAATGTAGAAGTAAGGCTCTGCTTAAAAGATATATGACAGCGATAAATATAGTTGGGAAGAAGGAAGGGATCATGTGTGGCAATTTACCAAGGAGAAATGGTTGAAAGGAATGGTTGTCCAGAGCAACTGATGTTAATTACTGACTGGACAAGTACTGTCAGAAAACTGTAATTCTCCTTAGTGACTACGGGGATCACTTCAATGGCAGGACTGACATGCATGTATCTAGAGCAGGTGTAGCAGCATTAACTAGATCAGCAGATGGGAGCTGTTGCTGCCATACATCGGGCTTTAAACTAGAACTAGAGGGATGGTTGCTATAGAAAATCAATATGAATTAGGTCTGTGATACTAGGAATTTCAGAAGTAACTTTTCAAAAATAAAAACAAATGTTAGTTAATCTCAAGACGATAGATGAAAACCCATACAGCAATAATAATAATAATAATAATAATAATAATAATAATAATAATAATAATAATAATAATAATAATAGGAATAGTGAAAAGGCAAAAATAAACAGGGAGAAGGTACAGAAGAAAATAGTTGTAGCGCTAGAAATAAGATGAGCGAGTTGAGACTGGTGGTAGAAGCCTCTCGTGGATCAAGCCTTAGCTAGCTAATAGACAGCAGAGAGCTTGGTGGATCAGTCACAAGTGGCATTCCACAAGGATCAGTGTTAGGTTCACTGATGTTCATCATATATATATATATATATATATATATATATATATATATATATATATATATATATATATATATATATATATATATATATATATATATATATATATATATATATATATATATATAATATATATATATATAATATATATATATATATATATATAATATATATATATATATGAAATCTTTATTCGGTTAGCCCACAATTTTCCCTTTACGTATACACCGTCACCTCCCTTTACCACTAAGCTCTCTGTCTCCCCCCCGCCTACCCCCTGCCTCCCCTCGTATACAGAAGCTGTAACCCTTTGAGTATCAGCTGAGCCATGTGTTGCTCCTGTCATTACACTCCAGGCCAGATTACTCTCCCCTCTCCTCTCCACTCCCCACTCCCCATCCCTCCCCTCCCCCGTCGTTATATACTCCCTCTGGGAGCATCTGTGAACACAGCGGCGTCATATGTTAGAGTAACATTAAATATTGCTGGTTGCTGTGAGCCCTCTGGCGGTGATGAGGGGGAACTAGTGGCCTCTGGCGGTGGTGGAGGGAACTAGTGGTCCTCTGGCGGTGATGAGGGTAATTAGTGGTCCTCTGGCAGTGACGAGGGAAGCTAGTGGCCTTCTGGTGGTGATGAGGGGTACTAGTGTCCCTCTGGCAGTGATTAGGGGAACTAGTGGTCCTCTGGCGGTGATGAGGGGAACTAGTGGTCCTCTGGCGGTGATGAGGGGAACTAGTGGCCCTCTGGCGGTGATGAGGGGAACTAGTGGCCCTCTGGCGGTGATGAGGGGAACTAGTGGTCCTCTGGTGGTGATGAGTGGTACTAGTGTCCCTCTGGCAGTGATTAGGGGAACTAGTGGTCCTCTGGCGGTGATGAGGGGAACTAGTGGTCCTCTGGCGGTGATGAGGGGAACTAGTGGCCCTCTGGCGGTGATGAGGGGAACTAGTGGCCCTCTGGCGGTGATGAGGGGAACTAGTGGTCCTCTGGCGGTGATGAGGGGAACTAGTGGTCCTTTGGCCATTAGCTATTGTCAGTGTAAGTTCTACACTCAGTTCTTGGGTATCGTCAGTGTAAATTTAGTGCGATAGGCGTGTCAACTGGTCGTGGTTGCTGCTGCATCACTGGCAAGGTCAGTGTAGACAGTGGTGGGTTACAGCAATGCTAACCCCTCACCCCCCCCCCGTCCCCATCACTGTCAGTGTAGTGATGGCTGACACCTTACCGAGTGTCAACAATGTTTTTATAGCCGGTGTGGACATCCTCTCCCCCTCCCCAATACCACCTACCTGGCTCTCTGTCTCTGAAGGAAGAGGGGCGAAACAAAGCCCCCACCTTCCTCCCTCACTGGAGAGGAGATAGGTGAGACAGAGACAGACAGTGAGAGAGAGACGTGTTGCTGTGTGCATCTCTAAAAGTGTACATGCCGAGCCCATTGATGTTGACATCCCTACTCACCTAGAAATGATGTTCTATAAGTTATACATAAACACTAGTACCTCTGTACTAGCATGTGCAATGTACAGACCTCAGTGGCAACATGAAGACCCCATCAACTTCCTAATGGAAAATGTGGACTCCCTTCTGCTCCAACACAACTGTTAACATATTATAATTGTTGGTGACCTCAACCAACATCTTATACAGAGGGACTTTGATGACCTTCTTGCGGTGTTTGACATGATAAACTTTGTTGATTTCTCTACTCACATTTCTGGCTCCTCCCTCGACCCAGTAGTGAGTGATCTGTCTAAAGGAACAGTCACTTGTCAGCCCATCGGCTATGTTGGATCGTCTGACCACAAGGCTGTCTTTAACAACAGATCAGCAGCAGAGTAACCTTTTCTGAAACCATATTGACGGTCATAAAGCAGTGAGTGGAAGTCGAAAAACTATGTTATCTGCAATGAGATTATTGTCTCGAGGATCTTGCTAGTGATTGACAGGAGTGACACTGGTCTGTAGTTGCTCATTTCCACTCTGCTCTTCTTTTTGTGAACAGGGACTACATTTGCATCTTTCCACAGAGAAAGGGAACAGGCCATTTACACTGTGCTGGGCAGTGCTGATGGTTGCTAGTTAGAGGTGCTGCTAGCTGGTCTACACATCATCTCAGCAATCTTGGGCTCACCTTATTTGGGCCCACAGCCTTTTCTTGGTCCAACGATTTATGAAGAAAATACACCTTCTCTTGCCTTATTGTCACCACTGACAGCTTTGACAGTTCTTGCAGCTAGCCAAGAAGAGCCCCTTGCTGGATCAGGAACTTGCATCTTGGCAGCAAAGTGTTCGGCAAAGAGGTCCGCTTTCTCCTGACTGCTAGAAGAAACGGTCCCATCCTGTCGATTTAGAGGTGGAATAAATTCATCAGGCGAATAACCTCGTCTGTTCTTGACCAGGGACCACCAGGTTTTGGAGCCCACTCTACCTGATGCTATCTTTCTTTTTGTGTCCACCTCCCACTTAGAGATGGCCCACTTTTGGACTTCACCCATGTGCCAACAGGTTTGCCTGTGTAAGTTCCTGTTATAGGTAGTGGGATGTCTCTTATACCTTCTCCATGCCTTGTACTTAGCAGTAGCAGCCTCTCTACAACGAACGCCGAATCAAGGCTGATTTGTAGGTTTCGTAACACATTGCCGGTGAGAGATGTGTTCTTGTTGTAGATTAAGGATGTGTCCAGTGAAGGCTTTCACTTGGCTGTCGACTTCACATTGGAGAAGAGCATTCCAATCGGAGGCTGCGAGCTCAGAACAAAGGGCTGGCCAATTTCTTTTTTCCCACAGCCAGGTTGTACGTGTAGATTCCTCACTTCACTCTGCTGAGATGTTCAGTGTCTTAAACCTCTCCACTAAGTGGCACCAGCCACTGGGTGAATTCAAAGTCAGCTGTGTAGTGGCACTGGACATTGCTGTTGCTTCCGACCGTGTATGGCACCAGGGACTCTTGGCAAAACTAAACTACAAGCACTGGGAATTGCAGGCTCTACACTATGTCTCCTCAGTGATTACCTCTTAATGTAGTTCTCAGTGGGACAGAGTCAGCGAGACATCCTACTAGGGCAAGTATTCCACAGGGAGGTGTGCTTTGGCAATTGTTATGGAATGTCTACTTCAATGACCTTAATCTTTTCCTAGAATCCCCTGCATATGCAGATGACTGCACTCTGACATTTACTTATCCAAGAGAGGAAATGCCAGCTGCTCTAAGTTACATCAATCACCAACTTACAGCTATATCAGCCTGGGGTAAATGATGGCAGGTCGCATTTGCTCCTGAGAAAATACAAATGATAATAGTTTCTAGGCACCATGATGGTAATCCCGGAGCAGTAGTATGGATGGCAGAGTGTTGGTACCCGGCGACGAAGTTGATATTGCTGGGGTGAAATCTGACTATATTATAAGCTAACCATGAAGAACCATGTTGTAAATCTTGCAAAAGCGGACAGGAAGCTTACAGCACTTCGACGTATCTCGCATCTGCTCGACAGTAGAGGTTGCAAGTTTCTGTACTAGGCACAAGTACGCTGACACCTTGCGTATGCTTCACTTTCTTTGATTGCCTGCCCCTTCCCCATCTTATCCGCGACTTCTTGACAGAGTAGAGAAAAGAGCAAGACGCCTCATCTCTCGTCTGGACCCAGTCTGGATAGAGCTGTCATTTCAGCAGAGCCTTCAACTCAAGAGGGATGTGTGTGGCCTCACTGTTATGTACAAGGCCAATACTGTCAAGTTACCGCACTTGGCTCCCCTCCAAGGACAGCGAGAACTGAGCTTCTACACCACAAGACGGGCAGTAAGCAGCAACTTCACTCTGGCTGTAACCTTCTCCAGAATATCACTTCATATGAGATCATATACTCATAGAATGACTCGAGCCTGGAACATGTTCGTACAGCATAATGATATTAACGAAATAAAAGTCAGTTGATCAAATGAAACTGCTGGCCCACAGATGTCCCACAGATGGCTCCAACTTCATCATTTTCCCTACTTATATTGCATAACAATAAAGGGGATTTTAAATGACCTGATGGAGGTAACAGCTCTTAGCTTGTAAATAAAGTTAGGAATAGTTACCCTAAACTTGTTAAACCCTGGGTAAGAGAGAGAGAGAGAGAGACTCTTCTCTCCTTTCTCTTCTCTCCCCTCCTCTACCTTAACTTCCTTCCCCTTCTCTCCCTCCTCCTTCTCGTCCTCCTCCTCCTGCCTACCTTCTCAGGAACCAGTGACGCAGCGAGACACACAACGCCTCAGAAGACATAAAGATTAAACTGATAGCATGAAACAAGAGGACAAAGGAGAGGTGTAATAATAGAGTAAGAGTGGCAGTAGTGAAGGATAAGGGAGAGAACAAGTGGAGAAGAATACTATCTAATGAAGATGAGCGGGAGAACATGATGATGATATGGGGGTGATAATGTTGGGGAGATGATGTGGGGGTGATGGTGTGGGAGTGATAATATGAGAGTGATGACATGAGAGTGATTATGTGGGAGTGATGGTGAGTTAGTGATGATGAGGAGTGATGATGTGGGAATGATGATATGAGAGTGATGGTGTGGGGGTGATGGTGTGGGAGTGATGGTGTGTTACTCATGATGTGGGGTGATGGTGTGGGAGTGATGATGTGAGAGTAATGATGTGGGAGTGATGGTGTTAGTGATGATGTGGGAGTGATGATGAGGGAGTGATGGTGTGGGAGTGATGGTGTGGGAGTGATGGTGTCTGAGTGATGATGTGGGAGTGATAGTGTGAGGTTGATGGTGTGGGGTTGATGGGGTGGGAGTGATGGTGTGGGAGTGATGGTGTCTGAGTGATGATGTGGGAGTGATAGTGTGAGGTTGATGGTGTGGGGTTGATGGGGTGGGAGGGGGGGGTGGGGGGTGATGGTTTGGGGTGAGGGGGTGGTTTTTTAGGGGGGTAAATGGTGTGGGGTGATGTTGGGGTGAGGGTGGGGTGAGGGTGTGGATAATGTTGGGGGGGTGTGGTGTGGGTGTGTTGGGGTGTTGGGGAATGATGATGTGGGATGTGGGTTTGTGGGGGGTGAGGGGTGGGGGATGTGGGGGAGGATGGGTGGTGATGATGATGTGGAGTGATGGTGTGGGGGGGATGGTGGGGGTGATGGTGTGGGGGAGGTGAGGGTGTGGGAGTGATGGTGTGGGGTGATTGTGGTGTGTTGGAGTGAGGGTTGGGAGTGATGTGTGGGAAAGTGATGGTGTGGGGTGATGGTGTGGGGGATGATGTTGGAGGATGGTGTGGGAGTGAGGGTGTGGGAGTGATGTGTGGGTGTGGGGGTGTGGGAGTGATGGGGGGGAGTGATGGGGGTGGTATGGGGGGTGTTTGGGTGGGGGAGTGTGGTGTGGGGTGATGGTGGGAGTGATTGTGGGGGATGATGGGTGGGTTTGGGAGTGTGGGGTATGGTGTGGGAGTGAGGGGTGTGGGGTGTGGTGTGGGGTGATGGGTTGGGTGGAGTGATGGTGAGGGGTGATGGTTTGGGAAGTGTTTGGTGAAGGGAGTGATGGTGGGGGTGTTGGTGGGGGAGTGATGGTTTGGGGTGTTTGGTGTGGGAGTGAGGGTTTTTTGGAGTGATGGTTGTGGGGTGATGGTGTGGGGTGATGAGGTTGGAGTGTGGTGTGGTGTGATGTGGGTTTGATGTGGGAGCTGATGGTGTGGGAATGTTTGATGTGGGGTGAGGGTTGTGGTGGTGATGGAGGGGTGTTTGGTTTGTGGGAGTGATGATGTGGGGAGTGATGGTGTGGGAGTGATGGTGTGGGAGTGATGGTGTGGGGGGGTTTTGGGTGTTGAGGGGGGTATGGTGTGGATGTGATCTTTGAGTGATGTGGAGTGATGGTGTGGGAAGAATGGGAATGATTTTGGAGTGATGTGAGGGAGTGATGGTGTGGAGAGATGTGATTGGGAGTGAGTGGGGAGTGAGGGTGTGGGAGTATGATGTGGGAGTGATGGTGTGAAGTGGTGGTATGGGAGTGATGTGTGGGAGTGATGGTGTGGGAGTAATGGTGTGAGAGTGATGGTGAGGGGTGATGGTGTGGAGTGTGGTGTGGATGGGTGATGGTGAGGGGATGATGGTGTGGGAGTGATGGTGTGGGAGTGATGGTGTGGGAGTGATGGTGTGGGAGTGATGGTGTGGGAGTGATGGTGTGGGAGTGATGGTGTGAGGAGTGATGGTGTGGGAGTGATGATGTGGGGTGATGGTGTGGGAGTGATGGTGTGGGGTGATGTGTGTGTGGTTGAGGTGTGGGGTGAGGGGTGTGGGGGTGATGGTGTGTGGGAGATGATGATGTGGGAGTGGATGGTGTGGGGGTGATGGTGTGGGGTGATGAGTGTGGGAGTGATGGCTGTGGAGAGTGATGATGTGTGGGAGTGATGGTGTGGGGTGATGGATGTGGGGGTGATGTGTGGGTTGGATAGGATGAGTGGGAGGATGGTGTGGGTGGGTGTGGGTGTGGGGGAGGGATTGGGTGAGTTGAGTGATGGTGTGGGGTGATTGGTGTGGGAGGTGATGGTGTGAGTGATGTGTGGGGATGTGGGGGTGATGTGTGGGGTGTGTGGGGTGGGATGGTGTGGGGTGATGGTGTGGGAGTGATGGTAGTGGGGTGATGGTGTGGGGGTGAATGGTGTGGGTGATGTGTGTGGGGTAGGATGGTGTGGTGAGTGATGGTGAAGGATGGCTGTGGTGATGGTGTGTGGTGTGGGTGATGGGGGTTGGTGAGTATTGGTTGTGGGGGTGATGGTGTGGAAGTGATGGTGTGGTTGTGATTGTAGTGTGGGGGTGATGGTGTGGAAGTGTGTGTGGTGTGGGAGGTGATGGTGTGTGGGGTGATGGTGTGGGGAGAGTGATGGTGTGGGGGTGATGTGGTGTGGTGGGGGATGGTGTGGGGTGATGGTGTGGGAAGTGATGGTGTGGAGTGATGGGAGTTTGGGTGATGATGTGGGGTGATGTGTGGGGTGTATGGTGTGGGATGGATGATGGTGTGGGGTGTGGTGTGGAGTGATGGAGTGTGGAGTGTAGTGAATTGGTGTATGGTGTAGAGTGATGGTGTGGGGGATGAGTGATGGATGTGGAGGTGATGGTGTTGGGGGGTGTGGATTGTGGGAGTGATGGTGTGGAGTGAGGTGTGAAGTATGTGTGGGTGATGGTGGTGATGGATGATGATGTGGAGGGAGTTGGGGTGTGGATGGATGGTGTGGGGTGATGGTTGTGGGTGATGGCTGTGGGTGAGTGTGGTTATGGGGTGTGATGTGGAGGTGGTGAGTGATTGTGGGAGTGATGGTGTTGGGGATGTGTATGGTGTGGGAGTGATGGTTGGGTGATTGGGTGTGTGGGTGATGGTGTGGGAGTGATGGTGTGGGTAGTATGGTGTGGGAGTGATTGTGTGGGGATGTAGGTAGGGAGTGATGGGTTGGGATGTGTGGGATGAGGTGAAGATGATGGTTGAGGAGTGATGTGTGGGATGTGTGGGGGTGCTGTGTGGGGGTGATGGTGTGGGAGTGATGGTGTGCGGTAATGGTGTGAGGGTGATGGTGTGGAAGTGATGTGGGGAGTGATGGTGTGGGTGAGTGATGGTGTGAGGAGATGGTGTGGGAAGTGATGGTGTGGGAGTGATGGTAGTGGATTGATGGAGATGTTTAGGGGAGTGATGGGTGGGATGAATTGTGGATGGAGTGAGGGTTGGAGTGATGGTGGATGAGTGTGATAGTGTGTGTGGATTGATGGTGTGTGGGGATGATGTGTGTGGGAGTGATGGTGTGGGAGATGATGGTTGAGGAGTGATGGTTGGAGTGATGGTGTGGGGGATGATGGTGGGGATATTGTGTGGATTGTGGTGGGGTGGTGATGGTGTGGGAGTGATGGTGGGGAGTGATATGTTGGAGTGTGGTTAGGGGAGTGATGGGTGGGGGTGATGTTGTGGGAGTATGGTGTGGGAATGATGGTTGTGGGGGTGAGATGGTGTGGGAGTAGATGTGTGTGGGTGATGGTGTGATGTGTGGTGTATGGTGTGGGGTGTGATGTGTGGAAGTGATGGTGTGGGAGTGATGGTGATGGGAGTATGTGATGTGTGAGAGTGATGGTGTGTGGAGTGATGTTGTGTGGAGTGATGTATGGGGTGTGGGGTGGGATGTTGTGGTGTGCTAGGGTGCTGCGGTGATGTGGGGAGGTGATGTGTGGAAGTGTTGGTGTGTGGGAAGTGATGGTGTGGAGTGATTGTGTTATTGGGGTGTATGGTGGGGGGTTTTGATGGTTGGGAGTGATGGTGTGTAAGGTATGGTTTGTGGGTAAAGTTGATGGTAGTGGAGTTGATGTGTGGGAGTTGATAGGCGGGAGTTAGATGGTTGTGGGTTGATGTGTGGGATGTGATGGTGTGGTTGATGTGTGGGAAGTGATGTGTGGGAAGTGATGGTTGTGGGAGTGATTGTGTGGAAGTGAGGGTAGTGGGAATGATGGTTGTGGAATTGATGGTTGGAGTTATGTGTGGAGTGATGGTTGTGAGTGATGATGATGAAGTGTTTTTTGGAGTTGATGGTGTGGGGTGAATGTTGGAGTATGATGGTTGTGGAATGTTTGATGTGGGTGGGTATGGTGTGGGAGTGATGGTGTTGGGTACTGTGGTGTGGGATGATGATTTGGGTTGAATGTGGGAGTGTTTGGTGTGGAATGATGGTGTGGGAGTGATGGTGTGGGATGATGGTGTGGGATGTGATGGTGTGGAGTGATGGTGTGGAAGTGATGGATGTGGGAGTGATGGTTGTGGAGTGATGTGTGAAGTGATGGTGTGAGTGATGGTGTGGAGTGTTTGTGTGGGAATGTTGGTGTTATGATGGTATGTTGATCGATGGTTGTGGAGTGATGGTTGGAGTGGATTGTGGGAGTGATGGTGTGGAGTGATGGTGTGGATTGATGTGTGGGAGTGATATGAGAGTGATGGAGTGATGATGGTGTGGGAGGAGATGATGGTGATATGAGGTTTGTGAGAGTGATGGTGTGGGAGTGTATGATGTGGAAGTAAATGGTGTGGGTAGTGTTTGGTAGTGTCGGGGTGTTGGATGTGGAAGTGATGTGTGGAATGATGGTGTTGCGGGTTGATGGATATGGGAGATGATGGTGTGAGGGTGATTGGATTTGGGAGTGAGGTGTGGGAGTGAGGGTTTTGTGAGAGTGTGTTTGTGGGATGATGATGTGGGAGTGATTGTTTGTGGGAAGTGATGTTGTGGGGTGATGGTTGTGGAAGTGATGTGTTTGGGAAATTTGATGGTGTGCGGGTGATGTGTGGTAGTGATGGATGTGAGGTGTGGTGTGGAGTGATGGTGTGGAAATGATGGTGTGGGAGTGATGTGTTTGGAGTAATGGTTGTGGGAGTGATGGTTGTGGAAGTGTGATGTTTAGTGAGATAACACGAGATAATACGAGATAACGAGAGATAACACGAGATAACACGAGATAACGAGAGATAACACGAGATAACACGAGATAACACGAGATAACGAGAGATAACACGAGATAACACGAGATAACGAGAGATAACACGAGATAACGAGAGATAACACGAGATAACGAGAGATAACACGAGATAATACGAGATAACACGAGATAACGAGAGATAACACGAGATAACGAGAGATAACACGAGTAACGATAGATACATGATATAACGAGAGATAACACAGAGATAACGAGAGATAACACGAGATAACGAGAGATAACACGAGATAACGAGAGATAACACGAGATAACGAGAGATAACACGAGATAACGAGAGATAACACGAGATAATACGAGATAACACGAAATAACACGAGATAACGAGAGATAACACGAGATAACGAGAGATAACACGAGATAACGAGAGATAACACGAGATAACGAGAGATAACACGAGATAACGAGAGATAACACGAGATAACGAGAGATAACACGAGATAACAAGAGATAACGAGAGATAACACGAGATAATACGAGATAACACGAAATAACACGAGATAACGAGAGATAACACGAGATAACGAGAGATAACACGATATAACGAGAGATAACACGATAACGAGAGATAACACGAGATAACGAGAGATAACACGAGATAACGAGAGATAGCACGAGATAACGAGAGATAACACGAGATAGCACGAGATAACACGAGATAACATGAGATGCTAGAGATAACATGAGATAACGAGAGTTAACACAGGATAAAGATTTATAACACGAGATAACGAGATAACGAGAGATAACACGAGATAACGAGAGTTAACACGAGATAGCACGAGATAATTCGAGATAACGAGAGATAACACGAGATAACGCGATATAACACGAGATAACGAGAGATAACACGAGATAACAAGAGATAACGAAAGATAACACGGGATAACGAAAGATAACACGAGATAACGAGAGGTAACACGAGATAACATGAGATAACGAGACATAACACGAGATAACACGAGATAGTACGAGATAACACGAAATAACGAGAGAGAACACGAGATAATGATGCATCACACGAGATAACGAGAGATAACACGAGATAACGAGAGATAGCACGAGATAACACGAGATAACGAGAGATAACACGAGATAACGAGATAACACAAGATAACGAGAGATAACGAGAGATAACACAAGATAACGAGAGATAACACGAGATAACGAGAGATAACACAAGATAACGAGAGATAACACGAGATAACGAGAGATAACACAAGATAACGATACATCACACGAGATAACAAGATAACACGAGTTAACACGAGATAACGAGAGATAACAGTAGGTAACACGAGATAACGAGAGATAACAGTAGGTAACACGAGATAACGAGAGATAACAGGAGGTAACACGAGATAACGAGAGATAACGAGAGAGAGATTACGTCAGTTTGATAACCAGTTAACAACCCCAATTTTTTCCCTCCCTGCCACTCCTATTTTTCTCTCTCCCGTTAAATCTCTTCCCCTCCGTCTCCTCTCTCAATACCCCTTTCTCTTAACCCCTCTTCCCTTCTGCCCCCTCCCTATTTCCCCCCTCCACCCACCCCTTCCTTCCTTAAGTGGGTTATGGAGAACATTTGGCGTGGGTCATGTTCGTGAGGGGAGGGTGTTGGTGAGAGGGAGACAGAGAGGGAGGAGAGGGTGTTGGTGAGAGGGAGACAGAGAGGGAGGAGAGGGTGTTGGTGAGAGGGAGACAGAGAGGGAGGAGAGGGACAAAAGGTATGGGAAGAGGAAGAAGGGAAGGAGAGACAGACAGAAGAGGAGAGGAATAGGAGGATTGGGGCGAGTAAGAACGACCATCAATATATATATATATATATATATATATATATATATATATATATATATATATAAGCCTCGGCGACATATTTTCCAGTAAAGTCGAGAATCTGGCTGAGTGGTGGATCTTACAGCCAGCCTCCCCACACCCACACAATCTTCCTCAAGCACTCGTACACATCCCAGAATCTTCCTGCCTCTCACTCTCACTCACTTGCTTTTTGGAAGCAACTCCTTCCGTGCTTCTTCAGTTGGTGGGTGAGTTTGGGTGTGTGTGGGGGGAGATTCCGGACCAGCGGGTGATGTGTGGGTGTGGGTGTGGGTGTGGGTGTGGGTGTGGGGGGGAGTTTTGTGAGTGAAAGATTTTGAGAAAAGCAATATGTTGGTGGCGGAGCATCAATCCACAGCTTCCCCCAGCCATCCACTTCATCCCCTGGCCTCACGCACATACACCCCCCCCCCACCACCCACCCCAGCTTTACTGGTATGTACATACGCACACATGCTGCCTCCTTACACACACACAAAACACACACACACACACACACACACACACACACACACACACACACACACACACACACACACACACACCACACACACACACACACAACACAACTCACACACAGAGCTTCCCTGGCATGTACATATACCTTCTTGGTTGCTTTCATATCTACATACAGATGGTAGGCCCTAGTTCTGGGTCACCTTCACTCCAGAACCACAGTCAGTGGCCCCCCCCCACTCCATAACCACAGTTAGTGACCCCCCACTCCAGAACCACAGTCAGTGGCCCCTCACTCCAGAACTACAGATATTACTGTGAACAAAAACAAAATTCTCAATGAACAAGCAATGCAACAATTTTTGTCTTTGCGAAAGTAAGAATGTAGGAAATACTGCAACAAGAGAGATCACTAACACGGGGATTCACAACATTTGCATTACCCAGAGCAACACGAGTTTAGAACAAGTGGCTCCTGCCTCTCGCTACTACTGGACCGCTGCAACATGGTCTTGGATGCACTGGAAGACAAAATGCAGAGGTAATATACACAGTGTAGACTTTGCAAAAGCCTTCAGCAAGTGCGACTATGGTGTCACAGCACGCAAAATGCGTGCAAAAAAGGAAAAGTGGGTAGATGAATTATCAACGCAGAGTTATATTAAATAAAGCTAAGTTAGATGCTGGCAGAGTGGTAAAGTTCTCTTCCCCAAGACAAGGTACTCGCCACCATCCTTTCTCTCATCCTTATATCTGACGCACACAAGGACATAAATCACAGCACCAGATTGTCCTTAGCAGACAATACTAGAATCTGCATGAGACTGACGTCTATTGAGGACACTAACTCAGAGAAATACATATACAAAGAAAATCTTCCGATGGCCGCAGAAAACAACATGACGTTCAATGAGGACAAATTTCAGTTACTCTGTTAGGGGGAAAATTGAGGACGTAAAAACTAGACTGGAGTATAACACTAATAACTGATTCTAATCACTCAATAGATTGAAAAACTAACGTGAAGGATCAAGTGTAGGGGTAATAATGTCAGAGGATCACAGTCTAAGGGATCACAACAATGTCATTGTCACAACTGCGAGGAAAATTAAAAGTTGCATAATAAGAGCCTTCCAAACAAGGACTGCCGAGTTAATGATGGGCCTATTTAAGTCATGTGTTCTCTACTGATGACCTGTTGTATGCTAACAGCTGATCTCAAGGCAAATGTTTGAAGTTCCTTGACTTTTATTCCTTGGAACGAAGTTGAAAAAGATATATCATAATTTACATCTGAAACATCCTAGAGGGACTTGTTCCAAATCTTCACTCAGAAATCATTCCCTACGAAAGCCAGAGGCTCAGCAGACGGTGGGAAATTCTCCCACTGAAGACCAGGGGAGTCGTGAGTACACTGAAGACCAGGGGAGTCGTGAGTACACTGAAGACCAGGGGAGTCGTGAGTACACTGAAGACCAGGGGAGTCGTGAGTACACTGAAGACCAGGGGAGTCGTGAGTACACTGAAGACCAGGGGAGTCGTGAGTACACTGAAGACCAGGGGAATCGTGAGTACACTGAAGACCAGGGGAGTCGTGAGTACACTGAAGACCAGGGGAGTCGTGAGTACACTGAAGACCAGGGGAGTCGTGAGTACACTGAAGACCAGAGGAGTCGTGAGTACACTGAAGACCAGGGGAGTCGTGAGTACACTGAAGACCAGGGGAGTCGTGAGTACACTGAAGACCAGGGGAGTCGTGAGTACACTGAAGACCAGAGGAGTCGTGAGTACACTGAAGACCAGGGGAGTCGTGAGTACACTGAAGACCAGGGGAGTCGTGAGTACACTGAAGACCAGAGGAGTCGTGAGTACACTGAAGACCAGGGGAGTCGTGAGTACACTGAAGACCAGAGGAGTCGTGAGTACACTGAAGACCAGAGGAGTCGTGAGTACACTGAAGACCAGAGGAGTCGTGAGTACAATGAAGACCAGGGGAGTCGTGAGTACACTGAAGACCAGGGGAGTCGTGAGTACACTGAAGACCAGAGGAGTCGTGAGTACACTGAAGACCAGAGGAGTCGTGAGTACACTGAAGACCAGAGGAGTCGTGAGTACAATGAAGACCAGGGGAGTCGTGAGTACACTGAAGACCAGAGGAGTCGTGAGTACACTGAAGACCAGGGGAGTCGTGAGTACACTGAGAGAAAACACAGTAACAATTAATGGCTCAGACTATTCAACACCCTCACAACATACTTCAGGGGGATTACCAGTTGATCCAGGTAAACTCCAGGATCCCTTGGTAGTCCAGTGCCCTTTAGGAAGTAGATAAGTTTCTGAAGTCAATCCCTGATTAGCAAGCCTGTGGTTCATACGTCGTACTGCGTGCAACCAGCAGTAACAGTCTAGTTGACCAGGCTCTGATCTACCGGGGAGGGGGCCGCGGGGGCGTTGACCTTCGGAGCATTTTCCAGGTAGCTCTGCTTTGAAATAATGTTCTCTGGGACCGTAGATTTTTCTGCGCTGATTCCTGGAGTTGGTTTTGTGTTCCTCCTTTGCTCGTCATACAAGGCTTCCTGTGTTTTTCGGCATTAAGAGACGAGCCCTTCTCCTTCATTGTGGCCTCAATGTGTCTGCGATCATAGAGATTCACTTCTCTCTCTCTGCCCTCCATGGATAGTGCCTGAGGTTTGTCGGCAGTGGATGGACACGTTTAAGTGTCAAGTTCCGGTGATAACCTCGGTTAATAACGTGGAACATAATTTGGTTCATGTTTCAAGGACTAAGGTCTTTAATGACTGGTCTAAGACGTTGTTGACTTTGTTGTTATCATCACCGGTGAGGTCTCTTATTGTTCACAGTTAATAAGAGAGTTTTTGTGTTTACTACGGATCTCTACGCAGTCTTCACCGCTCTTGTCCTGAGAGCTGGGTTAGCTGGTTCTCGGGTCACTGTGTACTCAGATTTCCAGTGTGCTCTGCCTGGCGTCTTCCTCGACAGAGAGGCGCAGTCCGCAGTTGCATGATGGGTTTCGACTAGAATATATGCCTAGATACAGGTTTCTATGTTTTGAGGTCCCATTACTTAGACATGTTGTAACAAGACTTTGTCACCAGTGCAAAGAAAGGCTGAGAGCACTTAGAATTGTGGCAGGTTTTCATCCCAAGTATGATTCTAATGTTAAAATTGTGAAAATGATGTATTTTGCACATATTAGATCATTGGTTAATTAAGACGCACCACTACTTGCTCTTGTGTCACACTGGAAGCTTTGACGGCTGGAAAAACTGCAGAACGAAGCAATGAGGATCATACTAGGGATGCGCTCGTACTGCCACAGTTCTATATATGCGGAAAGAACTTGATATTCCAAGCATCAGGGATCGTGCTTTTGAAAGAAATGTCCTCATTGGGATCAATATGATCAGGCAAGAACATTCAAACCCTTACCCAGAAGCCTTCCAAAATTTCCTCAGCACTGGTGAACACTCCTCCAGATGGATTGTAAAATTGGAAATGACCTCCATATGAACCAGATACATGATCTATGTCAAGTAAGCCAACAGCGGCACTTCGCCCACTCCATGGGATATTACCCCATTCCAAACAATTATTCCTCTCTTTCCCACCAACAAAAAAAAAAAGAGCTTCGCCTTGAAGTTGTGCTGATAACTTAGTCACACAGCACACTCTTAGACAAATTATTTATGTTGATGTTCACCAGTCCACTGGTGCAGCTGGCAGTGCTGCTGTTGTCATACAGAGTGATGGTTCTCATAAAGAAATTGAAGCACGCATCAATAACTGGGCCTCTACCCTTCAAACAGAACTGTTCGCCATATTCCTTACACTCAAATGAGTCAATGTATCTAAAGTTGACATTTTAATTGTGAATGATTCCAGTCATCCATAAATGCTCTCAACTTTTTAAGGGTTGAGTATAAACTGTGGCAGGTCTGTGTCAGAAGCCAGACTCAGGTCTGTGTCAGAAGCCAGACTCAGGTCTGTGTCAGAAGCCAGACTCAGGTCTGTGTCAGAAGCCAGACTCAGGTATGTGTCAGAAACCAGACTCAGGTCTGTGTCAGAAGCCAGACTCAGGTCTGTGTCAGGAGCCAGACTCAGGTATGTGTCAGAAACCAGACTCAGGTCTGTGTCAGAAGCCAGACTCAGGTATATGTCAGAAACCAGACTCAGGTATGTGTCAGAAACCAGACTCAGGTATGTGTCAGAAACCAGACTCAGGTATGTGTCAGAAACCAGACTCAGGTCTGTGTCAGAAACCAGACTCAGGTATGTGTCAGAAGCCAGACTCAGGTATGTGTCAGAAACCAGACTCAGGTATGTGTCAGAAGCCAGACTCAGGTCTGTGTCAGAAACCAGACTCAGGTATGTGTCAGAAACCAGACTCAGGTATGTGTCAGAAGCCAGACTCAGGTATGTGTCAGAAGCCAGACTCAGGTCTGTGTCAGAAGCCAGACTCAGGTATGTGTCAGAAACCAGACTCAGGTATGTGTCAGAAGCCAGACTCAGGTCTGTGTCAGAAGCCAGACTCAGGTATGTGTCAGAAACCAGACTCAGGTATGTGTCAGAAACCAGACTCAGGTATGTGTCAGAAGCCAGACTCAGGTCTGTGTCAGAAACCAGACTCAGGTATGTGTCAGAAACCAGACTCAGGTATGTGTCAGAAGCCAGACTCAGGTATGTGTCAGAAGCCAGACTCAGGTATGTGTCAGAAACCAGACTCAGGTATTTGTCAGAAGCCAGACTCAGGTATGTGTCAGAAGCCAGACTCAGGTATGAGTCAGAAACCAGACTCAGATATGTGTCAGAAACCAGACTCAGGTCTGTGTCAGAAGCCAGACTCAGGTATGTGTCAGAAACCAGACTCAGGTATGTGTCAGAAACCAGACTCAGGTCTGTGTCAGAAACCAGACTCAGGTATGTGTCAGAAACCAGACTCAGGTATGTGTCAGAAACCAGACTCAGGTCTGTGTCAGAAACCAGACTCAGGTATGTGTCAGAAACCAGACTCAGGTATGTGTCAGAAGCCAGACTCAGGTATGTATCAGAAGCCAGACTCAGGTATGTGTCAGAAACCAGACTCAGGTATGTGTCAGAAACCAGACTCAGGTATGTGTCAGAAGCCAGACTCAGGTATGTGTCAGAAACCAGACTCAGGTATGTGTCAGAAACCAGACTGAGGTCTGTGTCAGAAGCCAGACTCAGGTATGTGTCAGAAACCAGACTCAGGTATGTGTCAGAAACCAGACTCAGGTATGTGTCAGAAACCAGACTCAGGTATGTGTCAGAAGCCAGACTCAGGTCTGTGTCAGAAACCAGACTCAGGTATGTGTCAGAAACCAGACTCAGGTATGTGTCAGAAGCCAGACTCAGGTATGTGTCAGAAGCCAGACTCAGGTATGTGTCAGAAACCAGACTCAGGTATTTGTCAGAAGCCAGACTCAGGTATGTGTCAGAAGCCAGACTCAGGTATGAGTCAGAAACCAGACTCAGATATGTGTCAGAAACCAGACTCAGGTCTGTGTCAGAAGCCAGACTCAGGTATGTGTCAGAAACCAGACTCAGGTATGTGTCAGAAACCAGACTCAGGTATGTGTCAGAAACCAGACTCAGGTATGTGTCAGAAGCCAGACTCAGGTATGTGTCAGAAGCCAGACTCAGGTATGTGTCAGAAACCAGACTCAGGTATTTGTCAGAAGCCAGACTCAGGTATGTGTCAGAAGCCAGACTCAGGTATGAGTCAGAAACCAGACTCAGATATGTGTCAGAAGCCAGACTCAGGTATGTGTCAGAAGCCAGACTCAGGTATGTGTCAGAAACCAGACTCAGGTATTTGTCAGAAGCCAGACTCAGGTATGTGTCAGAAACCAGACTCAGGTATGTGTCAGAAACCAGACTCAGGTATGTGTCAGAAACCAGACTCAAGTCTGTGTCAGAAACCAGACTCAGGTATGTGTCAGAAACCAGACTCAGGTATGTGTCAGAAGCCAGACTCAGGTATGTATCAGAAGCCAGACTCAGGTATGTGTCAGAAACCAGACTCAGGTATGTGTCAGAAACCAGACTCAGGTATGTGTCAGAAGCCAGACTCAGGTATGTGTCAGAAACCAGACTCAGGTATGTGTCAGAAACCAGACTGAGGTCTGTGTCAGAAGCCAGACTCAGGTATGTGTCAGAAACCAGACTCAGGTATGTGTCAGAAACCAGACTCAGGTCTGTGTCAGAAACCAGACTCAGGTATGTGTCAGAAACCAGACTCAGGTATGTGTCAGAAGCCAGACTCAGGTATGTGTCAGAAACCAGACTCAGGTATGTGTCAGAAACCAGACTCAGGTATGTGTCAGAAGCCAGACTCAGGTATGTGTCTGAAGCCAGACTCAGGTATGAGTCAGAAACCAGACTCAGGTATGTGTCAGAAACCAGACTCAGGTCTGTGTCAGAAGCCAGACTCAGGTATGTGTCAGAAACCAGACTCAGGTATGTCAGAAACCAGACTCAGGTATGTGTCAGAAACCAGACTCAGGTATGTGTCAGAAGCCAGACTCAGGTCTGTGTCAGAAACCAGACTCAGGTATGTGTCAGAAACCAGACTCAGGTATGTGTCAGAAGCCAGACTCAGGTATGCGTCAGAAACCAGACTCAGGTATGTGTCAGAAATCAGACTCAGGTATGTGTCAGAAGCCAGACTCAGGTATGTGTCAGAAGCTAGACTCAGGTATGAGTCAGAAACCAGACTCAGGTATGTGTCAGAAGCCAGACTCAGGTATGTGTCAGAAGCTAGACTCAGGTATGAGTCAGAAACCAGACTCAGGTATGTGTCAGAAGCCAGACTCAGGTATGTGTCAGAAACCATACTCAGGTATGTGTCAGAAACCAGACTCAGGTATGTGTCAGAAACCAGACTCAGGTATGTGTCAGAAGCCAGACTCAGGTCTGTGTCAGAAGCCAGACTCAGGTCTGTGTCAGAAGCCAGACTCAGGTCTGTGTCAGAAGCCAGACACAGGTATGTGTCAGAAGCCAGACACAGGTATGGTAGGATTGTGGACAGTGGAGTCAGAGTGCACATGCTGTGGATTCCATCTCACATTGGTCTTCAGATGCATGATAAAACTGATAAACTGGCTAAGTTACATGCCTTTAGATGAGGAGTAGATTACAGTCTTGAGCTGTCAGTTAGCAGTTTGAGAACAATAATACGAAAAAACTTCAACTGAACTTTATTGACCACCCAAGATTGAGGGAGACTGACACCAATCAGTCCATTCATCTATCGTCATTCTATCATGCAGGAGGAGCCACATGTTTATGGTGCATCCAACAAGCTAGGCAGACTCTTGGATGTCACTACCACCCGGCTCCATCTGGGTTACAAATATTACCACCACCAGATATAAACCAAACGAGAAGTAAACTTTACCAGATGCACTATTGTCACACCCTGCGTCATTATGTACTGGAGTGCAATAAAATTAATAAATTCAGAGACAACTCACTCAGAAATGTTCAAGAAATGTCGAAGTATTTTATCCACAGTGGTGTATTACAGACCATTCTGGAGAAATACCTTGAATGAAGCATTACCACTTTGTGTGTGTGTGTGTGTGTGTGTGTGTGTGTGTGTGTGTGTGTGTGTGTGTGTGTGTGTGTGTGTGTGTGTGTGTGTGTGTGTGTGTGTGTGTGTGTGTACTCAACCTAATTGTGGTTTCAGGGGTCGATTCATATCTCCTGGCCCTCGTGTATGTGTATGTGTGACCAAATTAATGTCTGCGTAAATAACTCCTAATGAGTGTGACCGGATATAAACATGTAAATAGTTCATTACCACTGTAACTTGTTCATTTGTCAAAACTTTGGGGTCCAGTCTCTGGACCCATTATGTATCTCTGTAATCTTTTAATTACCGCCCACTGGATAGGTAAGGGGTGCGTGATAAAGTTGCTGAACTCTGCCCTGGCCCAGTATGCTTCTGTCTAGCCTGAGGTTCAAAACATCCAGGAGTGGTTAGCTGGTCTCCATGTGTGGCTCAGTGATGTAGAGTTTTGTTGGTGCCTGAGCCATTTTGGTGCCCAGGACATATTGGTGTCCAGGGCTATGTTGATGTCCCGGCCATGTTGGTGTCCCGGGCCATGTTGGTGTTCCGGGCCATGTTGGTGTCCCGGGCCATGTTGGTGTCCCGGGCCATGTTGGTGTCCCGGGAAATGAATGGGTGGATGCCGAGGCAAATGCCGCTGTAGTGAGCGCACTTTACAGTTGACTTGCCTTACGATGACTTTGTGGTTCATATCCACAGATATGTCCTTGAGAAATGTAGGGCCCGGTGGGCTCTGCACACCAGAAGCAAGTTATACAAGTTTCGGTAGGACGTGGGTGTCTAACTCTCCTCCTTCAACAGGAATCGTCACCTTGAGAGGAATCTCCGTTGCCTAGAGATCGGTCATATACATCCCGCTCATAGACACCTGTCCACTGGTGCTCCTGTCTTCCCGTGTTTAGCTAATGACTTGCCCCTGGCTGTGGAACTCCAATAAATTAAATAAAAGGATTTTGCTTACGGTTTTCACATTAAAAATCTCACCACCTTCAATATTATCGTCAGTTTATGACTGGAAGAAAATAATAATCAGACGATAACATTGAAAATATCGACCCCCCCCCCCCAAAAAAAAAAAAGGAACAAGAGAATGCTTTACGGTTTGTCAGTTTTTTTGTGTGTATGAAAACAATTAATAGGGTTGCCGGGGCGATGGTGGGTGGGAAGACAAGCTAAGTGGTAAGGCTAAATTAGCCATCATCGGGATGAGTGTTAAGGCAGGAGCACTCATGTGCCAACCATCACCCAGACCATATCTGATGCACTTCCAACAACACCGATGCTCCAGCTTCCTTCTTGGTGCTTCCATTTAACAGTCGCCGCCTTGTTTGGCATCATTGTCCCAGCCGTCTTCAGGTCGCCGTCTCCGGGCGCGTCCTAAGTGCTGATGGGTCCATTAATCGCCTCATTATCAACTAGTTTACCCTCGGTGTATATATAGAGAACTCCACTGTCTCTCCCTCTATCTCAGGGATGGACTCTTGAGATATAATCAGAACCCATGTTAACTCGGGTAAGTCAGGTTCCAGACCTACTTATAGGATGTTGAATTATTTTTTGTTGTTGTTTATTCTCTTTCGATTTCCATTATACATTGACTTTCTTCAGCTAGGAAGGGGTGGCTGGTGGTGCAGACTGTCTGGTGTGCCAGGCTCGCTATATCTGAAAGTACCGCGTCAGTCTGCAAAGATTAGACATTCCTCTTAAAGCTGGTGTGGTTATAACTTGTCTTGGTACTTCACCATACTGACGCAACAGATAACATTGCTTGCACACACTTCATGCACACGCGTACGCTCATGCGTACTGGGTTAATAAGCCCGGAGATAAAAACTGGATTAATAAATCTAGGTGTACACTGGGTTAATAATCTTGGATGTACACACTGGGTTAATAACCCTGCATGTACACACTAGGTTAATAACCCTGCATGGGCACACTGGGCTAATATCCCATCATTATCATCCCTTAGTCACTGGTGGTGTCGGGAACAGTAACTGGATCGTTGTCGTGAACAGGTTCGGTGGTAGGGTTCATACGGTCCGAGGCCTGTTGCACCCTTTTTACACGCAGCCTTAACGACCCCACTCAGTAATAATAATAATAATAATAATAATAATAATAATAATAATAATAATAATAATAATAATAATAATAATAATATCTTTATTTCTACAAGTACATGTACAAGGTATACAGGCCTCACTGACATCAATAACATATTACTATATAGAAAGCCGCTTGTTATGCAGAACATTACGAGCAAATTAGGTCAGTTTTGTCCCGGGATGCGACCCACACCAGTCCACTAACACCCAGGTACTCATTTTACTGAACACAGACAGCCGGTGTAAAGAAACACGCCCAATGTTTTCACCCTTTGCCGGGAATCGAACCCGAACCCTCACCGTATGAAGCAAGAGCTTCCGTCAACAGGCCACGGGGCACAGTCGTAAGTCTCAGGGCCTTATGTCGGCTCAATTAGGCCAGCAGCCTACAGGGCTGAATACGACGTCAACTGTGGTCACCAGAGAAAACCACAACAAGAACAAAAAGAAGTTCGCAGAATATATATACTGAGAGATGTATGACTCCTGAAGTATATATGCTGAAAGTTTATTTTAATCCCTGTTTGAGGGATTACTTGTAGCCTTATTAATGACTCTAGTGTAACCGATAAATTTAAAACTACACTAGCCTACTAAGGAGCGCGTCACCCTGTCAGTTCCTCTTAGTATTTTATACACTAATTATGTCAACCCTGGTCCTTCTGTCTTCTAGGGCCGTTAGACTTAGATCCTCTAACCTCTCCTCATAGCTCACTCCTCAGTTCTGGGACTAGTCTCGTAGCAAACGTTTGCACTTTTTCAAGCTTTACGTGTTTTGTCAGATGTGAATTCCATATTGGCGCCGCATATTCCAAGATTTGCCTAACATAGAGAGGCATATATAGGCAAATCAAAAGAGGAGAGGGGCAATTGAGAAATCGATATATTCAGTTAAAGAGAGAAATAAAAAAGGGAATTAGAAAAGCAAAAAGAGATTATGAGGTTAGAGTTGCAAGAGAATCGAAGACTAACCCAAAAGGATTCTTTCAGGTATACAGAAGTAAGATCAGGGACAAGATAGGCCCACTCAAAAGTTCCTCGGGTCAGCTCACTGACAGTGATAAGGAAATGTGTAGAATTTTTAACACATACTTCCTCTCAGTTTTTACACAGGAGGATACCAGCGATATTCCAGTAATGATAAATTATGTAGAACAGGACGATAATAAACTGTGCACTATTAGGGTCACAAGTGACATGGTCCTTAGGCAGATAGATAAATTGAAACCTAACAAGTCCCCAGGCCCTGATGAACTGTATGCAAGGGTTCTAAAGGAATGTAAAGAGGAGCTTAGCACACCTTTGGCTAATCTTTTCAACATATCACTACAAACTGGCATGGTGCCAGATAAGTGGAAAATGGCAAATGTGATACCTATTTTCAAAACAGGTGACAGGTCCTTAGCTTCGAACTATAGACCAATAAGCCTAACCTCCATAGTGGGAAAATTTATGGAATCAATAATTGCCGAGGCAGTTCGTAGCCACCTTGAAAAGCATAAATTAATCAACGAATCTCAGCATGGTTTTACAAAGGGGTGTTCCTGCCTTACGAATTTATTAACTTTTTTCACTAAGGTATTTGAGGAGGTAGATCATGGTAATGAATATGATATTGTGTATATGGACTTCAGTAAGGCTTTTGACAGGGTCCCACATCAGAGACTATTGAGGAAAATTAAAGCACATGGAATAGGAGGAGAAATTTTTTCCTGGATAGAGGCATGGTTGACAAATAGGCAGCAGAGAGTTTGCATAAATGGGGAGAAATCAGAGTGGGGAAGTGTCACGAGCGGTGTTCCACAGGGGTCAGTGTTGGGCCCCCTGCTGTTCACAATCTACATAAACGACATAGATGAGGGCATAAAGAGCGACATCGGCAAGTTTGCCGATGACACCAAAATAGGCCGTCGAATTCATTCTGACGAGGACATTCGAGCACTCCAGGAAGATTTGAATAGACTGATGCAGTGGTCGGAGAAGTGGCAGATGCAGTTTAATATAGACAAATGCAAAGTTCTAAATGTTGGACAGGACAATAACCATGCCACATATAAACTAAATAATGTAGATCTTAATATTACGGATTGCGAAAAAGATTTAGGAGTTCTGGTTAGCAGTAATCTGAAACCAAGACAACAGTGCATAAGTGTTCGCAATAAAGCTAATAGAATCCTTGGTTTCATATCAAGAAGCATAAATAATAGGAGTCCTCAGGTTGTTCTTCAACTCTATACATCCTTGGTTAGGCCTCATTAGATTATGCTGCACAGTTTTGGTCACCTTATTACAGAATGGATATAAATTCTCTTTTAAAATGTACAAAGGTGGATGACAAAGTTGATCCCATGTATCAGAAACCTTCCCTATGAGGATAGACTAAGGGCCCTGAATCTGCACTCTCTAGAAAGACGTAGAATTAGGGGGGATATGATTGAGGTGTATAAATGGAAGACAGGAATAAATAAAGGGGATGTAAATAGTGTGCTGAAAATATCTAGCCTAGACAGGACTCGCAGCAATGGTTTTAAGTTGGAAAAATTCAGATTCAGGAAGGATATAGGAAAGTACTGGTTTGGTAATAGAGTTGTGGATGAGTGGAACAAACTCCCAAGTACCGTTATAGAGGCCAGAACGTTGTGTAGCTTTAAAAATAGGTTGGATAAATACATGAGTGGATGTGGGTGGGTGTGAGTTAGACCTGATAGCTTGTGCTACCAGGTCGGTTGCCGTGTTCCTCCCTTAAGTCAATGTGACCTGACCTGACTAGGTTGGGTGCATTGGCTTAAGCCGGTAGGAGACTTGGACCTGCCTCGCATGGGCCAGTAGGCCTTCTGCAGTGTTCCTTCGTTCTTATGTTCTTATGTTCTTATATGCTGTTCATAGGGCCGTGAATGCCTCCTTGCTAAGGTTCCTGAAAACTACCCCTTAAATTTGCCAGTCCAACGTCTGCTGCAGCTACTATCCGGTTGTGTCTCAAGCTAAATGCTCGGAACTGTTCTCATCCCAAGGTCCTTCTCTTTCAGAGATGTTTGCAGCTTTTGTCTTCTCAAGCATGTACTAAGTTTCCGGTGCTCTTTGCTGCTCCCCGATTTCCATAGCATTCTACTTGCTGTGGTTAAGTTCTCACAGCCACTTGTCAGACCAATCCTGCAGTTGTCTGGATCCATTTGTAGTATTTGCTGGTTTGCTCCTGTTTGTATTCTCCTTATTAAGTTTACATCTGCGAACAGGGACACCTCTGACTCGATTTTTTCGGTCATGTCGTTTACATGTACAAGAAAGAGTACCGGTCCCAGTACTAACCCTTGTAGAATCCCACTCGTCACACTCATTCATCTCGACACCTCCCAGACCATAAATCGTTGCTTTCCTTCTATTAAGTATTCCTTGATCCACTATAGTGCTTTCTCTGTTATTCCTGACTGCTCATATAGCCTCTGTCCCAGTCTCTTTTGAGGTATTGTATTGAACGTCTTCTTACGGTCCTAAAATATACACGGTCCACCCATCCCCCTCTTTCCTGCCTAACTTTCGTTACTTTGTCTCAGAAATCTAGCTAATTTGTTACTTGATTTTCCTTCTGTAAAACCGTGCTGGATGTTTATGACTGTTCCTATCCAGCTGCTCTACAACTCTCCTGATAATCTTCTCCATAACCTTACATATTATGTATGTCAGTGATGCTGACTTGTAGTTTAATGCCACCTGTCTATCCTGTTTTTTATGTAACTACTGAGACTACTTTATCTGTTTGCCAGTAGTTTATACATGTCATTTACCACAATTGTATACTGTACAGTATCCAACTTTACAAAGTCGTTTGTTTGTTTTTATTTAATTCATCTAGCTGTTTACATACTTCTGCTTCATCTCTCTCAGAACTCACAGAAAAATGTTGTCTTGTCCTATTTGATCCTGATCAAACTTACTCAGTAGTTCCTTCATCTCACCTCCCTCTGTGTGTATTGTGTCTAGTTCCCGTCGGTGCACTCTCCCTCTTTGACACCTTGACAATGCTCTTAATTCCACTGAGAAAAGCTCCTGAAATCTTTTGTTCAGCTCTTTGCAGACTTCCGGTCATTTCTAATAGCCAGGAGATAGTGCCTCGTGACACGGGTATTAATCACATATATAACCCATGTGAATTCCTAATGACTTACCTTACTTCCTCAACCTTATTACCTGGTCCTTCACAGTTGTCTTCTTTCTGATGTGGATTTATAGAAATTTTTGCTCAGATCTGGCTATGTCATTCTCAGATTACCGTTTTTCTTTGTCGAGGTTTAGGCAAGGTCATATTAGGTTAGCTTAAGGTCAAGTTTTAACTTTAGTGGAGAGTTGTGATACAGTTGCTGTAAATTATCAACAAATAGTGACAAATTTGGAGGATATATATGGTGATGCAGATAGAGACAGACTCAAATTGATAAATAAATTGTTAAGTCCACCTTCACTTAATCATGTTTACCTTGAGTTACAGAACTTCAGAATTAGAAAGCAATTAAATTACCAAGTAATATTTTTTTCATATAGACCAAGTTGATTGGCTACTGTCATAAAAGCACAAATGATGCTATCATACACATGCCAGAACTAATATATACCGATCTCGAGAAGAAAAGTCCCGCTGGGAATTTTCATTGATTTACGTAAAGCTTTTGATACAGTCGACCATGAACTGCTGTATACTATATTAACACACCATTGGTATAAGAGGCCACTCCCTCAACTATAACATTGTATCAATCGCATCTGCTAGAAAAATGACAGGATGGATAATGAGAACCTTCAAAACTAGGGAGGCCAAGCCCATGATGACACTCTTCAGGTCACTTGTTCTATCTAGGCTGGAATATTGCTGCACACTAACAGCACCTTTCAAGGCAGGTGAAATTGCTGACCTAGAAAATGTACAGAGAACCTTCACGGCACACATAACGGAGATAAAACACCTCAATTACTGGGAGCACTTGAAGTTCCTGAACCTGTACTCCCTGGAACGGAGGCGGGAGAGATACATGATTATATACACCTGGAAAATCCTAGAGGGACTAGTACCGAACTTGCACACGAAAATCACTCACAACGAAAGCAAAAGACTCGGCAGACGATGCAACATCCCCCCAATGAAAAGCAGGGGTGTCACTAGCACGTTAAGAGACAATACAATAAGTGTCAGGGGCCCGAGACTGTTCAACTGCCTCCCAACATACATAAGGGGGATTACCAATAGCCCCTGGCTGTCTTCAAGCAGGCACTGGACAAACACCTAAAGTCGGTATCTGACCAGCCGGACTGTGGCTCGTACGTTGGATTGCGTGCAGTCAGCAGTAACAGCCTGGTTGATCAGGCTCTGATCCACCATGAAGCCTTGTTACAGACCGGGCCGCGGGGGCGTTGACCCCAGGAACTCTCTCCAGGTAAACTCCAGGTAAAGTCATACCTTAGTAACAGAAGCCAATATGTGTACACAAATCGTGCAAACTCTTCCACACAACCAATCACAGTAGGAGTCCCACAAGGAAGCATCCTTGGACCACTCCTCTTTCTCATCTACATCAATGACCTACCGAATGCATCACAGCTACTCAAACCCATATTATTTGCAGATGACACTACATATGTCTTCTTACACCCAAACCCAGCCATACTCACCAACACTGTCAATGCTGAATTGCAGAAAATATCTGCCTGGATGATGACAAATAAACAGAGCTGCAAATGCTCCACTTAACATAATGCTAAACGGATCATCTGTCACAAGACTCACAGAGGGAAAATTCCTAGGAATCCACCTTGACAGTAGCCTCAGGTTCCAGACACATTATACAACAAATTACCAAGAAAATCTCTATCAAAGATACGGTACTATGTTCCACAATCAGCTCTCCTTGCACTGTATTATTCACTCATCTACCGTTATCTCACGTATGGAATTTGTGCATGGGGATCAACAACAATCACCTAAGACCTCTAATAACCCAACAAAAGGCTGCAGTCAGAATGATAACAAATTCCCACTCCCGACAGCATACTCCACCAATATTCAAAAGTCTAAATCTGCTCACCATAAAGAACATCCATACTTATTCATGTGCCTATTACATACATAGAAAAATACACACAAACATAAACCCTCCACTCAAACTTCTCCTCACCAATCTTAACAGGACACACGACCATAACATAAGACACAGTAGCAACCGGTGAAGAGGCGGGGCCAGGAGCTAAGACTCGACCCCTGCAACCACAAATAGGTGAGTACAAATAGGTGAGTACAGATCTCTTTTTGATGTACCCCGTGTCAATATCACACTGTGTAAAAACTCTATGCACATAAAGGACCCCAAAATTTGGAATTCATTACCAGAAAATACTAAAGTAACCCGGTCTGAAAATCAGTTTAAGAACACTTCTCAAGAAGCCACTTAATCACCCTAGACTAAATAATCAATACTCAACATTACCAATAAATCTACCAATTACCTAAATCTTAAAACTTCAAGACCAGACGACCAAGTTCATACATTGACAAATTACCACATAAAAGTATATATACCTACCAGAAACAGTACTGTCCTACACCAAAGTGTAACATTCTCATACTGTAAACTACTTTTAGCAAATCACAATGTTATATTCCCATAATATAATTTCAATATTTACTTTTGAACCTATAGTCCATTGTCGACAAGAATATAATTGAATCATGTATCATAAAAAGCATTTTTGAATATATGAATATATCCTTTGGTTTATATAAATTAGATTCACTTATAATTAATAGAACTATTGTACAACCATGATACATTTCATTAGTGTTAAGTAGTCAGTAAGCCTTAACATTAAGTCGGCGGCCATAATACCTAGGCATAATAGAGGTTCTCTTGGCACTGCAACCCATTATTGTAAATACATAATCTCAATGTACTACTTGCAAAGAAATAAATAAATCTGAATTTGAATTTACTAAGCAGTATAATAATATTGAAACCACAAACCCAGTACGGCTGAGCAGCATTCTAATGAATGAACTTGCTTAACGAAATGCTTATGTATGTTAGTGGCTTTCTTTGTGCTTAATAATACTTTATTACATGTAAACTACAGTTTATATACCTGGAGTTTACCTGGAGAGAGTTCCGGGGTCAACGCCCCCGCGGCCCTGTCTGTGACCAGGCCTCCTGGTGGATCAGAGCCTGATCAACCAGGCTGTTACTGCTGGCTGCACGCAATCCAACGTACGAGCCACAGCCCGGCTGGTCAGGAACCGACTTTAGGTGCTTGTCCAGTGCCAGCTTGAAGACTGCCAGGGGTCTGTTGGTAATCCCCCTTATGTATGCTGGGAGGCAGTTGAACAGTCTCGGGCCCCTGACACTTATTGTATGGTCTCTTAACGTGCTAGTGACACCCCTGCTTTTCATTGGGGGGATGTTGCATCGTCTGCCAAGTCTTTTGCTTTCGTAGTGAGTGATTTTCGTGTGCAAGTTCGGTACTAGTCCCTCTAGGATTTTCCAGGTGTATATAATCATGTATCTCTCCCGCCTGCATTCCAGGGAGTACAGGTTTAGGAGCCTCAAGTGCTCCCAGTAATTGAGGTGTTTTATCTCCGTTATGCGCGCCGTGAAGGTTCTCTGTACATTTTCTAGGTCAGCAATTTCACCTGCCTTGAAAGGTGCTGTTAGTGTGCAGCAATATTCCAGCCTAGATAGAACAAGTGACCTGAAGAGTGTCATCATGGACTTGGCCTCCCTAGTTTTGAAGGTTCTCATTATCCATCCTGTCATTTTTCTAGCAGATGCGATTGATACAATGTTATGGTCCTTGAAGGTGAGATCCTCCGACATGATCACTCCCAGGTCTTTGACGTTGGTGTTTCGCTCTATTTTGTGGCCAGAATTTGTTTTGTACTCTGATGAAGAATTAATTTCCTCGTGTTTACCATATCTGAGTAATTGAAATTTCTCATCGTTGAACTTCATATTGTTTTCTGCAGCCCACTGAAAGATTTGGTTGATGTCCGCCTGGAGCCTTGCAGTGTCTGCAATGGAAGACACTGTCATGCAGATTCGGGTGTCATCTGCAAAGGAAGACACGGTGCTGTGGCTGACATCCTTGTCTATGTCAGATATGAGGATGAGGAACAAGATGGGAGCGAGTACTGTGCCTTGTGGAACAGAGCTTTTCACCGTAGCTGCCTCGGACTTTACTCTGTTGACTACTACTCTCTGTGTTCTGTTAGTGAGGAAATTATAGATCCATCGACCGACTTTTCCTGTTATTCCTTTAGCACGCATTTTGTGCGCTATTACGCCATGGTCACACTTGTCGAAGGCTTTTGCAAAGTCTGTATATATTACATCTGCATTCTTTTTGTCTTCTAGTGCATCTAGGACCTTGTCGTAGTGATCCAATAGTTGAGACAGACAGGAGCGACCTGTTCTAAACCTATGTTGCCCTGGGTTGTGTAACTGATGGGTTTCTAGATGGGTGTTGATCTTGCTTCTTAGGACCCTTTCAAAGATTTTTATGATATGGGATGTTAGTACTATCGGCCTGTAGTTCTTTGCTGTTTCTTTACTGCCCCCTTTGTGGAGTGGGGCTATGTCTGTTGTTTTTAGTAACTGTGGGACGACCCCCGTGTCCATGCTCCCTCTCCATAGGATGGTAAAGGCTCGTGATAGGGGCTTCTTGCAGTTCTTGATGAACACGGAGTTCCATGAGTCTGGCCCTGGCGTCAGGATAACATCGGATAGGCTTGTGTTAACAAAATTCTGTGGCTCTCTCATAAAAAAATCATTTTGATCTTCGACTCTCAGTCTGGTTACCTGGAGTTTACCTGGAGAGAGTTTCGGGGGTCAACGCCCCCGCGGCCCGGTCTGTGACCAGGCCTCCTGGTGGATCAGCGCCTGATCAACCAGGCTGTTGCTGCTGGCTGCACGCAAACCAACGTACGAGCCACAGCCCGGCTGATCAGGAACTGACTTTAGGTGCTTGTCCAGTGCCAGCTTGAAGACTGCCAGGGGTCTGTTGGTAATCCCCCTTATGTGTGCTGGGAGGCAGTTGAACAGTCTCGGGCCCCTGACACTTATTGTATGGTCTCTTAACGTGCTAGTGACACCCCTGCTTTTCATTGGGGGGATGGTGCATCGTCTGCCAAGTCTTTTGCTTTCGTAATGAGTGATTTTCGTGTGCAAGTTCGGTACTAGTCCCTCTAGGATTTTCCAGGTGTATATAATCATGTATCTCTCCCTCCTGCGTTCCAGGGAATACAGGTTCAGAAACCTCAAGCGCTCCCAGTAATTGAGGTGTTTTATCTCCGTTATGCGCGCCGTGAAAGTTCTCTGTACATTTTCTAGGTCGGCAATTTCACCTGCCTTGAAAGGTGCTGTTAGCGGCTTGCTAAAAACTGAGTCATATTGGGACTTGAGTAGCTCACTCATTTCCTTGCTGTCATCTGTGTAGGACCCATCTTGTTTAAGTAGGGGCCCAATACTGGACGTTGTTCTCGACTTTGATTTGGCATAGGAGAAGAAATACTTTGGGTTTCTTTCTATTTCATTTATGGCTTTTAGTTCTTCCCGCGATTCCTGACTCCTATAAGATTCCTTTAGCTTAAATTCGATGCTTGCTATTTCTCTGACCAGTGTCTCCCTACGCATTTCAGATATATTGACCTCTTTTAGCCGCTCTGTTATTCTTTTCCGTCGCCTGTAAAGGGAGCGCCTGTCTCTTTCTATTTTACATCTACTCCTCCTTTTTCTTAGAGGAATAAGCCTTGTGCATACATCGAGTGCCACCAAGTTAATCTGTTCTAGGCATAAGTTGGGGTCTATGTTGCTTAGTATATCTTCCCAGCTTGTATCGGTTAGGACTTGGTTTACTTGGTCCCACTTTATGTTTTTGTTATTGAAGTTGAATTTGGTGAATGCTCCCTCGTGACTAATCTCATTATGTCGGTCTGGGGCTCCGCGCATACATGTCTGAACCTCAATAATGTTGTGATCTGAGTATATTGTTTTTGATATGGTGACATTTCTTATCAGATCATCATTGTTAGTGAAGATGAGGTCTAGTGTATTCTCCAGTCTAGTAGGCTCTATTATTTGCTGGTTTAAACTGAATTTTGTGCAGAGATTTAAAAGCTCGTGTGAGTGTGAGTTTTCATCAGAGCTGCCTCCTGGTGTTATTACTGCAACAATATTATTTGCTACATTCCTCCATTTTAGGTGCCTTAAGTTGAAATCCCCCAGGAGCAAGATGTTGGGTGCAGGAGCTGGAAGATTTTCCAGACAATGGTCAATTTTTAACAGCTGTTCCAGGAATTGCTGGGATGTTGCATCCGGAGGCTTGTAGACTACCACAATGACTAGGTTTTGGTTCTCGACCTTTACTGCTAAAACTTCCACTACATCATTTGAGGCATTAAGAAGTTCTGTGCAAACAAGTGACTCTGCAATGTACAGGCCAACCCCCTCCCCTATTGCCTGTTCACTCTGTCACATCTGTATAGGTTGTAACCTGGGATCCATATTTCGTTGTCCAAGTGATCCTTTATGTGGGTCTCAGTGAAAGCCGCGAACATTGCCTTTGCCTCTGCAAGCAGTCCACGGATGAAAGGTATTTTGTTGTTTGTTGCTGACTTTAGACCCTGTATATTTGCAAAGGAGAATGTCATTGGACTGGTGGTATTGTTGATACTGGAATAAAAATTTAGAATTTAGAATTACTCACTATTTATCAAATAGATTTTAAGGCTGCCCGAAATGCTCTGCATAACCAGGGACTCTACAAAATTTGACAATCATGCTATCTAGTCCTATATCATTGGTATAATTTATAAAGACAAAGTTAGTTTAATATGTTTATTATGCACTCCATACCCATCCTGTGGGTGGTAGTCACTCCATACCCATCCTGTGGGTGGTAGTCACTCCATACCCATCCTGTGGGTGGTAGTAACCCCATACCCATCCTGTGGGTGGTAGTCAAAAGATTACAGAGGTACATAATGGGTCCAGGGACTGGACCCCAAAGTTTTGATAGCTGAACAAGTTACAAAGGTAATGAACTCCAGGTAGGTCTGATCACAATCATGACAAGTTAAGATTATCAATTATCTTTATCTACATTTCTGGCCCAGACATGTCCATGACTTGGCCGGACTCCCGGGGAAGCAGTGCTCGAGGAGGCGCAAGTTGTGGCTGCCCTTAACAACACCAACAACAACACTGCAATGACCGTGCTGCTAACATTTTTTTTTAAATATCTTTTAAGTTTTTATCGACTTGGAAGCTTATAAATAACTGAAGACTTAGGTAGGAGGACCCTGAAAATTGAGGTTTAATGGTAGTAGTTACTGTGGCAGAGTTAGAGTAAGTAAAATACTAAATTAAGTGACCAAGCCTGAATTTATTCTGCTATTACTGTATATATTTTGACAAATGTTTGCATTAAGCACACAATTATAGGTACAGTGAGTGTGGTAAATAATAGAGATTTAACTTAGGATAACCCACCCAATAAAACTAAATACTAACGTATGATTTATTTCATTCAACTGATGGTAACTTGACCCCAATGGAAGCAAGTCACTTTGACTGTTTTGGGTCATCCTAGGTAATTTGCACACATATTAAACAGTGTATGATAACTGTACTCGTGTGTATTTAAATCACCTTATTAAGCGATGCCTGAAATGCACTGCATGCTAGTGGCTTTCTTTTGTGTTTAACATTTTATTGCATGTAAACTACGTTTTGTATACTGCAGTAAGAAATAAAGTTTGTTGGTGGTGCAGTATAAGGCAGCTGTTGATCTATGTAGGTCAGAGAGAGCATCAGTGTGGTTAAACCTACTTTAAATAGCACTTTGAAAGCAATGAATATCCACTAAGTCTCTTTATCGACCTAGGGAAAGCTTTTGATATAGTAGACTATAGCATTCTACATCACAAACTTCATTATTACGGTATCAGAGGCCATGCACTTGTATATATAAAGTATTACCTTACTAACGGACAGTAATACGTCTCTACTAGGGACACGACCTCTTTAGCAAGACCTCTGAACATTGGTGTTCCACAGGGAAGTGTCCTTGGCCTCCTGCTCTTCCTCCTATATGCCAACGACTTTCCAAATGTATCACAACAACTTAGACCTACTGTCTTTGCTGACAACGCAACTTTTGTCATCTCTCACTCAAATCCAGCATCACTCAATAACGTTGTTAATGAAGAGTTCTTTAAAATATCAACCTGGATGACTACCAGTAAATTCAAACTTAAGAGTGACAAAATCTTCTACATTATGCAAGTAATGTTCAGCTAAACCTTATGATTAACAGTACTCTTATTGCTGGTTTAGAAAGACACGTAAGCAAACACTATGACATATTTATTAGAAAACATTTCGGTCCTGGGACCTTGATCACTTCTAACATACATAGTGTTTGCTTATGTGTCTTTCTAAACCAACTTGTCGGTATTTATTACCAAGGTTTATACCACTCTTATTGCTAAACATAATGAGGGAAAATTTCTGGGTCTGCACCTTGACAGCAACTTGAAATTCAACATCCACATCCAACACACAACAAAAAGTGTCAAAAGTGTCCCAAACAGTTGGCATCCTCGCAAAGGTACCTTTTTATATACCACAAACAGCACTACTTACATTATGCTATTCACAAATCTACCCCTACCTCACCTCTGCTATTTGTACCTGGGGATCCACAACAGCAAATCACCTCAAGCTAATAATAACTTAAAAAGCTTCAGTACAAATGATTGCACAGTACACTGCTAGACCACACCCTCCTTTCCCCACTCTTCAAAGACCTAAATTTGGTTACTACATATAAAACATGCACTCCTACTACTGTACATTCTCCATATACAAAACAATAAATTTTAATATTAATCCTGACCTGAAGCACTTTCTTGATAGTTGCAACAGGACCCATAGACATAATACTATGCACAAAAGTTTAGCCTACAGTGGTCAGTCACTGAAACAAGAAAATTAGTCTACAAATTAAGGCAAAGGAGAGCGGTGAGACAAAACCTTTATTACCATCTACTGTACAAATAGCAAAAGAACAAGAAACACAATAGAACTAAGACTAATTGTATGTGCAAGAAATGTTGATATTATTATAACCTCCAAGATCTGGTTCAGTCTAAAAATTGGAATCAAGGTCCCCAGTGGAAATAAGTCACTTTGTCTGACTTTTTTGGGTTATCCTAGGTAATTTACACTATGTATGATAATTGTACTTATGTGTACTAGTGCCTAAATAAATAAACTTACTTGCTGTATGTCTCATACAGGGGTATAAATTGAAAAATGAAAATGAAAATCCAGTATCTTTATTTCTTTTGAAACATGCATGGAAGTTACAATGGATGAGTTTGCATTTATTCTGGTTGCAGTTTTGATTCTCTTAAAATGGAACTCAGTAACAGTTGTATGTTTAGAGTAATTCATTTGTTATGCACAGCATTTTTGGGAAACAAATTCTAAAGCTTACAAATTCCTTTAATTTTATTCCTAGGATATAAATTTAGGCATTGCATGAGAGTACAGCATGGACAATACATTTTAATAAAAAGGTGTTTGAGATTGAAGTACTAGGTAGTGTAATAGGCTAGCTGTTAAAAACAGAATTTATGTCGGGCATGAAGAAACAAGCTGCAGATGAAATGTATTTGATAAATACAGATAAATTACATTAAATTTATATCAGATCTATGATGTATATTTTATGGAACAGTAGAATTATTAATAATAGTGCATGAGCATTTACACTTACCTTACTACCCTATTACTCAGATAATAAAATATAATCAGAAATGCTTTTTTTTTTTATTCTATGCACACTCACTGCACAGACCCATTCTTTCATATCTAGACCAAAGTTTACTGCTCACAGCTTTTCTGAGTGAGCTGAGCTCATGACGTAGATCTATGTGACATATCCTGGCCTCAGTGACATAGTTCTACGTGTCGGACAGTCAAGAGGCTAAATGTAATGTAATTTCCATTGCTTTTATAATGATATTGAGATATACATACGTATGTACATATACAGTATTAAGATATAATGCATAAAGTAATAGCATCTAATTTTTGTAGGTGTTTACATATGGAAGAGATGCATCAGGAAGAAAGAGGATACGTTTTGACTCCATGCCATATATCAGTGACGGTCACTTCATCATGGAGAGGATAGTCACCAGCAACCTCCAAAGTAGTCTTGTACCTAGGTTACCAGTCACAATATCTCAAACCATGACACACAGTACTGCCTCTGAAACTGCAGGAGACACTGCCCAAAATTCCTCATTATTGACATCAGAGTTTTGCGAACTCACTTCAAAACTTGATAGGGATAATTTAATCAAGGTCGAGCTTGCACAACCTTGTCGATATTTAGAGGAAGTGCCCATCTTTGGCATTGGTGCAGCCGATGAAGTACAACAAGGTGGTCTTTCTAATGATAATGTTGATTTATCAGAGAGAATGTCAGTCCTTGAAACTACAGGACTGGACCCCTCGCACATAGAGACGAGACCTGAAGGCAATGCAGGGATTCAAACTAATGTGGAAAGTGATGGAGAACCCAAGGAATCAAAGGTTGATTTACTGAACTCTGCTCCATTCTTGGTGAGTGAAGATGGTGTGGTGTTTCAGTGTTTTCCAATCTCTGAGAAGGAAGTAATTATTGTGAGTTTAAATGACAATTCTTTGGCCACGACTGACTCGCTTCCTAGCTGTGTACCTATTGCATCAGAGTCAAATTCTGGAGGAAATACTTCCCACTTAAGAATATGTCCTCCTAACAACATCTCAGCAGAAAATAAAATAGACATAGGAAAAAAGCTGAATATATCACTGACACATCCTGTGGATGGAACCGTTCCTGGAGTGAGCAGTCAAGATAATACTGAATCATCAGTTGTTCTCTCTTCTGTTGAGCATGAAGGTAATTACAACACACCCTCATGCACCATGGCAGAATCATCTACATCAATAAAGAAATGTGCATCAAATCACATTAAACCTGGAGCTGAGGTATTCACAAGTTCAGTATGTTGTGGTGCCGTGAAAGACACTCAGAGTAATGCCACTATAAACCATAAAAGGAAATTAAATTGCATAGTAGAAGATGCTGAGGAAGGTCCCCGGAAGGAAGCCAAGATAACTCATGCAACAGTATATGCACCACTCTTACGAAAACCTCGAAGTCTGGCTGCAGATTCAGAAGAGCAGATGTCTTCAGAATGGCTTAAATGTTCCATGTGTTCCAATGTTCTTCCATCAGCTGCCACACTCAGACATCATTTGGTTGTGCAACATCAGCAGAAAAACATCACATCATTCTTGGTAAGGCTTGCATTGCTTAGTGTAATAATCATTATTTAAGTTTACAGTATTTCTCTGTTTTGGTATTCACAGTTATAAAGAAAATAATTCTGAACATTCATTCTTGTGTGGATCAGTGTTCATCATTGTTACAGTGCCAGTTCTGTTATCTTCAGATTTTCTAATTATTATTCTTTGCAAATGTTTTAGCATTTATACATTAGTGTTATTTTTATGTAGCTGGACTTAAGTACTGGAAATGGGAAGTACAATGCCTGCACTTTAAAGGAGGGGTTTGGGATATTGGCAGTTTGGAGGGGTACATTATATATCTTTATATATGCTTCTAAACTGTTGTGTTCTGAGCACCTCTGCAAAGACAGTGATTATGTGTGAGTGAGGTGAAAGTGTTGAATGATGATGAAAGTATTTTCTTTTTGGGGATTTTCTTCCTTTTTGGGTCACCCTGCCTCGGTGGGAGATGGCCAACTTGTTGAAAAAAAAAAAAAGAAACATTAGTGTTGAACATGCAGTTACATTTTTAAATGCATCATATGTGCAAAATATAGATACTGCACTGCCTACCTCAGGACAGACTGTATCAGTGGTGATGATTGGGTGGGGGGGGGGGGTTGATGAAAGAAAAAGGTACCTATATATAAAAATTTTAAATCAAGAGAAATGGAAATGCAGTAGAGCTCCAACTTAGTGATGAGTTGCATCCCTAGTATTTCAAAAAAATTAAAATTAATATTAAAATTATTTTTTTTTTTACAAGCCATACAGATCATTGATGGTAGTTATATATTCGAGTTGATTATACTGTATTTTGAATTTGATCTTGTTGTAATGCATATAATATTTGATATAATAAAAGTCTCAGAAGAAAGCCACTAATTATGCAAATACATTTCTGGCAAACTAATCACAAGACAATCTAATCATAAGGCAAACTAATCACAAGACAATCTAATCATAAGGCAAACTAATCACAAGGCAATCTAATCATAAGGCAAACTAATCACAAGACAATCTAATCATAAGGCAAACTAATCACAAGACAATCTAATCATAAGGCAAACTAATCACAAGACAATCTAATCATAAGGCAAACTAATCACAAGGCAGTCTAATCATAAGGCCAGCTAATCACAAGGCAATCTAATCATAAGGCAAACTAATTACAAGGTAAACTAATTACAAGGCAAACTAATCAAAAGGCAAACTGATCGTAAGGCAAACTAATCTCATAGGGTAAACTAATAATAAGTTGCACATGTGTCCTAGTACCTAACTAGTATGTCTACCTTGCATCTGGGTTGGCATTAGGAATCCTGGGAAAAGGATTTTGGGATAAGTGAAGCCTATTAATAATGTTACAATAAACAGCGACTAATCCACAATTGGAAGAGGAAACTTTAGATGTTGTTTTGATCTGTCTCAGTTTATTATCAGTTGTGAATTAATAACTTACCAGGATGAACTGGAATGCCCTTTGAAGTTTCCTCTCCTAATTGTGAGTTACTTGTGAATTGTTCTGGCCATGATATTATCACTTCTATTCTCCATTCATTTTTTATTTTCTTGCTGGGTTCTTGTAATACCTATTGCACTGGTTTGCCACTCAATTCTTGCATGATTCTTTCCTTGCATGATTCTTTCCTAGTTGCTGAACATGGAATTTTGTGAACATAATTGGTTTTAGTAGAATTTATGTCTTTCAGGTGTCTAGAATGATATTCCAGTGGGTGCCACTCAGTCACCCTTAAGAAATTTAAAAAGTCCCAGATGGCTGCCAAGGCAGTCACCAATCACTTGTGAATTAATAGATGTGTACAGTATATCAAGATGAATTTTGAATATTTTAAATAATTTATTTTTACCTTTAATATTTTTTATGTCAGAGATACTAATTTTTGTGTTCTAAACATGACTGGATGAGCCGATGTATGAGAATGCAAGTTGGCTACCATTTTAATTCCATTTATTATTATTGACGTAAGATGACACAATTTTCTTCAGATCTGGACATTGTTCTTATTTATTTCCTCTTATCTCCATGGGGAAGCAGAACAGACTTCTTCCTCCATAAGCCATGCGTGTTGTAGAGGCGACTAACATGCTGGGAGCAAGGGGCTAGTAACCCCTTCTGTATACATTACTAAAGTTTAAAAGAGAAACTTTCGTTTTCTTTTTGGGCCACCCTACTTCTGTGGGATGCAGCTGGTTTGTTGAAAGAAGAAGAAGAAAGATCAACAATGCTAATAAGAGTTTGGTTTAATTAATTTTTACCAGGAGAGAAGGATTGCCAAATATCATTGTCTGTCATACGTACCCTGTATAATAAATTTCAACTAAAATGTTCATAATTTGCAGTGCTTCCTGTGTAAACATGAGTGTTGGAGTGAGAATCAACAAGATTGGCATCTTCGTGTCCACCATGGCATTAAGAATAAGGCTGTAGCTTGCTTTGTGTGTGGCGCTCGGTTATCAACACCCGCAGAACGTAAGGCTCACGTGCGTAAACACCCAGCTACCCTTGCATGCCCAAGCTGCTCTCTTAAGTTCTCAGCACAGCATCAGCTGGCGGCACATGCCAAGCAACACCTTGAGAAGCTACAGCCACATGGCTGTCTAATCTGTGGTGCCAGATTTACCCAGCAGGGCGTGCTGCAGGTGCACTTGTGGCGTCACCGGCCTCAGAAGTGTCCTCAAGAAGAGTGTGAACATGTAGCTGAAGATGAGAGCTGGCTTGTGATCCATCTTCAGAATGAACATGCACTAACAAGCAGACAAATTCATTGCATTATTACTGATCGAAATGCATCTGATCATAAAATGGATTTATTATTAGGTAAATACTCATCCTTGCAAGACAACACTTTGGCTAGCCATAGTTCACATAGTCTTCAAGAATATTTAAGTTTCGATAACATGTGGCTCTCATCTGTTGGAGGTTCCAGTAGCCAGTTAAATCATGCCAAGAGTGAGAAATTGAAGTCATGTTCAGATAAGAATTCTCAGGATACAGCAGATCAGGATCTTAACATCTTAAAGAATGTTGTGAATTGTTTGGTGGAAGCTGTAGCTAATGTTGAGGAGGAGGAAAAGAAAGGAACAAGAAGAGAGGAGGATTTACTTTACAAGGTTACAGAAGAAGGACCAACCCTGCATCGCTGTGGATTATGCAACATATATTTGCCTTCGGCAGAGGAACTTGCCTTGCATAAAGCTGGACACGATCAGGTATGTTTTACTTTTAGCACTACTGTCTCACAAATTTAGTGGGTAGTCCAAGTCAGCATCAGTTTTAAAGGCTGTAGGGATTATCTAATAAATAGACACATTTTAAAGAAATTATTGGAATAGAAAAAATACAGTATTCATTGAAACAAGAAAATATGGAAAGAAAATGTTTCAAATTTAAAGATGGAAGTGAGAATTGGGTAATAGGCTTAAGACAGCTTTTTTGTATAGTATTTATAAAGATGTCTAATGTGAATATTAATGTGAGAAGAGTACTGGTTGCAGGTTGTTAGTAATCAAAATTAAGAAAAACGAGTTTAAATATGAATGCAGTTTTTATATGCATTCTGCAGTAGTAGTAATTTTTTTTTACTTTTAACTATATCAGGTCTCTTATCAAGGTAGGGTGGCCCCCAAAAAAGGAAACATTCACTGTTATTCATTCAATAGTTGTCTTGCCAGACATGCACAAACATTACAATTGCAGTTCTCTCCAAACTTTAACATTCCCACCTTTCCTTCAGAATGCAGGCTCTGTACTTGCTTCACACTTCCAAGCTCACCATTTTTTCTTGAATCACTTCTTATAAGTTACTTTGCTCACACTTCTGCAGCACATTAGTAACCTACTATCTGTTCCATATATTTGCAACATCTGCCACATTGCTTCCCACTCTAACCTGTCATGTGCCTTTTCTAAATCCATAAATACAACAAAAACTTCTTTACCTTTATATAAGTATTGTTCACTTATATGCATCACAGTAAACACTTGGTCTATCCATCAACCCTTCCTAAATCTTCCTTTTTTTCCTCTGCAATCCTACGTTTTGTTTCACCCTTAATTCTCTCAGTAATAATTCTTCCATACACTTTACTCAGTATACTCCACAAGCTTATTTCCCTGTAATTCCTACACTCTCTGGTCTTCCTTACCCTTATAGAAAAGAACTGTGCATGTTCTCTGCCAGTCCTGAGGTATCCTCTCTTCTTTCATGCATGTATTGAACAAATACACTAACCACACCTCAACTATATTTCCACCTGCTTTTGACATTTCTCTCTTGAGTCCATATATTCCAGCTTCTTCACCCCCTTTCATTCTACACACTGCCTCATGCATGTCCCCCCCCCCCATTCACATCTGGTTCTTCCTTGCGCCTAAAAGATCTTATACCTCCGTGCCCAATGCATGAAATTACCGCCTCCTTTTCTTCATTAACAGTTAACAGCTGTACCATCTCAGTACTTGCACATCCTCATCTAATATCTCCCTCTCTATTGTTTTTAAATGTTAAATTCACTTGTTTCCCCATGCTTCCTCAACCTATTAACCTCACTCCAAATCTTTTTCTTATTTACAGCAAAATTTGTTGATAATGCCTCACCCACTTATTGGCTCATCTCTTAACTCCCTAAACACTCTTAATCTCTCTCTTCTCTCCACATTCTCTGCCCACATATATCACTTCTACTTTGTAAAAATCTTTCATACACTAATGTTTCTCCCCAACACTGACTTTAGCTCATCATTATTCCAGTTTCTCCTCTTCTCACCTGCACCCACCCTCCTATACCAAAAATTTCTTCTGTAGTGTGTGTAATTATTTGTAATTACAGGAGTAGAGCTATGCTCATAGTGTCCAGTATTTTATACTCTGTTCATTGTATAATTTTTTTAAATTTTCAGTGGTTGCAACACTAATTCCTCTTTTAATGCATTCCACTGGCCAACTACTCTATTTGAGAAGAAAAATTTTCTACTATCTTTTCCACTTCACTTTTCCCTCAGTTTGCAATGGTGGCCTCTTGTTATTCCTGTTGCCGATGCTAAGGAACCTTCTTTATCTACCCTTTCACGTACTTTCAAACCTTATAGGTGGTTCCATTCTCCTCTTCTCCTTCTATCATCCAACTTGGGCAACTTTAATGTTTTTCCACTTTTAATCATAGCTCATATTGCTCAGCTCTGGCAGCCATTTTGTAGCTCTTCTTGCAACATTTTCTAATTTATGTGTGTGTTTTTTTCAGGTGTGGGCACCACACAGCTGCTATATATTTCAATTTTGGCCTAATATAAGTTATGAACAACTTGCTTAACATTTCACCATCCACATATTTGAAAGCTATTTTATAATTTGCAGTGTTCCATGTGAGTTCCTAAGCCTGATTTGTATGACCTGGTTACTATTTTTTGTTAATAACTCCTAGATCCCTTTATCTGATGCTTTCAGCATCTTCTCAGTCTGTATTCTTCATGTGGCCTAATTTCACTTTCTCCCATTACATGGCATTTATCTGCATTAAATTCCATCATCTATCTATCACTCCATGTTCTTGAATTATCCAGATCCTCCACTTAAGCTTTACATTTGTTTTTATTATAAATTTTAACCCTTTGACTGTCGCAACCCCAAATCCTGAAGTGTCTCCTGGTGTTGAAAAATATTTGGAAAAAAAATTCTTATCAAAATGTTAAGATAAATTTTCTGATTGTTTTAAGCCCTCCCCCCCCCCCCCAAAAAAAAAAAAAAAAAAAAAATTGTGATCAGTACTTACTGAGATATAGAGGAGTAAAGTTGACAGAAAATGAGCCGTGTATGGCAACAGCGGCGAATGCCACTCACTCGGTAAACTTTGGTTTACTTCCATTTGAAGGTTTCTTGTTTTTTTCACTATTTTATTTTTTCACATAACTTATGTGGCCTGTGAGACCAAAGTAAGGTGCAATGTACATATATACACTTATATGCAACACAATAATTGCATAAACATTAGTATCATTATATTGTTTGCAAAACTTGTTTACACAAATGAACAATATAAAATTTTTTTTATTACTATTGTTCTATTATATATATATACAAATGTACAATCACTGGACACTTTCCTAGAACTGCTGCAGCTTGTGGAATTCTTTGAAACATGGGTATATGCATAGTGGTACTTTACACTCCTTACACATAAAATGAGTGTCTCTGCGTTTTTGTGGGCGTTTTGTGGTATATGCACAGACATAACACCTCTTCTGAGCAGTTTTCTTGAAAGTAGTAGGAGGCAGTTGTTTGGGGTAGTGATCATCAGGCCTCAGACGATAGGGCATGTGTTGATAATTTCGTGGGCACTGGTCTATTGCAAGTGTTCCTTGGTACTTGAATAATATTTGTCTGATGACTGACAAACAAAATTCACCATATTTGGGTTTGTTGTTGGTCTTCAACTTATGAATATTATAAGCATTCAGCATGGAAATATCAAGAAGATGAAAAAAGAGTTTTATGTACCACTCATAACTCTTGCAAACACAATCAGCAAACCCAATCTGCATGTCACATTTGTCCACTAAGTATATATTGAGGTTGTAGTCCATCACAGCTGCAGGTTTTACAATGGATTCATTGGTCTCTCTATTCTGCTTGCCCGTGTCTACCATTTTGTGTCGGTGAACTGATGCCAACAATGTGACATCATGTTTGTCATGTCACCGAAATGCCATGATGTCATTGGCAGCAAACACCTGCACCTCACTTCTATGAGTGCCTGCGTCAAACCTAGGGATATGTTTATGATTTCCATGCACTGTGCCACACGTCTGTCATGTTCACTCGCAAGAAATCACTGAGTAAGGGGCCTGTGTACAGTTATCAGTATATATAATATATGCCCCTTAAGATATGGTTCCATCATTGTTCTAACCTGGTATCTTGCAATGTATTACTGCCAGTGTACACAGACCACTTTTGCAATCACACAGTACAAATAACTTTATACCTAAGCATTTCCTCTTGCTTGGTATTTACTGCTTTAATGACAGTCTGCCTTTGAACAAAATCAAAGACTCATCAATAACAAGTTTCTTGAAGGGATAAAAATACATACAGCACTTTTGTTTCAAGTACATAAACACATTCCTGATCTTATACAACCTGTTGCTTCTGTCAGGCCTTGTTTTGTCTGAAAAGTGTAGCATACGTAACAGTAGCACAAATCTATTCACTGGCATAATGTCACTGAAAGCTGGGGTTGAAATCAGGAGGTCTGTCAACCAGTACGTGTTGACACTGTGCTTATACACATGTGGCATAAACATTATTGTGGCAAAGAACAGATACATCTCTGCCACAGTTGTGTCCTTCCACTGGTGTAGGCGTGATCTTGGTGAAAGAATTGTGTTTGCCATGGTGTACTCGAAGTATGTATTGCTTTTCCTGACAATAATGTCCATCAGGGGTTCATCAAAGAATAACTAAAAGCATTCCAGTTCAGTGACATTGTTCCCAAGTGTACATGATGGCTGTATTCCACTTTGTATTTCATCAAAGTGATGGGGATTGGGAACAAAATTGTTACCTTGCTGCCAATCCCAAATGCAGTCTGCTGGCGGGTACTGGATATTTACAAGTAGTTGTGGTTGTGAAGGTTGTGCTTGTGCAGGTTGTGGTTTGGATGTTGTGGGAATGTGGGGGTGGTTGAGGGTGGTTGTGGCTGTGCTGAGTTACCAGCGTGGGTAGTAGCGTGGCCTGCTGCTGGTGCCACATGACTCATGCCACTGCCAACACCACCACCACTACCTCTTTCATCCTGGTACAGGTGAACGTGAATGAGATGGCCCAGCACCAGAGGTGAAAGGTTGTGGGTCATCTGGATTTTCATCACTAATTTCGTTATCCTGGGCACTGCTTTCAGTCACACCAAAACCATGGAATTCACTTTCACTGGCACTTCCATCACTGTTAGAACTATCACTTGGGAACAATAAACCTCCAATCCGCCAAGGAGTGAGGTACGTGCTTCTTACCGCGAGGCATGGTGAACAAGGACTTCTGGAATGGAGCTTCCACAATGCACCACTGAGTCCCCGATTTTTTTCATAGTGCGCACACCCACCATGCAGACCCATTCTCTCACATGTAGGCCTACCAGCTTTCCCCCGCTTGATTTGAGGCTGCTAGAATTTATGTGTATTAATACGTCAAACACGGTGGCTCGTAAGACGTATATATACGACTGAAACAGTCATAGGATTAAATAAGATTTTTGTATCCTCTGCAAACATTTTCAGCTATTTATTTTTATTCCTTTGGTATATCATTTACACAAATTAGAAACATTATTGGGATAAGTATAGACCCTTGTGGCACCCCACTTGTGACATCCCCACATGCAGATATTTTTCCTTGTGTAACAGTTTGCATTTTCCTCTCAAACAAAAAATCTTTCATCCATTGCAATAATTTTTCTGCAATTTCTCTTTTATTTTTCTATTTCCAAATTAGTCTTTCATGAGGAAACTCTGTCAGAATACAATCTGCCCATCCATTTCTTTCTTGAACATTTTTCATAACTCTGTCATAATACCCTAAGAGATTTGATAAAGTATACATGAATCTACAGACAGAAAACCAAATTGTTTACCAGTTAGAATGTTATTATTCTCTAAGTGCTGAATCCACTTTTCTCTATTGGCTTTTTGTAATAATTTTACAACATTTGTCAGTGAAACCAACCTATGGATTAAAGGGCCTCCCCTATTGCCTTTTTTTAAAATATAGGCACAATGTGTGCCATCTTCCATGTGTTTACTAATTTACCTTCCTTTAGTGAAATCCTAAAAAAATTTCAGAGTGGATAGCATAACTCATCTGCATATTCTTTTAAGTGCCAAGGTGCAATCCCATGTTGTACATGTGTATATATTTCTTAAATAAATAGTTCTTTTGATGTGATAGTGAAATGCATCCTTTTTCAGGCAATCATATGTCTGAAATGTCAGAAATCCTTCCTGAGTATGAAACAGCTTAAACGACACATGACCGTCCATAATTCACAAGATGCAAGTCAGCTTGAAACAGAGAAAGGTATGCTATCTTCTGAATGAGTTTATTCTTATTAAGCTATTGGTCCTGACTGACACAAATGCCTTCATTCTGAACAACTTACTGTGCATACAGTGGATAAAATTTCCATAGAAATACCATACATGTATATGTTGGTAGTCTGCTGTGTTTACTCCACCAGTACAGCTGTTTTAAACAAAATAGCATGACTGAGGTCTGCTCATGCTACTGTATTATGGAAATTCTAACACTGGGTCAGCACATTTTAAGTAATTGCAGATGATATGTTATGATGGTTTAAACTACATATTTTCTGTGTTGTATATATACAGTAGGGCCCCATTTATACAGCAGGTTAGGTTCCAGGCTACTGCTGGAAAGCGGATATTGCCCAAAAGCAGAATGCCATTTTTTCACTTATAAATGCATGTAATTGCCAGAAACAAGTTTACACTAACTTATATTAAGTTAGTAATAGAACTAGGCATTAACACAAAAAGTAAAATGCATACACAATGCAGGTCGGCCATCACTAATCCGGCAATCAGTTATCCAGTTCCATCAGAAATCCGGCACTAATTTCGGCTAGCATAATTTCAAATTTCATCATTATACTGACTCAAATCATTATACTGACTCGAATTTCATCATTATACTGACTCAAATTTCATCATTATACTGACTCGGAAATTGTGCAGATGGTTGTCAATCCACAGCAGCAAGCAGTGGAGGAGAATGTAGTGATAAAAATGAGGAAGATGTACCAGAAAGATTCTCTATTGATAGGTTAATTAAGTGTATTCTAACCTAACCACTCTGTAATCCGGCAGACTCACTAATCCAGCACACTACAGGTCCCAATGATGCCGGATTAGTGATGGCCGACCTGTACATTCATTACTTACCTTAAAATATTTGTAGTCTTAATGTAGGGCGAGAGATGAATAGTACTTATTTGTAGGAAGTCAGGTGTAGGTAGCTCTGGCTCCCTGTCCCAAACTTAATATACGATATTTAAAGCAGCCCAGAGACATAAAATACACATACAGTACACTCATTATTTACCTTAAAATATGTGTAGTCTTAATGTAGAATGAGGGGTGAGTAGTATTTATTTGTAGGAAGTCAGGTGTAGGTAGCCGGTAGATGTAGCCCGCCTGGGCTACACCTACTTACATTTTTTTTTTTTTTTTTTTTTTAACAAGTCAGCCATCTCCCACCAAGGCAGGGTGACCCAAAAAGAAAGAAAATCCCCAAAAAGAAAATACTTTCATCATCATTCAACACTTTTACCTCACTCACACATAATCACTGTTTTTGCAGAGGTGCTCAGAATACAGCAGTTTAGAAGCATATACGTATAAAGATACACAACATATCCCTCCAAACTGCCAATATCCCAAACCCCTCCTTTAAAGTGCAGGCATTGTACTTCCCATTTCCAGGACTCAAGTCCGGCTATATAAAAATAATCGGTTTCCCTGAATTCCTTCATTAAATATTACCCTGCTCACACTCCAACAGCTCGTCAGGTCTCAAATGCCATTCGTCTCCATTCGCTCCTATCTAACATGCTCGCGTATGCTTGCTGTAAGTCCAAGCCCCTCACCCACAAAACATCCTTTACCCCCTCCCTCCAACCTTTTCGAGGATGACCCTTACCCTGCCTTCCTTCCCCTGCAGATTTATACACTCTCCATGTCATTCTACTTTGATCCATTCTCTCTAAATGACCAAATCACCTCAACAATCCCTTTTCAGCCCTCGGACTAATACTTTTATTAACTCCACACCTTCTCCTAATTTCCACACTCTGAATTTTCTGCATAATATTTACACCACACATTGCCCTTAGACAGGACATCTCCACTGCCTCCAACCACCTCCTCGCTGCAGCATTTACAACCCAAGCTTCACACCCATATAAGAGTGTTGGTACTACTATACTTTCATACATTCCCTTCTTTGCCTCCATAGATAATGTTTTTTGTCGCCTTTTTTTCCTTCATCAATTCTGTGATTAACCTCATCCTTCATAAATCCATCCGCTGACACGTCAACTCCCAAATATCTGAAAACATTCACTTCTTCCATACCCCTCCTCCCCAATTTGATATCCAATTTTTCTTTATCTAAATCATTTGACACCCTCATCACCTTACTCTTTTCTATGTTCACTTTCAACTTTCTACCTTTACACACACTCCCAAACTCGTCCACTAACCTTTGCAATTTTTCTTTAGAATCTCCCATAAGCACAATATCATCAGCAAAATGTAACTGTGTCAATTCCCATTTTGTATTTGATTCCCCATAATTTAATCCCACCCCTCTCCCAAACACCCTAGCATTTACTTCTTTTACAACCCCATCTATAAATATATTAAACAACCATGGTGACATTACACATCCCTGTCTAAGACCTACTTTTACCGGGAAGTTGTCTCCCTCTTTTCTACACACCCTAACCTGAGCCTCGCTATCCTCATGAAAATTCTTTACAGCATTTAGTAACTTACCACCTATTCCATATACTTGCAACATCTGCCACATTGCTCCCCTATCCACTCTATCATATGCCTTTTCTAAATCCATAAATGCAATAAAAACTTCCCTACATAGCTATACAATATTTAATGGCCCAGAGCCATATTATTATCATCACATACCTTGTTCACTGAGTTTAATCGCTTCTAACAATTACCTTTAGATGCCATCATAAATGAAGGGAGAAGTAATGAATAATTCATGCCGAGAATTGTAAACAAAAGCGGAGTGTTAAGGGGAGTGACTAGGCCAAACACAGATTCATACACGTTTTCTCTGGTGATGGACCAGAGAAAACATAATGTTTTCCCTCCGCCCGGCTGCCACACCTCCATAGCATATAAACATAGCATGTTTATATGCTATGTAACATGTTTTTTATATAATTCTGAAGAAAATATTATAGATGGATTAATGAAAATATCTATATTAATGTAAAATAAGACATTTAATGTGCCCAAAATTGATTATTATTATGTACTATTAGTATTACTATAGCATTAAGACTAGAGGGACTCACTAGTGATTTAATGTGCACCTACATGCCAGCATAGTGTGTAAGTATATTTAGGTACAGGCACATGTTAGTATTATTATCAGAGTACATTTAAAATATACAATAACTTTAAAACACTTGAAATTTTGGAAAGTTTCTAGACATAGTAGAGAGATGTGCCCATGGAGAATGTCAACAAACCTGGTGGGGCATGCCGTATTAGAAAGACAGGTTGCCATATAGCAAGCTTTGGTCATAATTTAAAATCATTGTATTAGTGGAACGCCGTAAAGCGGGGCCCTACTGTATATACAGTAGACCGTCATTTACACTATAGTTACGTTCCTGAAAATGGCATGTTAGGTAAAAAACCGTGTTAGATGAACTGAAGATCTTAGGGGAAAAATAGGGTTATGTTCCTGGGAGCTCCAAAAAAGCCAAACAACAACAATTTTTTTTTTTTTAAGACCTCCACATCTTACAAAAATAAAAGTGAATATGGAATTGTAGTTCATTGTTGTGATGTATTGTGTTTTTCTACTGGTTAAGACTAAAATATAACAGAAATAATAGTATTTCTTACCTTAAATTGTGGGTGCTGGTGTTTGTGGATGATTGTGAAGAAAGTGGAAAGTTATGCTGTGGCCCTACTGGGCTGAGGTGGATGGTAGAGGTTCTGGTACTGGAGTGTCTAACTTTAAGTCATTCAGTCAGTCAGCCAAGCCAGTAAGTCATTCAGTCAAACAAGTCATTCATTCAATTCAGTAAGTCAGTAAGTCAAGTCAGTAAGTCATTCAGTCAGTCAAGTCATTCAGTCAAGTCAGTAAGTCATTTAGTCAAGTCAGTCAAGTCAGTAAGTCATTTAGTCAAGTCAGTAAGTCATTCAGTCAAGTCAGTAAGTCAGTCCATCAGTACATCAGTCAGCTAGTCACACAAATTCATGTTTACCTCTTTTTATGTGTACAAAGTAACACTTCATTACCAGTATCTCATGTCTAATATATTTCTTTCTTTCATTAATTCTAAGACTTAAATGCTTATACCTTTTCTTGCCACTTTCAGCAACTCTGGTATGCCTACTGGGTGTTATGATTGCTTGGCAGATACAATATATAATAACTAAAAGATCAAAACACAATTCACAAACACAGCTAGCTTGTAGCAGAGAAAGACTGGAATGGACACATATGAAATACGAATACTAGGATGGTGGGGTGGTGTCGGGGTGGCAAGGGATGGCGGGAAGTCCCCCTGCTTATCCACAACAAGGTGGCCGCTTGAAGAAAAAGGTTTTTTTTTTCCTTCCCGCAATCTGAACCGTGTTAAATTAATTTTGCGTGTTACAGTAAATTTTGCAGCAATTCTTCACTCGTGCTATACCCGAATTGTGCCAAATAAACTCGTGCTAAATGACGATCTACTTATATATATATATATATATATATATATATATATATATTTTTTTTTATTATCACACCGGCCGATTCCCACCAAGGCAGGGTGGCCCGAAAAAGAAAAACTTTCACCATCATTCACTCCATCACTGTCTTGCCAGAAGGGTGCTTTACACTACAGTTTTTAAACTGCAACATTAACACCCCTCCTTCAGAGTGCAGGCACTGTACTTCCCATCTCCAGGACTCAAGTCCGGCCTGCGGTTTCCCTGAATCCCTTCATAAATGTTACTTTGCTCACACTCAAACAGCACGTCAAGTATTAAAAACCATTTGTCTCCATTCACTCCTATCAAACACGCTCACGCATGCCTGCTGGAAGTCCAAGCCCCTCGCACACAAAACCTCCTTTACCCCCTCCCTCCAACCCTTCCTAGGCCGACCCCTACCCGCCTTCCTTCCACTACAGACTGATACACTCTTGAAGTCATTCTGTTTCGCTCCATTCTCTCTACATGTCCGAACCACCTCAACAACCTTCCTCAGCCCTCTGGACAACAGTTTTGGTAATCCCGCACCTCCTCCTAACTTCCCAAACTACGAATTCTCTGCATTATATTCACACCACACATTGCCCTCAGACATGACATCTCCACTGCCTCCAGCCTTCTCCTCGCTGCAACTTTCATCACCCACGCTTCACACCCATATAAGAGCGTTGGTAAAACTATACTCTCATACATTCCCCTCTTTGCCTCCAAGGACAAAGTTCTTTGTCTCCACAGACTCCTAAGTGCACCACTCAACTCTTTTTCCCTCATCAATTCTATGATTCACCTCATCTTTCATAGACCCATCCGCTGACACGTCCACTCCCAAATATCTGAATACGTTCACCTCCTCCATACTCTCTCCCTCCAATCTGATATTCAATCTTTCATCACCTAATCTTTTTGTTATCCTCATAACCTTACTCTTTCCTGTATTCACCTTTAATTTTCTTCTTTTGCACACCCTACCAAATTCATCCACCAATCTCTGCAACTTCTCTTCAGAATCTCCCAAGAGCACAGTGTCATCAGCAAAGAGCAGCTGTGACAACTCCCACTTATATATATATATATATATATATATATATATATATATATATATATATATATATATCTTTCTTTCAACACACCGGCTGTATCCCACTGAGGCGGGGTGGCCCAAAAGGAAAAACGAAAGTTTCTCCTTTTGCATTTAGTAATATATACAGGAGAAGAGGTTACTAGCCCCTTGCTCCCGACATTTTAGTCGCCTCTTACGACACGCATGGCTTACAGAGGAAGAATTCTGTTCCACTTCCCCATGGAGATAAGAGGAAATAAACAAGAACAAGAATTAGAAAGAAAATAGAAGAAAACCCAGAGGGGTGTGTATATATATGCTTGTACATGTATGTGTAGTGTGACCTAAGTGTAAGTAGAAGTAGCAAGACTTACCTGTAATCTTGCATATTTATGAGACAGACAAAAGACACCAGCAATCCTACCATCATGTAAAACAATTACAGGCTTTCGTTTTACACTCACTTGGCAGGACGGTAGTACCTCCCTGGGCGGTTGCTGTCTACCAACCTACTACCTACAAGATATATATATATATATATATATATATATATATATATATATATATATATATATATATATATATATATTCTTTCTTCTTTCAACACACCGGCCGTATCCCACCGAGGCGGGGTGGCCCAAAAGGAAAAAACGAAAGTTTCTCCTTTTACATTTAGTAATATATACAGGAGAAGAGGTTACTAGCCCCTTGCTCCCGGCATTTTAGTCGCCTCTTACAACACGCATGGCTTACGGAGGAAGAATTCTGTTCCACTTCCCATGGAGATAAGAGGAAATAAACAAGAATAAGAACTAGAAAGAAAATAGAAGAAAACCCAGAGGGGTGTGTATATATGTGCTTGTACATGTATGTGTAGTGGGACCTAAGTGTAAGTAGAAGTAGCAAGACGTACCTGAAAACTTGCATGTTCATGAGACAGAAAAAAGGACACCAGCAATCCTACCATCATGTAAAACAATTACAGGCTTTCGTTTTACACTCACTTGGCAGGACGGTAGTACCTCCCTGGGCGGTTGCTGTCTACCAACCTACTACCTACAAGATATATATATATATATATATATATATATATATATATATATATAATATATATATATATATAATATTGAGGAATTGTTAAATGTTGATGAAGATAGGGAAGCTGTGATTTCGTGTATAAGGCAAGGAGGAATAACATCTTGCAGGAGTGAGGAAGAGCCAGTTGTGAGTGTGGAGGAAGTTCGTGAGGCAGTAGGTAAAATGAAAGGGGGTAAGGCAGCCAGGATTGATGGGATAAAGATAGAAATGTTAAAAGCAGGTGGGGATATAGTTTTGGAGTGGTTGGTGCAATTATTTAATAAATGTATGGAAGAGGGTAAGGTACCTAGGGATTGGCAGAGAGCATGCATAGTTCCTTTGTATAAAGGCAAAGGGGATAAAAGAGAGTGCAAAAATTATAGGGGGATAAGTCTGTTGAGTATACCTGGTAAAGTGTATGGTAGAGTTATTATTGAAAGAATTAAGAGTAAGACGGAGAATAGGATAGCAGATG
>NC_069428.1:30501168-30651168 GCF_026875155.1 Cherax quadricarinatus | reverse complement strand
TGGCAGGATGGAACCCCCTTCCGGGATTGTTGCCCCAACTAACCTTTTTTAATTTTAATGACAGGTGGTAGCATCCCCCGGATGATAGCTGCTAACCCAGCCTGCTACTTGCAATTTATATAGTGAAATTATCACCAGTTTTCTCATAGGATATGAAAACACTGGAGGTGTTTTCCGTTAATGCAGAAAAACGTTCACCCCAATCTGGGGGGCGCAATGCCCTGTTTTTTACCTGGTGTTATGAAATGTCTGAGATAAATTGCCCCTTTCCCCCTTCCCTTTTGTCTTATGGCCCGGGTTTGGTTTAGGCCTGTAATGTTGGAACCAAACCAGTATAATAAAAAACTCCACTTCACTGGTCACCATGGATTTAAGACCTTGGGGGGAGAAAACCCCCACTGAGCTGGTCCCATGTGTTTTTGCCCTTTGGTCGGAGAAACCCCCACTGAGTGGTCTCCATGTGTTTTAAAGAGCTTATGGGAGAAAATCTCCACTGAACTGGTCTCCGTGTGTTTAAGCCCTTAAAACAGGTAAAATTTGCCTCTGGGTCACCAGTGATTTAAGCCTTAGGAAAAATTTTTCCCTTGACAAGCAAAATAGCATACCACCATTTGGAAGAACCACAGTCATCCCCAGCCTGTGAGGTTCTCTAACTAAGGTGTTTGTTTTTCCAGGCCGTTTCTTTTTTTCCCAATATGCACAATGTTTCAAAAAGTAGAGATTTCTACAGCTGCTGATGGACCTGGAACTCACTTATCACATAAAGAAAGTTTCTTTTGTGTACCTTTTATTAATGTGGTAGTTTTTTCTTGAGCATTACATTCTGAAATAGGGATTACTTGTAAAAAAGTTGACATTAATTTTTATGCAATCTAAGATTTCACATTTTTTTTTTTCAACACGTCGGCCGCTTCCCACCAAGGTAGGGTGACCCAAAAAGAAAGAAAAAACTTTTATCATTCAACACTTTCACCATCACTCATACATAATCACTGTCTTTGCAGAGCGCTCAGATACGACAGTTAAAACGTCCCTCCAAACTGCCAATATCCTGAACCTCTCCTTTAAAGTGCAGGCATTGTACTTCCCATTTCAAGGACTCAAGCCTGGCTAACCAGTTTCCCTGAATCCCTTCACAAAATATTACCCTGCTCGCGCTCCAACAGCTCATCAGGTTCTAAAAACCACTCGTCTCCACTTTCATCTCTCACTTTATGATTGTAAATTATATAAGCAGGATGTCATGTGTTTGAACCCAGTTGGCTTTATATGTATTTGACATAAAATAAAATAAAATGATGCAGAAATTTAATGAGAATATTGCATGAAAATTGTTAAAAAATCAGAACATCTGCAGTAAAGTGGTGACATGAGCATAAGACAATTATTATAATATATTATAAGAATAATAGGGGTTTCACAAGGGAGTACATCTTTTTATAAAATGTTTAATTAACATCTGAATAAAAAGGATTTCATAAATACTGTGTAGGTCTTGACTTTGAGCCTACTACTGAGAAATATGGGGAAAATGCAAAAAAATTAAAGTTTTTTTTATATATATTTCTTGAGTTAACACATATTTTATTTTTATTCTGAGCATAATTGTCTTCCTAAAAGGCACCTGATCATCCACGGTGAGCGGGAACCTCAGTGGTCATGCAACAGGTGTGGCCGCAGTTATGTTCGTCCTAGCAGTCTGCAACGGCACATGGCTACTCATGACCAGAAATATGTGTGCAGCACTTGTGATGAATCCTTTGTGGCTGCTCGTCACTTGGCCATCCACGCCAGAAAACATGACCCCACACACAAGACTAGGTGATGCGTAGAAAAGATATTGATGTTTCTGAGTTATATACAGTACAGGCAAACCTCACTAATATGGTGGATTAGGTTCCAGACTGCCACCGTAAAGCGAATATTGCCTTAAAACAAATAAGTTCTTTTTACTTGCCAGTGCATATAAAGCCTAAAAACATGTTTATCTTTTATTAAGTGTGCAGTAGTACTATGCCTAAAAAAAGATGGAAAAATAAATAAATTTTTTTGAAAATTGCCAAAAACCACCTTAATTAAGAGCAAGATAAGTGTCAAAAGTAATAAACATGAATATAATTGAAGAGTGCCATATTAGTGAAGCACTGTAAAGCAAGCACCGTTTTAATGAGTTATGCCTGTTCATTATATAAAAAGTTAAATAACTGAAATAGTAATGTTGATTGTAACAATAAAAAACAGTTTATGTATGAAAATAATATTTTTAATCTGTGAATGCTGTATTATTTTTCAGGCTGTCTTGCCCTAAATGCCCTCAACGATATGCCTATGAAAGTCAGTTTCAAGTGCACATGCGAATCCATACGGGTGAGAAGCCATATGTCTGTGAAACATGTGGTAAATGCTTCAAGCGTCTACAAGTTAGTATGATTACAGTTTTGTATTTTAGTCCATTTAGATGCCTAATGGTGGGGAGGTTTGTGCAGATGTGATATGCAGACTAGCTTTGAAGTCTTGAAATTTCCCAGCAAACAAATAGGTATTCACATCAGTTGTCATGTGTCTACTTTAACAACAAACAAGTTTTCAATGCTTGCCTTAGTTTTTGGAGATGACTTGTATTAACATTATTTTTATGTATATTATATATGATATGTGATTTGTGTGTGTTAGGTCAAAGGACATGAGTGCAGCTAATATGACATTTTATTGTGGCAACGTTTCACTCTCCAGGAGCTTTGTCACGTTGTTTGCTCCTGGAGAGCGAAACATTGCCACAATGAAATGCTGCATAAGCTGCATTTGTGTCCTTTTACATAGCATATTGTCAGTAATTTTACCAACATTATTATGATTGAAGAATTGAGACACTTATGCAACATATGGGAATCTTTATTGAAGAAACATTTCGCCACACAGTGGCTTCATCAGTCCAATACAGAGTAGAAATGGGTAAGGAGAGGAGGAGTTTGAGGTGTTCAGTCCCTCAGCCTGGAATTGATGTGTCTTGTAGGAAGTACAGCATAGGGTCAGAGAGGTGGCTTATATACTACACTCAGGTGAGTCGAAGCAGGAGGAGGTGGGATCACAGTGGGACCTGCCACTAGTGTAAGTAGGTCGTTGTCCATTTATCACATCTGTCAGACACTGCAACATCATTGGATCTTGGTACAAAGACTTAACGCTTGTCCAACCTTTGGACAACGGCCTACTTACACTAGTGGCAGGTCCCACTGTGATCCCGCCACCTCCTGCTTCAACTCACCTGACTGCAGTATATAAGCCACCTCTCTGGCCCTATGCTGTACTTCCTACGAGAGTGATGGACTGAACACATCGATTCCAGGCTGAGGGACTGAACACCTCAAACTACTCCTCTCCTTACCCATTTCTACTTTGTATTGGATTGATGAAGCCACTGTGTGGCGAAACGTTTCTTCAGTAAAGATTCCCATATGTTGCATAAGTGCTTCAGTTCTTCAACTTGTCAGTTTTCAAAACCATTCATCACATTATTATGATTATATGTGATTGAGTCTGCAAGGGAGGTTGCTAATTGTATCATGTTTTTATTTTTTTGTAGTTTGCATGCAGTAGTTAAGATAGTTTTGTTTGGGGGGCTTCAGTGTTGCTGACTAATATAGCTGTCTACTGGATACAAGAGAAGAGCAAAGGAAGAGAGAGAAACAGTTTAAGATAATTTTTACAGTGTTGTTTGTGTTGTGAGAGATGCTGGGATAGGAGATGGGGACGACTACTTCAGTTACCTGATGCTCTTTAACCATATATTATTTATTTTGAAACTAATGCTGTAATCTTGATTTGCTTTATACAATTTTAAAAATTGCATTAATGATATTATTTTTTTTTTATGCTTCATCCTTCATGGGAAGTTCCTTGATGTTGGTGAATAGCTCTTGATTCCAGGAATCAAAGGTGCCTTTTCCTTCCTGGATCAGACCTGATTACTTTCCAGTTCCCAGGTGCTACATGTCTCTTATGGGTTTAGTGCTCCCAGTTAATAAAATAACAGTAATTTGTTATGTTTCAGCAATGCCGTGCACACCATCGCTCGAGTCATGAAAACCACAAAGAAACGTGTGTCCAATGCTATAAGACATTCGGAGACAAGACTAACTTACTACGTCACCGCCTCATGGTTCATAATCACCTTAAACGTTGGGTAAGACAAGAAAACTCAAAAAATTTTCTAGTCAGCATGTGTGGAAATATTCATTGTTTAGTTGACAGGAGAGAATGAATCAAAATTGTCTCAAGGGGTTTCTTACTTTTTATATATTGTGGAATTTTTTATAATTTTTATAATTTTTATTTATGCTGAATTGTTATTTTCTTGATTAATGATCATTATTCTTTGGTAATTTTCAAGTTTCTTCTTCTGTTCTGCTATCATTTGATACATGGTTGGGTTCTTTACTTCTCCTCCAGGTGTGTGGTGTGTGTGCACAAAGTTATGCGTATTCTCAGGACCTCAGAAAACACCTGCAGAAGAAACACAACCTGACGTTTGAAAAACTTGATCGAACCAACAAGAAATCTAGGCATGAGGTAGAATGTTAATTATTGTGTGTGATTTATTACCATTGGTCCAGTGCTCAATGAGGGGGTTGTGCTTCAATGTCGTTCCCCTCCTTTATTTTTTGCCTGATTTCTTTTATTTTTGGTGTATGCATAGAAGTGCTTATGTAGATGAATATGACAAAGTTTCAATAAGATTGGCCAACAAACAATGGAGAAAAAAAATATTTACTGATTTTGACATATGGCAGCATGGCATGACAAATTGGCACTACGAGTGGTACTTCCGACAATTCTAACTGTTAGAATACGTTTAAAACAAATATTTAATGGATACAATTCATCTAATATACCTTATTATTATGGTGAAAAAAATTACATTTGGTGCGCTTTTTTGACATTCACCAAAATATTTGCCTTTTCTTTCTTTCTTTCAACACATCGGTCATATCCCACCGAGGCGGGGTGGCCCAAAAGGAAAAACGAAAGTTTCTCCTTTTACATTTAGTAATATGTACAGGAGAAGGGGTTACTAGCCCCTTGCTCCTGGCATTTTAGTTGCCTCTTACAACATGCATGGCGTACGGAGGAAGAATTCTGTTCCACTTCCCCATGGAGATAAGAGGAAATAAACAAGAACAAGAACTAGAGAGAAAATAGAAGAAAACCCAGAGGGGTGTGTATATATATACTTGTATATGTATCTACAGTGTGACCTAAGTGTAAGTAGAAGTAGCAAGACATACCTGAAATCTTGCATGTTTATGAGACAGACAAAAGACACCAGCAATCCTACCATTATGTAAAACAATTACAGGCTTTCGTTTTACACTCACTTGGCAGGACGGTAGTACCTCCCTGGGCGGTTGCTGTCTACCAACCTACTACCTACAATATTTGCCTTTTACCCCCACAAAATAAAAAAATATTTGAGATATTCCAAAAAGTTCACTTTTGTCAATTCAAACACACTTTGTTTTATATTGTCTGTAAAAATCATTTCAATCCAATCATTAATAATGGTCCAGTGACAAGCAATAGACCAAAATCCTAGTTTCGAGATATTTGGGTAAACGCGCGGACTTGCTAATTACGTCAAGAAATTAAGAAAAAAAACACGAAAATCACATTACTTTGGGTTTATTTATGCGATATAAGTAATTTCTTATTATTTCCTGTGTTAGAAACACCGTTTTATGTAGTGCTACCAGAGTTAACATAGAAAACCCTTCTCTTATAGGGAGGATCTAGCGCAATCATTTCATCAAGGTCAGCCACCACCTCTGGGTATAATATACAAATAATATTATTTTGGCTGGCTTTCTTATGCATTTTTTTTTTTTTTTTTTTTTTTTTTTTTTTTTTTTTTTTTTTTTTTTAACAAGTCGGCCGTCTCCCACCGAGGCAGGGTGACCCAAAAAAAGAAAGAAAATCTCCAAAAAGAAAATACTTTCATCATCATTCAACACTTTCACCACACTCACACATTATCACTGCTTTTGCAGAGGTGCTCAGAATACAACTGTTTAGAAGCATATACGTATAAAGATACACAACATATCCCTCCAAACTGCCAATATCCCAAACCCCTCCTTTAAAGTGCAAGCATTGTACTTCCCATTTCCAGGACTCAAGTCCGATTATATTATGCATACTATCATTATTGAATAAATGATACAAACAGAAAAAGGATATTAGTAATAATAGCGTCAGTATAAGACATCTTGTGAGTGATGATCAGATTGTTGTCACGGCAACTGGTTGTTTCATCGTCATTCGAGCTCCTCCCACCTCTGATATAAGCTCTTCCTACATTGTAATGATATTAAGTGGTAAATTTAGTGTATTAGAAAGAAAAATAGACAGGAAATTAAAAAACAAACAAAAAATATATAAAAAATTTACCTCACACTTACGCACATATTTACCTGGCAGGTTGTCACTTGACATGTTTCAAGTAGCTATAATTTGCTTTAGAAACATCGTATTACGATGGGGTTTTCACCAAAATGTTCCCAGATACTTACACTATTTTTCTGTAAACAAAACCCAAAATCATATTTTTTCGCATAATTATCATGACAGCATCAGAAATTGAAACACAAGCCCCTCAAGGTATTATAGTTTTTTTTTTTTTTGTTTTTTGTTTTTTAATTTTTAAAGTTACCAGTAGCTGTTGTACTTCATATCTTTTCCTGCATCAACTACTTCAGTCTATCTTCCGGCCTGGCATCACTGTTTCACTTTAGCCTCTGGCATGGCATCACTTCTTCAGCCTTGCCTCTGGCCTGGTCTCCTAAGTTGATAGTTATGTGCCATTAGCTACAGTTGAGTGTTAATGTTTGATGTATTAGTGCTGTCAAATGTTTAAATGGTCAGTGCTTTCTCTGTTTCCCTTTACAGTAAGACTTGCATAATTAACTTTAGTTACTAAGCAAATTTGAAATGGTGTTCCAGATTGTTTTTAGTGTTTGTGAGCACAGTACTGACAGGTTTTCAGGTTTACAGTGTCTCTCACGAATCAAATTACATTTAAAAAAAATCAACAATGCAACATGAATATTTAACATAAAATTGTATCTGAATATGTATAAAGAATAAAAGGACAATACCATAATTGGAGCAATGCACATATGACCGCACATAGGAGACTGAAACTTTAAACTAGTTAATGGACCAAGTTGGACTGAAACATCGTCGTAAGTTTCAGTAGCCTATGTTTGGGTTATTTGTGTATTGTTCCAATCATGGTATTGTCTTTTTAGTCTTTATGCCTATTCAGATTCTCCATCGAAAAGTGGAACAGAATTCTTCCTCCATAAGCCATGCATGTCGTAAGAGGCGATTAAAATGCCGGGAGCAAGGGGCTGGTAACTCCTCCTGTATACATTACTAAATTTTAAAAGAAAAACGTTTGTTTTTCTTTTTAGGTCACCCTGCCTTGGTGGGATATGGCTGGTTTGATAAAAAAAAACTATTTAGATATAACTCTAAGTTAAATATTCATGTTGTGTATCTGAATATGTATGAGTGTGTGTGTGTAGTTCCAAAGTGTTTCTGGTATATTCTGTCTTTTGCTGGATTCTGTATCAAGTATGACTGAAAGAATCATGTTCTTGATTTGAGGAATTTAAACTGCTTTCTCTCTCCTCTAATTAAACTGTATGACTTGTGGGTTTACCACTTCCCTTCAAAAATAATAATGTATTGAATTATGTTTATCTTAATGTGTTATTTCAGGTTTATGTTGTGCCTGAGTTGGGAAGTCAGAACTCGAGTGCAGTTGTACAAGGAGCGGTGGAAATTGTTTGTGCTCTGGAGCATCGGAAAGTGCAGCAAGTTTTATGTGGCACATCTAGCACACTGAAGAAACCCAGAAAACATGATGTTGAGAATGCAGAGGAAGTTGACAACCCTGATGACCCATCGTCATTCCAGGACAATCCTGTAGCATTTGCTTCTCTTGTTGTTAATGAGCCTCCACCAGTACAAGAAACTGCTGTCACTGCTGCATCTGTATTGGTTCCCTCTGCTACCATAGCAATTCCCACACTAATTGAGAATAACCATATTCAAGCAGAGGAGAAAAGTGGTTTGAATGTAGTAGCAACAGCAGCAGCAGCAGGAGAAAGAGAAGTCCAAAGCTTTGTAAGATTGGCTGGGATTACTTGTGTTGAATGTGGGGTTGAAACTTCCACACCATTACAGTGTGGACCATGTGGTGCACTGCTCTGCTCACAAGGACACTTAGATATTCATGTTGCATCAAATCATCACGTGATGTTTCAGTGTTCTGTTTGTGGTTTGCATTATGCAAGTCAGGGTGAATGTGTGGCTCATGTGACATCATCTCATTCATCACATTTGTTGGCTGTTCAAGGAGGTGCAACAACTTACCTTACTCCGCAGTCTTCTCAGTCCATTCAGATAGCCAGTGGCAGCACCCTACCACCTCAAATATGCTTACCTCTTCCGCATTCCCAGCCAACTCCACAGTGCCTCATGCAAGTAGGAGGTCGTTCATCTCAGGTCCCCCTTGTTATTGCACCAGCCAGAGCCAACACAGCTATACAACAAATAGGAACAAGTAATGTAATTCTTCAGTATCCAAATGTCACTTCTCTTCCATCAAGCTTTCAAGGCATACCTCATTCAGCAACACTGGATTCTACCAAGAGTCAAGGAAATCAGCCAGTCTTCACCATGACTGGTGTTCTTTCAGGACAACAAGCAACACAACCAAGAAATCAAAGAAAAGCTAATCAGAACCTAGATAAACAGAAGCAAGCAGTGCCATCAGTGTGTGCTATCACACTTCCTTCCAGTAATGATGGAGGCTTGATACTTACTGCAGCAGGCGAGACCCCATCTGTAAACCTCTCCTCTGTACAGAACATAGCTTCACTCCCTACTGTCTTTCCCCACACCAACAACAGTGGGGAAAATTCTACTTTTCTCATGGGAAATTTGACCATCAACTCTCAGCCAAATGATGGTGCACCTGTGTTACTGATGGGTTCACTGCCATTTAATAATTTATCAGTTGGATCCACCACTGTTTTGTCTCAAAATAAGGTGAGTGTTCTGTCTTTTAACCTTTTCGGGGTCTGTGCCATAGTTCTATGGCTTTGAAGCCAGTATCTGTGCTGTACTTCTATGCCATGAGCTCAGGTCACTCAGATAAGCTGTGAGTGGTAAATTTGGGCTTAGATGTGAGAGACTGGGTCAGTGTAGTAAGTGTGCACTGTGTCAAAATAATCCTGCCCCATGCAGTGCATAATAAGAGAAAACTGTGACCGTGTTTTTGGTTGAAAATATCAACTTTACGGTGCATTTTTGAATGGTTTTTATGGTTGTATTCTCGGTTTCTTGGTATCATTTGATAGAATGGAAAATATATTACAGATACAGAGATGATTTTGATTGGTTTCAAGACTGAAAGTAGATTGAGATTGAGCTCAAAAGTAGCCAATATTCCAGAGTAAACAAATCGCATCACTTGTCCAATACTCTTCCTGCTATTTGATCTAAAATGGATTCATGAATGCACTGACATTATTTATACAATTGTTACAATAATGCATAACAATAAATCTTTTATTTTTTTTGTGTGAATAAATATTCAAAATGGAATTCATGCATAAAGCCTGGGAACATAACTAATGAACAAAAGAAATGTTATTTTAGTGCCAGGAATGCCTACATTGTTTATTCTGGACCCTAATTTGAAATTGGCTAATTTCTGATCACTTTATTGGGTGGTTGAAATAGTTGAATGGGTGGTTACTTGTGCTCAGTCGATAAAATGGAAGACATACTAGCGAAATAGCTAAGAATTTGATTGCCTGGAACAATGTAATTGGCTTAAAATTGGACTCAAAGTGGGCAAAATCACTAATGCCTCAATATTGCCGACACAGAAAAATTTGCAAAGGCGTAGTTTCGTCAGTTTTCCATCAAATTTTGTACTTTTTGTTTTATTACCTTCAGAAAAAGATTCTCTACCATTTCATGAGAAAAAAAATATTTTTTTCTTAAATTCTTAGACCCTGTAGACACTTTTCAGATCTGGGGTCTAGACCCTGAAAGTGTTAATGAAATAATTTACTATAATAATAATAAAAGTGTTATGGAGGGAGTAGTAGGTAAATTTGGGGTGCCAGGGGTAAATGTAAATGGGGAGCCTTTAATTGAGCTATGTGTAGAAAGAAATTTGGTAATAAGTAATACATATTTTATGAAAAAGAGGATAAATATACAAGGTATGATGTAGCACGTAATGAAAGTAGTTTGTTAGATTATGTATTGGTGGATAAAAGGTTGATGGGTAGGCTCCAGGATGTACATGTTTATAGAGGGGCAACTGATATATCGGATCATTATTTAGTTGTAGCTACAGTTAGAGTAAGAGGTAGATGGAAAAAGAGGAAGGTGGCAACAACAAGTAAGAGGGAGGTGAAAGTGTATAAACTAAGGGAGGAGGAAGTTCGGGCGAGATATAAGCGACTATTGGCAGAAAGGTGGGCTAGTGCAAAGATGAGTAGTGGGGGGGGTTGAAGAGGGTTGGAATAGTTTTAAAAATGCAGTATTAGAATGTGGGGCAGAAGTTTGTGGTCATAGGAGGGTGGGGGCAGGAGGAAAGAAGAGTGATTGGTGGAATGAAGAAGTAAAGGGTGTGATAAAAGAGAAAAAGGTAGCTTACGAGAGGTTTTTACAAAGTAGAAGTGTTATAAGAAGAGCAGAGTATATGGAGAGTAAAAGAAAGGTGAAGAGAGTGGTGAGAGAGTGCAAAAGGAGAGCAGATGATAGAGTGGGAGAGGCACTGTCAAGAAATTTTAATGAAAATAAGAAAAAATTTTGGAGTGAGTTAAACAACTTAAGAAAGCCTAGGGAAAGTATGGATTTGTCAGTTAAAAACAGAGTAGGGGAGTTAGTAGATGGGGAGAGGGAGGTATTAGGTAGATGGCGAGAATATTTTGAGGAACTTTTAAATGTTGAGGAAGAAAGGGAAGCGGTAATTTCATGCACTGGCCAGGGAGGTATACCATCTTTTAGGAGTGAAGAAGAGCAGAATGTAAGTGTGGTGGAGGTACATGAGGCATTACATAGAATGAAAGGGGGTAAAGCAGCTGGAACTGATGGGATCATGACAGAAATTTTAAAAGCAGGGGGGGATATAGTGTTGGAGTGGTTGGTACTTTTGTTTAATAAATGTATGAAAGAGGGGAAGGTACCTAGGGATTGGCGGAGAGCATGTATAGTCCCTTTATATAAAGGGAAGGGGGACAAAAGAGATTGTAAAAATTATAGAGGAATAAGTTTACTGAGTATACCAGGAAAAGTATACGGTAGGGTTATAATTGAAAGAATTAGAGGTAAGTCAGAATGTAGAATTGCGGATGAGCAAGGAGGCTTCAGAGTGGGTAGGGGATGTGTAGATCAAGTGTTTACATTGAAGCATATATGTGAACAGTATTTAGATAAAGGTAGGGAAGTTTTTATTGCATTTATGGATTTAGAAAAGGCATATGATAGAGTGGATAGAGGAGCAATGTGGCAGATGTTGCAAGTGTATGGAATAGGTGGTAAGTTACTAAATGCTGTAAAGAGCTTTTATGAGGATAGTGAGGCTCAGGTTAGGGTATGTAGAAGAGAGGGAGAATACTTCCCAGTAAAAGTAGGTCTTAGACAGGGATGTGTAATGTCACCATGGTTGTTTAATATATTTATAGATGGGGTTGTAAAAGAAGTAAATGCTAGGGTGTTCGGGAGAGGGTGGATTAAATTATGGGGAATCAAATTCAAAATGGGAATTGACACAGTTACTTTTTGCTGATGATACTGTGCTTATGGGAGATTCTAAAGAAAAATTTCAAAGGTTAGTGGATGAGTTTGAGAATGTGTGTAAAGGAGAAAGTTGAAAGTGAACATAGAAAAGAGTAAGGTGATGAGGGTATCAAATGATTTAGATAAAGAAAAATTGGATATCAAATTGGGGAGGAGGAGTATGGAAGAAGTGAATGTTTTCAGATACTTGGGAGTTGAAGTGTCGGCAGATGGACTTATGAAGGATGAGGTTAATCATAGAATTGATGAGGGAAAAAAGGTGAGTGGTGCGTTGAGGTATATGTGGAGTCAAAAAACGTTTATCTATGGAAGCAAAGAAGGGAATGTATGAAAGTATAGTAGTACCAACACTCTTATATGGATGTGAAGCTTGGGTGATAAATGCAGCAGCGAGGAGACGGTTGGAGGCAGTGGAGATGTCCTATCTAAGGGCAATGTGTGGTGTAAATATTATGCAGAAAATTCGGAGTGTGGAAATTAGAAGGTGTGGAGTTAATAAGAGCATTAGTCAGAGGGCAGAAGAGGGGTTGTTGAGGTGGTTTGGTCATTTAGAGAGAATGGATCAAAGTAGAATGACATGGAAAGCATATAAATCTATAGGGGAAGGAAAGAGGGGTAGGGGTCGTCCTCGAAAGGGTTGGAAAGAGGGGGTAAAGGAGGTTTTGTGGGCGAGGGGCTTGGACTTCCAGCAAGCGTGCACGAGCGTATTAGATAGGAGTGAATGGAGACGAATGATACTTGGGACCTGACGATCTGTTGGAGTGTGAGCAGGGTAATATTTAGTGAAGGGATTCAGGGAAACCGGTTATTTTCATATAGTCGGACTTCAGTCCTGGAAATGGGAAGTACAATGCCTGCACTTTAAAGGAGGGGTTTGGGATATTGGCAGTTTGGAGGGATATGTTGTGTATCTTTATACGTATATACTTCTAAGCTGTTGTATTCTGAGCACCTCTGCAAAAGCAGTGATAATGTGTGAGTGTGGTGAAAGTGTTGAATGATGATGAAAGTATTTTCTTTTTGGGGATTTTCTTTCTTTTTTTGGGCCACCCTGCCTCGGTGGGAGACGACCGACTTGTTAAAAAAAAAAAAAAAATTTATTGTTAACACATCGGCCATTTTCCACTGAAGCAGGGCGACTCATAAAAGAAGGAACACTTTCATCATCATCATTCACTCCATCACTGTCTTGCTAGAGACACACCTGCACTACAGTCAAAAAAACTGCAGCATATCAATTCATACGTGTTAAACGTATGGAATAATGGAATAGAGAAAAAGAAAGTTATTTTTTGGCATTGAAAAAACTGTTTCTTTTTGACTTGTAGCTAATGTTTTTGCTTTGACATAATATTAATATTATATGCATTATGGTTTCTACTAGACCAGTTGTCCCTGGATATGACAGAAACACTATGAGAGAGAAGCTAAATTGAATGTCTCTCATTTATTGTTGTTTGACATTGATGACACAAAATTACCACATAGTAGATCGCTATATTATCAACTTTAACATTGCTCTTTTAGATAATAACATTTTGTGCATTTTTCTATTATTTGTACGTTATCCACATAATCTTCTTTCTTATTTGAGTCCAGTAGCCAGTTTTTGTTTTTTACTTTTTTATGACCCCATGGGCACAGTGGGTTAGAATGCCTCGCATATAAGCCTGGTGTGTCATAAAAAGGTGACTAAAATGCCAGGAGTAATAGGTTAGTAACCCCTTCCTCTGTATTCATTTACTAAGATACTGAAGAACATTTTAATATTAGGGTGCATAAATGTGTGTGGTTGTAGTACAGATGATAAGAGAATTGGATGTCGATTTTATGAATAACAAGAAACTGGATATTATAGCACTAAGTGAAACAAACCTAAAAGGGATGGGAGAATCTCAATGGGGAGAAGTAAATGAGATTAGAGTGAGCATATCTGAAAGAATTAGAACTATTAAATAAGCCACTATGGAATGAAAAGAGAGGATATAAGTGTATAAATTCAAGAATTATGTGGACTAGAATATAGGGAGTTCACAAGAAGTGGGTTAGTGTTTGTGCACCTGGGTATAAGAGGTGTGCAGCAGAGAGAGAGATTTTGGGAGGTGTTAAGTGAATGTTTAGAAGGTGTTAAGCCAAGTGAGAGAATAATTGTGGTGAGAACCTAAATGCTAAAGGATGTAAGGCACAATGATAGCAATTTGTTAGACTATTAATAAATAAAAGGTTTATGGGTAAACTTCTGGATGTTCATGTTTTTAAATGAGCAGCAGATATGTCAGATCATTATTTAGTAGTATCTGTAATACTGTATTATTAAGAAGACGATGGTCTTCAAGGAGAATGGCATCAGTGGGTAAGAGAGAAGTGGAAGTGAATAAACTAAGGAAGGAAACAGAAAAGTTGTAAGCAACTATTGAGATTAACCCTTAAACTGTCCAAACGTAGATCTAAGTTCATGTGTGTAGCACTCCGAACGTAGATCTATTTTTTTTTACATAAGAAAGCATGTAAAATAGAAAGTTTGGAGTTATACACACACGAATGTAGATCTACGTTTGGACAGTTTAAGAGTTAAATTGGGCTGGAAAGAATACAGGAAATGGGGAGGAGGTCGAGAAGGTATGGGGGTAAATTTAAGAATGCATTGCTGGAGTTTGCGGCAGAAGTTTGTTAGTGTACAGTGGACCCTCAGTTAACGACGTCATTGGATAACATAAAAATCGGATAACGACATGTTTTTGCTTCAGAATATTGGCTCAGTTAACGACAAAGAACTCGGTTAAAGACAATTGTCCCGAACGTGTCCACATACCATGGTAAAGAGGGTGATAAACACCATACAATTCAAGGAAAAGTTTGTAGAAAGATACAAAAGTGGTGGTGGTGGTGGTAGAGGTGGTGGTAGTGATGGTGGTAGAGGGTGGTAGTATGGGCCAACAGGTCTGCTGCAATGTTCCTGCTTTTTTATGTACACCAGCCAGGGTACTTCCCCATATACTAGCCAGGGTATTTCCCCACATACCAGCCAGGGTACTTCCCCACATACCAGCCAGGGTACTTCCCCACATACCAGCCAGGGTACTTCCCCACACACCAGCCAGGGTACTTCCATATATACCAGCCAGGGTACTTCCCCACACACATGATTTAATTTGATGGGGACGTGCACATGAGTAAATAGATTTTTTTTTTTTTTAACAAGTCGGCCAGGGTGACCCAAAGGCAGGGTGACCCAAAAAGAAAGAAAATCCCCAAAAAGAAAATACTTTCATCATCATTCATCACTTTCACCTCACACATAATCACTGTTTTTGCAGAGGTGCCCAGAATACAACAGTTTAGAAGCATAGTATACGTATAAAGATACGCAACATACCCCTCCAAACTGCCAGTATCCCTAACCCCTAATTTAGAGTGCAGGCATTGTACTTCCCATTTCCAGGGCTCAAGTCCGGCTATATAAAAATAACTGGTTTCCCTGAATCCCTTCACTAAATATTACCCTCCTCACACTCCAACAGTTCGTCAGGTCCTAAATATTGTTCGTCTCCATTCACTCCTATCAAACACGCTCACGCACGCTTGCTGGAAGTCCAAGCCCATCGCCCACAAAACCTCCTTCACCCGTTCCTTCCATCCTTTTCGAGTATGACCCCTACCCCGCCTTCCTTCCCCTACAGATTTATACGCTCTCCATGTCATTCTACTTTGATCCATTCTCTCTAAATGGCCAAACCACCTCAACAACACCTCTTCAGCTCTCTGACTAACACTTTTATTAACTCCACACCTAATTTCCACACTCTGAATTTTCTGCATAATATTTACACCACACATTGCCCTTATACAGGACATCTCCACTACCTCCAACTGCCTCTCGCTGCAGCATTTACAACCCAAGCTTCACACCCATATAAGAGTGTTGGTACTACTATACTTTCATGCATTCCCTTCTTTGCCTCCATAGATAACGTTTTTTATCTCCACATATACCTCAACGCACCACTCACCTGTTTTCTCTCATCAATTCTATGATTAACCTCATCCTTCATAAATCCATCCGCCAACACGTCAACTCCCAAATATCTGAAAACATTCACTTCTTCCATACTCCTCCTCCCCAATTTGATATCCAATTTTTCTTTATCTAAATAATTTGATACCCTCTTCACCTTACTCTTTTCTATGTTCACTTTCAACTTTCTCCCTTTACGCACGCTCCCAAACTCGTCCACTAACCTTTGTAATTTTTCTTTAGAATCTCCCAAAAGCACAGTATTACAAGCAAAAAGTAACTGTGTCAATTCCCATTTTGTATTTGATTCCCCATAATCTAATCCCACCCCTCTCCCAGACACTCTAGCATTTACTTCTTTTACAACCCCATCTATAAATATATTAAACAGCTATGGTGACATTACACATCCCTGTCTAAGACCTACTTTTACCGGGAAGTAGTCTCCCTCTCTTCTACACACCCTAACCTGAGCCTCGCTATCCTCATAAAAACTCTTTACAGCATTTAGTAACTTACCACCTATTCCATATACTTGCAACATCTGCCACATTGCTCCCCTATCCACTCTATCATATGCCTTTTCTAAATCCATAAATGCAATAAAAACTTCCCTACCTTCTTGCTTGGGAAGCATTGAAAATTGGGTTGGGCAAATACAATTCTGTTAGTGGGATGGTTTGTGAAGGAACTGCCTAGTATGGGCCAACAGGCCTGCTGCAGTGTTCCTGCTTTCTTATGTGCAAACATTTATGGATGAACATCACCCTGACACAGCTGTTGCATGCCGTGCTGGCAACATGTACAATGACAATGTTGTGTCCCATTTTAGGGAAATCTTAAAGAGACGCCAGAAACAGAGCTCTCTTGACAGATTTTTGGTGCGACAGAGGTCCAGTGACTCTCAAGCTGGTCCTAGTGGCATTAAAAAACAAAGAAGGGAGGTAACCCCAGAAAAGGGCTTGTTACCTGAAGTCTTTATGGAAGGGGATTCCCCTTCCAAACAATTGTAAACTCCTCCATCCTCTGCCCTCCTCCCATCTCATCCATCACTCATCAAATATGTCTTCAATAAATTTAAGTGTTATTTTATTAATTATTAATGTATTTATTCTGCATGTCTCATTGTTTTCTGTGTAGGGAAATGTATATTTCATGTAAAAAAATTATTTTGTTTAATACTTTTGGGTGTCTGGAACGGATTAATTGGATTTCCATTATTTCTTGTGCATGAGCGTATTCGATAGGAGTGAATGGAGACGAATGGTATTTGGGGCCTGACGATCTGTTGGAGTGTGAGCAGGGTAATATTTAGTAAAGGGATTCAGGGAAACCAGGTATTATTATATAGCTGGACTTGAGTCCTGGAAATGGGAAGTACATACAATGCCTGCATTCTAAAGGAGGAGTTTCAGGATATTAGCAGTTTGGAGGGATATGTTGTGTATCTTTATACGTACGTATATGCTTCTAAACTGTTGTGTTCTGAGCACCTCTGCAAAAACAGTGATTATGTATGAGTGAGATGAAAGTGTTGAATGATGAAAGTATTTTCTTTTTGGGGATTTTCTTTCTTTTTGGGTCACCCTGCCTTGGTGGGAGACAGCCGACTTGTTAAAAAAAAAAAAAATTGACAGAATCGGTTAAAGACAAACTCTCTGGAACAGATTAATGTTGTTAACTGAGGGTCCACTGTAAGTGGGTGAAGGATGGCTGTTGAGGCAAAAAAAAAAAAAAACTATTGTAAGGGACAAATGTTACAAATGATTAGTTATTTGTAGCCCTAAGAACACGGCTAATTTTGTGGTGTTTTGTTTAATGTTGAGTAATGTAAAAAAAGTTAGTCTTGTCGAGGCTATTCCACTTATTACATCTTGTAAACATTTCCATTGTCTACTACTTTGTTGAAAAAAGCTTTCTGGCATTATTTTGGCGACTCATGTTAACTTATGGTTATGGCATTGTGGTCTGCCAGTCAAGTAGGTTAGAAAATTTTCTTGTGTTCCTTCATGTGTGTTTTAACACTTATAGACAATTAAGATGATGTAAGAATATTTTCACTGGAAGACTGTCTATCAGGACCTGGGAGTTCCAGGAGAACCTAAGATATCCCAGTGAAATTTGCACCATATTAATTGCCATTTTTCTTTAGATGTAATGTTGATTGATCTAAACTAACTGTAATCTTCAAGCAGGTATTCACATTGTTTTTTTTTTTAATGCACTAGCTGTATCCCACCAAGGCAGGTTGACCTGAAAGGAAAAACAAAAGTTTTTCTTTTTAAATTTAGTAATGTATACAGAAGAAGGGGTTACTAGCCCCTTGCTCTTGACATTTTAGTCACCTCTTATGACACACATGGCTTACAGAGGAAGAATTCTTTTCCACTTCCCCGTGGAGATAAGAGGAAATAAAGAACAAGAGCTGTTAAGAAACTAGAAGAAAACCCAGGTCACACTACACATATATATACATGCATGTGTAGTGTGACCTAAGTGTAAGTAGAAGTAGCAAGATATACCTGTTATCCCACATGTTTATGAGACAAATAAAAGACACCAGCAATCCTACCATTTCCATTTCACAGTCACTTGGCAGGATGATAAGTATTCACATATGTATTAGCAGTATTTTTTTTTTTTCAGCACTGGCCATCTTCCACCATGGCAGGGTGACCCCATAAAAAAAATAAAAATAAAGTACATTATAAAATTTTTCTTGTAACATTTAGTAATTTATACAGGAGAAGGGGTTCCCTGTTCCCAGCATTTTAGTCGCCTCTTACAACATGCATGGCGTACGGAGGAAGGAGTCTTTTTCTACTTTCCCAAGGATAATTTGCAGTACAGCCTCTCCTCACGTAGCGATGTACTCGTTTACCAACACCTTGGACTTACGACGGGCTCTCTGACCAGCATTCACACCTAAATAACGTATATTAGAGCTGATTTCCTCTATTCTTTTTATTTCAATTTACAGTACACTGCTGTATAAACATTTAAAAATATATGAGAAATGTTATAAATGGTGCAAAGGCAACTTTAGAACAGTATCAAAGATGGTTGACACAAACTCACTGCCATTATAGTATGCTCCTCACTTAGCGACAAATTCGCTCAATGACGTGGTCATAGGAACGGAACTCCATCATTAAGTGAGGAGAGGCTGTATTTATTTAAATTTTTGATTTTACAGTACTAAATTTAATTGCATTTCTTATGTGTAATGTCTACTCAAATAATTTTTGTTCAGCAATGTAACGTAAGCAGCCAAACAAACACGTCTGTGGCGAGTGTTCTCTTAACACTAGCTGAAGCTTCTGCTAGTGAGGTCCCATCATCACTAGCACTGAGGAACTCTCCAAGAGATGCAGAGGAACGCCTCAAGTACCACCCTGCCATGACTGTCACAAAAATGCCACCACAGAAAACATGTGAAGGTTAGTCATTACCAATATATTAATTTTATTCTTGAAGTGGGATTTTTTCACTGAGCAGTATGAACTAGCATATGGGATATATGTACAGTATACAGATTTTGGATATTGCATCTGGTGTAAAGAGTTGAACTGAAATGACTTTTATTACATTTAATTTATTGTCATATAAAACCATACCACAGTTGGGGTTAGAACCCACAATCAGAAAGTCTCGAAACTCCAGTCCAACACGTTAGCATCGGTCTGGAATTCTAACCCCACCCATGGTATGGTTTGTTGCAATTGTGTTATTATGATTTTGTGAGTTATTGTCATATTAATGGAAGTGAAAGAACCATTTCCTAGTGAAAATAGATCTTAAATAGGGGTTGCATGATGTTGCTATGGTTGTTTAATATGGTTATAGATGAGATTGTAAAATAAGTGAATGCAAGGATCTTGAAGATTTTTTTTTTTTTTTTTTTCAACAAGTTGGCCGTCTCCCACCGAGGATTAAAAGACGTATATTCTACAAAGTGGGAGTTGTCACATTAGCTCTTTGTTGACGACTTAGTTTTTTTGGGGAAGTTCTGAAGACTGGTTGCGAAAGTTGGTGAATAAATTTGAGAGGGTTTGTGAAAGTAGGAAATTGTAAGCGAACATAGAAAAGAGCAAGGCGGTGATGCTAGCAAAAAGTCTAGGCAATGACAGATTAAATATCAGATTGGAAGGAGAAAGTATGGAGGAAGTCAGCAGATGGGTCTGTGAAAGATGAAACTAACACTAGAATAGATGAGAAGAAAAAAAGTAGGTATGTTGAGGCATCTATGGAAAGAAAAAATTTATGGAAGTAGACTGGGGAATGCACCAGGATATAGTGGTACCATCATTTTTATATGGGTAGAAGGCATGGACTTCAAACCTTGCAGCAAGGAGGCAGTAGAGATGTCATGTTTAAAGGAAATATATGAATAGTATGCAACAATTCAGAGCATAGAAATTAAACAGTGTGGACAGCAGGGAGTTTTGAGGATTGTTAAGGTGGTTTGGGCATTTAGAGAGGTTAGAGAGAGATTGGATAATAAAAGAGAGGTGTATAAATCTGGGATGGAAAGTAGGAGAGATAGGGGTCATCCAAAGGAATGGTTGGAGGGAGGGAATAAAGGAGGCCTTGAGTATTGAGGAATCATATTAAAAATGGTATTAAACACAACCAAGTCTTCCTTGGTTGGAGACAGCTTTGTAAAATTTCCCACATTAATATTTGGATAATGTTGAACTTTATCTGTGGCAAAGATTAATACCGAAAATAATTATTTTTGCAGAAGTACCAAACATTGTGGATGGTCCAAATCTTCTTCAGTCTTTAGTGGGACTTCCTGTTGAGAATGAGATTCATACATCAGACCCACCTTTACTTCATACTGCACAGGTTAGGGCTGTAGTTGGTGCTATTATTTATTATTATTAACTTATTTATTTATATATTATTATTGTTACAGTATTATTAATGGTGTGTAACTTTGTTATTTTCATATAGTCGGACTTGAGTCCTGGAAATGGGAAGTACAATGCCTGCACTTTAAAGGAGGGGTTTGGGATATTGGCAGTTTGGAGGGATATGTTGTGTATCTCTATACGTATATGCTTCTAAACTGTTATATTCCGAGCACCTCTGCAAAAGCAGTGATAATGTGTGAGTGTGGTGAAAGTGTTGAATGATGATGAAAGTATTTTCTTTTTGGGGATTTTCTTTCTTTTTTTTGGGTCACCCTGCCTCGGTGGGAGACGACCGACTTGTTGAAAAAAAAAAAAAAAAAAAGTGTAACTTTGTTGAGTGACTCATCATTAGATCATTATGTTGTTGCATTTCTGGCAAGACAACTAGATAGAAAGTGATACTGAGTGTATTTTCTTTTTTGGTCACCTGCCTCAGTGGAAAATAGCCTATGTGTTTCTTTCCATAAGAAGGAATCACAGCCTAGCTTTATCTACAGTTCATTGAGAAATATACTGTGCATGGAGAGGCAATTGCTGCTGATGCCGAGGTTAACTCCGCCCATGTAGTATACTTTCTCTTTCATTACGAAAGATAATGTAATCTTGTGAACTGCAAAAGAAATATTACTTAATTATTATTTATATTTTATTTTTTATTTATTAACACATCGGCCATTTCCCACCAAGGCAGGGTGGCCCGAAAAAGAAAATCTTTTATCATCATTCACTCCATCACTGTCTTGCCAGAGGCATGCTTACACTACAGTTATAAAACTGAAACATTAACACCCTTCCTTCAGAGTGCCAGCACTGTACTTTCCATCTCCAGGAATCAAATCCGGTCTGCGGGTTTCCCTGAATCCCTTCATAAATGTTACCTTGCTTATACTCCAACAACATGTCAAGTCCTAAAAACCATTTGTCTCCATTTGCTCCTATCTGATACGTTCACACACACTTGCTGGAAGTCCAAGCCCCTCACACACGAAACCTCCTTTACCCCCTCCCTACAACCTTTCCTAGGATGACCCCTACCCCGCCTTTCCTCCACTACAGATTTATACGTACACTCTCGAAGTCATTTTATTTTGTTCCATCTTTTATACATGTTCAAACCATCTCAATAACCCATCCTCAGCCCTCTGGATAATAGTTTTGGTAATCCCGCATCTCCTCCTAATCTCCAAACTACGGATTCTCTGTATTATATTCACAACACACATTGTCCTCAGACATGACATCTCCACGGCTTCCAGCCTCCGTCTTGTTGCAACATTCACCACCCATACCTCACACCCATTCAAGAGCAATGGTATAACTATACTCTCATACATTTCCCTCTTTGCTTTCATGGATAAAGTTTTTTGTGTCCACAGACTCCTCAGCGCACCTCTCACCTTTTTCCCCTCGTCAGTTCTGTGATTCACCTCATCTTTCTTAGACCCATCTGCTGACACATCCACTCCCAAATATCTGAATACATTCACCTCCTCCATACTCTCTCCTCCAATCTGATATCCAATCTTCCATTATCTAATTTTTTTGTTATCCTTATCACCTTACTCTTTCCTATATTCTCTTTTAATTTTCTTCTTTTACATACCCTACCAAACTCATCAGCCAACCTCTGCAACTTCCCTTCAGAATCTCCCAAAAGCACAGTGTCATCAGCAAAGAGCAATTGTGACAACTCCCACTTTGTGTTAGATTCTTTATCTTTTAACCCCACACCTCTTGCCGACACCAAAGCATTCATTTCTCTTACAACTCCATCTATAAATGTATTGAATAACCATGGTGACATCACACATCCCTGTCTAAGGCCTACTTTTACTGGGAAGTAATCTCCCTCTCACCTACATACTCTAACCTTAGCCTCACTATCCTCAAAAGTCTGTCTAATTCTTAAGTAGTTCTTAAGCATTAGGATTAGTTTGCCTGAATTGGATTGCATTCTAGTGGCTTTCTTTTGTGCCTACCATTGTTTTATTACATGTAAACTATGTTATTTTGTATGGCTTAAAGGAATATAAATTTGTATTTGTATTTGTAAAGTTGTTTTAACAAGACAAAGAAATACAGGAAATACAGATTGTATCAGCATTTATTTTGTTTATTTTTGGCACCTTCCCATAATATATTTTATTCTCACAGTGCCCTGCATTGCCCATAATGCACCACATTACCAATACTGCATTCTGCATTTTGTAATAGGCAGTGTAATGATTTTAGTATGTTCAGTCTCGTACCTGGTAGTTCATACCCAGGATGACATGGGGTTGAATCCCACTATGAGATGGGACATATAACAAAGTATCTTAAAACCTTACATTGTCACTTAGCAGCAAAGAGATACCTTGGAGTTAGTTGACTGTTGTCGGTGGCGAGGACCTAGAATAGGATTCTAGTGGAAATAAGCTACATTTATTGGCTTTATTGTGTTTTCCTGGATTACTAACCATTGGCAGTTAATAATCTGTATTGTCTTTTTTTACTAGATTTATTTTCCTATACTGCAGATGTATTTTATTACAGGAAGCTGAAAATATATGTAGTCAAGAACCTCCACAAGAAGTGAGTGTTCAGATTATCCAGCCTCGGCGACGAAAGTCTAAAGCCGAGTCAAAAACAAAATTATTTTGGGAGAAGGAAGCATCACGAACACAAAGGTATGTCGCCTTGAGCTATTACTCAGTAACTGTATATATCTGAAAGGGGTCAAAGGGCTGTAAACAGGTACTTGTTGACAGGATTTTCTTTGTATCTCAGATCCTCATCCAGACTTAAGAAATTGTTTTGCTTTTTTACTTACTGTCTTCTTTATAGTTTAGATAATGCAATTTTTTCCATTTACAATGGAAACTCATTTTTCAGCCGTAATCTATTCCAGAAGGTCGGCCTAAATTCAAAATGGCCTAAATTTGAAGCAGTATTTCTCATAAGAATTAATGTAAATACATTTAATCCATTTCAAACACCCAGAAATACAGTATTCACAAAAAATAATTTTTTTAAAGATTAATTATAGTTTTACATACACAAAACAATGATAACTAAATAAAATAAATTAAGAACATTTGAATCACTATTACATACCTTTATTGAAGACTTGTTAGCTTCGCATCCCTTATCACACTGTGTATGCCACTATGATTATTAAATCTCTCAAACCAACCTTTGCTGGTCTTAACCCTTAAACTGTCCAAACAGATCTACGTTCACATGCATAGTACTCCAAAAGTAGATCTACGTTTTTTTACATACAGTGGAACCTCTACTTGCGAGTTTAATCCGTTCCATGACCTTGCTCGCAACTGGATTTGCTCGTTTGCAGAGTCAATTTTCCTCATTTAAATTAATTGAAATGCAATTAATCCATTCCATTGGAATTCTGTACGTACTTCAATAATTTCGCTAATATCAACTCTACAGCTTATTTATCTATCTCACTTCATCTAATATGACATAATAAACAATATAAATAACATAGAAACCTGATATATACTGTGAATAAAACATGTCATTCATGTAGTGGTATGGGCGGTGTTGGCGGTGGACGAGAGTTTGTCTGGAGACCGGGCAAACTACTTCATGAATAATTTTGCTAATATCATCTATACAGCTTATTTATACATCACAGTTCATCTAATATGACATAAACAATATAAATAATATAGAAACACGATATATACTCTAAAATGAATAAAATATGTCATTATGTAACAGGTGGAGGCGGCCACAACCACTCCCTCTTTGTTGCGGTAAACACTGCCATCTAGTGATGGCCTTTTGAAGCCATCTGTTATTATAATTATTATATGTAGTACATTATTATTATATATATTATTATTATTATTGTATTATATTATACTACTGTTATTATTATACGTATTACGTATTATTATACATATTATTATTATTATTATTATTATTATTATTATTACTATTATTATTATTACTATTATTATTACTATTATTATTATTATATAAATAATATGTAATTTTTATTCACACAAAAAATATAAGATTTACTGTTATTCCTTATTGCAATAATTGTATAAATAATGTCAACCCATTCACGACTGCATATTGGAATGGACAGTGACGTCATTTGTTTACTCTGAAACAGCCAAGCAATGGACCATTTCTCCTAGGTTGAGCTCTATCTCAAGGTACTTTTTGTCGTGAAAGCAATCAAAATCATATCTATTTCTGTAATATATCTTCCATTCTATCAAATGAGACCAAAAAAACGAGAATACTACCATAAAAACCATTCGAAATTACCGCTAGGGGGTGGCTAATTGCCGAGAAGTGAACTCCATTATTTATGCTTAGATTTCTTTCATTTTTGGTGTAGGTTAAGAAGCATCTTTCCATCATACGTTGCCCAAGTTTCAATAAGATAGTCCAACAAACAAATGAGATACAATTCCCGAGATCAAGGAACCTGCCTTGAGGTCTGCTCACTGGTGGAAATTTTGCTCGCATATGGAAGCAAAAAATCGACCCAACGACTGCTCGTATTTGGAAAAATTTGCATGTGGACACGCTCGCAAGTAGAGGTTCCACTGTATTTTCAAATATGTATAACAAAAAAAAAACGTAGATCAAAGTTTTTTTACACATTTTCAAATGTAAAAAAAAAAAAGAACCTCTACGTTTTATACATACTTTCAAATGTTGAAAAAACGTAGATCTATGTTTGGACAGTTTAAGGGTTAAATTCACCAATATGAGCACTAGTTCCAGGCATTTTTTCTTGTTCACCTGGGTGTACGTCAACTGGTGTGGGTCGCATCTTTGGGGACAAGATTAAGGACCCCAATGGAAATAAGTTAGACAGTCCTCAATGATGCACTGACTTTCTCGGGTTATCCTGGGTGGCTAACCCTCTGGGGTTAATTGTTTCTTGGGTAATTGTTTCTCGTTAAGCCACACCAACAACAGTCTCTCCACATCTTCGAATAGTATTTGCGATCTCTGTTTTGTAAGCATATTTGCACCATTCGCAACAACAGCTTCCTTGATTGCCTTTTCCTTGGCCAAGATAGTAGCGATGGTTGAATGGGGTTTGTTATATAATCTAGCCAACTCGGAGACGCACACTCCACTTTCGCATTTTGCGATGATCTCTTTCTTCAATTCAATAGTATTTCTTACCCTCTTTACCACAGGGCTGGCACTAGAAGCTTTCTTTGGGCCCATGTTGGCTTATTTAGCAGTTACAAGCACTAAAAACAATGGACTATGACAAAATGTATCGCATCTATGCGTGGAATCGTCCACACTGGCTTTGTAAATAATGTAATGGCACACTAGCCACACTGGAAGAACTGTTCGATACTCAAACAGAGCAGCACTTGAACAGCCTTCTGGAATGAATTAAGGTCACATACTGGGGTTCCACTGTACCTGCATATTGTGTGCACAGTGCTATATTATGCATACAACATCTTTGAAACCTTTGATATATGTTTGAAGGGTTTTATGAGTTTTGCAAGTCTTGCTGCCTGGCTCCAAACCACACTTGTAGAGCACTAGAGGATGCTCTGACAATCCCCCCATTAATTTGTTATATTGAGGGTTCACTGTGTAGTACATAGATTAATATTTATTAAATACAGATTTTGTAGGTAGTAGGTTGGTAGACAGCAACCACCCAGGGAGGTACTACCATCCTGCCAAGTGAGTGTAAAACGGAAACCTGTAATTGTTTTACATGATGGTAGGATTACTGGTGTCTTTTTTCTGTCTCATAAACATGCAAGATTTCAGGTACGTCTTGCTACTTCTACTTACACTTAGGTCACACTACACATACATGTACAAGCGTATATATACACATCCCTCTGGGTTTTCTTCTATTTTCTTTCTAGTTTTTGTTATTGTTTATTTCCTATTATCTCCATGGGGAAGTGGAACAGAATTCTTCCTCCGTAAGCCATGCGTGTTGTAAGAGGCGACTAAAATGCCGGGAGCAAGGGCCTAGTAACCCCTTCTGTACAAATTACTAAATTTAAAAAGAGAAACTTAAGTTTTTCTTTTTGGGCCACCCTGCCTTGGTGGGATACTGCCGGTTTGTTGAAAAAAAAAATACAGATTTATAGAATATTTTTTTTCACTTTTGCAGAGATGAAGAAAATAAAATGTCAAGCAACTCGGCCACAAATCCTGCTTATCAGTGCCCAACCTGTGGAAAGGAGTTACAGTCTAAAACCTACTTGGAGAGGCACCAGCGCACTCATGCTACTCAAAAATTCAAGTGCCAGGAATGTGATAAAGCATTTACCGAGAAATATAATCTCAAGATACACATGCTGACGCACACTCATGAACGCCCACATGTGTGCAGCCTGTGCCTCAAGTCTTTCAGGTTTGGTAGCAAATATTTCCCCACTTACTTGTTATTATAACATATGACTAGTAAAAATAATTCTTGCAACTTTTAACCCTTAAACGGTCCAAAGAGATCGACGTTCAGATTCGTAGTGATACAAAAGTAGATCTACTTTTTTTTAAATATTTTCAAATATAACAAAAAATGTAGATAAAAGTTTTTTTACTCGTTTTCAAATGTAAAACAAAAAAGATCTACATTTTTTTTTACATACTTTCAGATGTTGAAAAAACATATATATACGTTTGGACCATTTAAGGGTTAAGCAATAAATTCTTAATTTGCAGTTATTATAGTTGTAGGAAAGTGCTAAATCCATAGGGGTCATTGTACCCCTGGGCAAATGAGGGTAATCAAGTTTGAAGGAAAGGGAGTGTAGTTAAAAAAATTTTTTTTTAACAAACTGGCCGTATCCCACCAAAGTGGGGTCCTTGAAAAGATCTATGTGAACTGGCATTTTGAAGATTTACTAGAAAAATTTGTGAGTTCATTACCTTTGTAACTTGTGAGTTCATTACCTTGTACCTAGTTCAGCCATCAAAACTTTGGAGCCCGGTCCCTGGACCCATTGTGTACCTCTGTAATCTGTAAATACCTTTGTAACTTGTAATGATTGTGACTAGACCTACCTGGAGTTCATTACCTTTGTAAATTGTGAGTTCATTACCTTTGTAAATTGTGAATTCATTACCTCTGTAACTTGTTCAGCTATCAAAACTTTGAGGCCCAGTCCCTGGACCCATTATGTACCTCTGTAATCTTTTGACTACCGCCCACAGGATGGGTATGGGGTGCATAATAAACATATTAAACTAACTAGAAAAATTAAAAAAAAAAAAAATCAGTGTAATAAGTACAGAAGCTTAATAAAAATTCTGATTTATAAAAAAACAGAAGTTATTTTGTAGGATATTAAAAAAGAATCTTAAGAATTGCATTGACTCTTTGGGTTAAATTTTCTTTTTTATATTTTTGGCTGTTTCCAACCAAAGCTGAAGGTCCCCCCCCACCCCACAAAAAAAAAAAGGAAATGCATTCACCATCATTCATTCAATCACTATCTTGCCAGAAGTGGGCTGATGTCAGAATTCAGATTACTCTCCAATTACAGCATCCTTACCCCTTATTCAGAATGCAGGCACTGCCTTTCCCGGTGTCATGTAAAACATGCAGGAAGCAAGTAATAAGCTGGTGAAAGTGGCTAAACTTTAGGCAGTATGTAAGGGAATAGGAGAAAGAGAGACTGTAAGAATTATAGAGGAATAAACCTGCTGAATCTACCAGGTAAAGTGCAGGGTAGAATTATTATTTAAAGAATTAAGGGTAAGACAAAGTAGGGTTGCAGAGGAACAGTGAAGATTTAGGAAGGGTAGATGTGTAGAGTAAGTGTTTATATTGAAGCATATAAGTGAGCATTAATGAATTTGGGAAAGGCATATGATAAGGTGGATAGGGAAGGAATGTATGGTGTAATTAGGAAGTTATTAAAAGCAATGAAGAGTTTTTATGGGGAGAATGAGGCTCAGCTTAGGATATGTAGGAAAGAAGAGAACTTTGCATTGAAGAGGAGACTGGAGGCAGTGAAGACATCATATTTGAGAGCTGTGTGTGTGGTGAATATTATGACACAAATTTTTTTTAGCAAGTCAGCCGTTTCCTACTGAGGCAACATGACCCAAAGAGAAAGAAAAAACTTTCGTCATCACTCAACTTTTTGACCATCAGTCATACATAATCACTGTCTTTGCAGGGGCACACATATATGACAGTTTAGATGTCCCTCCAAACTGCCAATGTCCCAAATCCCTCCTTTAAATTGCAGGGTGTAGAAATTAGGAGATGGTGTTCAGTTATGAAAGGTAATATTCAGAGGGTAATGGAGGGGTTGTTGAGGAAGTTTGAGCATTTAGAAAGGATGGAGCAGAATAGGATAACCAAGAGAGAGTATAACTCAAAGGTGTAAGGAAGGGATGGGTGGGGGGTCCTTCCAGGAAGGTGTGAAGGAGGTTTTAAATGGTATGGGTTTAAGAATCTAGCAGGCATGTATTGGAGTATGCAAATAAATGATTTGAGGAATCTGAGCAGAGTAACATTTCGGAAAGAACTGAGGGAGGTCATTTAGCTGGACTTGAGTCTGAAGGTCAGAAGCACATTGCTTGCACTCTGAAAGAGGGGTATGAAGGTTTTAGTTTAGAGAGTCATTTGAATTGTGTTGCCTGCACACTTCTTACAAGGTAGATATTGAATGTATAATGGTGAATGTTTTTTTTTTTTGGGGGGGGTGGGATCACCCTACGTTGGTGCAAGGCAACCAGTGTGATAAATAATAATAATAATGATAATAATTCTCCATGGAGAAGTGGAGAAGAATCCTTCCTCTATAAGCTATGCGTTTCATAAGAGGCGACTAAAATGCTGGTAGCAAGGGGCTAGTAACTTCTTCTCCTGTTTAAATTACTAAATACAAACAAAATGTAAAGCACCCTTCTGGCAAGACAGTGATGGAGTGAATGATGGTGAAAGTTTTTCTTTTTAGGGCCACCCTGCCTTGGTGGGAATCGGCCAGTGTGATAATAAAATAATAAAAATAAAAAAAACAAAGAAGAAAAACTTTACATTCCTCCTTCTTTGGGTTACCCTGCCTTGGTGGGAGATAGCCAGTGTGTTGAAAATAATTATAAGAACATAAGAAAGAAGGAACTCTGCAACAGGCCTACTGGCCTATGCGAGGCAGCTCCAATTCTCCCACCGGCTTAAGTAAATGCCTTGACCTAGTGAGGTCAGACAGGTCACTTAAGGGAGGAGCAGTGCATCTGACCTAGTAGCACAAGCTAGTCAGGTCCAACTCACACCCACCCACACCCACTCATGTATTTATCCAACCTATTTTTAAAACTGCACAACGTCTTAGCGTCTATGACGGTACTCGGGGGTTTGTTCCACTCATACACAACTTTATTACCAAACCAGTGCTTTCCTATATCCTTCCTGAATCTGAATTTTTCCAATTTAAAGCCATTGCTGTGAGTCCTGTCTGTGTTAGATATTTTTAGCATGCTATTTACATCCCCTTTATTAATTCCTGTTTTCCATTTATACACCTCAATCATATCCCCCCTAATTCTATGCCTTTCTAGAGAGTGCAGATTCAGGGCCCTCAGTCTATCCTCATAGGGAAGATTTCTGATACATGGGATCAACTTTGTCATCCTCCTTTGTATGTTTTCCAGTGCATTTACATCCATTCTGTAATAAGGTGACCAAAACTGTGCAGCATAATCTAAATGAGGCCTAATCAAAGATATATAGAGTTAAGAACAACCTGAGGACTACTATTATTTATACTTCTTGCTATGAAGCCAAGGATTCTGTTAGCTTTATTGCAAACACTAATGCACTGTTGTCTTGGTTTTAGATTACTGCTAACTAGAACTCCTAAATCCTTTTTGCAATCCATAATATTAAGATCTACATTATTTAGTTTATATGTGGCATGGTTATTTTCCTGTCCAACATTTAGAACTTTGCATTTGTCTATATTAAACTGCATCTGCCACTTTTCCAACCACTGCATGAGTCTATTCAAATCATCCTGGAGTGCTTTGATGTCCTCATTAGAATGAATTGGACGGCCTATTTTGGTGTCATCAGCAAATTTGCTTGTGTCGCTATTTATTCCCTCATTTATGTCGTTTATGTAGATTGTGAACAGCAAGGGGCCCAACACTGACTCCTGTGGAACACCACTTGTGATGTGCCCCCATTCTGATTTCTCCCCATTTATGCAAACTCTCTGCTGCCTATTCGTCAACCATGCCTCAACCCAGGAAAAAACTCTCTTCCTATTCCGTGTGCCTTAAGTTTCCTCAATAGCCTCTGATGTGGAACTCTATCGAAAGCCTTACTGAAGTCCATTTACACAATATCATATTCATTACCATGATCTACCTCCTCAAATACCTTAGTGAAGAAAGTTAGTAAATTCATAAGACAGGAATGCCCATTTGTAAAACCATGCTGAGATTCATTAATCAATTTATGCCTTTCGAGATGGCTACGAATTGCTTTGGCAATTATTGATTCCATAAATTTTCCCACTATGGTGGTAAGGCTTATTGGTCTATAGTTCGAAGCTAAGGACCTGTCACCTGCCTTGTAAATAGGTATTACATTTGCCATTTTCCATTTATCAGGCACTATGCTAGTTTGCAGTGATATGTTGAAAAGATTAGCCAAAGGTATGCTAAGTTCCTCTTTACATTCCTTTAACACCCTTGCAAACAGTTCATCAGGGCCTGGGGATTTGTTAGGTTTTAATTTCTCTATTTGTCTGAGAACCATATCACTAGTTACTGCAATCGTGCATAGTTTATCATCATCCTGTTCTACATAAGCTATTATTTCTGGAATTTTGTATTTTCCTGGGTAAAAACTGAGAGGAAGTAAGTATTGAAAATTTCACACATATCCTTATCACTATCAGTGATCTGACCTGAGTTACTCTTAAGTGGGCCTATCTTGTCCCTAATCTTACTTCTGTATACCTGAAAGAACCCTTTTGGGTTAGTCTTCGAATCCCTTGCGACCTTAGCCTTATAGTTCCTTTTTGCTTTTCTTATTCCTTTTTTATTTCTCTCTTTAATTAAGTAAGTAAGTAAGTTTATTCAGGTATACACAAATACAGTTACATAGAATTATCATACATAGCAGCATATGTGTAGAGAACCTAGGATAATCCAAAAAAGTCAGACAGAGTGACTTATTTCCATTGGGGTCCTTTTACCTTATTATTATAATATAAAGGTTTGATAGGAGTGAATGGAGACAAATGGTTTTTAATACTTGACATGCTGTTGGAGTGTGAGCAAAGTAACATTTATGAAGGGGTTCAGGGAAACCGGCAGGCCGGACTTGAGTCCTGGAGATGGGAAGTACAGTGCCTGCACTCTGAAGGAGGGGTGTTAATGTTGCAGTTTAAAAACTGTAGTGTAAAGCACCCTTCTGGCAAGACAGTGATGGAGTGAATGATGGTGAAAGTTTTTCTTTTTCGGGCCACCCTGCCTTGGTGGGAATCGGCCAGTGTGATAATAAAAAAAAAAAAAAAAAAATAAAGGTTATAATATTTTCTTATTATTCTACAATGAAGATAACATCTTATTATCATACTAAAAAGACTATCTACAATACGAGAGTCATTACTAGGAATAAGGTAAAATTTACACGTATGTTAGCTAAAAAATAGAAAATCATTCCCCTCCCTTTCTGTAGCTACATTCATCAGACACCTTTTGGCACTCTTCTTGAACTGGTTCATGCTATGACTGGCTTTGACATGTGTGGGTAGTCTTTTCCATTCCTTTATTGCTGTACAATAAAAGGTGTTTGAAAGCTGGCCCAATGACTTGTGGGTACTACAAGTTGTGCTCTCTCCCCCTATTACTATGATTGCTTGGTCCCCAACTTGACAAAAATTGACTGCAAGAATAGTCTGGACACTGTTTGTAGCAATTTTATAAAACTGATTTTAGGTCTTCAACATTCAGCATATCCAACGGCTTTATCATTATGGCCTCATGCTCTCTTGGTCTCGCCCCATGGTTGCATCTTACGAGCTCCGCCCGTTTGAACTGCGTGATTTTGCAGTCTATCTTTCAGTTTTTTGTCAAGGCAGTGTACCATAAAGAGCAAGAGTAATCCCATATGGCTTGTATAGGTTTTGACATTGAGGTCCTCGCGAGCTCAGTAGGTAGCTTAGTAGTTTAATTTGTTTATTTTGCACCCCATACCATCCTGTGGGCGGTAGTCAAAGTTTACAGAGGTAATATTGGGTCCAGGAATGGACTACGAACTTCAGTCTGGATCGTTTTCTTTTTATACACAGTTCCCTATCAAAGTCTTCTGACATGCATGGTCAAAGGGATTCCAGATATTTTTCTGATGAAACAAAGTGATGAGTTCCCCATTACAAATGGACATTAAAAATTATTTACCCTGCTCAGTCTTATGGTTCGTTTCCCGAGGGAGTTTTTGTAATGATAGTTTGTTGTATACTAACCATTTGCTGCAGGACTCCAGTTCCAGTATTAAACATTAGCTATATCTTGTGGGTTTTACCTGACATAACAGAGCACTGTCAATCTGCATACAGGTAGGAGCTTTGCACTTGGACGTGATAGGGCATGTCACTGACATAACATAAGATTAATAAGGGGACCCAGCATACGACCTTGGGGAACTCCACATCGATATCGGCTGGGGGTTCTGATTCCAGTTTGTTGATTTTGACATTTGTCTCCTGTTGCTAAGTAGGACTTAAAACCGGTTACAGAACCTATACCAATAGCTTGAAGTTTTCTTACATAATATATTGTGGTTGACACGTATCGAAGGCCTTTTGCAGGTCTAAGGTTACCATACTTTGTAGGTTCCCAATTGATTTCAGTTCTCAGGTAATCCATCAGATTAATTAGTGAGGTGTTCGGTTGGTAAAGATCTTCTAAAGCCCGATTGTAAGCTATGGAGAATGTTGTCTGTCCATTAAAGTACTTAACTACTTGAAAGTACACTGCCCTCTCTAGAATTTTGGATATTCATACTGGAGTATACTAATACAGGCCTATAGTTGCTTACATCAGACCTACTATAGATTCTGAAGATTAGGATGTAACTCTGGCCTGCCGTGAACGCATCTGCGCTATGGTATTAGTGGTGATTGTTAGATTTATTATTGTGAGCAATAGGATTGTCAGTTCAGAAGGCACCATCTTTTAGGAACTTAGACGGGATTGTTATCTGGGCCAGTGCTCTTAGTTGGGTGTAACCTGCTTAGTTCTTTTTAATAAAGTATGAGATACACTTACTATTGGACAACTGTTTGAGGTTACCCCTTTATTGGTATAGTATGTTCGATAACTTATCAGAGTCTGTGTTAAGGTATTTGATGCAGCTTGGTAGTTTACTTACTTGTGTTGACTGCATAAGATGTGACTAGAAGAAATTAATGCATTTGCCACCTTAGATGTTTCGTGGCATACCTCGTTATCGTGTGAGTATATGGTAGACCTATATACTGGCTATATGGCTATACCCCAACACTGTTTTGTTGTTGCAGAGATTTCTGGGGGTTATGCTTATACTCTTCAATTTTTGAGCAATAGTGCTTTGCCTTTGCTCCTTTTATAAGTCTCCTCACCCTTTGGAATTCATTTAGTGCTGCAATATGCTGTCTGTTTGCTTTAAATCTTTTTATCAGCTGGTCTCAGAATTTCATATTATCTAATATCTCAGTAGTCATCCAAGGTTCAGTTCTTCGTTTAATCCTAACCTCTTTAACTGGTGCAATGTTATCAAGGATGGTACTGAACAATGTATTTGAATTTTTCCCAGGCATCATTTATGTCCGTGCAACTTGTTATCATTGTCCAGTCACAATTGTGTAGCCTATTTACCAGTGCTTCTTTACTGTAGTTTCTAGTTGACCTCATTTTTATTGTCCTGTGTAGGCCTATCCTATCCCTAGTGATTTTCCTAGTGCAGTAAATGATGAAATGATCACTAAGGCCTGTGGTAGTGACGCCTGACTGACGGCAGCATCCGCCTGCCTACCTCTTGTTCACATATAATAATAATAATAATAATAATAATAATAATAATAATAATAATAATAATAATAATAATAATAGTAGTGCTGAAGGCGGCTGAGCAACGCATGGGGCTGAGTGGCTTGGGGCTGAGTGGCTCCTCGGCTGAGCGGTGTATGGGGCTGAGTGGCTCCTATGGCTGAGTGCTGTATTCCTGAGTGGACTCCTTTTCACACCTTTATGCTAATGACCTTGACCTCGCCCTCAACCCCCACCCACGACACCCACCCACGACCCCCACTCACGACCCCCACCCACAACCCCCACCCACGACCCCACCCACGACCCCCACCCACGACCCCCACCCACGACCCCCACCCACGACCCCACCCACGACCCCCACCCACGCTCCCACCCACGACCCCCGCCCATGACCCCACCCACGACCCCCACCCACGACCCCCCCCCACGATCCCCACCCTCGACCACCTCACCCTCAACCCCCCACCCACGCCTGCCCGACTGGCGCCCCGCCCACGCGCCCGCCCTCGCGCCCGCCCGCGCCTTCTGCAGCGTCGTCCGGATCGCCCCCGCTCCCCGAAATTTTTTCCAATTTTTTTCGTTTTTTTTTTTTTTTAATTTCATGTGCTCTCCATCTCCTCGGATCAAATTTTTCTCGATATCAATAATACAAAGATTTTTTTCCCCCACACCTCCCACCATCCACTTCTACCCTCTATGTCCAAGCATTCCTCCTCCATTTACTCAAATCAAGTTTTTGGATTCCCCCCTCTGGGGGTAAGCATTCAAAATGGACTCCCACTTTCACCCTAAATTTTCCTGCTCTACTTCCTTGGATCAAGTTTTTCTCGATAATACCAAGACTCCATCTCCTTGGATTCCCCCCTCTGGGAGTAAGCATTCAAAATGGACTCCCACTTGCATCCCAAATTCCCTGCTCCATCTCCTCGGATCAAGTTTTTCTCGATATCAATAATACAAAGATTTTCCCCCCACACCTCCCACCACCCACTTCTACCTCAAATATTCCTGCTCTACTTCCTTGGATCAAGTTTTTCTCGATATCAATAATACAAAGACTCCAACTCCTCGGATCAAGTTTTTTGGATTCCCCCCTATGGGGTTTCGAAATTCTTATGATCTCCTCGGATCAAGTTTTTCTTGATATCAATAATACAAAGATTTCCCCCATCATCCACTTCTACCCCAAAATTTCTGCTCCAACTCCTTGGATCAAGATTTTCTCGATAATACAAAGACTCCATCTCCTCAGATCAAGTTTTTCTCGATATCAAATAATACAAAGACTCGATCTCCTTGGATCAAGTTTTTTGGATTCCCCCCTCTAGGGTTAAGCCTTCAAATGAACTCCCCCTATGGGGCATGGTACTTTCTCTTACTACAGGTCTAAACAAGTGTGACGTCACCCCACCTGTGTTTACTCGGCGGTCAGTGACGTCATGCGACGACCTCACACACACAGGCTGAATCTTGTCGAGCAGACAATAAAATGCAGGATAACACTAATACTCAATATTTTTATTTATTTATTATACAACCAATGCATTTCATATACATCCAACAAAAAAAAATTCATTGAAAAAAAAGATACAATTCATTGACTAAAATCAACATATTTTTCTCTTGAAGAAATTCTGTGCATTTTGTTCTGGATCTTCTTCATCGTCACCATCTCAGTATTACACATTTCATATACAACATAGGGAAAACATTACACATTTTCACTCTTAACCCAGGATAACCCAAATACAGTGGACCCCCGCATAACGATCACCTCCGAATGCGACCAATTATGTAAGTGTATTTATGTAAGTGCATTTTACGTGTATGTTTGGGGGTCCGGAAATGGACTTTAAACTACTTCACAATATTCCTTATGGGAAATAAATTCGGACAGTTTCTGCACCGAAACATACTCAGGAGTGAAAAAAATCGTTAAACACCGGGTCCCACTGTAATTTCACATATTTTTTCCGTTAATACCTCCACAACAGATCCACAATTTCTTTACAAAATAAAACATTCAAGTCTAGAACAAATTGTTTCTCGTTTTTTAACTAATTTCATCAAAAAATCACCACAACACTTACAACTTACAGCACTTTTTCGATAAATTCACTAGTCACAATTTACATATTACGAAGTTAATCGCACACACACACACATACACACACACACACACACACACACACACACACACACACTCACACACACCTCACTTTACTTTGAACACCTTCAAACACTCTCATAAATCATTTGAAATACTCACAAAAGCACCTTTGAACATTTCCAAACAACACTAAAACATTTCCAAGACAACATTTTGAATACTACCGAATAAGATTTACATCTCTAATTTATCTACACTTACATATTTCATTAAATTACAACTCATCCCCCAAAACTCCTCCCCTCATTCTCCAGATTTTTACAACAGTATCACAAAAACATAACTCAGACACTTTACTTTGAACAACACCAAAAACACCATCATTTACCTTTGAATACTCCAAAAAACATCATTTGAATACCCAAATCACCACTGAATACTCCCAGAACACCTTATCGATACTCTTGCACATCATTTGAACACCTTAAAAAACACTTTGAATAGTCTCAAAACCATTTGAGTACCCCCAAATACACCATGAATACTACCAAAACAGCACCGAATACTCCCCAAACACCACCAAAATCACCATAAACTAAGATAAACATCACAGACAAAACCCCCATTTTCACACAAACCCTCTAAAATTCACTATAACCAGACGATCCCACTCACATCCCAACTAAGATATAACATGAGTGCAAAAAAACATGAACACAATCCAAACACACACGAAAACTTGCAACAGAATCACCTCTTTTCGGTATCTCTAGTTCGACAACAACGCCCCCCAACCCACAACACCCACATCCCCCAACACCCCCCAAACCCCCATCACCCCCAAACCCCCAATTTTTTTCGTTTTAACTAATTTCATCAGAAAAGTCCAACAACAACCCACAACTTATAACACTTTTTCGGCATCACTAGTTCGACCACAACATCACAGCCCAACCCCCAACAACCCACATCACCCCCCAGCTCACAATTTTTTCTCGTTTTAAACTAATTTCATTAGAAAAAGTCCCCAACAACACCCACTTATAACATCTTTTTTGGTATCTCTAGTTCGACAACAATACCCACAACCCTCATTTACTTACCAATTTATTCCAAATTTTTCCTCTTTCGATACAAATTTTTCCATTCTTTTTACTGAATCTTAAATGTAATACACATTCCTCCCTACATTACTAAAATTCTAATAAAATCATATATCATAACTTTTCACTTCCATAATTTCTTTTAAAAAAATTCACACATTACCTTTATTTTCAGTAAAATCCCCCATATTTCATTAAATTTTAATACAACCCTCCCCATTACCCCTCTCCATCTCACCCACATTTCTACACATCCACTCCCCCTCTCCAACACACCTCTTCTGAACACACACAAAAATCACATTTCACATCCACAAATGCATCTCATCACCATCTCAAATCCATAAAATCACTAACCAAGATATTCACAAAACTCTATGACCACTAACACACACACACACACCACACACACACCACACACACCTTACTTTACTGTGAACACCTTCAGAACACTCTCATACATAATCATTTGAGACCACCTTTTCTCAATATCTCTTAAGAAATATTCTCTCATCACAACCTTTATCATCTCACTACAGAACAACCCCAAGATTACTTCGAACACTCTCATAATCATTTGAATACTCACATAAACACCTGTGAACATTTCCAAACAACACTGAAGCACTTCCAAAATATCATTTTGAATACTCCCAAATAAGATTTGTCATCTCTACTTTATCTACACTTACATATTTCATTAAAATTACAACTCATCCACCATACTACTCCCTCACTCTCCAGACTTTACATCATTATCACAAAACTAACTCATACACTTATGACATGAGACATTTACAAAACTAACACAAACACACCACACACAGACAACTCACTTTACTTTGAACACACCAAAAACCCAAACAATTACCATTGAATACTCCAAAAAATATCATTCGAACACCCCCAAATCACTCTGAATACTACCAAAACACCGTCAAAATCACCAAAAACTAAGTTTGCATCACCAGCTAACACCCATTTTATAGAAATCCCCTAAATCACTATAACCAAGACGATCCCACTCACCTCAGACTATTATATAATATGAGCGAAAAAAAAAACTCATAAATCATTTGAATACTCACAAAAACACCTTTGAACATATCCAAACAACACCGAAACACTTACAACAGGATCACCACCAACTGAAAACATAACATGTACACACATAAATCTAAGACAACCACCATCAACAAACACCCATATTCACTTACCTCAAAAACCACTAATATCACAGAAAACACTCATTTTTTATAAACATTCACACAAAAAATCAGATTTGACAATATCTAAGTGCACTCACCTCACTACCACCAACACACGATGTCACACCTCACAGGACCGGCGAGGTCACCTCCAGTGACGTCACACTCTCATCTGTGTTTACTTGGTGGTCAGTAACATCACACCCAACCCACCTTGTTTCATCCTGTTGTTCCCACATTATCTAAGAACACTATAACGAAGATGATTACCAGATTTTATGACACCTCCATGATTATAACAAATTTGGTGGGTTAATTGTATTAATATTTAAAATCTGGTAATCGTCTTGGTTATAGTGTTCTTAGATAATGTGGGAACAACAGGATGAAACAAGGTGGGTTGGGTGTGATGTTACTGACCACCAAGTAAACACAGATGAGAGAGTGACGTCACTGGAGGTGACCTCGCCGGTCCTGTGAGGTGTGACATCGTGTGTTGGTGGTAGTGAGGCGAGTGCGCTTAGATATTGTCAAATATGATTTTTTGTGTGAATGTTTATAAAAAGTGAGAGTTTTCTGTGATATTAGTGGTTTTTGAGGTAAGTAAATATGGGTGTTTTGTTGTTGGTGGTTGTCTTAGATTTATGTGTGTACAAGACATGTTTTCAGTTGATGGTGATCATGTACTAAGTGTTTGTGTATTAGGTTTGTGTTCAAGTTTTTTTTTTTTTTTTTTTGCGCCCATGGGAAGGGAGTTCTTGGTTATAGTGATTTGAGGGAATTTCTATAAAATGGGTGTTAGATGGTGATGCTAAACTTAGTTTCTGGTGATTTTGACGGTGTTTTGGTAGTATTCAGTGGTGATTTGGTAGTAATCAGTAGTGTTTTGGGAGTATTTGGAGGTGTTTGATGGTGTTTTTGAAGGTGTTCAAATGATGTGCAGAGTATTTTTTTGAAGATGTTCCGTGGTGTTTTGGTGTTGTTCAGAGATAGTTCAAAGTTAGTCAGTGTGTTAGTTATGGTAATGTCTCATGTCATAAGTGTATGAGTTAGTTTTTTTTTGTGCTAATGTTGTAAAGTCTGGAGAATGAGGGAGGAGTTTGGTGGATGAGATGTAATTTCGGTTAATGAAATGTGTAAGTGTGAATGAGAATGAAAATTGGTGGGTGAGTTAGAGAAGACAAAATGTTACGTGATCTTAGTAAAAGTACAGATAGTTTTAGTGATCTTCGTTATGATGATGTTTTAAGAGAATGTATACAAAAAATGTGTGATCTTAGTGGTGGGGTTATAGAATTTGGTGAACGTCTTGATTGTGGTGATCTTAGGTATTGGAGATATAACAGGTTGAAACAAGTAACTTCCTCTCGTTAAGTTAAATGAAGTAAAAGTGGGGTGTGACTTCGTCAAGTAAACACAGGATGGAGTGTGATGTCATGGGAGGTATCCCTATCTGTGCTGGTATGTGTTGGTGGTAGTGGGTAGTGAGGGGGGTGTATTAGATATTGTATGGAGTTGGTGATTGTGATTTTTTGTGTTAATGTTTATAAAAATGAGTGTTTTCTGCGATCTTAGTGGTTTTGAGGTAAGTGAATATGGGTGTTTGTTGATGGTGGTTGTCTTAGATTTATGTGTGTACATGTTATGCTTTCAGTTGGTGGTGATCCTGTTGTAAGTGTTTCGGTGTTGTTTGGATATGTTCAAAGGTGTTTTTTGTGAGTATTCAAATGATTTATGAGTTTTTTTTTTTTTTGCGCTCATGTTATATAATAGTCTGAGGTGAGTGGGATCGTCTTGGTTATAGTGATTTGAGGGGATTTCTATAAAATGGGTGTTAGCTGGTGATGCTAAACTTAGTTTTTGGTGATTTTGACGGTGTTTTGGTAGTATTCAGTGGTGATTTGGGGGTGTTCAAATTATATTTTTGGAGTATTCAATGGTAATTGTTGGTGTTTTTGGTGGTGTTCAAAGTAAAGTGAGTTGTCTGTGTGTGGGTGTGTTTGTGTTAGTTTTGGTAAAATGTCTCATGTCATAAGTGTGTGAGTTAGTTTTTGTGATAATGATGTAAAGTCTGGAGAGTGAGGGAGTAGTATGGTGGATGAGTTGTAATTTAATGAGATATGTAAGTGTCGATAAATTAGAGATGATAAGTCTTATTTGGGAGTATGATATTTTGGAAGTGCTTCAGTGTTGTTTGGAAATGTTCAAAGGTGTTTATGTGAGTATTCAAATGATTTATGAGAGTGTTCGAAGTAATCTTGGGGTTGTTCTGTAGTGAGATGATAAAGGTTGTGGATGAGAGAATATTTCTTAAGAGATATTGAGAAAAGGTGGTCTCAAATGATGAAGTATGAGAGTGTTTTGAAGGTGTTCACAGTAAAGTGAGGTGTGTGTGTGTACGTGTGTGTGTGTGTGTGTTAGGTGGTCATAGAGTTTTGTGAATATCTTGGTTACAGTGATTTTAGTGGATTTGAGATGGGTGATGAGATGCATTTGTGGATGTGAATGTGATTTTTGTGTGTGTTCAGAAGAGGTGTGTTGGGAGATGGGGGAGTGGATGTGAAGAAATGTGGGTGAGATGGAGAGGGGTATGGGGAGGGTTGTATTATAAATTTAATGAAATATGGGGGGAATTTTACTGAAAATAAAGGTAATGTGTGAATATTTTAAAAGAAACTATAGAAGTGAAAAGTTATGATATATTGGAAAAGAATGGAGGGTGTTGAAACATGTCGCAGGAGTTGGGTAGTGAGATTAGTTGTTGTGAGTATAATATCAATTTATGTGGATACAAGGAGATGGGTATGGAGAGGATTTTATTAGAATTTTAGTAATGTAGGGAGGAATGTGTATTACATTTAAGATTCAGTAAAAAGAATGGGAAAAATTTGTATCGAAAGTGGAAAAATTGGGAATAAATTGGTAAGTGTTGAGGGTTGTGGGTATTGTTGTCGAACTAGAGATACCAAAAGAGATGTTAAAAGTGGGTTGTTGTTGTGACTTTTTCTGATGAAATTAGTTAAAACGAGAAAAAATTGTGGGTTGTGGGGTGATGTGGGTTGTTGGTGTTGTGGGCTGTGGGTGTCGTTGTCGAACTAGTGATGCCGAAAAAGTGGTTATAAGTTGTGGGTTGTTGTTGTGACTTTTTCTGATGAAATTAGTTAAAACGAGAAAAAATTGTGGGTTGTGGGTGATGTGGGTTGTGGGTGTTGTGGGATGTGGGTGTTGTGGGTTTTGTGGGCGTTGTTGTCGAACTAGAGATACCGAAAAAGAGGTGATTCTGTTGTAAGTGTTCGTGTGTGCTTGGATTGTGTTCATGTTTTTTTGCACTCATGTCTTAGTTGGAGGTGAGTGGGATCGTCTTGGTTATAGTGATTTGAGAGGATTTGTGTGAAAATGGGTGTTAGTCTGTGATGTTGATCTTAGTTTATGGTGATTTTGGTGGTGTTTGGGCAGTATTCGGTGCTGTTTTGGTAGTATTCAGTTGTGTATTTGGGAGTACTCAAATGGTGTTTGAGACTATTAAAAGGTGTTTTTGAAGGTGTTCAAATGATGTGCAAGAGTATCGATGAAGGTGTTCGGGAGTATTCAGTGGGGGATTTGGGGGTGTTCGAATGATGTTTTTGGAGTATTCAAAGGTAAAAAGATGATGATTTTGGTGTTGTTCAAAGTAAAGTGTCTGAGTTAGTTTTTGTGATACTGTTGTAAAAAAACCCGGAGAATGAGGGAGGAGTTTTGGGGGGTGAGTTGTAATTTAATGAAATATGTAAGTGTAGATAAATTAGAGATGTCAAATCTTATTTGGGAGTATTCAAAATATTGTCTTGGAAATGTTTTAGTGTTGTTTGGAAATGTTCAAAGGTGCTTTTGTGAGTATTCAAATGATTTATGAGAGTGTTTTGAAGGTGTTCAAAGTAAAGTGAGGTGTGTGTGTGTGTGTGTGTGTGTGTGTGTGTGTGTGTGTGTGTGTGTGTGTGTGTGTGTGTGTGTGTGTGTGTATGTGTGTGTACTCACCTATTTGTACTCACCTATTTGTGGTTGCAGGGGTCGAGTCCCAGCTTCTGGCCCCGCCTCTTCGCTGATTGCTACTAGGTCCTCTCTCTCCCTGTGTGTGTGTGTGTGTGTGTGTGTGTGTGTGTGTTGTGTGTGTGTATTAACTTCGTAATATGTAAAATTGTGACTAGTGAATTTATCGAAAATTGCTTATAAGTTGTAAGTGTTGTGGTGACTTTTTTCTGATGAAATAGTTAAAGCGAGAAAAATGTCTAGACTTGTGTTGTATTTTGTAAAGAAATTGTGGATTGTTGTGGGTATTAACGAAAAAAATGTGAAATTATTTGGGTTATCCTGGGTTATATATGAAATGTGTAATACTGAGATGGTGACGATGAAGAAGATCCAGAACAAAATGCACAGAATTTCTTCAAGAGAAAAATATGTTGATTTTAGTCAATGAATTGTATCTTTTTTTTCAAAGAATTTTTTTTGTTGGATGTATATGAAATGCATTGGTTGTATAATAAATAAATGAAAGTATTGTGTATTAGTGTTATCCTGCATTTTATTGTCTGCTCGACAAGATTCAGCCTGTTTGTGTGTGGTCATCACGTGACGTCACTGACCGCCGAGTAAACACAGGTGGGGTGACGTCACACTTGTTTAGACCTGTAGTAAGAGAAAGTACCATGCCCCATAGGGGGAGTTCATTTGAAGGCTTAACCCTAGAGGGGGGAATCCAAAAAACTTGATCCAAGGAGATCGAGTCTTTGTATTATTTGATATCGAGAAAAACTTGATCTGAGGAGATGGAGTCTTTGTATTATCGAGAAAATCTTGATCCAAGGAGTTGGAGCAGAAATTTTGTGGTAGAAGTGGATGATGGGGGAAATCTTTGTATTATTGATATCAAGAAAAACTTGATCCGAGGAGATCATAAGAATTTCGAAACCCCATAGGGGGGAATCCAAAAAACTTAATCCGAGGAGTTGGAGTCTTTGTATTATTGATATCGAGAAAAACTTGATCCAAGGAAGTAGAGCAGAAATATTTGAGGTAGAAGTGGGTGGTGGGAGGTGTGGGGGGAAAATCTTTGTATTATTGATATCGAGAAAAACTTGATCCGAGGAGATGGAGCAGGGAATTTGGGATGCAAGTGGGAGTCCATTTTGAATGCTTACCCCCAGAGGGGGGAATCCAAGGAGATGGAGTCTTGGTATTATCGAGAAAATCTTGATCCAAGGAGGTAGAGCAGGAAAATTTAGGGTGAAAATGGGAGTCCATTTTGAATGCTTACCCCCAGAGGGGGGAATCCAAAAACTTGATTCGAGGAAGTGGAGGAGAAGTACTTGGACATAGGATGGATAATGAGAACCTTCAAAACTAGGGAGGCCAAGCCCATGATGACACTCTTCAGGTCACTTGTTCTATCTAGGCTGGAATATTGCTGCACTCTAACAGCACCTTTCAAGGCAGGTGAAATTGCCGACCTAGAAAATGTACAGATAACTTTCACGGCGCGCATAACGGAGATAAAACACCTCAATTACTGGGAGCGCTTGAGGTTTCTAAACCTGTATTCCCTGGAACGCAGGAGGGAGAGATACATGATTATATACACCTGGAAAATCCTAGAGGGACTAGTACCGAACTTGCACACGAAAATCACTCACTACGAAAGCAAAAGACTTGGCAGACGATGCACCATCCCCCCAATGAAAAGCAGGGGTGTCACTAGCACGTTAAGAGACCATACAATAAGTGTCAGGGGCCCGAGACTGTTCAACTGCCTCCCAGCACACATAAGGGGGATTACCAACAGACCCCTGGCAGTCTTCAAGCTGGCACTGGACAAGCACCTAAAGTCAGTTCCTGATCAGCCGGGCTGTGGCTCGTACGTTGGTTTGCGTGCAGCCAGCAGCAACAGCCTGGTTGATCAGGCGCTGATCCACCAGGAGGCCTGGTCACAGACCGGGCCGCGGGGGCGTTGACCCCCGAAACTCTCTCCAGGTCCAGGTAAACTCCAGAGGGTAGAAGTGGATGGTGGGAGGTGTGGGGGGGGGAAATCTTTGTAATATTGATATCGAGAAAAACTTGATCCGAGGAGATGGAGAGCAAATGAAATTCAAAACAATATCGAAAAAAATCGGAAAAAATTTTGGGGAGTGGGGGCGATCCGGACGTCGCTGCAGAAGGCACGGGCGGGCACGAGGGCGGGCGAGCGGGCGGGGCACCAGCCGGGCAGGCATGGGTGGGGGTTGAGGGTGAGGTGGTCGAGGGTGGGGATCATGGGTGGGGGTCGTGGGTGGGGGCCGTGGGTGGGGTCATGGGTGGGGGTTAGTGGGGTCATAGGTGGGGATCGTGGGTGGGGGTCGTGGGTGGGGGCCGTGGGTGGGGTCGTGGGTGGGGGTTGTGGGTGGGGGTCGTGGGTGGGTGTCGTGGGTGGGGGTTGAGGGCGAGGTCAAGGTCATTAGCATAAAGGTGTGAAAAGGAGTCGCTCAGGAATACAGCACTCAGCCATAGGAGCCACTCAGCCCCATACACCACTCAGCCGAGTAGCCACTCAGCCCCAAGCCACTCAGCCCCATGCGTCGCTCAGCCGCCTTCAGCACTACTAATAATAATATCTTTATTTTCTACAAGTACGTGTACATGGTATACAGGTCTAGCTGACATCAATGGCATCTAACTTGCTGCAGCCACAGCAAGCAGCAACAAGGCTGCTCTTATATCTTGCCGTCCCCTGGGCCTATCCCAACTCCAGTGATGGCCAAATTGCAAGTACTGTTGCAACAACATGCAAGGAACCTATAGTGACATGAAAACTGACTGTGACGACAACGAAATGGGCTAAATATGACAAAAGAGGGACCAGCATTCAGGTACCAGACCTGCTGCCAGACGTGAACCAGACATGAGACGTTTTCCACTACACTGAAATAACTGACCTCCATATCAACTGCACCAGTGTTCAATGGGAAGACAACATGGCAAAAAACCTGATCAACAAAACTCCAAGGAAATGACAGGTCTGTAAGACTTTTTTCCCTTCAGTGCCAAACGAGGGAAAGAATTGAGCATTTAAACATCGCTGACCGGCATCCAAACACCAGCTTCTGCCAGATGTACAACCATTGAAGTGAAATTCTCATCTTTACTGACGTTCATCTGTACTGACAGTAGCATCATATCTGTACCACCATCATATCAACTGTACCAGTGCTAACGAGAGGGGAACACAGGAGACATCGTCAAATCAACAATACAAAACTCCAAGGTTATAGGTCGGTTATCCCTCATTGCCAGTCGTGGAAAAGAAGTGAATAGTTAAACAGCCAAGGTTAATATAGCTGACCTATATTCAGCTGACCAGTGTACAGTGAGAGAATCACAGGAGAAAACGCCAAATGTATCTATAAACTCAAAGAAAGTCAGGTTGTAAGTGGCATTTACTTCCCTCAGTGTTTTAAAAATAGTTGAGTCAGCAGACCAGGTCAGGCAGTCAACAACACTACACAACCCCCGATAAATAGAATTGAGGGGATTTGGAAGGATAAAACCATTGATTAAACCTTTCTGGTCTACCAGAATGGAAAGGAATTAGAAGTTAATAGGTGAAACCGGACTGTGAAGTGAGGCGGGAAGGGGAGTGTGTAATAAGGGGTTAACTGAAAGGGGTTTGTGAAGTTAAGGGAAAAGTGAGTAGTGAAGAGGGTTTTGAAGAAGAAAATTTACTAGTAATTCAGTGGTGATTGCTAAAGCAGATACTAGGGTGTGCTAGGTGACTGGAAAAGAGAAATAAATATTATTGCATATGAGTAAAAGAGGAAACAGTGAAAATGGCAGGCATTAGGGGGGTACAGGCTACCATAATTATATTTATCTTTCTCCTGCAATTCCATGAAGATAGAAATCAGTCATGGGGGCTGGAAAAGGTGAATGGAGTAATAGCACCCTGGACAGTAAAAGCCCAACAGTTGCCATCCTACCAGAAAAGTAAATGTCACTATCGCTGCAAGGTATGGCAACACCGCATACCCAAACAAAAACAGTGGCACACAGCTCTTATTGTAGCGCTCTTAAGTGGTGATATCCAAATCAATCCAGCCTTGAAATTCTGCACCCAGTTCCTCACTGAATGCTCTCACACACTAACATTCTCCACTATTTCTTTCGTCTGGTGCCCAGCTTTGTGAAGCACTATGATTTGAGCTATAGTTTCAGGCGTTATAACCCTCCTTTTACCCATAATCAAAGATGTATAGCCCTCAAAATCAAAGGGAACACTGGACAAAAGATGAGGCAGATGAGAGACAAAAGTGCAACACTCTCTCTCACCATGGCATCCATGTGAGCAATGAGAAGTTGTCATGTAGAGGGGTACTGAAACGTACGGATAATCAGGGAATAATGGAGTAAGGGGAGTAAGGCAGGAGAGTCTGAGTAGAGTGATTAGCGGCGAGCGGTAGGTAATGTGAGGTCACTGGTGACTACACCTTCACCTCTCATTACTCTACCCACCAACCTACTTACCCTCTCACTACTTGAAATAAAAATAAATGAATAAATGAGTAAATAACGGGGACAGTGAATATTACTATTCTACTCAAATACAGTTTATTATTAAGCCTTTGTACAATAATATATTTGGGAACAGGAGTACATTATTGTGTTTAGATAAATGGGGTGATATACATAAGCAGTGAGACAGGGAATACATTCAACTTGACAAAAATGAATATAACTTACAATATAGGTCAGAGGACAGTTCACCACAGGAACTAAGCCACAGGTCCCAAGACCTACACAGCATGAGTACTGCTCCAAGCCAGTACTCTGCCCAATGTCTCCAACAGTCTCCTCCAGAGACTTCAGCAGCCTTCTCCCGAGCCCTGCACCCCAGCAGCAGCTCTGCTCGAAGTCCCTCTGCTCAGAACTCTGCACAAAGCAGCAGCTCTGCTCAAAGTCTCTTTCCTCAGTTGTTCCTTGGGCTTATATTGTCCCAAGAGCACCCCCACAGTGGGGTGTGCATCACGTGTTTTGACCTGACGCCGAGGTCTGACGCCGTCCAGAACAAAAGACCTCAGTCTTAAACCGAAAAGGAGTGGCTGACAGACGTTTGCCAAGGAAAGGTATGACCATATAATTAGTTAAATTAGGTCTCCCCAGAGACCTCACAACCCCAGCTGAACTACATCACAAAATCACTGTGAAGTGTGGCGGCAGGCCGTGACATGCTAACGGCTGCTATCCAGTATTATGCTTTGGCGCTCATCCAGCATAATGCCGTGACGAGCACTGTATGTGGCCGTGTGGATGCCAGAGCCTATATCTACCCAGGTCCTCCACCATTATCACTATAGTCCACAGGTGTGGACTATAGTGGTCCAGTTATTTTAGCAGGTAATTCAGATGGAGTCCCATGAAAGTGAATGTATGTTTATTTACTTGCACCACTACTAGGGTAATTCATTTAGAAGTGGCTCAGGACTTGTCTGCAGAACAGTTTACACACCTGTTTTGGAAATTTGCAGCTAGGGGATTCTGTCCAAGACTGGTGATTTAAGATAATGCCACTAATTTTACAGCGAGTGCCCAATATTTGATGGAATTAAAGGTGAATAATGATGTTTAATCTCTGTGAGCCCAGCGAGAATATCTGGAAATTATTGTTAACAGAGCTCCTTGGCAGGGTGGGTGTTATGAAAGAAAGGAGTCTACGGAAGGTGCTACACAGGAAAAGAATTAGTTTGGAGGAATTCTATACCATATTAATGTAGGCTGAAAATCGTATAAATAATCATCCCCTCTGATACATTAGTGATACTCCTGATGCAGACACATTAGCACCTTCTCGTTTAAGATGTGGAAAAGATTGGAAGCTTCACCTATTTATAGAGATAATCTTGAAAAAATTGGTGAAGATCATATAGAATTGTTAAGTAATAAATTTAAGATGTTAAATAAAGTAATTAATCATTGGTTCAATGTGTAGCGAAAGGAGTATCTTCTTACACTACGTGAACGCTTTTATGTTGTGTTAGAGGCTGCAAATTTACAGAACATTCAAGCAGGTAACATCGTATTAATTGATACTGAGCAACATCGAACATTGTGGCCTCTTGGCAAGGTATACCCAAACACACATGGTGTCAGGAATATCAAGGTGTTGTGTCGTGGTCAGGAAAGTTTGCATACCATAAATAAATTAATTCCCATGGGATTAAATATTGTTCAACCAAATGTAAATGATAATCTAAAAGAAAGTGACACAAGTGAAATTGAAGATACTGCCAACCAAGGAACTCATGAAGAAGAAATTGTAATAAAGCCTACTAGGAGAATAGCCACTCAAGCTAGAGTTTGCTGGAATCGTCTCATTGAGGAAGAAGCAATTTCAGTCGTTTATCAACGACTCTCCCCCAGCTGCAGTGTGGAAATTTTTGCATAATTTTCTAAATGTAGAACATATAAATGAATAATATAATAATTGTGTAGTAAAATATGATACTGATTTAACCCTTTTGAGAAATTTCAAGTGGGGGAGGGTAGAACAGATGCAGAGTGATGCCGGGGAGAGACGTCTTACTGAATTTAATGTGTGAACACTGGACTGAGCTGTGCAATGTGATCGGGCATTCTCGAAGGTCAGTTGGGGTTTTTCGGCCTGAATTTGTAATTAGGAGCCTGTGTTAATGGCTCCTGCTGAAGAATTGGGAAAGGAAATTTGCGGGACCTCTAGAATTAGTGTGGATGGTGGATGTTGAGAAATGGCATTACCAGCTAAGTTTAAACAGTGAAAACTTAACTTAAGGACAACTCATCGCCTGCACAGCCGCCCCTGCAGACGAGGTCTAGAAGCTGTCGAAACCATCTCACAATGGGCTGTCAAGAAATATAATTTGTAAGATTATAAATTACCCCTAGGGGGTGTTATGTCAGCATTTCATTCACTGATGGCTGACAACTTACTTGTTTGGACTCAAAAGTCCACACCTTACTGCCGACTATAGGCTGATTACAAACTCCTTGCGACTCAAGAACTGCGCAGTCCCCCGTACCACAAGAAATTCGTAACATACCTTGCTCTTGTAACGTGAGCTATGGTGTTCTTCACACCTTCGACAGGTATCGGTGACTTGATAGAAGCTGAAGTGTCCTTGGATGTCCACGTCTTTCATTGTCTAGGAAATGCACACTGGTACACTATGTTCCACAAGATTTGTCTTTATTGTTCACAATCTTATCACAAGAGAAGCTGATCACACTTTTCTCAAGTGTTTATTGTGTTTTGTGAGACACTTTGTTCACACTAACACACAGATCGTTGTTCTTTGTTGGTTATCCTGGCGTCAGTGTCACTCTCAGTAGAGTGAAAAGTAATCTGAAGACGCCACAGTGCCCCATGCCATCACTGCCCCTTGCACAAAAAAAAAAGCTGACCTAGTACTTTTTGCTTCCTTGCCACTTCCTCGATGAAGCAAAGCAGAAGGTTTGATTCTTGCTGTCTTAAGCATAGACAACAATGTCCACTATCTTTACTATGGTAACGAAGTGGGAGCAGGATTTTCCTTAATTGTCCTGCTAAAGTAAGAGATGTACTGTCTCTTATTAAAATACACTCTGCAACACTGGACTGCAAGGAGCAATGGTCGGTTGACCACAGGTCGCATACTCGTACGGCATCTGTGATCAATTACTCACTGTAGCAGTAAACAAGACTTGCCCCTTCTGAGAGGTCTGGGCCCCTCAGGCCTGAAAGGGGCTGAATGGGCTGAAGGGGGCTGATACCCCCCTCCTGGAGAAAATTTCTCCACAGTGGAAGATAGGGGATGCAAACATCCCGCCTGTGAAATGTCTCATATCGCAGGCACTATCTGATGAAAAAATATCATGAACGGTGTGAATATTTAATATATGATTCATCGTATGTAATGGGTGAAACTTATTTTTAAGGTATATGCTGTGAAGCTGCAAATTTTCTTGGAAACTGTACAATAGCTAGGGAATGCATTTTTTGGTCAGTTTGAAACTCTTAGTACTAAGCTCATGTGTTTTCCTCAAAGGAAGCTTCGCCTTGACTTTAGAATGAGTAAATTTTATGTGTCAATTTCATTAATCAAATTGGTTTATGTGAAATAACTGGAGAATTTCTTTTCTAATCAGAAATAAATCACTGTGACTTTATTGGATTTGCCTACGTTAAATCAATATAAGGTATTTTGCCCATAATTGTCTGTTATGTATCCAGTTACCTACGTATTTACTTTCCTACTTTCTTGAATGTTAATTAACCTTTCATGTAGAAAAATGTTGGACTGATTTTTGCCACTAAGTTCTGACTTGTGTTTTCTCATGGGAGAAATTGGGGAAATTGAAATGTTGCTTGACATGCGATGATTTGTCGCATCCAATTAACTTCAACCCTTCTACCCTGATAAATTGATAATTCAATTTCTGAACGGCTCAAGTTAAATGGGCTTATATATTTTAAAAAATTTGTCTCTCTGGGATATCAACGGAATGTCTTCTTATTTTAGCTTCAAATTTGGCTAATGTTGTTGGAAGATTTGCATCTGATTTAGGCTGTGTATGTCCTAACTTACTATTTTTAATGAAGAAATTTCCATATGATGATTTGAGAGTAAACGTTATAATTTGCTTTAAATCATTATTGTTTGTGTTTACCTGCACCAGAAACTCGTGCCACACTCCGCACTATTCCACTCGCGTGCATTCATACACAGGGAACTGGGATTATGGAATACGAGGATAGCTTTCTCGGATTGCACAGCGACCGAAGCACATCTAGGGGAAAATAACTTTGTCTAAAATGTACCTTTCCGATAACTTTTTTTTTTTTTTAAATTACAACATTGCGACTATAACTTAGATAATTACCTTAGTGCCAATAAATTATTATTTTTTCCTGTAAAGATCACTGTTGAATATGAAGATCATTCATGATCTGTTCTCTTCATTATGATAATCCATAGAAAAGATAGACAGTTGGAATATGTTTAAGAAATACAGGCAAAGTGTGTTTTTGGTTAATTTTATTAGCTTCATCATAGCATTGTTAAAATGATGTTCTTCTCGACCATTTTTTTTAAGCTCAATTAGAAATTGGTGCCTTAATGTCATTTATAAGGTAAACTATTATTTCTATAATAAGCACTAAATGAGTTGCCCAAAGATCATAGGTGACAAATCTTTTGACTAGGCAGAGAAAACATGTCAAGCTTAGACAATATTCTCATCCTAGAACTGTGTCAGATCCTCTTTGCTATAAACCCTTTGCTAAGTCCTTGCAAAATTTTCTTTTCAAGATTCTCCGCGCTGTACACTGCATATATCGTATTATTTGGCATGTGCTTTCTTGGCCCTGTAAGAGATATATTCATTGACAGTGGGAGGCGTCTCTGAAGAGTAGGATAACGGCCACATGGGGGTGTTCTTGTCGGCGTGGACGAAGAAATTAAGAGAGAGACGGGGAGACTTCCACAGGACTTGGTCGTCAGGGATCACTACCTGGTGCATCTGAGGGAGTAAATACCAGTGTTCAGAAGATGGGGTAGGCTATATTTCAATCCACGTCTTACACATTCATCCTTAATTATGAAAGATTCCAGTGAAATATGGTATGCATGATCCGAGTTTGCTGACCAAAAGATAAATGTTTTAAACCACTTCATGATCTCTGCCACTCCACTGTCCAGATCGTTCCATTTACTCACCACTTTATTCTGAATACTTCCAATCATCCATATGACTCATTTGTGTTTCAACACGAAACACGATTGCAAACAAATCAGGTAAAGGGTGGGGATTGTACCCATGGCAAGTATGTCCTTAAACTCACAGGCCAGTGCGTTAACCACTCGGCCAGCTGGCTCTTTTAAAGCCAGCTATCTCTAAAGGAACTAACTGTGCCCTCGTGTTCCGGTTTCCCGTCTCAAATAAACTGTCACTCTACAGTCCTTGTGTGTGTGAATGTGTGTGTACTTGCCTATTTATGATTGAAGGAGTCGATTCACAGCTCCTGACCCTGCCTCTTCGCTGGTCGCTACTAGGTCCACTCAATGCTCTATGACCTTTATCGTATCTATTCTTAAAGCTATGTATGGATCCTGCCTCCACTACATCACTCTCCAGATTGTTCCACTTCCTGACAATTCCATGGCTGAAGAAATACTTCCTAACATCCCTTTGATTCATCTGAGTCTTCAACTTCCAGTTGTGACCCCTTGTTGCTGTGTCTCATCTCTGAAACATCTTGTATTAATCCATTTCGTAAATTCCTCTTAGCATTTTATACGTTGTTATCATGTACTCCCTATCTCTCCTGTCCTTCAGTGTCGTCAGGTAGATATCCTTTAACCTTTCCTCATAGGACATTCCTCTTAGCTCCGGGGCTACTCATGCAAATATTTGCACTTTCTTGACGTGCTTGACCGGGTGTGGGCTCCATACTGGTGCTGCATACTCCAACATGGGCCTGGCGTACACGATGTACAGAGTCTTGAATGATTCCCTGTTAAGGAGTCGAAATGCTATTCTTAGGTTTGCTAGGCGCCCATACACTGCAACAGTTATTTGGATGATGTGCACCTCAGGAGATGTGCCCGGTATTGTAATCACCCTAAGAACCTTTTCTTTGAGTGAGGCTTGCAGTCTTTGGCCTTCCCTAGCCTGTACTCTGTCTGCGGTCTTCTTTGTCATTACCCAATTTTCATGACTTTGCGCTTTGTGGGGGTAAACTCCAGGAGCCATTTGTTGCACCAGGCATGCAGCCTGTCTAGATCCTTTAGTATAGTCCTACTTGATCCTCATCCACTTGAATTCTCCGCATTAGTTTCACATCATCTGCAAGCAAGGAAACCTCTGCATCTACCTCTTCCGTCATGTCAATCACATATACCAGAAACATCAATGGCTCTAGAATTAACCTTTGTGAAACTCCACTCGTCACATTTACGCCTCATCGCGTACCATCACTCGTTGTTTCCTACCTGTCAAGTATTCACTAATCCACTGAAGTGCCTTACCTGTTATTCCTGCCTGCTCCTCTAGCTTTTGCATTAACCTCTTGTGCAAAACTGTGTAGAAATAGCGTACCTAACTGACTGTTGGAGAAACGCCCGCAACTAACAGGAACAAACACGTGCGCCTTTGAAAAGGCATTGATTTCCGACTACCAACAACGCATGATTTTTTTTTTTTAGTAGACTCAAAGTTAGCGAAATTTATTTAGCGGAAGCTAATTGGTCCGCTAACGGTTTCCGAAGTTAGGGGAAACACTAATCCGTTAAACAAAAAGATAGTTCTGCTAATTAGCGGTTAGTGAATCAGGGGAACTGTACCCACCACTGCCTACCATCCCGTTTTCCTGGAAACATTTCTGTCTCCATTGCAAAAAAAACTCCTTGAATCTCAAGTTGAGCTACTCACATATTTCTTTGTCATTTCTTGTGACCTCCCCTCTTTCCTTCCTCAGGATGATTACCTGGTCTTTGACTGCTATTTTCCTCCTGATGTGGCTGTACAACAGCACTGGGTAAGATATGGCTTTCGATGACATGTCATTCTCGTACTGCTGATGGGTCTCCCTTCATATCCATGTATATTCGTTTCTGACTCTTCGGCTCATCTCCTTATTTTCTTTAGTCTTTTGTTTTCCATTTTTCCATGCTCTAGCGCACTTAGCTTTGACCTCTCTACACCTTCGGGTGAACCAAGGGCTCGTTCTGTGTTTTCCATTGTTTCTGTTTGTGTATGTGTGTACTCACCTAGTTGTACTCACCTAGTTGAGGTTGCGGGGGTCGAGTCCGAGCTCCTGGCCCCGCCTCTTCACTGATCGCTACTAGGTCACTCTCCCTGAGCCGTGAGCTTTATCATACCTCTGCTTAAAGCTATGTATGGATCCTGCCTCCACTACATCGCTTCCCAAACTATTCCACTTACTGACTACTCTGTGGCTGAAGAAATACTTCCTAACATCCCTGTGATTCATCTGTGTCTTTAGCTTCCAACTGTGTCCCCTTGTACTGTGTCCAATCTCTGGAACATCCTGTCTTTGTCCACCTTGTCAATTCCTCTCAGTATTTTGTATGTTGTTATCATGTCCCCCCTATCTCTCCTGTCCTCCAGTGTCGTCAGGTTTGATTTCCCTTAACCTCTCCTCGTAGACATACCTCTTAGCTCTGGGACTAGTCTTGTTGCAAACCTTTGCACTTTCTCTAGTTTCTTTACGTGCTTGGCTAGGTGTGGGTTCCAAACTGGTGCCGCATACTCCAATATGGGCCTAACGTATACGGTGTACAGGGTCCTGAACGATTCCTTATTAAGATGTCGGAATGCGTTCTGAGGTTTGCTAGGCGCCCATATGCTGCAGCAGTTATTTGGTTGATGTGCGCTTCAGGAGATGTGCCTGGTGTTATACTCACCCAAGATCTTTTTCCTTGAGTTGAGGTTTTGAGTCTCTGACCCCCTAGACTGTACTCCGTCTGCGGCCTTCTTTGCCCTCCCCAATCTTCATGACTTTGCACTTGGTGGGATTGAACTCCAGAGCCAATTGCTGACCAGTTCTGCAGCCTGTCCAGATCCCTTTGTAGTTCTGCCTGGTCTTCGATCGAGTGTATTCTTCTCATCAACTTCACGTCATCTGCAAACAGGGACACCTCAGAGTCTATTCCTTCCGTCATGTCGTTCACAAATACCAGAAACAGCACTGGTCCTAGGACTGACCCCTGCGGGACCCCGCTGGTCACAGGTGCCCACTCTGACACCTCGCCACGTACCATGACTCGCTGCTGTCTTCCTGACAAGTATTCCCTGATCCATTGTAGTGCCTTCCCTGTTATCCCTGCTTGGTCCTCCAGTTTTTGCACCAATCTCTTGTGTGGAACTGGTCAAACGCCTTCTTGCAGTCCAAGAAAATGCAATCCACCCACCCCTCTCTCTCTTGTCTTACTGCTGTCACCATGTCATAGAACTCCAGTAGGTTTGTGACACAGGATTCCCGTGTGTGTGTGTGTGTGTGTGTGTGTGTGTGTGTGTGTGTGTGTGTGTGTGTGTGTGTGTGTGTGTGTGTGTGTGTATGTGTGTGTGTATGTGTGTGTGAGTGGTGTGAGTGTGTGTGTGTGTGTGTGTGTGTGTGTGTGTGTGTTTGTGATTCCCCATCACCCTTCCTCAGTCTGATTACCTGGTCCTTGACTGTTGTTTTCCTCCTGATATGGCTGTACAACAGCTTCACGTCAGTCTTGACTCTCGATGCTATGTCATTTTCATATTGTCGCTGAGCCTCCCTTCTTATCTGTGCATATTCGTTTCTGGCTCTTCGGCTAATCTCTTTATTTTCCTGAGTTCTCTGTCTTCTGTACCTTTTCCATTCTCTAGAACACCTAGTTTTTGCCTCCCTACACCTTTGGGTGAACCAAGGACTCGTTCTGTTCTTCCCATTATTTCTGTTTCCCTTGCCACATAGTCCATCATTTCTTGTACTGGTTTTCCTGTCAGTTCCCTCTCCCACTGAATGTTTTGAAGGAAGTTCCTCATGCCTTAGTAGTTCCCCCCCTTTTGTAGTTTGGGTTTTTCCCCCCTATTCAGCACTCCTCCACTTGGGGCCAACTATGTAAAATGGTATCTTGGGTTTTTTTTTTTTGGTGGTTTTTTTTTTTCAGTACTACATCCATAATGTTGGCCTCCATTTTTGGGGACCCCATGGGGCTCCAGGTTTTCCCAGTCAATCTTTTGTGTTTGGGAAATCCCCCATAACTGTAATTTTGCCCCCCTCATGTGTGCTCTCCGGCCCCCTGGCTAGGGTTCGTCAGGCTCTGTTGCTTCATCTATTCTTCTCTTGGTCCCCGCATTTCTGTGGGGGGGTTTACATTACTGCAATTATCACCCAATGTCCCTCAGATTGGTTTTCCTACTAAGTAGCCTTTTATCCGTCCCCACCCTTTCCCTTCCATTTTCTAAAAACCCCCCAGGTTTTTAATGAGCGGCAACCCTCCCCCCTCTCCCCCCTCTGCTTTCCTGAGGATTTGATTCCGGGTGGAAAAGATTAAATTTTTTATTATTCTGGTGATTTTTTCTGTGAGTGCTTTATGTCTGGGGATGTCTCTTTTCTTTGGCCATTTCTCAACTTTTTGTTATTCCATCTGCTTTGTTTCCACACCTTCAACTTTTTTTCTAAGACTGGGGGCTGGGAGGTGTATTGGGGGGGGGAAGTGGGAGCCCTGAAAAGGAACTAGGGGGGGTATGGGGGGTGGAGTTTGTAATGAAAGGAGGGGGGCATTGGATGGGGCATGGGTGTTTTCGTTTAGAGTGTTTGGCTCACTGGGTTGCCCTGGTTTCATGTGGTTGTGTGGTTTTGTGCGGTGTCTCTCTCTCTCTGGCGTGTAGTGTGTGTGTGTGTGGCGTGTCCCGTGTGTGTGTGTGTGTGTGTGTGTGTGTGTGTGTTGTGTGGTGTGTGTCTCTGTGGTGTGTGTCTCTGTGCGTGTGCTTTGTGGTGGTGTGTGTGTTTGTGTGTGTGTATGTAAGAAACCTCGTTGGAGTCTTCAGTGTCAGTGTCAGTCTTCAGTGGTCATCGTCCAGCTTCAGTGGTCAGTCGTCACGGGGTCACGGACCCCTGAGTTTGTTTTGGGGTTTACGTGGACGGTTACAAACATGGCTTGCTTCTGCAGTTTTTTAAAAACTGAGGTTGGAAGTTGAAGGAGGAGGTCTTGTTTCCCAGGAGGAGTTTAGGGGGCTGAAGGTCCCCCTCAAGGGGCCTGGGGAGAGTGGAGGGGGTTTGGGAGATGTGGGGAATGAGGCTTCTAGCAGTGGGGTGCTTTGTCTCTCACTGTAGGAGGCTGTAGGTGGGGAGGTACAAGGGTACCAGCAGTGGGGTGAGCCCAGCCCCCTGCTACAAGGGGCGAGTTGTTCACAGTAATGGGAGGCGCACAGAGTAAGGAAATTTTAAGATGAAGATCTGAAGGTAGGAAATCGCTTCTCTTTTCTCCAGGTAAATGTTTCAGGGCCAGGAAGGAAAAGGGTACTACTGCCCCCTAATGAAGGTAAGGCTTTCTTGTGGTTGGGGATCTCAGGAAAGTTAGTGACCGGCTTTTTGTAAAGGAATAAGAAGTTGAAAATAAGGTGTTCCGGGATGGTTTTGGGGGCATTGTCAACAGACTGGAAATATCATGTCAGGAATGGGAACAAGCCATTACTTCTCAGTGCTGGTGGAAAGATTTTGGGGAAGGGTAGGAGAGAAAGCTGCTAAAAGACAGGTAGCATAGATTTCATTAAGTCAAAAGGGGGGGATCCCAATCATATTAGCATCTTCCCTGAAGGGGAGTAGGAAATGAAGGGTTGCTAGGGCAATTGGTGTAATTTGCTGGCTAGACGATACTGAAAGGAACTTGCAATCCCTTTCTTTGACAAGGGAAACCCTTTTTAGGGAAAATGATATGTTTGAAAGGGGAGGGGGTTTCTCTCGGGGGCGGGGGTGGTAGCACTTGCAACTCGTTAGAAGGCCATTGGTGAATCCTATGATTTTAAACTATGGAAGATAGGGGTAGGGTTTGGGGGAAAAAGGGTTGCAACACTGGGTTGGAAACAGTAAATGTATAAAAGGCATTCAGCATGAAGTTAAAATAAAGACAATAAAAAGGGTCAGCAAACAAAGGGGGACAGCAGAGGGCGCGGGGATGCTCCCTTAAGGTTTACATACTAATAGCAGGGTGTTAGAAAAAAGATAGATGAGAAAAGTTAATTGCAAGTGCAGGAAACATGATTTTATTGCTAAACAGGACTGGCTCAATCTAAAAAGATAGAGAGATGCCCTCTGAAGCAAAACAAGGCTATAAATTATTCCACACTGACAGGGTCACAGGAAAGGTGGTGGGTACATGTATGCAAGAAAATTTTAAAATTGTTGTGTTAGACAAGATATTAATAGAAGCGTCGCCACTGAATCTTTTTTGGTTACAGCTTCTCGAGGGCCGAGAAAAAACAAATTTTTTGGGTGTATTTACAGGGCCCCAAAATCTTGATAGGGGTGCATAAACTTTATGGGACGAAATTTCGTAAGGCATCAAACTACGAAAATGTTGTGTAATGGGAGATTTCAACTATGCAGATTGACTGGAGAAATTTTTGACGGGAAATTTGGTCGGGGGACTTTCTTGAACGATCCGGATTTTTTTTTAAAAAACATTTTGTGACAGAGCCAACTGGGGGAAAAAAACCTCCTTGACTGGTTTTCCCGTGGGAAAACTAATTAAAAAACTTGAGGTTAATGAGAGCTTGGGGGAGTGACAAAATCACTCAGTTTTAAATATCATGGAATTCCCCAAAAATGGCAATCAAGTCCCCGTCCCGACTTTGTTTGGCTGTTTTTCATGGGACTAAAAAAAATTATTAGGTGGGCGAACGGATGACCTGATAGGGTCGGTAGGTGGTGAGGGTTTCCCGATATGATGCTTTCCAGGGTATTTCTAGCTGCTCAGTCAAATTATTTTCCAAATTAGGGAAAATCAATAAACAAAAATGATCTAAATGGATGAACAATAGATTAAAATATTGATTGGTCAAAAGAGAGGCATATATAGGAAAATCAAAAGAGGGAGGGGCAATTAAGAAATCGTATTTTCGTTAAGAGAGAAAAAAAAAAAAGGGGAATTAAAAAAAGCAAAAGGATTATGGGGTTTAAAAGTTGCAAGGAATCGAAGACTAACCCAAAAGGATTCTTTCGGGTAAAGAAGTAAGATCAGGGACAAGATGGCCCACTCAAAAGTTCCTGGGTCACCATGACAGTGAAAAGGGAAATGTGTAAAATTTTTTTTAACACATACTTCCTCTCAGTTTTTACACGGAGGATCCAGCGATTTCCCAGAAATGATAAATTATGTAGAACAGGACGATAATAAACTGTGCACTATTGGGGTCAAAGTGACATGGTCCTTGGGCAAATAGAAAAATTTAAAAAACCAAACAAATCCCCAGGCCCTGTGAATGTAGCAAGGGTTCAAAGGAATGAAAAGGGGAGGAAGGGCCCCAAAAACCCACACCTTTCCCAAAAATTTTCTTTTCCAAAAAAAAAAATTTTTTAAAAAAAAAAACTACCCCAAAAAAAACTTTGGGGCATTGGTTAAAAACCAAAAAATTAAGGGGGGTTTTGGGGGAAAAAATTTTTTTTTTGGGGGGGAAAAAAATTAAAGGAAAACCAAAATTTTCAAAACAGGTTTAAAAAAAACCAAAAGGGGGGCCCTTTACTCGAAAACAAAAATAAAAACCCAAAAATAGGGCCCCTAACCCCCCTCCAAATGGGGGTGGGAAAATTTAAAAAAATGGGGAACTTTTAAAATTGGCCCCGGAGGGGGCAGTTGGGGGTGGGGGCCAAAAAAAAACCTTTTTTGGGAAAAAACCCCCCAAAAAAATTTTAATCAAACCGAAAAAAAAAATCTAAAAAAGAAAATGGGTTAATAAAAAGAAGTATCCTTTGGGCTTAAATCGGCATTTATAATCCTCGTTGTTTTTCAACTATAATCTTGGTTTAGCCTCATTAATATCTGAAGTTTGGTCACAGTATTACAGAATGGTTTTTAAATTCTCTGGAAAATAGACAAAGAGGTGAAAATATGTCCCATGTATCGGGAAACTTTCCCTATGAGGATGGACTAGGGGCCCTGAATTTTGGCACTCCTAGAAACAGTGGGAATTAGGGGGGGTAGATTGGGTTTTAAATAATAAAGACAAATAAAAAAAAGCGATGGTAAATAGGTGCAAAAATACTCCAACGCCCGCGCAATTTTTAAGGTTTGGGAAAAATTCGATTCAGGGGGGATTTGAAAGTACGGGTTTGGTAATAGGTTGTGGATGAGTTTTGGAACAACTCCAAGTTCCGTTATAGAGGCCATAACGTTGTGTAGCTTTAAAATTAGGTTGGATAAAATGGAGTTTTGGGTTTGGTGTGAGTAAAAACCGAATGGGGTTTGTGCAAAAGGGTTGGTAGCCTTGCCTTCTTAAGAATTGATGGTGCTGGGTTTGGGGTGCATTGGCTTAGCCGGTGGGGACTTGGATGCCTCGCATGGGCCAGTAGGCTTTGCAGGGGTTTTCGGTTCTAGGGGGGTTCTTATGTTCTCTATGAGGATGACAAAGGGGCCCCTTTGAAATGGCACCTTAGAAAGGACGTAGAATTAGGGGGGATATGATTAGGTGTTAAATGGAAGCGGGAAAAATAAAAGGGGATGTAAATATTGTGCTAAAAAATTTCTAGCCTAGAGACTCCAGCAATGGTTTTAAGTTGGAAAAATTCAGATTCAGGAAGGATATAGGAAAGTACTGGTTTGGTAATAGAGTTGTGGATGAGTGGAACAACTCCCAAAATACCGTTATAGAGGCCAAACTTTAGCTTTAAAAATGGGTTTGGGAAAAAATACATGATAAGTGGGTGGGTGTGAGTTAGACCTGATAGCTTGTGCTACCAGGTCGGTTGCCGTTTTCCCTCCCTTAAGTCAATGTGACCTGACCTGACTAGGTTGGGTGCATTGGCTTAAGCCGGTAGGAGACTTGGACCTGCCTTCCATGGGCCAGTAGGCCTTCTGCAGTGTTCCTTCGTTCTTATGTTTCTTATGTTCTTAGTGTGTGTGTGATGTGTGAGGTGTGTTAGTGGGGTATGTGTGTGTGTGTTGTGTGTGTGTTGGTGTGTTGTGTGTGTGTTTGTGCGTGTGTGTGGTGTTTGTTGTGTGTGTGTGGGTGTGGTCTGTCTGTTGTTTGTGTTCACTCACCTAATTTGTGGTTTCAGATGTCGAGGTCAGTCCGGCCCCGCTCTTACTAATCGCTACCCAGGTCCACTCTTCCTCTCTCCTCCTCTCTCTCTGCTTCCAGAACTTTGTCATACCTCGTCTTAAAACTATGTATGGTTCCTACCTCCACACATCACTTGCTAGGCTATTCCATTCATTACAACTTTTATGACTGAAAAGAAATACTTCCTAACCCTCCTTCTGACTCGTCGAATCTTTCAGCTTCCAATTGTGACCCCTTGTTTCTGTGTCCCCTCTCTGGAACAACCTGTCTCTGTCTACCTTGTCTATTCCACGCAGTATTTTGCATGTCGTTATCATGTCTTCCCTGACCCTCCTGTCCTCCAATGTCTTCAGTCCGATTTCCCTCAACCTTTCTTCGTAGGACATACCCCTGAACTCCGGAACTAGCCTTGTTGCGAACCTTTGCACTTTCTCTAATTTCTTGACGTGTTTGATCAGGTGTTTGTTCCAAACTGGTTCTGCATACTCCAGTATGGGTTTGATGTACACAGTATACAGTGTCTTGAACGATTCCTTACTAAGGTATCGGAACGCTATTCTCAGGTTTGACAGGCACCCATATGCTGCAGCAGTTATCTGGTTGATGTGTGCCTCCGGAGACATGCTCGGTGTTATGGTCACCCGAAGATGTTTCTCCTTGAGCGAGGTTTGCAGTCTTTGGCCACCTAGTCTATACTCTGTCTGCGGTCTTCTTTGCCCTTCTCCAATCTTCATGACTTTGCATTTGGCAGGGTTGAATTCAAGAAGCCAGTTGCTGGACCACGTGTCCAGCCTGTCCATGTCTCTTTCAAGTCCTGCCTGGTCCTCTTCTGATTTAATTCTTCTCATTAACTTCATATCATCTGCAAACAGGGACACCTCTGAGTCTATCCCTTCCATCATGTCATTCACATATACCAGAAATAGCACTGGTCTTAGGACCGACCCCTGTGGCACCCCGCTCGTCACAGGTGCCCACTCTGATACCTCATTCCGTACCATGACTCGTTGTTGCCTCCCTGTCAGATATTCTCTGATCCATTGTAGTGCCCTTGCTGTTATACACACCTGATCCTCTAGTTTCTGCACTAGTCGCTTGTGAGGAACTGTGTCGACGGCCTTCTTGCAGTCCAAGAAAATGCAATCAACCCACCCCTCTCTCTCGTGTCTTACTTCTGTAACTTTATCATAAAACTATAGAAGGTTTGTGACACAGGATTTACCTTCCATGAATCCGTGCTGGTTGTTGTTTATTATCTTGTTCCGTTCCAAGTGCTCCACCACTCTCCTCCTGATAATCTTCTCAAAGACTTAGCATACTATACACGTCAGCGACACTGGTCTGTAATTTAGTGCCTCTCTTCTGTCTCCTTTTTTAAAAATGGGAACTACATTTGCGGTCTTCCATACCTCAGGCAGTTGCCCAGTTTCAAGGGATGTGTTGAAAATTGTGGTTAATGGCACACACAGCATATCTGCTCCCTTCCTGAGGACCCACGGGGAGATGTTGTTTGGTCCCATTTCCTTTGAGGTATCAAGGTCACTTAGCAGCTTCTTCACTTCCTCTTCAGTTGTGTGCATATCATCCAGCACTTGTTGGTCTATTCCCTGTTTGGTGTCCAACTCTGGCCTTTCTTCCCAGAGTCCTTCCTGTCTCCACTGTGAATACTTCCTTGAATCTCGTGTTGAGCGCCTCGCATACCTCTTGATCGTTTCTTGTGAGATCCCCACCTTCTTTCCTCAGCCTGATCACCTGGTCTTTGACTGTTGTCTTTCTCTTAATGTGGCTAAACAGCAGATTCGAGTCAGACTTGACTTTCGATGCTATGTCATTTTCGTACTGTTGCAGGGCCTCCCTCCTTATCTGTGCATATTCGTTTCTGGTTCTTCGACTGATCTTGTTTTCCTGGGTCCTTTGCCTTCTATACCTTTTCCATTCTCTAATGCACTTAGTTTTTGCCTTCCTGCACCTTCGGGTAAATCAAGGACTCGCTTTGGTCTTCCCATTGTTTCTGTTGCCCTTGGGAACAAACCTTTCCTCTGCCTTCTTGCATTTTGTCCCACTGCACCTCCCGCAGGAAGTTCCTCATACCTGTGTAGTCCCCCCCTTTTATGTGTGTGTGTGTGTGTGTGTGTACTCACCTAGTTGTACTCACCTAGTTGAGGTTGCAGGGGTCGAGTCCTAGCTCCTGGCCCCGCCTCTTCTCTGGTCGCTACTACACTACTGTGTGTGTGCGTGTGTGTGTGTGTCTGTGTGCGTGTGCGTGCGTGTGTGTGTATGTGTGTGTGTATGTACTCACCTATTTGTACTCACCTATTTGTGGTTGCAGGGGTCGAGTCTTAGCTCCTGGCCCCGCCTCTTCACCGGTTGCTACTGGGCCCTCTCTCTCCCCGCTCCATGAGCTTTATCAAACCTCGTCTTAAAACTGTGTATGGTTCCTGCCTCCACTACGTCATTTTCTAGGCTATTCCACTGCCTTACAACTCTATGACTGAAGAAATACTTCCTAATATCTCTCTGACTCATTTGTGTCTTCAACTTCCAAATTTTGGCCTCTTGTTTCTGTGTCCCCTCCCTGGAACATCCTGTCTTTGTCCACCTTGTCTATTCCACGCAATATTTTATATGTCGTTATCATGTCTCCCCTGACCCTCCTGTCCTCCAGTGTCGTCAGGCCGATTTCCCTTAATCTTTCTTATACGACATTCCCCTTAGCTCTGGAACTAACCTTGTCGCAAACCTTTGTACTTTCTCTAGTTTTTTGACGTGCTTTATCAAGTGCGGGTTCCAAACAGGTGCCCGCATACTCCATATGGGGCCCGACATACACGGTGTACAGTGTTTTTGAACGATTTCCTTACTAAGGTATCGGAATGTGTTCTCAGGATGGCCAGGCCCCCATATGCTGCAGCAGTTATCTGATTGATGTGTGCTTCCAGAGACATGCTCGGTGTTATACTCACCCCAAGATCTTTCTCCTTGAGTGAGGTTTGCAGTCTTTGGCCACCTAGCCTATACTCTGTCTGTGGTCTTCTGTGCCCTTCCCCTATCTTCCCATGACTTTGCATTTGGCAGGTTTAAAATTCGAGAAGCCATTTGCTGGACCAGGTGTCCAGTCTGTCCAGGTCTCTTTGAAGTCCTGCCTGGTCCTCATCAGATTTAATTCCCCCTCATTAACTTCACATCATCTGCAAACGGGGACACTTCTGAGTCTAACCCTTCCATCATGTCTTTTCACAATATACCAAAAATAGCACTGGTCCTAGGACCGACCCCTGTGGGACCCCGCTCGTCACAGGTGCCCACTGTGATACATCATTACGTACCATGACTCGTTGTTTCCTCCTGTCAGGTATTCTCTGATCCATTGCAGTGCCCTTCCTGTTATATGCGCTGATGCTTCTAGCTTCTGCACTAATCTCTTGTGAGGAACTGTGTCAAAGGCCTTTGCAGTCCAAGAGTGCATCAACCCCCCCTCTCTCTCGTGTCTTACTTCTGTTTTTTATCATAAACTCCAGAAGTTGTGCACAGGATTTGCCTCCGTGAATCCGTGCTGTTGGCATTTATACTCTTGTTCAGTCCAGGTGCTCCACCACTCTCCTCCGATAATCTTCTCCATAATTTGCTACTATAACGTCAATGACCAGGTCTTAGTTAGTGCCTCTTTTTGTCTCCTTTTTTAAATGGAACTACATTTCGTCTTCCATACCAGGTAGTGCCCAGTTCCAGGACTGTTGAAGATGTGGTAGTGGCACGCAAAAAATCTGCTCCTCTTAAGGACCCACGGGAGATGTCCGGTCCATTGCCTTTAGTATCGATGCCCCTTAGCAGTTTCTTCACTCCTCCTCACTGTATTATGTCGTCCAACATTTGTTGGTGTTTTCCCCTGTGGGTCCCCTCTGGTCTGTCCCCCAGAGTCCTTCCTGTCTCTACGTAAATACTTCCTAAACTCGTGTTGAGCTCCTCACAACCTCTTGATCGTTCTTGAGTTCCCCCCTTTCTTTCTCACCCTTATCATTTGGCCTTGACTGTTGTCTTCCTCCTAATGTGGCTATACAGCAGTTTTCGGCCCGATTTGACTTTCGATGCTATTTTCGTTTTCTTTACTGTCGCTGGGCCTCCCTCCTTATCTGTGCATACCGTTTCGGGTTCTCACAATCCCCTTGTTTCCTGGGTCCTATGCCTCCATGTACCTTTCCATTCTCCTGTTGCACTTAGTTTTTCCCTCCCTACACCTTCGGTAAACCAGGATCGTTTTGGTTCTTCCTATATTTTTTTTCCCTGGGAACAAATCTTTCCTCTGCCTCCTGCACTTTGTGCCAAATATTCCTTTCATCTCGTTTACTATTTCCTACCATTTCTCTGTCCCCTGACCTTTCCTCCCAGAAGTTCTCATACCCGTGTAGTCCCCCCCTTTTATAGTTTGGGCCTGTCCCTTCAGTTCCTGTTACCTTCTCCACTTGTAACTCTACTATATAATCAAAACTCGAACCCCCGTATCGCTACTCCAAGGGCCTCTCATAATGATGTTTTTTCAAGTCTGAACTGCTCAGGGTGAAACAAGACCAGTCCTTGCGGGCTCATCCTCCCCTCTCTCCTGGTTTGTGTCCCCTGACATGTTGTTTCATGAGGTTTTCAATACCACACCCCCCCCCATCATCTTGGCTCTCCATGTTTCGGGACCCCCCATGGGGCTCCGGGTTTTCCCAGTCGATTCTCCCTGTGGTTGAAATCGCCAATACCAGTAACTTTGCCTGCTTGAGTGAGTCTTCTTGCCACCTCAGCAGTGTGTCCACCATCCCCCTGTTGTTTTCTTCGTACTCCTCTCTGGCCCCCTGCAGTTCTGGGGTGGTTAATACATCACTCCAATGACTACTTTATTTCTCCGGACTGAATTGTCCCTCAATGTAGTCTCTTCTCCAATCATGTCCATGCCTCCATTTCCTCAAATCCCCATCGGTGTTTTGACAGTTGCAACCCCTTCCTCCCCCTTTTACTCCTTCTATCTTTCCTCAGATCTGATTCTTGTTGAAGTTGTATCTGTTTTTGCCCTAACGAGTTTTGTTTCTGGACTGCTATGATTCTGGGGATTTTTCACTGATTTTTTCGTTCCATTCCTCTCATGTTTATTAAATTATTCCATCCGTTTTGTTACCAAACTTTCATTTTCTTTTCTATCATTGTGGTCAATGCGAATATTGGGGTTGGGGGAGCGAGAGCCTGGTGGGGGCCTATATGGGGGCTGTGGTGTTGGGGGGTTTGTGATGAGGGGGGGGTGGGGTCAGAATGCCTTTAAGGGAAGCTGTTGGGGTGTGGTTTTTGATTTGGGGGTTGGTGGCAGAGGGAACAGTGAGTGGGTTGTAGTGTAGGTTGCTCAGTTGCGTTGGGAATGTCGCGGTTGGAGTCTTTGGTGGGAGATTCTGTGGGGTGTGGTTTTCCCTTCCTCCTGTGTCTGGGTCCTGCTATTTTTTTCATTGCCTCTCGTCCTCCTTGCGTCTCTGTACCCTCTCTTCAGTGTATCCTTTCTTTTGTGTTCCCGTCGCGGTCGAGTATACTCTCTGGTACCCCTGTTTTTTCCCTCAGTCTTGCTTTCTCTTGCCAGAATCCTGGTTCGAACGATTCTTCCTTGAAAGTTACTCTGACAGGCCGTATCCTTCCACTCGTAGACCACCCAATTCTCTGAAAATTTGTCACCTGGGTCATATCGCCCCTCACCTATTGTTTTCATGATGCCTTCAATCATTTTTTTCTCCCCTCTTGTTTTATTTCTTCAAAGTTGTCCCCCTTGGCTTCTTGGAGCCCGTACAAAAAAACTGACCTCGCCCTTTCCTCCTCCCACTGAGTCTCCATCTGCTTCCTCTGAGGCATTTTATTTCCTTCCATTTACATGTTCTTGCCTTCAGTCCCTGTCATATCTGAAACTTCTATTCTCAGTGAACTGTCTTTCATGACCAGCTGTCCCTTGCTACTGCAGTTGGCTATTAAATCTCTGCATATAGCATACCTTCATTTTCTTCGGACCTGTCATTTGATCTTAGGTGCTCCTCGTCTTTTCCCTGGCCCCACGTGGTCTGATAGGGCCTCGTGTACGTCATGTCCCCTCCGTTGTTGCTTACCGTCCCTTGTCTGCGCCTTTACATTGAATTTCCTGATGTCACATCTGAATTGTCATTTGTCTCTCTAATCTGTTTCAGGCTTTGCAGTTTCTCTTCTAAGCCCCTGTATCCTAGCTTCTGCTGCAGACCTGTACTTCCCACTTCCTGCACCTCAGCTATCCGCTCCTCCATTTTCTTACCAAGCTCTACTACCTTCCTTCCCCACTCTTCCCCCTTTTTTGGAGCTCTAACTCCCAGTCTTTACTCCCTGGTTCGTCTACCAGAACACTGGTTTTTTCCGTCCTCTAGAGCCACCATTTTTTTTTTTTTTTTTTTTTTTTTTTTTTTTTTTTTTTTTTACCACAGACAGAAGGCTAGAGGAGGGAGAGGTGCGAGGGGGGAGAGAGAAAGGGTAGAAAGAGGGAGAGAGAGGAGAGAGAAAGGGTAGAAAGAGGGAGAGAGAGGAGAGAGTATGGGGTGAGGGATAAGACCAAGGGGGAGAGAAGAGAGAAATGTGAGGGGGAGAGAAAGGGTAGAGAGAGGGAGAAAGAGAGGGAGAGGAGAGAGAGAGAGAGAGAGGGAGAAAGGAGGGTGAGGGAAAAAGGCTATGAGAGAGAGAAATGGAGAGATGGAGAGAGAAGCCTATAGAGAGAGAGGGGGGTGAAATAGGGTTATGGGAGTGAGGGAGAGAGAGAGAGAGAGAGAGAGGAGAAAAGAGAGAGAGAGAGAGAGGAGAGAGAAAGAGTAGGGGAAGGGGAGGGGAAAAAAGGGTATGAGAGAGAGAAACGCGAGGGAGGGGGAGAGGAAAGAGGAGGGAGGGAGGGAGTGAAGGCAAGAGCAGGGGAGGGGGAAAGGTCTGTGGGGGAGGGGAAAGGTGTGTGGGGTGAGGGGACGCGGTCAAATTCCAAGGATCAGCTGTGTGTACTCACCTAGTTGTGGTTTCAGGGGTTTGAGAACTCAGCTCCTGTCCCCGAGTGTATGTGTGTGTGCGCTGTGTGTGTGAGCACGTCAGTTGTTTATAGTCCCAGAAATACAATTCACCCCCTGTGTATCCGTAATACTAATAAGATACCATTAACACTGAAGTAATTCTAATAATTATAATACTAGTGTGGTTAACAAGTCATTCTTTCACCCAGTTATGTACTACCTTTTACTACATGTGTACCCAATACTTCTTCTCATATTGTACTGTTTTTTGTGTCCTAAAACATTATCTCTCGAAACTGTTGTCAGGGCTGTAGTCCCATTAGCCACGACTTAATCCTCCTGCCTATTCCTTGCCCTACCAAATATTTATCTTCCTACTACTGCTAGGTGTTGTGTGTATGATAATTGCTCTGGAGCAGGGTTTTTTGGATGGCTACCAGTGACCGTAGGGCCGGCTCTACCACTCAAAACTTCCCGCCAACCACAAACAGGTGATTTGTATGTTACTCCTCAGAGGGGACGTCCATCCAGATGCCTGATGTACGATGCTCGCTGTACGATGCTCGCTGTACGATGACTCATGCACCTCGCCCTTCCGCCGCTGACTTCTTCAGCTATTCTTTTCTCGTTGCCCTTTTGAGTCCTCATTTACCACAATTATCACTTGTATACTGCTACTTTTATAATTTACTTCACTTTTGTGTGTGTGTGTGTGTACTCACCTATTTGCACTCACCTATTTGTGGTTGCAGGGGTCGAGTCTTAGCTCCTGGCCCCGCCTCTTCACCGGTTGCTACTGGGCCCTCTCTCTCCCCGCTCCATGAGCTTTATCAAACCTCGTCTTAAAACTGTGTATGGTTCCTGCCTCCACTACGTCATTTTCTAGGCTATTCCACTGCCTTACAACTCTATGACTGAAGAAATACTTCCTAATATCTCTCTGACTCATTTGTGTCTTCAACTTCCAATTGTGGCCTCTTGTTTCTGTGTCCCCTCCCTGGAACATCCTGTCTTTGTCCACCTTGTCTATTCCATGCAGTATATTATATGTCGTATCATGTCTCCCCTGACCCCCCTGTCCTCCAGTGTCGTAAGGCCGATTTCCCTTAATCTTTCTTCATAGGACATTCCCCTTAGCTCTGGAACTAACCTTGTCGCGAACCTTTGTACTTTCTCTAGTTTCTTGACGTTTTATCAAGTGCGGTTTCCAAACAGGTGCTGCATACTCCAAATATGGACCTGACATACACGGTGTACAGTGTCTTGAAACGTTCCTTACTAAGGTTTTTGGAATGCTGTTCTCAGGTTTGCCAGGCGCCCATATGCGCAGCAAATTATCCCGATTGATGTGTGCTTCCGGAGACATGCTCGGTGTTATACTCACCCCAAGATCTTTCTCCTTGAGTGAGGTTTGCAGTCTTTGGCCAACTAGCCTATACTCTGTCTGTGGTCTTCTGTGCCCTTCCCCTATCTTCATGACTTTGCATTTGGCAGGATTATATTCGAGAAGCCATTTGCTGGACCAGGTGTCCAGTCTGTCCAGGTCTCTTTGAAGTCCTGCCTGGTCCTCATCAGATTTAATTCTCCTCATTAACTTCACATCATCTGCAAACAGAGACACTTCTGAGTCTAACCCTTCCATCATGTCGTTCACATATACCAAAAATAGCATTGGTCCTAGGACCGACCCCTGTGGGCCCCCGCTCGTCACAGGTGCCCACTGTGATACATCATTACGTACCATGACTCGTTGTTGCCTCCCTGTCAGGTATTCTCTGATCCATTGTAGTGCCCTTCCTGTTATATGTGCCTGATGCTCTAGCTTCTGCACTAATCTCTTGTGAGGAACTGTGTCAAAGGCCTTCTTGCAGTCTAAGAAGATGCAATCAACCCACCCCTCTCTCTCGTGTCTTACTTCTGTTATTTTATCATAAAACTCCAGAAGGTTTGTGACACAGGATTTGCCTTCCGTGAATCCGTGCTGGTTGGCATTTATACTCTTGTTCCATTCCAGGTGCTCCACCACTCTCCTCCTGATAATCTTCTCCATAATTTTGCATACTATACACGTCAATGACACAGGTCTATAGTTTAGTGCCTCTTTTCTGTCTCCTTTTTTAAAAATGGGAACTACATTTGCCGTCTTCCATACCTCAGGTAGTTGCCCAGTTTCCAGGGACGTGTTGAAGATTGTGGTAAGTGGCACGCACAACATATCTGCTCCCTCTCTAAGGACCCACGGGGAGATGTTGTCCGGTCCCATTGCCTTTGAGGTATCGATGTCCCTTAGCAGTTTCTTCACCTCCTCCTCATCTGTATGTATGTCGTCCAACACTTGTTGGTGTATTCCTTGCTGGTGTCCCCATCTGGTCTGTCCCCCCAGAGTCCTTCCTGTCTCTACTGTAAATACTTCCTTAAATCTCGTGTTGAGCTCCTCACATACCTCTTGATCGTTTCTTGTGAGTTCTCCACCTTCTTTCCTCAGCCTTATCACCTGGTCCTTGACTGTTGTCTTCCTCCTAATGTGGCTATACAGCAGTTTCGGGTCAGATTTGACTTTCAATGCTGTATCGTTTTCATACTGTCCCTGGGCCTCCCTCCTTATCTGTGCATACTCGTTTCTGGCTCTTCTACTAATCTCCTTGTTTTCCTGGGTCCTATGCCTCCTGTACCTTTTCCATTCTCTGTTGCACTTAGTTTTTGCCTCCCTACACCTTCGGGTAAACCAAGGACTCGTTTTGGTCTTCCTATTATTTCTGTTTCCCTTGGGAACAAATCTTTCCTCTGCCTCCTTGCACTTTGTTGCCACATATTCCATCATCTCGTTTACTGATTTTCCTACCATTTCCCTGTCCCACTGAACCTCCTGCAGGAAGTTTCTCATACCTGTGTCGTCCCCCCTTTTATAGTTTGGCTTCCCCCTTCAGTTCCTTTTCCCTTCTCCACTTGGGAACTTACATATATCAAAACTCAGAACCACGTGATCGCTAGCTCCAAAGGACTCTCGTAATGAGCCCTAATGTCTGAATGCTCAGGGTGAACACAGATCCAGTCTTGCGGCTCACCCTCCCCCTCTCTCTGGTTGTGCCCCTGACATGTTGATGATGGGTTTTAAAGTACCCATCCATCTCTTGGCTCTCCATGTGGTGTGGTGTGTTTTGTTTTGGTTTTTTTTTCTGTGTCTGTGTGCAGTCTGTGTGCGTGTGTGTGGCTGTGTGTGTATACTACCTAATCCCCGGAAAAAAAATCCCCCCCCAGAAAACCCAATACCAGTCGATAACATTCTTCTTTGCAAATATACGGGGGCTAAAGCCACCCCAACAAACAACAAAATACCTTTACCCGGGGGACTGCTTGCAGAGGCAAAGGCCAATTTTCGCGGCTTTCACTGAGACCCACAAAAGGATCCTTTGGGACAAGAAAAATGGATCCCGGGTTACAACCCTATAAGATTACAGAGTAAAACAGGAAAAGGGGGGGGGGGGGTTGGGCCCTGTACATTGCGAGTCCTTGTTTGCACAAAAACTGCTTAATCCCTCAAATGCGTAGTGGAAGTTTTAGCAGTAAAGGTCGAAAACCAAAACCTAGTCTTTGGGGTAGCTAAAAAGCCCGATGCAACATCCAAGCAATTCCGGAACGCTGTTAAAAATTGACCACTGTCGGAAAAATTTCCGCCCCTGCCCCCAAATCTTGCCGGGGGGGATTTCAACTAAGGCACCAAAAGGGGGAAAATATACAAAAAATTTGTTGCAGAAATAACACCAGGAGGCGCTTGATGAAAACTCACATCCCGAGCTTTTAAATCTCTGCACAAAATTAAATTTAAAAACCAGCAAATAAAGAGCCTCTAGACTGGAAAATACACTAGACCTCTATTCCTAACAAGTATCTGATAAGAAATTCCCCCATATCAAAAACAATATACTCAGATCACAACAAAATTTGAGGTTCAGCATGTATGCGAGGAGCCCCAGCCGACAAAATAGACTATCACGAGGGAGCATTCCCCAAAATTCAATTTCAATAACAAAAACATAAAGTGGGACCAAAAAACCAAGTCCAACCGATATAAGTGGGAAGTTTATACTAAGCAACCAGACCCAAACTATGCTAGAAAGATTAACTCGGTGGCACTCGATGTATGCACAAGGCTTATTCCTCTAAGAAAAAAAGGGGGAGTAGATGTAAAATAGAAAGAACAGGGCTCCCTTTACGGGCGAGGGAAAAAAAGAATAACGAGGGGCAAAAGAGGTAAATATATCTGAAATGCGCAGGGAGCCCACTGGTCAGAGAAATAGCAAGATCGAATTTAAAGCTAAAAAAAAATCCTTTAGGAGTCGGGAAATCGGGGGGAAGAACAAAAAAGCATAAATAAATCGAAAAAAAACCCAAAGATTTCTTCTCCTATCCCAAATCAAAATCGAGAAAACCCCCCAGTTTTGGGCCCTACTTAAACAAGATGGGCCCCACAAGATGACAGAAAGGAAAAATGAGTGAGCACCAAGTCCCAATTGACTCAGTTTTTAGCAAGCCCAAAACCAGACTGAGAGTCAAGTTCAAAATGAATTTTTTATGAGAGACCCACAAAATTTGTTTAAACACAAGCCTACCCCGTGTTATCCTGACCCAAATGACTTCGAACAGGCGATAAATGACTGCCCATGCATCTGCCCAGGGCCAGACTCATGGAACTCTGGTTCATCAAGAACTGCAAGAAGCCCCTATCACGACCTTTCCATCCTATGGGGGGGGGAGCATGGACACGGGGGTCCCTCAGTTACTAAAAAAACGCATAGCCCCACCACAAAAAAGGGGGCAGTAAAGCAACAGCAAAGAACTACGACCAATACCCACAAAACTCCCTTTTCAAAAAAATCTTTGAAAGGGCCCCTAAGAAGCAAGATCACCCCCATCTAAAAACCCATCAGTTACACAAACCCAGGGCAACATGGGTTTAAAAACAGGTCGCTCCTGCTGTTCAACACGGATCACTAGACAAGGCCTAAATGCACGAAGAAAAAAGAATGCAGATGAAATATATACAGATTTTGAAAAAAGTTTTTTCGACATTTGGGGGCCATGGCGTAATAGCGCACAAAATGCGCGTAAAGGAATAACAGGAAAAGTCGGTCGATGGATTTAATTTCCTCACTAACAGAACACAAGAGTAGTCGTCAACAGAGAAAAAGCCGAGGCAGCTAGGTGAAAAGCTCTGTTCCACAAGGCACGTAAAAGTCCCATCTTTTTCCCCCTCCTCATATCCGACATAGACAAGGTTCAGCCCCCCACCGTGCCCCTTCCCCCTTTGCGTGCCCCCCCGAATTGCATGACAGTGTTTCCTTGAGACACTGAAAGGCTCCAGGCGGACATAAACCCAAAATCTTTCAGTGGGCTGAGAAAACAATATGAAGTTCCGATGAAAATTTCAATTACCAATTGGTAAACAGGGGAAAATTAAATCTTCATAAAGGTAAAAAAACAAATTCGGGCCACAAAATAGAGCGAAAACCAACGCAAAAACCGGGGATGATTATGCGGGGACTCCCCTTAAGGCAAAATTATTGTATCAATCCATCTGTAAAAAAAGACGGGAGGATAAGGGAAAACCTTAAAAACAGGGGGGCCAAAGCCCTGATGACACTCTTCAGGTCATTGTTCTATCTAGGCTGGAAATTGCTGCACTTAACAGCCCCTTTCAAGGCAGGAAAAAACTGCCCGACCTAGAAAATGTACAGAGAACTTTCACGGCGCGCAAAAACGGAGATAAAACACCTAAATTTACTGGGAGCGCTTGAGGTTTCAAAACCCTGTATTCCTGGAACCAGGAGGGAGAGATACTTGATTATATACACCGGGGAAAATCCAGAGGGACTGTACCGAACTTGCACACGAAAATCCTCACTACGAAAGCAAAAGATTTGGGCAACGATGCCCCATCCCCCCAATGAAAAGCAGGGGTTCACTAGCAGTTAAAGACCATACAAAAGTGTCGGGGGCCCCGAGATGTTAAAACTGCCCCCCCAGCATAAAAAGGGGGATTACCAACAGACCCCTGGCAGTCTTAAAGTGGCACGGACAAGCACCTAAAGTCAGTTCCTGTCAGCCGGGTTTGGGCTCGTACGTTGGTTTGCGTGCAGCAGCACAACACCGGTTGATCAGGCGCGATCCCCCAGGAGGCCTGGTAAGACCGGGGGGGGGGGGGCATTGACCCCCAAACCCCCCAGGAAAAAACCCCCAGAAATTTTGTACTCCCCTAATTGTGGTTGCAGGGGTCGAGACTCAGCTCTGGCCCCGCCTCTTCACGATCGCATGGGTCCTCTCTCTCTCCTGCTTCCTGACTTTGTCAAAACCTTTTTAAAACATGTATGGTTCCTGCCTCCACTACTTCATTTGTAGGCTATTCCACTTGCTGACAACTCATGACTGAAGAAAAAATTTTCCTAAGTCCCTGTGACTCGTTGAGTCTTCAGTTCCAGTTGTGCCCCCTTGTCCCTGTTCCCCTTTTTGGAAAAATTCCTATCTCGGTCCCCTTGTTATTCCCGCAGCATCTTCTATGTCGTTATCATGTCTCCCCTGACCCTTCTGTCCTCCAGGTCCCCACCCCGTTTTCCCCTTTAAAAACCTTTTCCCGTACGACTTTCCCCTTGAGCTCGGGGACTACCTTGTTGCAAATTTTTGTACTTTCTCCAATTCTTGACGTGTTGCCCGGGTGTGGGTTCCAAAATGGGTGCTACCCCGTAGGGGCCTAACATACACAGTGTACGTGTCTTGACGATTCCTTTTTAAAGGTATGGAACGCTTTTTCTACTTTTGTCAGGCGCCCGTAGCTGCAGCGGTTTTTTTGGTTGAGTTTTCCCTCCGGGGGATGTGCCGGTGTTATGGTCCCCCCAAGGTCTTTCTCCCTGAATGGGTCTGTAGTCTTTCCCCCACCTACCCCTATACTCTGTCTGCGGATTTCTTTCCCCTTCCCCGTCTTCATGATTTGCATTTGGTTTGGATTGAATTCGAGAAGCCAGTTACTGGCCCACATTCCAGCCTGCCCGGGTCTCTTTGCAGTCCTCCTCATCCTCGTCCTTTTTAATTTTTCCCATCAATTCACGTCATCTGCAAAACAGGGACCTTAACCCCCCTGTGCCTTTAAAAAAACCCCCCACCCCCCCCCCCCCCCCCCCCCCCCCCCCCCCCCCCATGACTCTTGCTGCCTCCCTGTCAGGTTTTCCCCTTATCCATTGAAAATGCCCCCCCCTTTTACTGCGCCTGATCCTTCAGCTTCTGTTTAAATCTCTTGGGGGGAACTGTGTAAAAGGGCCTTTCCCTGCAGTTGGGAAAACGCAATCGCCCACCCCCTCTTCTGTCTTACTTTTTTTACCTTGTCAAAAAAACCGGGAGGTTTGTGATACAAGATTTCCCTTCCCATGAACCCTGCTGGTTTTATTTAAAAAACTTGTTCCTTTGCAGGTGTTCGACCACTCTCCTCCTGATATCTTCTCCATGATTTTGCACACAATAATGTCAGGACACGGGGTCTGTATTTAGTGCCTCGTTTCTTTTTTCCTTCTTAAATTTGGGGGATACATTAGCTGTTTCCATTTCTCAGGATTGCCCAGTTTCAAGGGATGTTTGAAGATTGTGGTTAGAGGGACGACAGCATCCTGCTCCCTTCTCTAAGGGCCCATGGGGGGATGTTGTCCGGTCCCATGCCTTTGAGGTGTCAAGGTCACTTAAGAGCTTCTTCACTCCCCCTCAGTTGTTGTATGTCATCCCAAAATTGTTTTGGGATATTCCCCTTGATGTTCCCTTCTGTTTGGCTTTTCCCGCCCTTCCGTCTCTACTGTAAAAACTTCCCTTAAAAATTTCCCGTTCAGCTCCTCACATACCCCTGACACTCTTGTGAGTTCTCCCCCTTCTGGTCCTTAATCGATCACCTGGTCTTTTACTGTGTTTCCTCCTGATGTGGCTATACAACATTTCGGGTCAGTCTTGATTTCCCTGCATGTCTTTTCATACTGTCGCTAGGCCCCCCTCCTTACCTTTGCATACTAAATTCCCGGTCTTTCGACTGATTCCCTATTTTCGTGTTTCTCTGCCTTTTTACTTTTTCCATTCTCTATTGCACTTTGTTTTTTTTCCTTTTTACACCGGGGTAAAACCGGGTCTCGTTCTGGTCTTCCCGTTGTCACTTTGCCCTTTTGGGAAAAAACTTTTCCACGCCCCCTTGCATTTTGTTGTTACATATTCCATCATTTCATTTACTGGCTTTCCCCGCCATTCTCTGTCCCCCGGAGCTCCCGCGGAAGTTCTTCAACCCTATGTAGTCCCCCCTTTTATAGTCGGGGGTTTTCCATTAACTCCTGTTATTTTTCTCCACTTGCAGCCTACTATGTTTCAAAGCCAGAACCAGTTTTCGGAGCTCCTGGGGGGCTTCATACTTGATGTCCCAATGTCTGAGCTGCCCCGGGTGAACAAAGGTCCAATCTTGCTGGTTCATCCCCCCTCTCACTTGGTAGGGCCTTTAAAATGTTGGTGATGAGGTTTTTCCAGCACACGTCCAACATCCTGGCTTCCTGTTTCGGGACCCCCCTGTGGGACCAGGTTTTCCCAGTCGATCCCCTTTGGTTGAAATCCCCCATAACCAGCAACTTTGCTCTGCTGGGAAAGAGCTCCTTTTTTGCCAATCAGCAAATGTTCCACCATTGCTCTGTTGCTCTCTTCATATTCCTCTCTTGGCCTCCCGCATTCTGGGGGGGATTATACATCACTGCAAAGACCACTTTGGTCCCCCCGACTGAGTGACCTGCTATGTAGTCTCTTTTTCCCCTCTCATCATGCCTTCCATTTTCTCGAATTTCCATTGTTTTTTTACGAGGAGCACCCCACCTCCCCCCCCTGCCCCCTTCTTAATTTTTCATGATCTGGTATCCCGGTGGGAAGATTGCATCTGTTATTGTCTCCGTGAGTTTTTTTTTGTGACTGCTTGAGTCGTTGATTCTTTTTTGCCATTCCCCAGTTTATTCGTTAATCCATCTGCATTTGTGTGCCAACTTCAACTTCGTTTTTAATACTTAACGTGGTGCGGGGGGTGGAAAAAGAGGGACGGTGTGTGATGGTTGGTTTGGATTTTTCAGTTGCCTTGGGGGTTTTCGTGGCTGGGTCCTTCTGCAGGGGGTTTCTGGGGGGGGTGCTTGTGGTTTAAGGTTTTTCACCTATTGGGTTTGCAGGGGTCGAGTCCAAGCTCCGGCCCGCCTCTTCACTGGTCCCACTAGGTCCCCCTCCCTGAACCATGAGCTTTTTTCGTACCTTGCTTAAAGCATGTATGGATCGCCTCAATACATCTATCCCAAATATTACTTTTTGACTACTCTTGGCTGAAGAAAACTTTCCAACATCCCCGTGATTTATCTGTGTCTCAGCTTCCCCAACTTGCCCCCTTTTTGCTGTGCATCACTGGAACATCCCGTCTTTGTCCCCCTTCAAATTCCCCTCAGTATTTTGTAAGTCGTTTCATTCCACCCTATCTTCCTTCCTCCAGTTCGCTTTTTTCCCCCCCCCCCCCCCCCCCCCCCCCCCTTTTTCCCTTTTCCCCCCCCCCCCTTTTTTTTTCCCCCCCCCCCCCCCCCCCCCCCCCCCCCCCCCCCCCCCCCCCCCCCCCCCCCCCTTTATGATTTCCTTTATTTCCCCCAGGACCCAATTGCTGGATAGGGGCTTGGTGCCCAACCTTTGTTTCTCTGTTTTTCATCGTGTTTTCCAACCCAGTTGCCAGGGCCACCCAAGGGTTATTCCCTTTGATGTCGTTAAAAATACCAAAACCCTTTGGGAGGTTTTACCCCTTTGGGACCCCGCTGGCGGTCCCCTTGCCCTCCCCAATCCCCTGACTTGGGACCTGGGGTTAACTGGAGGGTTTTTCGGGTCAACCCTTTTCGGCCTGGTCCAGGACCACCTCCCGATGGAAACAGGGCCTTTAACTATTCTGTTATGCTTCCAAAACCCGAACGACGGCCAGAGCCCCGGGACCGGCACTGACTTTAGAGTTCCAAACCCTTTAGAGGACCGGGGTTATTGGGCAACCCCTAAGCTTGATGGGGGCTGTTAACATTTTTAGGGGCCCTGGGGACACTTATGGTGCTTTGTTGTGTACCAATGGCGCCCCTACTTTTTATTGGGGGCATTTTGCATAGCCTGCCCAGTCTTTTACTTTCGTAGGGAGTGATTTCTGTGTGCAGATTTGGGACCATTCCTTCCAAGATTTTCCAAGTGTAGAATATGATATATCTCTCCCTCCTGCGTTCCAACGAGTACAAGTCAAGTGCTTCCAAGCGTTTCCAGTAGTTAAGGTGCTTGACAGAACTTATACGCGCAGTAAAGGATCTCATATTAGGTATTTATAAGATTCATGTATTTTCAATCCCTGTATGCCACAACCCGGGAAAAAAAGTAAGTAGTTAAGCGCTACCTTCAAGAAAGTGACCATAAGGATAACTTCATATTTTACCTTTAGTTTGAGCATCATGTGTGTGTCTGCCAAACTGCCAGAAGTACTGTAACCAAACCTAAGTCTGGCTGCTACATCAGTCAGGTTGTTAACATTGCTATGGCATGACATCACAGCGAGTTAAACATCTACTCAGGCTTTTAACTGCATTCTTGTGCATTCTTTGGTTTTATTACATAAACCTCTAACATTTTTAATACTCAAGACAGGCAGACCAAGATTATTAAACTTCTTTCAAAGTCTAACATACAAGATGGAACCCACTGGAGAAGCTTACTCTCAAAATAAGGGAAATAGTGTCATTGGTGACACTTTTCAAATCGCTTCTGCTCTCACGTTTAGAATGTTTTTCGGAATTGATCGCTTATTCTCGGAGCCCGGTCCTGCGTCAGATTAGTCTGATGCTTGCCTGGTCAACTTGGCTGTTGCTGCTGGCGGCCCACTGGCCAACATATTCATCACAGTCTGGTTCAGAACAGGAGAGATGTCAGATCTACAATAGATACAGAGATCATTTACGGATCGCATAGTCAATAAATCTTTTAAAGTATTAGGAACGTCTCAGAGACCTAAATATGTCTTCACTGGAACAGCAGAGAGAGAGAGAGAGAGAGAGAGAGAGACAGACAGACAGACAGACAGACAGAGACAGAGAAATGCATGAAAATATACACCTGGAAGGTACTTGAGGGGTCTGGTCTCAAACCTGTACACTGCCATAACAACATACTGGACTGAGAGATATAGAAGTGTAACATAAACAGACTGAAAAGCATGGTTTCGGTGGACACAATAAGGAACACTATATCAACATCCGTGGCCCCTGATTATTCATCTTACCAGAAGATGTTAATAACACTGCTGCAGCAAATGTAAAAGTCGCTGCTATCTTCCTGACAAGTATTCCCTGATCCATTGTAGTGCCTTCCCTGTTATCCCTGCTTGGTCCTCCAGTTTTTGCACCAATCTCTTGTGTGGAACTGTGTCAAACACCTTCTTGCAGTCCAAGAATATGCAATCCACCCACCCCTCTCTCTCTTGTCTTACTGCTGTCACCATGTCATAGAACTCCAGTAGGTTTGTGACACAGGATTTCCTGTCCCTGAAACCATGTTGGCTGCTGTTGATGAGATCGTTCCTTTCTAGGTGTTCCACCACTCTTCTCCTGATAATCTTCTCCATGATTTTTCATACTATACATGTCAGTGACACTGGTCTGTAGTTTAATGCTTCATGTGTGTCTCCTTTTTTAAAGATTGGGACTACATTTGTGCGTGCGTGTGTGTGTGTGTGTGTGTGTGTGTGTGTGTGTGTGTGTGTGTGTGTGTGTGTGTGTGTGTGTGAGTTTGAGCCACTGACCACAAAATTTCAAGAATTGATTTCGAAAATATTTACAATCCCAGTGCACTAGAACCAAATGTGAAACATTTCATCGAATCTTAGCATAATGACTAGGATACGCTTTCATAAATAAATAATAAACAGTTAAATAAGGAGGAGACTACCCAATAAGCATCATAAATAAACAGCCCAGTAAACGCACACACCAGACAAATATAAGAACCTTATGAATCAACTAAATAAAATAGACGAGTCACTCCACAAGCTACAGTGACCAGTGTGAACGTCCAGAGTGAACCACTGACCACGGAGTTGAACTTGTTGTTTGAGTAGAACTTGATGAAGTCTCCAGCCAGGATGATGATGGTACCAGGGACGTACGGTACGTCTAGCCACGACCCTCTACGGTCACGCACCTGTGGAAAGATAGGATTACAGTACCTCCATATTACAGAGAGAGAGAGAAGAGGAAAGGAGAAAAAGAGGAGGGAAGGAGAGAGAGAGAGAGAAGAGGAAAGGAGAAAGAGAGAAGGGAAGGATACAGAGAGAGAGAGAGAGAGATAAAGTCAGCTGATCAATTGAAAATGCTGGCCCACAGATGGCTCCAACTTCATCCTGTTCCCTACGTGTATGTCTCATAACAAAAAAAGATGCTTTCAAATGAGCTGATGTAGGTAACAGCTCTTAGCTTGCCAATAAAGTTAGGAATCCTTAACCTGTAAATAGCTTGTCAATTAAGCTAGGGACCCTTTAACCTTGTAAAACAGGTGTAGAAAAGAGAGAGAGAGAGAGAGAGAGAGAGAGAGAGAGAGAGAGAGAGAGAGAGATGGCCACTGTGACCAGCTAAACACATCTTCACTGCAAATACATAGTATTAAGACACTGGCCCAATGTCTACAGTTTATACACCAAGTCAAACATTTACTTTGACAGTAAGTGAACACACACCACACACACACACACCACACACCACAACACACACACACAACACAACCACACACACGGCACATACACACACACGCACATCACACATTGGGACAGCGAGCGGCTAGTCACGCCGTCGGTGCTCGGGGATTAAGTGTTTTTGAGGGTTTACAGTGTTCTGCAGGGTGGCAAGTGTGTCAGGGTAGTCAACAATCTAGAAGTGTTTTTTTTTTAATTCCCTAGCCACACAAGTGTGGGGAGCCACAATTTTGAAAGTGATCCGGAAATAAAAGCGTTTGTGGCGCAGGGACTAGTTTTGAAGGGCCCCGGTGTTGCCAAAGTGTACCCAAGATTTAATAAAGTGAAAACAATTGTGACCAGTGAAAGAAAACAGTGAATAGGGTACATATTAAACGAGAAGAAATTGAGTGGATCTACGCCAGGACGTACATCGACGGATCTACTCCGGGAAACGCCCACATCGACCGGACAATCTACACTGCTACAGCTGCCACTACAGTACTGTATCCCCTTTGGAGTGTTGTTTGGGTGTGGGGTCCCCCAGGTTCCAATTTACGCCAAGCTGAATGTGAATGGTTAACTTCTAGCAGAAAAAAAGAATAGGCACTCAAGAATTCAATAAGTTTAGCAAATGGTAATCCATTGAACAGGCGATTAATCACTATAAGCAGGGATATAGGCACACGCAAGGGTGGGAGTAGGCACAAGAGGTTGTGGACAAAAGCAAACAATGAGAATCTAACATTACACTCAAGCACAAGCCACCTACTTTCAGACACAATAAAACCCCAACTAATTTCCCAAACACACAATTACACACAAAATTACACACTCCACCCACACACACACACACCACACAAACCACACACAAACCCACCACAAACACAACACACATATCCAGACCACACACACACCCCCCCTCACCACCGACATCTCACTACTTCCCCTATCCATCCCCTCCCTCGATCACCCTCCCCTCCCCCTTTCACCCAAACCTCCCCACCCCCCCCACTCAGCTCCCAAATAGCCACAGTTCCTCCACTACTTCCCCCCCCACACTCTGACACACACACTACTAACCTAACATACAGAATTACATAGGTTTCCCCATCTGAGGCAATCAGGATAAACAAAAATGGGTTGCCAGGGGAGCAACAAGAAAAACCAAGGGAAGGAGGAGGAAAATGAAAAGGGAAAGATTGGGCGCAGAGCTCATAAAAAAGGGATCTGAATGGGAAAAGAAACTAGAAGAACTTGCATGAGAATGGAAGAGAGGATAGATATGGAAAGCAGGAAGTGGGAGGTGCATGTCAAAGCAGCAGAAAGCTAGGATACAGAGTTTAGAAGAGGAATTGAAAAATCTGAAAACAGCCTAAAGAACTAAAGAACATTTTGGGATGACAACAGAGACTGCTACCTCAGCCACAAAAAAGGGGGGACTGTAGGGAAAGAAGGGGCACAAACTGCATGGAGATGCTCTATCAGAGGAGACTGTAGCAAATGAAAGAGCTAAGCTTTATGTGGGGGCCCAACAGACAACAACAGACCCCAAGGAAAGCCGAGAAGGGAAAATGAAGGCCACTGGGGCCCAAGTACATTAGCCAGTGAAACTGATGAAAGGAAAGCTGCAGTGGAGGAAACCAAATTAAATGAGGGGATACACAGGGATATGCAGTGGGAGAATGAAAGGGTGAGGTCGTCTTTGTGTATGGGCTCCAGGAAGTCGAAGGGGAAACAAAATGAAGCAAGAAAACAAGGGGAAAAAAAAGCAATTGAAAGCATCATGAAAGCATAGGAGAAGACGATATGACCCAGCTGGAAAATTTTCGGAGAATAGGGGGTTTGTAAAAAGAACCCGGCCAGTGAGAGTGACCTTCAAGGCAGAAGCGACTCGGGACCAGGATACTGCAGGGGGAAAGCACGATTAAGGGACATGACGGCATACAGGAGCGTGTATCTCGACCGCGACAGAACACAAGAAGAAAGGAAGAAACTGAGGGAGAGATGGTAAAAGGCGAAAGGAGGAAAGAGAGGGGATGGAGAAGACAGACAGGAGATCCCAGACCCAGGAAGAAGATCTAATACACCCTCCCTCAAAAACTTTCTATAGAAGCCTTTCCCAACAGGAAAAAAACCCCAGTGCAACCAAACACTTTTAAATCAAAACACCCATCCCACATCCAATGCCCCCACCACTACATTACAAACTTCCCCCCCAAAGCAACAACCCATAGTTCCTTACCAGGTCTCCCACTTCCCCAACCCCAATATACTCCCAGACCACAGTCTTAAAAAAGAAGTTGAAGTGTGGGTATACAAATGCAGATGGAATAAAAAACAAGTATGAGGAGTGGCACGAAAGAATCAAAGAGACATCCCAGACATAATAGCTCTCACAAAAACAAAACTCACCAGATAAAAACAGATTCATCTTTCCATCCGGATATCAAATCTTCAGGAAAGACAGAGGGAGGAGAGGGGGGGAGGAGTTGCATGCTCATTAAAAACCAGTGGGGTTTTGAAAAAAGGGAAAGGAAGGGATGGCATGGGCGAAAGGGATATTTAGTAGGAACAATCCAGTCTGAGGGACATAAGGGGTGATAATTGCAGTAATGTACAACCCACCACAGAACTGCAGGAGGCCAAGAGAAGAATACGATGAGAGCAACAGAGCAATGATCAACACACTAGCCGAGGTGGCCAGGAGAGCACACATGGGGGGAGCAAAGTTACTAGTTTGGGTGATTTCAATAACAAGGAGATTGACTGGGAAAACCTGGGCCCCATGGGGGTCCCGAAACATGGAGACCCAAAGATGATGGATGTGGTACTGGAGAACCTCATGCATCAACATGGTTAGAGACACTACCAGGGGAAGAGGAGAGGATGAACCAGCAAGGTTGGACCTTGTATTCACCAGAGTAGTTCGGACATCGAGGGTATCATGTATGAAAGGCCCCCTGGGAGCTAGTGACCCATGTGGTTCTGTGCTTCGACTACATGTTGAGCTCCAAGTGGAGAGAGTAGCAGGAATAGGCTGGGAAAAACCAAACTACAAAAGGGGGAACTAAATCAGGCATGAGGAACTTCCTTTTAAGACATTCAGTGGGAGAGGGAACTGACAGGAAAACCAGTACAAGAAATGGGTGGACTATGTAGCAACAAAATGCAAGGAGGGAGAGGAGGGGGTTTGTTCCCAAGGGAAACAGAAATAATGGAAGAACAGAAAAGAGTCCTTGGTTCACCAAAGGTGTAGGGAGGCAAAAACTAGGTGTACTAGAGAATGGAAAAGGTACAGAAGACAGAGAACTCAGGAAAATAAAGAAATCAAACCGAAGAGCCAGAAAAAAGTATAGCACAGATAAGAAGGGAGGCTCAGAGACAATATGAAAATGACATAGCATCAAAAGTAAAGACTGCCCGAAACTGTTGTACAGCCCCATCAGGAGGAAAACAACAGCAGGACCAGGTAATCAGACTGAGGAAAAGGGGGATGGGGGAAATTTACAAGAAACGACCCAGAGGTATGTCAGGGCTCAACACAAGATTTAAAGAGGTATTTACAGTGGAAAACCAGTAGGACTTTCCAAGAAATCAGAACAGGGGGCACACCAGCAAGTGCTGGATGAGGTACATATAACCAAGGAGGGGTGAAGAAGCTGCTATGCGAACTTGACACCTCAAAGGCGGGGGGACCAGACAACATCTCTCCATGGGTCCTTAAAGAGGGGGCAGAGATATTGTGTGAGCCATTAACAAAGATCTTCAACACTCATTTGAAAAATGGGCAACTCCTGAGGTATGGAAAATGGCAAATGTAGTCCCAATTTTTAAAAAGGGAGACAGACATGAGGCACTAAACTACAGGGCCTGTATCTCTAACGTGTATAGTATGCCAAGGTCATGGAGAAGATCATCAGGAGGAGAGTGGTGGGGCACCTGGAAAGAAAAAAAGTGTATAATTGACAACCAGCACGGTTTCAGGGAAGGAAAATCCTGTGTCACAAACCTACTAGAGTTTTATGACAAGGTGACAGAAGTAAGACAAGAGAGAGAGGGGTGGATCGACTGCGTATTTTGGACTGCAAGAAGGCTTTCGACACAGTTCCTCACAAGAGGTTACTGCAAAAAGCTAGAGGACCAGGCAACATAACAGGAAAGGCACTGCAATGGATCAGAGAATATATGACAGGGAGGAAACAACGAGTCATGGTACGCGACGAGGTGTCAGAGTGGGCGCCCGTGACAAGCGGGGTTCCACAGGGGTCAGTCCTAGGACCTGTGCTGTTCTTGGTATACGTGAACGACATAACGGAAGGGATAGACTCAGAAGTGTCCTTGTTTGCAGTCGATGTGAAGTTAATGAGAAGAATCGAATCGGACGAGGATCAGGCAGGACTACAAAGAGATCTGGACAGGCTAAAGCCTGGTCCAGCAACGGTCCTTGAATTTAACCCTGCCAAATGCAAAGTCATGAAGATTGGGGAAGGGCAAGAAGACCGCAGACACAATATAGTTTAGATGGCCAAAGACTGCAAACTCACTCAAGGAAAAAGATCTGGGGGTGAGTATAACACCGGGCTATCTCCTAGGCCACATCAATCAGATAACTGCTGCAGCATACGGCGCTGGCAAACTACGGACAGCGTTCCGTACCTTTAGTAGGATTCATTAAGACTCTGTACACCCATCTACGTCAGGCCCATATTGAGTATGGCACCATTTGGAAATCCACACCCAGTCAAGCACGTCAAGAATTAGAGAAAGTGCAAGTTTGCACAAAACTAGTCCCCGAGCTACGGGGATTGTCTACGAAGAAAGGTTGAGGAAATCGCCTGACGACCTGGGCCGGAGGGTCGGGAGACATGATAACGACATATAAATACTGCGCGAATAGACACGTGACAAAGACCGGTGTTCCAGGATGGACACATACACAAGAGTCACAATTGGAAGTTGAGCCTCAGATGAATCAAGGATGTTTGGAAGTATTTCTTCGTATGTAGTCAAGTCGTGGATTTGTTTTAAAAGTGAATAGGGGAGGGGGGAACCATACAATTGTTTAAGGGGAGGTATGGAAAAGCTCATGGAAACAGGGAGAGAGAGGACCTGTTGCATTTAGTGAAGAGGCGGGGCCCGGAGCTATGACTCGCCCCTGCAACCACAAATGGTGAGTACAATGGTAGGAACCACAAACATTAACCAGATTATGCTCGGCTATGGGCGCTGGCAAAATGAGGGTAGCGTTCCGATACCTCAAAAGTACGTTCGCATGACTGTGTACGTTAAGCCCAATGGAGTATGTAGCCCAGTTTAGAACCCACACCCGCTCAAGCACGTCAAGAAAATTTGAGAAAGTGCAAAATTGCAATAAGACTAGTTCCAGAGCTAAAGGAAAAGTCCTACGAAGAAAGGTTAAGAGAATTCCTGACGACCTGGAGGCAGGAGGTTGGGAAGACTGATAACGAATACAAAATATTGCAGGAATAGTTAAGGTGGACAGAGAAGGATGTTCCAGTGAATGGACACAGAAAAGGGGGCACAATTGGAGCTGAAGGACTAGATGAGTCAAAGGGTGTTAGGAAGTATTTCTCAGTCACAGAGTTGTCAGGATGAATAGTCTGGAAAGTGAGGAGGGGTAGGAACCTCATAAAACTTTAAAACTATGGTAAATGTCCAAGAAAAAAGGGGACAAGTTGACAGTGAAAAGGCGAGGCCGGAAAAACTGATCCGACCATCAAAAAAGGTAGTGAACACAAACACCACCACAACCACAAACAAACCCCACACACAGAGACAGAAACACATAAAGGGTACAAATACGGCAATTACACACGTACAGAAATAAAAGAAGGAACAACTAGGGAGTAGAAGATAGTGGGAGGGGGAACAGGCAGCAAAAAGACGGGGAACCTGGGGGAAAGACCAGTGTCAGGGGAAAGAGAACCTCACCAAAACAACAAATAAAGGCGAGGCAACCCACTCCAAATCCTCCACCCAAAATAATGCACCAAAACACAACACCACAAATACCCACCAGCTTACACTCACTAACCAATCCCCACCCCACAACAGTACTAAAAAACAGGAATACACCCAACCCCTATAAAATACAGGTACAAAAATCACCCGAAGATCCCAGATCGTTGCACACAAGACAAGTCGAGGGTAACAACAACCTGATGGAATAACAAAAGACAGGGAAACCGAGGGAAAGGAGGAGTTGCACTGCTCATCACGACTCAATGGAATTTTGAGGAAATGAGAAGACTGGGCAGAGGGGAAGTTGATGACTACATAGTAGGAACACTTCAGATCGGGGGTCGAAAAATGATGATAGCACTAGTGTACAACCCACCATCGAACAGCAGGAGGCAAAGACAAGAATATGATGAAAGCAACAGAGTAATGGTGGACACACTAGCCAAGGTAGCCAGAAAGGCTCACGTGGGCAGGGCAAAGGTACTTGTCATGGGGAATTTCAACCGCAAAGAGATTAACTGGGGGACCAGAGACGTGGAGGGCTAAGATGCTGGAGGCAATACTGGAAAACTTCTTGCACCAACTTATTAGGGATGCTGGGATACAATGAGAGAAAGAGAGGACGATGAGCAGTTCAGGCATAGGAGATATTACACATGAAAGCCCCATTGGCACTAGTAATCATGTGATCCTGAGTTTCGAATACAGTGGAGAGTGAAGCAGCACGGAGAAGGTCGGAAGAAGCCTAACTTCAAAAAAGGGGACTACACAGGAATGAGGCAATTCCTGCAGTAGGTACGGTGGGAAAGAGAACTAGAGAGAAAGACAATAAACAAAATGATGGAACACATGACCACCAAAGTGTACGGAGGCAGAGAAGTTCGTACCAAAGGACAACAGAAACAATGGGAAGACCAGAGTGAGCGTATGGTTTACCCGGAGGAGTGGCCAAAGCCAAGTGTGCTAGAGTATGGAAAAAGTATAGAAAACAAAGGACTAAGGAAAACCAGGAGTTGAGCTGATGAATCAGAAACAAACATATGAGAATGACATTGCATCAAAAGCCAGATCTGACCAAAAGTTGTTATACATCCACATGAAGAGGAAAACAACAGTCAAGGACCAGGTAACCAGGCTTAGGAAGGAAGGAGGGAAGCTCACAGGGAGCGACCAGGAAGTATGTAAAGAGCTCAGCACAAGTGGAAAAAGAGTGGTTTTCAGCATACCGAGGCGGTAGGGTAAGCACACACCTTAAAGGCGGTATGCACAGATAACATCTCTTCTTGGATTCTGAGAGAGGGAGCAGACGCACTGTGTGCACCTCTAACATTAATCTTTACCAAATCTATCGAAAAGGGGCATCTGCATGAGGCGTGGACAACAGCAAACATAGTTCAAAATTTATAAGAAAGGAGACAGACGAGTAGCATAAAACTACAGACAAATGTTCCTTGTAAATGAATGGTTCAGAGAACCGACACGTTGATAAATTAGACACATGTGCAACTCTTGGGTATCTTTACTGAGGAAACGTTTCGCCACACAGTGGCTTCATCAGTCCATACATAGGAGAATCTTGAAGAACAGGAGAAGAATGAGGTAATCAGTCCCTCAACCTTGAGGGACTGATTATTTCTCGGCACATATGCTGTATTCTATTCAAAATTGATGGACTGACCACATCGACTCAAGGTTGAGGGACTGATTACCTCATTCTTCTCCTGTTCTTCACGATTCTCCTTTGTATGGACTGATGAAGCCACTGTGTGGCGAAACGTTTCCTCAATAAAGATACCCAAGAGTTACATATGTGTCTAATTTAACAAATGCTCCTGTCATGTATAGTATGCAGTCGTGGAGAAGAGTGATGGAACCCAGAGAAAGGATTGGGCTCATACATGACAATCCCAACGGCTTCAGGGATGGGAAATCCTGTCTGAAATCTACCTGAGTTCTACGACAAGGTAACAGAAGACAAGAGAAAGAGGGATGGATAGATTGCATCTCTCTTTACTGTAAGAAAGCTTTCGACACAGTAGCACACAAAAGACTGGTTCAAAAGCTAGAGGAGCAGGGAAGAACGATAGGGAAAACACTGCAATTGATCAGGGAATATCTGACAGGAAGGAAACAACGAGTGTTGGTACGTGATGAGGTGTCAGAGTGGGGCCCAAGTGGAGAGTAGAGCTCCGCAAGGGTCAGTCCTGGGTCCGTTGCTCTCATAAATGTGAATAATATGATGGAAGGAATAGATGATGTGAAACTAATAAATTGATGATGTGAAACTGATAAGTAGAATACAAGCGGACGAGGATCAAGTAAAATTATAAGGGAATCTGGACAGGCTGCAAGCCTGGTCTGACAAATAGCTCCTGGAGTTTAACCCCACCATGTGTAAAGTCATGAAGCTTGGAGAATGACAAAGAATAACGCAGGCTAGGGGATCAAAGGCAGCAAACCTCACTTAGGAAAAAGATCTTGGGGTGAGCAAAGATCTTAGGGTGAGCACGTGCCCTTAGGCGCGCATCAACCAAATAACCGCAGCATATGGGCGCCTGACAAACCTGAGAATAGCATCTCGACATCTAAGTAAGGAGTCATTCACGACAATGTACATCGTGTACGTCAAACCCATATTGGAGTATGCAGCACCAGTATGGAACCCTGTCCTGTTCAAACACGTCAAGAAATTGGAGAAAGTGCAAAATTTGCAGCAAGATTAGTCCCGGAACTAAGGGGGTATGTCTTATGAGAGATTAACGAAACTCAACCTGATGACACTAGAGGATAGGAGGGATAAAGGAAATATAAAATACAGAGAGGAATTGACAGAGTGGACAGGGCACAACAACTCGGATGAGTCAAGAGGATGTTAGGAAGTATTTCTTTACCCTTAGAGGTGTCAGGAAGTGGAACAGTCTGGATAGTGAAGTAGGGGAGACCAGATCTATACATAGCTTTAAGAAGAGGTATGATAAGGCTCTTGGAGTAGTGACTAGCGAAGAGTCAAGGCCAGGAACTGTAAATTAACCCCTGAAACCACATATAGGTGAGCATGTGTAGGTGAGTACACACACAAACACACACACACACACACACACACACTCAAGTGATGTAGTTGAGGCAGGAACCATACATAGCTTTAAGACGAGGTATGACAAAGCTCAGGGAGCAGAGAGAGAGAGAAGAGAAGAGAGAGAGAGAGAGAGAGAGAGAGAGAGAGAGAGAGAGAGAGAGAGAGAGGACCTAGCAGCGATCAGCTATCGAGACTCAGCCAGGAGCTGAGTCTCGACCCCTGCAATCACAATTAGGTGAGTAAACACACTCTCTCGCTCTCTCTCTCTCTCTTAAGTAGCAAAGTACTGTGTCCTAAATGACATGGTAGTTTGCTATTTATGTCACCAATAGGATATATACCCACAGGGAAATATCTCATAGTGCATGTACCCCGAGACTTGTATACCTCTCACAGTATATACACCGAGAAGTTCGTATCTATTATTGTATATAAATGAAGATTATTATTATTATTATCAAAAACAAGCGCTAAACCACAAGGGCTATACAGCAATGCAACATATAAAGTTCACAAAGAAGGTTGGTGTTGGGGTTGTTAAGGTGTACTCATATAAATGAAGAGGTGTGGGAGTGAGTGGAGGAATGAATTTAGTGGCAATGAAATCACCGCTTATGTCGAAGAGCGAGTATGATTAAAATAGTCAAAGTAATTAAGTGTTGCAGCTCATGTCGCTAAATTTTAGTGATTATGAAACTCATTAAAAGGAAATCATGGAAGTACAGGAACAGCTGTCCTCATTACTCTGTATAGAAGGATGACCTAGCATGAATGTTTTTGACTTCCAGATCTTTCTTCTAGTCCTGGAAGTGTTCCCTTAAGGAAAGTTCTCTAATTCTAACGAGTGGCTCTTCACATCAAACCTGAATATCGCTTATTCCCCAAAAGTTGTATAACGCCTACGGGGTCATCGTTTTTTTTTTTTTTTTTTTTTTTTTTTTGACCTACAGATCATCCCTCCTGTCCTGAAGGGCTCGAGTTGGTGCTCATTATTCTTGGCTTCCTTGATGCATCTGCTGTCACGATGGTTTCCTGGGCCTTATTAGCACTATTAACTAACCTGTAAAGTATTTACGATGTCCGGAAACACCACAAACAGACCAGGAAGCTATGTGTAATGTCTTTTTGGAAAAGTGAGAACTGGACCAGAGATTACCCAAGATATTGTCAAACAACATAGGCTGGCACTTAGACGAATAGCATTTTAGAACAACAAACAAACCTGCAGACTTTGTGTGATCGTCTTTACATGAATAATTTGCCTTCAAGGACTTCCATGTTGCCTTAGAAAATCATTCATAATACGAAACCATCCATTATCAGTGAAAAACTCTGTCTAACCTGGGAACAGTTTATGACATGTTGCAGCAAAATATACAAATTTAGAGACCATTCAGCTCGTCCTGAAAAAAAATAAAAATGAGTCAAGATAGCATTTTATGATCCAGGAATACTTAATCCACATTCAGAAACAGTTTGATTTCTTCTTGTAAAGGCTAAAAGTGCCTGAAAGTCTCACACTGCCTTGCAAGAACACCTTGCGGTGAGGATCACCACAATCTGACCTGTAGTCCTCCAGTATTGTCTTGGAAGATGAAGGTGAAGGTGCTGTAGTCATTGTGGGCACCGAAGCGAGTCGAGTCCTTGGGTGTAGTTGAGGGAACTGCCGGGTAGTAGTTCAAGCGCATAACACTGAGACTGCCATCAGTATCCGGCCGATGATGCATTGAGAGGAAGTAATCTTTATCCTTCTCTGGAAGTGCAGAAGATAAAATGTAGTTGGAAGCATCTATTTTGGCATGTTGTAATGAGCATTCAGTCAGTTTTACGCTCTCTCTCTCTCTCTCTCTCTCTCTCTCTCTCTCTCTCTCTCTCTCTCTCTCTCTCTCTCTCTCTCTCAACTATATATATACATATGTATATAAACACTGATCTCTGGCTGAAGGAGACTCGAACCTATGAACCTCAGGACAAGGTACGCAGTGCTTTACCAATCTACCCACACTGGACAATACCTTGGCGTGTAGCTTGCGCTACACGTTTGATCCAAGGCAGCCAGCTTTAAGGGAGAAGGCTTACAGCTTTTCATCTCATCCCCTGCATGCATCAGCCTTACTAGAGATTTTAACAATGCAAGGAATTCGCGAGAGCAGGCGAAATATACACAAACACTGATCTCTGGCTGAAGGAGAGTCGAACCTACGAACCTTAGGACAAGGTACGTACCTTGTCCTAAGGTTCGTAGGTTCGAGTCTCCTTCAGCCAGAGATCAGTGTTTTTGTATATTTCGCCTGCTCTCGCGAATTCCTTGCATATATATATATATATATATATATATATATATATATTATATATATATATATATATATATATATATTATATATATATATATATACTATATATATATATATGTGTGTGTGTGTGTGTGTGTGTGTGTGTGTGTGTAGTGTGAATATAATGCAGAGAATTCGTAGTTTGGAAGTTAGGAGGAGGTGCAGGATTACCAAAACTCTTGTCCAGAGGGCTGAGGAAGGGTTGTTGAGGTGGTTCGGACATGTAGAGAGAATGGAGCGAAACAGAATGACTTCAAGAGTGTATCAGTCTGTAGTGGAAGGAAGGCGGGGTAGGGGTCGGCCTAGGAAAGGTTGGAGGGTGGGGGTAAAGGAGGTTTTGCGTGCGAGGGGCTTGGGCTTCCAGCGGGCATGCGTGAGCGTGTTTGATAGGAGTGAATGGAGACAAATGGTTTTTAATACTTGACGTGCTGTTGGAGTGTGAGCAAAGTAACATTTATGAAGGGATTCAGGGAAACCGGCAGGCCGGACTTGAGTCCTGGAGATGGGAAGTACAGTGCCTGCACTCTGAAGGAGGGGTGTTAATGTTGCAGTTTAAAAACTGTAGTGTAAAGCACCCTTCTGGCAAGACAGTGATGGAGTGAATGATGGTGAAAGTTTTTCTTTTTCGGGCCACCCTGCCTTGGTGGGAATCAGCCAGTGTGTTAATAATAATATATTATATATATATATATATATATATATATATATATATATATATATATATTATATATATATATATATATATACTGAATACAATGGTAAAATATATTAAAGATTATGAATTTCCTCCAGCTCCTCCAAAGCCGGACGCGAGCCAAGTATACAGCACGCATTTTCCCTCTGGATGGCCACACTGAGGCACTGGAACGTGAAAGTGGCTGCCCTTGGGTCCCTGGTGGTGTCGATGAGTCTGGAACCCAATTCTTTAAGGAAACGTGTGGCATGTTTTCCCCATAATCCCAAGGTCTTTCATCCCACTGGGACAAATTGATACTGCTTTCCTTATGTCCCTACACTTCCTGATCTTGTACTCCTCCCTGTGGTCAGCAGCTCCTCCTTGTCGCCCGACGCTGTGATGGATATAGGTGTCAGCCAGGTGGACACACAGGTATAATTCCATGCTAAGAGCTTGCCATTCTTCCAAGGATAGATGGTGATCCCGTCAGGGCGGTTTGCTGGGTTCTGGGAATTGTTCGCTGCTAGTGACCGGGGCTCCCTCTCGGCTGGGCATCCAGCTGTAGCAAGGGTCCTCTTTATGATGTTGTTGACCTCATTGTGTATTGCATGCCAGCCCTTGGTTTTGGAACAGTTAAGACCATGTAGACCATATTGATCGGCTTGCGCTTTGCCGCAGATACACGTATATTCCATGTGAATTGGGGCAGCAAGGCACAGAGCCACTATGATACGGAGGGGCTTAGGGTCGAGTTGCGTTCCCATTGCCATTACGGGAACTGTTTGGAGGAAGTCCCTGGGGTGAGGTGCACTCAGAGCCTGGAGACGGACGGTCTCCCTGTCTGATGTTACAGCCCTGAGGATGTTGGTGAGCACCTTTTCAGTGATTGGGCCATTCCAGCTTGACTGTTTGTGAGCCAGAGCTGCACTAGGGTTTGGTGCTGGAGCAGCAAGAGTCTCCCATTCAGTGATGGCACTGGCATAGTTAGGGTTCTGTATTCCTGCTGAGTCACTGAGGTTAACAGGAAGAATTTATCTTATTAACTCGTTTGATGCTATGGAAGAGGATACGAAAGCTGGTAGAGCAATCTGGGAGGATGTGCGTACTCCCAGCCCCCCAAGCCTGATCGGAAGTGAGGCTTGCAACCCCTGTCCATCTTCAAGGGAAAGATTCAACACGCTCTCTAGCATCTTCTTAAGGAGAGAGTCATATTCCTTGAGTTTTGGACTGCTGAAGGCTGGGGCATCTCAGAAAGTAGGTAAGTTTAGGGATTGACAGGCACCTGGTGAGTAGGTAGAAGGCATCATGTGTATCAATGTCTTTCATCCTGCTTTCCATCGTCTGGAGGTCTGACTTTCTCTAGAATCAGATCGATGGCATTGGACCCAAGGGGAGCACCAAGGAGAGTGCTGTTGGCTGGATCAATGGCTCATGTTCTGGTAAAACAGCACTAATATTCTGGATCATCTGTCGATTGGTAGAAACTATTTCACATTTGGTGGGGTTTAAAGAAAGGCCCAGGCTTTCTCCCATGTCTTTGATTTTTCTGATGTCCTCTAGGAGAGATTCTATTGTGCCAGCTAAGGCACCATCATCCAAGAACCAGATATTGAGCTCACTGGAGAGTGCTTCTGTGACTTCCTTGATGACCAAACAGAATAGGAAGGGGGCGAGTAGGGGACATTCCATGAGTGGATAGAGGGAAGTTTCTATAAACTGCTTGAAGAGCAGCATCCCTTCTGACTGAGTTGAAAGCATTGGCAAAGTCCAATTTGATTAAAGCTTTTTCATCGGACATGTTGATATATGCTCTTGCTGCGTGGGCAGCTGCTTCACAGCCCTGTTGAACACTAAAACCGAGCTGAATTGTTTTCAGCATTGCAGCCGCCCCTTGACTCCTCACCCTTCTTACTGTAGCTTTGGCGACTAGGCACCGAAGGGTGTTGCCCACTGCAATGGGCCTGATTCCTCCATCCTTTTTCTGGAGGGCACACAATGAGGCACCAAAGAAAAAGGGTCTTGGCCTCTGGGACACTGCCAGCCAGGTACAGGGTGGAAAATTTGGCGAGTTCAAACAGCAGCTTCTCTGAAGCATCACCAAGTGCTGGATTGAGTATTTGTTTTAAGTGTTGAGGCCTTAAACCGGCGAAACCTCCTGCTGAGCCCTGTGGAAATGACACAGCAGTTTTATACACATCACCGTCCCGTAAGGTTAGATGTTCTTAGCCTGCTGCAATGTCAGGGAGGTCAATGTTGGTACTAGGAGCCCTGGGTGGATATTTGTCCAGCTTGTGCCGTGCTGACGTCCTTGGGAGCGATGGTATCCTCGCTGGTTATAAGCCTCAGAGCTCCAATAGTATTACCCTCTTCTATTTTTTTGCTAATTTTGGCTCTGATTTTTGAGGCGTCGGGTGTCCTGCCTGGCGGGTGTTTGTCGCCCTTGGGGGGAGACGGAACAGGTTGTCATCCCTCGGGAATGCATTTATTGCCCTAATAGCATGTGTTGCTAGTGACTTCTCCCTCCTTGGTGGGACAGTGAATCAGGCATTGCCAAAAAAGCAGCAGGTTGTGCCAGGATCTGTTGTTTGAAGAAGTATCGTTGACTTTCTTCATAAAGTCAGTGAATTTGTTAGCAGCTTGAGGGCGAGCTGCTTTGGGGATGTGTGTCAGAGTCTTGGTGGATGTCAATTTGATTGAAGACTTGAGGTCCTCTGTAGAGGTGAAGCCATGGTAGCTGTCAGCGCTATCTGCTGGGAGGGGCTGTTGGCTGTTCTTATTTGGAGCTCTAATGGAGCCTAGACATCCATTGTTTGCACGGATGTAGCCGGTTGAGGGACTGAGTGTACATTCCCTGTAGCACACCCGGCAGATGCCTCGCGAACGACGGCTTTGGGTCTGTCGTGAAGAATCCTGGGAACCCAGGACTTCTTGTGACATTGCTGACATCGTGGGGCTGGGAGGGCGCCAGCTGTGGGGCGACGGGTGAAGGACAGCATGGATGCATGAAGGATGAGGGTGGGGGAGTAGCGAGCTGCAGAACTAGTAATTGGTGGGACACTAAATGGCAACACCCTTGGTCAGGAAGTCAGTGGGCCTAGGCTGGGATGAGGGGAGGGGCACAGGGATAGGGAGCTGAGGGAGTGGCCCTGTATGTTCGCTAAAGATGCACATCACTAACTTTTGCTAATTGTTATACACTTATTATTCCATTTAGAAAAAAGCCCACTCCATTGGCACAGTAATCACCATGTTCTCACTATTAACCGAAGTGTTCCTCTGTTCAGCATCCAATGACGGTGTTGTGAGCGACCACTTTCTCCCCCAACCCGGACCCCAGCCGAACGCACAGGTAAACAAACCTCCTCCAAACCATCGCTGGCAGGATCCCCTCACCACCACTGCTCCTCAAATCCCAACATGCACACTGCACTTTCACTGATACAGAAGCAACGGTCTGATGCAGGGGATTGTCACAACTCTGTCATCTCCGGTGGATACTCACGATGATGTCTGCCGAAACTGGCCCATTAGTTCCCCCCCCCTCGGGAATTTTATTTTTTTTAAATACAGGGGCCCGGATTCCCCCTCAGGGGGGGAAAGGGAAAAAAAAATTTAAACCCATTCCCCAACGTTTTCCCAAGGGTTTGTTTCCAACGTTTTTAAAGAAATTTTAACCCCCCTTCATCAAGGCAGGAATTTTTAGGTTTAAGGGGGGCCCTTTTTGGGGTTTTGTAACCCGGGGGAAATGTAATTTGTTAAATTTAATCTCCGTAAGGGAAAAAAACCAGGGGGTACCTTCACCTACCCCGCTGGGAGGGGCGGGGCCCCCCTGCCCAAAAAATTTTACCCCCCCTAAATGGCCGCCCCCAAACCCCGTTTTAAACGGATGAAAGCCGGTTTTTGGCGGCTATTTCTTCCTGTGAACACCCCAAAAGTCCTCGGGAAACAACGGTTTTTGGTTTTAAAACCTAACCAATTTCCCTTTACAATTTTTGCATTTTTAAACCACACTTGGGGGCCCGGAAGGACACTAATGCTGGGGTTTTGGGGAAATTACAGTTTCCCCCCCCTTAAGGGGGGAAAACTTTAAATTTTTCCCCTTTTTCCCCAAGGAAAAATTTCTTGGCTAAGGGGGGACCCTAAGTGAATCACCTTTTTCCCTAAAGAGCCCCTCATCTTTTGCCCAATTTTTAACCATTTAAAATTTTTTGAAAAAAAGCCCTCTCCATTTTCCCCTTTTAATTTTCAACTTTTTTCCCCTTTTTTTGAATTTCCTTTCTTTTCTACATTTTTTATTTTTTTTTTTGGCCCCCCCACTTTCTCCCCCAACCCGGACCCCAGCCCCAAAGGCACAGGTAAACAAACCTTTCCTAAAAACCCTGGGGGTTTTTTTTCAACCAGCCCCCTTCAAACCCCCAAATTTTTTTCCAAAACCCACTTTATATTAAAAAAAACGGTAAATTCCAATTTGGTTAACATTTTCTAAAAATTTCCCCCCTTTTCCCAAACAATTGAGCCTAAAATTTCCCTGTAAAAATTTATTCTTTTCCCACCCCAAAAATAAGGGGGCAAACAAACTTCCCCCCCTTCCCACCGCCCCCTTTTAACCCAAAAATTTTAAAATATCTTTAAAAAATTAAAATATTTATTTTATTTTATTAAAATTAAATTTTTAAAATTTTTATTTATTATTTTTAAATTTTTAATTTTAAAACCCAACCCATTTTAAAAAGGGAATAGAAAATTTTTTCCACCTTTTTCCCCTTTCCTTTTATCAAGGAATAAAAAATGATCCAAAGGAATTTAAAAATTTTTCCAAATATATTCAATAAAGGTTTTAAACATTTTTTTTTTTAAAAAAAAATTTTTTTAAAATAAAAAATATTTACAAAAAATTAAAAAGGTGGGAGAAATTAACCCTTTTGGATATCCAACCCAAATTGGGAAAAAAAATCCGGAAAGGATTTTAATATAAGGGGTTTGGCCCCCCCATACGGGCCCCAAAACGGGTTCGACCTTGGGAAAAGGGGCAGGTTTTGAAATCCCCAAACCTTTATTTAAAAAATTTTAAATTTTTTAATAAATTATATATAAATTTATATTGTTAGGGTTTTTAAAATTTAATATATTTTAATAAAAAAAAAATTTATTGGTTATTATGTTTATTTTTAATTTTATTTTATTATTTTATAAAATAAATATTTATATATATTATATATATAAAAATTATTATATTAATAAAATTTATTTGATAAAAAAATTTTATAAAATAATTAAAAAATTTTAAAATATTATATATATTTATATATTTAAATATATATATATTATTTAAAAATTTTTAAATATATATATATTTTTATCTTGTAATTTTAATATTTATATATAATATTATAATTTATATATATAATATATTTATATTATATATATTTATATATATATAATATAAATATATTATATATATATATTTATAAATTATATAATTAAAATATATAAAAATATTAATATATTTAAAATATATAATATATAAATATATATATATTATTTAAATATTTTAAAATTTTTAAATATTTATATTTTATATATATTTATATATATTTTATATATATATATTTTTTAAAATATATATATATTTTTTTTATATTTTTATATGTTTTATATTATATATTTTATTTATATTTATAAAAAATATATATATTATTTTATATATTTATATTTATAATCTTTTTCTTTCAAAAAAACCAGAAGTTCCCAAAAAGGGCAGGGTGGCACAAAAAGAAAAAAAAAAAGTTTCTCTTTTTAAATTTGAAATTTTTAAAAACGGGGAAAAGGGGTTACTAGGCCCTTGTCCTGGAAATTTGGGTCCCATCCCACCCAAAAAACGCCATTTTAGAAAGAAAAAATTTTCCAAGCCCAAAAATAGAAAAAAACAAAAAAACCGGGGGTGGGAAAAAAGCGAACAAGGGGGATTGTGTGTTAATAAAAGCTTTTCATGTTTAGGGTTTGGGGGATTTTAAATTGTAAAAAATTAAAAGCCGAACCTGTCTTGGGCAAGGGTTTATTGGGCTTGGGCACCAACCCTCCCATCTTGTAAAACAATTTAAAAAATTTTTTTTAATTTTTTTATTATATATTTTTTTAAAATTTTCCCCCTATTTTTAAATTTACAATTTTTTTATTTATTTTTTTTATATTTTATATTTATATATATATATATATATTATTATTTATATTTTTAAAATTAAAATGTTTATATATATTTTATTTTTTATATTTTTTTTTATTTTTTATATTTTATATATATTATATATGATTTATATATAATATTTTTTATATTATAATATTATTTTTTATATATATTATATAAAATTTTAAAATATATTTTAAAAATTTTTAATTTATATTTTTAAAATATATATAAAACTATATTTTTATAAAATTAATTATTTTTATATATATATTTTAATATATATATATATATTATATAACTTTTTATATATTTTTATAAATTTTTAAAATATATTATATAAAATTATTATATATTATAAAATTATATATATATATTTATTTTTTGTTAAATTTAAAAATATAAAAAATTTTTTATATATATTTTTTTAAGTTTTTAAATATATTTTATATAAAATATATTTTTTAAAATATTTATATTTATTTTATATTATATTTTATATTTTTTAAAATTTTTATATATATATAAAATTTATAAATAAAATATGAAAAATATAAAATATTAATTTATATAATAAATAAAATATATTATATTTTATATATATATAATATTTTTATATAATATATATATATTTTTTTTATATTTATATATAATATATATATAAAATATAAAAATATATATTTTATTTTTTATATAAAAATATTTTTTTATAATTTTATATATTTTTAAAATATATAATATTTTATTTTATATATATATTTTTATATAATATATAAAATATATTTTAAAAATAAAATAAAATATATATTTTTATATTATAATATTTTTTTATATAAAATTTTATTTTTATACTAATAATATATTATTTTTATAAATTTTATATTTTATATATAAGTATATATTTTTATACACATATTTTTATTTTTATATTTTTATATTTTTTATATATATATAAAATTTTATAAAATAATACATTAATATTTATATATATTACTTTAAATATATATATATTTATAACTATTATATATATATATATTTTTTTAATATTTTTATTATACTAATATATTTTTAAAATATATATTTTTTATATATATTTTATATATTTATATATATATATAAAAAAATATATATATATAAAATTTATTTTATTTTATATTTTATATATATTTTTTTATATATATTTTATATAAAATATTTTATAATAATATATAAAATATTTTTAATATTATATATTTTATATATAAAATATATTTTATATAAAAATTTTTTTTTAAAATATATTTTTATATAAAATATATTTTATATACTTTATATATATATATAATAATATATTTATTATATATATATATTTATTAAAATATATATAAATATTTATATATTATATTATATATATAAAACAATTTTTATATATATTTTAATAATATATATTTTAAAATATATTATTTTTAATTATATATATTTTATATTTTATATTTTTTTTTAATATATAATTTTTTAATATATAAAATATATATTTTAAAATATTTTAAAATCTTATAATATATGTATTTTTATAAAATATATATATATTATATAAAATTTTATGAATAATATCATATTTATATTTAATTAATATTTTATCAATAAAATATATTTTTTTATTTTAAAATATATATATATTATATAATATTTTAAAATTTATATATATATATAAAATTAATTTTTTACATATAAAAAAATTTTATATATATATATTTTTATATATTATTATTATATATACTTTTTAAAAATTATATATATAATATAATATATTATATTTATATATATATAATAATATATTATATTTATATATAATTTTTATAATTTGTTAATAAAATTTATACAATATATATATTTTTTATAATATTAATTATATTAATTATAAATATATTTTACATTATATTATATGTATATTTATATATATCATATATATTATATATGTAATATATTTAAAATATATATTATAAATTTTATTTATAATATAAATATATGTATATATATATAATATATTATAAAATTTATATAATATTTATATAATTATAAAATATATAACTTTTATATATTTTGTTTTATATATATATATAAATAAAATGATATATATGAAAATTATAATTTTATTTTATATTTTATATTTATATATATATTTTATTTTTATATATATTTATATATAATGTATATTTTTTATATAAATATAAAATATATTTTTTGTATATTATATAATATATAAAATTTTTTAAAAATTAAAAATATAATTTTTTATATTTATATTTTTATATAATTATATTTTTTTTTTAATTTTTATATATTTATTATATTATTTTTATATTTTAAAATTTTAAAAATTATAATAAAATTTTTTATGTTTTTAATATATTATAAAATTTCATAATAAAATATTATAAAATATATTTTTACATAATTATTATTTTATTATATACATATATATTATTATATATATATTTTTTATTTAATTTTTTATATATATTATATATATAAAATATATTTAAAAAAAATAAAATATAAAATAAAATATATTTTATATTTTATATATAAAATATAAAATATTTTATATATTTATATATATATTATATATATATATATTTTAAAAATATAAAATTTTTAAAATATATATAAAATATATAAAAATATATAATATATATATTTTATAGTATATATTTAATTATATATATATATATATTTTACTTATATATAAAAATATATTAAAAATTTTATAATATTATATATAATAATATTTTTAATTACATATATAAAATGTTAAATACATATATTTATATATATATATTTATATATTTTAATATATATATTTTATATATATATTAATATTAATATTTTTTTTATATGTCGTGGAATGGGAAGAACTTGCGTTCTTGGCTTAAAAAAAGCAAACGTTCATCTTCCCCATATAGGACAAGTAAAAAATTGGGTTGAAATGCAATAATTTAGAAAAAATATTTGAACCTAACAAAAAAAAACATATTTCACTTTTTTGTTTAGTTTTTAAAATTATTGTAAAAAAAAATCTAAATATATTTAGTTTTGGGGAAAGGGTAAAAAAATTGCGCTTGTTTCAATAAGGTTAGGTAAGTTTTCAAGTTTCCCTTTTGGGGCAAAATTATAAAAATTTTTTCATCAACATTAATGAAAAAAAATATTTTTTTAAAAGTATAAGAGAAAAATTTTTGAAAGGACCCCTTTAATTTTTTAAAAGGTTCTTGCTAATTGACCGTTTTTTTTTATTCGGCCCCGAAATTATATATATAAAAATATATATACCTTTTTTATATAATATATAAAATATATATATTTTTTTATATATATTTTAAAATATATATATTATTTATATATATATATATCCCTTGCCCTTCGTTAAGTTTCTCTCCCCTCACCAAGATGATGGAGAGTGCTGTCATGAAACCCGGGGGGAGGGGTTCCCGCAGCTCTGAAAGGAAAAGGGTCCTATGGACGTTTCAAGGCAAGGGGTTTCAGGGTATTTGGGGAAATGCATCAGCAATTTTTCACCAGGTTTCTCTGTGGGGTCGTGGGGGACTCTCACTGTACCGCAGTGAAAATTCCAAGGGGGTGAAAAAAATTTATTGGGGGAAAGATTAACAATTGGCGAAGGTTACAGGGATGGTCAGGTAAGTAGTGAAGGTGTAGAAAAAAAATAAAGAGGGGGTGGGTAAGGGAAGTAGTGGGAAAGGGGTAGTTCTGGTTTAAATAGTGAAGGTTTTGGTTTCAGGGAAGTAGTGAAAGTGAGGTGCAGGTAAGTAGTGAAAGTTTCGGTGACGTAAGTAAGTGGTGTGGTTTCAGCTTAAAAGTGAAAGGGGTTTGGGACGGGGAAGTAGAAAGATGTGGGTTCAGGTAAAATAATGAAGGTGTGGTGCAGGTAAGTTTAAAGGGAAAGGGGTGGTGGAGGTAAGTAGTAAAGGTGAGGTTTCAGGTAAGTAATTTAAGGTTTTTGGCAAGGTAGGTAAAGGGAAAGGGGTGGTGCCCGGTAAGTAAGGGAAAGGGGTGGTGCAGGTAAGGGAAAGAAGGTGTTGGACAGGTAAGTAATGAAAAGGGGTGGTTTCAGGTAAGTAAAGAAGGGTTTGGTGCAGGAAATAGTAAGGTTTGGTACAGGTAAGTAATGAAGATTTGGTACAGGTAAATAATGAAAAGTGTCAGGTAAGGGAAGGGGTGGTCAGGGAAGAAAAAAGGTGTGGTAAAAGTAATGAAATTGGTCAGGGAAATATGAAGTGGGTCAATAAGTAATAAGGTGGGTTCAGGTAAGTAAGAAGGGGTACAGGGAAGTAAAAGAATTGTGGGGCAGGGAAATAAGAAGGGGTGGCAGGTAATAGGGTTGTGGCAGTAATAATGAAGTGGGTTAGGTAAGTAATGAAGGGTGGACGGGGAAGTTGAAGTGTGGGGAGGTAAGTAATAAGGTGTGGTGCAGGTAATATGAAGGTGTGGGAGGTAAAAATGAAGGTGTGGTAGGTAAGTAGGAATTTTTTGAGGTAAATAAGAAAGGGTGGTGCAGTAAGTATGAAATTGGGCAGGAAAGTATGAAGGTGTGGTGCAGGGAAGTATGAAAGTGGTGCAGGTAAATTGAAGGGTGGGGCAGGTAAGTATGAATTGGTGCAGGGAAGTATGAAGGTGTGTGCAGGTAAATGTGAAGGTGGGTCAGGAAGTAATGAAGGGGTGGTCAGGTTTGTATGAAATTGGTGCAGTTTGTATGAAGTTGGGGAGGTAAATATGAAGGTTGGCAGGGAATAATGAAGTGTGGTGCAGGGAAGTAAGAAGGGTGGTAAGGAATAGTGAAGGTGTGGTACAGGGAATAAAAGAAATTTTATGCAGGTAATAATGAAGGGGGTGGCACAGGGAAGAAAGAAGGTTGGGGCAGGGAAGTAAAAGTGGTGGGGAGTAAGTATTAAAGGGGTGGTTTCAGGTAAAATGAAGTATGGTACGGGGGAAGTAGAAGGGGGGGTAAGGTAAGTAGTGAAGTTGGTACAGGTTTAAGGGTAAGGGGTTGGGACAGGTAGGTAATGAAGGTGTGGTCAGGTAATTGTGAAGGGGAGGGCAGGAAGTAAGAAGGGGGTGCCGTAAAAGAAGGTGGGCACAAGTAATAATGAAGGTTGGCACAGGTTTAATAATGAAGGTGTGGTGCGGAAAGAAATAAGGGGTGGCGCAGTAAGTAGTGAATGTGGGGGCAGGAATATTTAAGGGGGGTGCAGGTAAGTAATAAAAAGGGGTGGACGGGAGTAAAAGATGGGTGCGGGAAGAATGAAGGTTGGGGATAAAATATAAAAGGGGTGGGGCAGTAAGTATAAGGTGTGGTGAGGGAAGTGGAAAGGGGTGGTGCAGTAAATAATGAAGGTGTGGTGCAGGGAAGTAGGAAGGTTGGTGAGTAAGTAGGGAAATGTGGTGCAGGAAGTATAAGGGTGGTTAAAAATAGTAAGGGGAGGGAAAATGTGGTGGGTAAGATAAGTTGGTGCAGGAAAATATGAAAGGGGGGGCAGGAAAAAAAAGGTGTGGGCAGTAAATAAGAAGGTGTGGGGCAGGTAAGTAAAAGAAGGTGTGGGCAGGTTTAAGAAAAAGGGGGAAAGGGGTGGGTGGCAGGGAAATAATGAAGGTGTGGGGCAGGTAAGTAATGAAGGTGTGGTTACAGGTAAGTAATGAAGGTGTGGTGCAGGTAAGTAGTGAAGGTGTTGTACAGGTAAGTAATGAAGGTGTGGTACAGGTAAGTAGTGAAGGTGTGGTACAGGTAAGTAATGAAGGTGTGGTACAGGTAAGTAGTGAAGGTGTGGTACAGGTAAGTAATGAAGGTGTGGTACAGGTAAGTAGTGAAGGTGTGGTACAGGTAAGTAATGAAGGTGTGGTGCAGGTAAGTAGTGAAGGTGTGGTACAGGTAAGTAGTGAAGGTGTTGTACAGGTAAGTAATGAAGGTGTGGTACAGGTAAGTAGTGAAGGTGTGGTACAGGTAAGTAATGAAGGTGTGGTACAGGTAAGTAGTGAAGGTGTGGTACAGGTAAGTAGTGAAGGTGTGGTACAGGTAAGTAATGAAGGTGTGGTACAGGTAAGTATGAAGGTGTGGTACAGGTAAGTAGTGAAGGTGTGGTACAGGTAAGTAATGAAGGTGTGGTGCAGGTAAGTAATGAAGGTGTGGTGCAGGTAAGTAATGAAGGTGTGGTGCAGGTAAGTAATGAAGGTGTGGTGCAGGTAAGTAATGAAGGTGTGGTGCAGGTAAGTAATGAAGGTGTGGTGCAGGTAAGTAGTGAAGGTGTGGTGCAGGTAAGTAATGAAGGTGTGGTGCAGGTAAGTAATGAAGGTGTGGTGCAGGTAAGTAATGAAGGTGTGGTGCAGGTAAGTAATGAAGGTGTGGTGCAGGTAAGTAATGAAGGTGTGGTGCAGGTAAGTAATGAAGGTGTGGTGCAGGTAAGTAATGAAGGTGTGGTGCAGGTAAGTAATGACGGTGTGGTGCAGGTAAGTAATGAAGGTGTGGTGCAGGTAAGTAATGAAGGTGTGGTGCAGGTAAGTAATGAAGGTGTGGTGCAGGTAAGTAATGAAGGTGTGGTGCAGGTAAGTAATGACGGTGTGGTGCAGGTAAGTAATGAAGGTGTGGTGCAGGTAAGTAATGAAGGTGTGGTGGCAGGTAAGTAATGAAGGTGTGGTGCAGGTAAGTAATGAAGGTGTGGTGCAGGTAAGTAATGAAGGTGTGGTGCAGGTAAGTAATGAAGGTGTGGTGCAGGTAAGTAATGAAGGTGTGGTGCAGGTAAGTAATGAAGGTGTGGTGCAGGTAAGTAATGAAGGTGTGGTGCAGGTAAGTAATGAAGGTGTGGTGCAGGTAAGTAATGAAGGTGTGGTGCAGGTAAGTAATGAAGGTGTGGTGCAGGTAAGTAATGAAGGTGTGGTGCAGGTAAGTAATGAAGGTGTGGTGCAGGTAAGTAGTGAAGGTGTGGTGCAGGAACAACATTACAGTCGGAGATACGTAACTACTAACAACTTGCTTAAACCTGATTACACTATATAACAAAGGAAATAAACCATTATGAAAAGCTACACAGTAAAACCGTTATTTATGTTTCTGGAAGATAATAACTCCAACAACAAATAAAAAGTGTATCTATATTAGAAATGAAAGTATTAGAAATAATGAAAGTAACAGATGCTGTTCGTAATAAATATGGAACTGATCAGTGTAAGGTAAACCAAGGAATAATAAGATTGATACGGGAATTTTTTTCATACCTAGCAAAGCTCAGAATTTAAAAAAGAAAACATCCAGCGAGTTAAAAGCAGAACCAACATAGAGAATAAATGCATTGAGATCAAAACACAATTTTAAATATTCCTGTGCAATTAGAGGAAACCGTTGACAGAGAAAAACAATTATTGTTTTTGGCTGTGCTGAGAAAGTATAACTAAAAGAAATGAAACATGCAAAGGCTAATTAATAAAAAAGCACGATGCCGTGACTCGAACAATACACAAATAACCATCACATAGGAGACAGAAGCTAATGATGGCATTTCGGTCTGAACTGGAGTACTGACTAGTCACACAGTAGTGTTGAGGGAAGGGAACCAGAACATATATGTGAGGTGTGCAGGGACGTGAATGGTGTAATGGGAGGAGGGAGTAGTATGAAGTGGCAGTAGTAGTGGTGGTTTAGCACTAATAGCAATGCTAATAGTAGTAGTAATAGAAAAAAATAGTGCAACAGTGATATTGGCAATATGAAGGTAGTAGTAGTAGTGAAAAATGAGCCATAGGCTGCAGATTTAAGGAAAAGACAGCAGTTGTAGTAGAAGTAAGTGGAAAGAGGATCACTGCAGGAGAGCTAATGGTACATGAGGGTAGGACAAAATCCTACCTGGCCTAATACCCATAAGATAACCTACCTAGGCAGAAGACAGGAAAGGCAAAGAAAATATAGGAATGAAGAAGAGGTAAGGACCAGGAGATAAAGATCAGGTCAAGTTACGAATGTTCTGACGTTTGCATCCTTTGACAATGTAATGAGAAAGGAAAGCTAGATATCTACTGAGACAAAGAAAGGACTAAGATTCATATTGTGTATAAGGGATGCTTCTACAAGATGGCGTCTGTGAAGGCTAGAGGGGTGGACAGTTTTGACAGAGAATCAGTCAATAGGATGCCTGAGGTCTCTGACATGACAGAAAAGTGTAGGAAAGGCTTAACACTTTTAAAGTCTGTCAAAAAAAGAGCGGCCAATTTCTCCAAAGTACTGGAGAGAATAAGAGGAGGAACAGGAAATGGAGTAGACTCCAGAAGCATCAGTAGCAGGCGGAGAGGCACTAACTAGATTAATACGATGGGTATTAGTTTGGCGAAAAGTAAGTTTGAATCTAAGGAACGGAAGATGTTGTTAAGATATGAGAGACTAGAAATATACGGAAGATTTCACAGGAGTAGAGAATTTGGGAGAGAAGAAAGCCCGTTTAGCATGTGTGAAGACAGAGTTTAAAAAATATAAAGGGTAGCCAAGCAAGAAAAAGAATTGCGAAGGTGGAAGCTTTCGAGTCAATAAACTGATGCAGAGGGCACGGAGAAAGAGAGAAATAAGAATACTTTTTTGACAGAGAAACCATGGTAAGGAAAAATGTGAATGTACATGCTACTGTGTAATGGTTTGCGATAAACGGAAAAAGAGAAGCCTGTCACCGAGCGATGGTCATGTACATCCAGGAAAAGAAGCAAAGAGTTAGATTCTCATTTAGCTTTGAGCTTGATGGAAGGAGCAATGTTATTAAAAATGAACATAGAAAAGACAAAGGTGATGAGAATAACACAGTCTAGTCAATGAAAGATTGGATATAAGAATGGAAAGAGGAGAAATGGAATAAACGAATGAATTTAGAAATTTGGGAGTTGGTGTGTCGATAGATGGGTCTAGAAAGACAAAGTGAATCGTAGAATAGACGAAGGGAAGAAGGTAACACTTGCGCAAATTTCTGGCAGTCTTGTTATCTGCTCTGCGGTTTTATGTTTGGTTAAGTTGGAACTGATACGTGTTAATGCAGCTATGGAAAGAAAAGTTTATCGTTACCAATCGTAAAATTCAGAGGACTGAGAAGGATATGGGCATTTAGAGAGGATCGGGCAGAATAGAATGACTAGGGGATGTATAAATCTGGGAAGGAAGAATGAGTATAAGGTGTTCAACGATGGGTTGGAAGAAGGGGGGTCAAGGAAATTTTGAATGAAAGGGGGATGAGCGTCCATTAGGCTTGTGTGAGCACATTAGAAGGAATGGAGGCAATTTTATCGGGAGAGGGGAGGGGGAGAGGGGCTTGACGTACAGTTGGAGTGCGAACAAGGTAACATTTATTAACGGATTCAGGGTAACCAGTTACGCAGACTTGAGTACTGTTCGTTGGAAGTACAGTGCCTGTACTCTTGTAATGTCTGCTCACTTTTAGCAAGACAGCTCTTGAATGATGATGAATGTGATTCCTTTATTGTATCACTACTTTGGTGGGAGATGGCCAGCGTGTTAACAAAATCTCAGATCACTATGTCTCAATATAATGAAGTTCAACTCACTTCTCAGTGTCCACAGAGAAGTAACCGGTGAACTCGTTGATATCGAACTTAAAGAGCTCCTTCTTGTCTTGAGGAAGCTTGAAGAAGCCTGTTGCTGCCTCATACAACTCCTTCTGCTGCTCAAATGATAGGAAGAAAAATAATTAAGCAAAAATAATGAGTTGTGAAACAACCCTCATGGAGACAGAAGCCAAGTGATAAAAGACTGTATATTTCGATTTCTGCTCAGTCGAAGTAAGAATATGAAAACAAAGGAGCACTATGTTTAGAGGCCCGTACTTCCCCTCAACACACATGTAACCTGTAGATTTGCTCACTATAAAACCCCACTTTTCTGTTTCCTGTACTACTGCAGGTCCCAGACGCTGAAGAAAATATGCAGTCATTGTTTTTACACAGTGCTTCTGCCTCCATGTTTTTCACGAAATGTAAACAAATGTTTACTACTCTTTCTTTCAGAATTTAATAGCATCTTTGTGAGGGAAAAGTTCGTTAGATAATTAGCGGACGCATAAATGCATGGTCAGGCATCGTTAGCTCTCCACCCCCATTCCTGTTACAAAAAACGCGATATCTGTTAAGCATAGACATCTCCAGTGAATACTAGAAAGGTCTGCCCATCTAGCATTCAGCTTGTTACTGGGTTTTTGTAACAAGTAGTTAGTATCCTGGTCCAATTATCCGTTAAAGTTTATCATAAGTTTAATAGCGATTTAGAATTGCAACTAGAAGTTTACTAATCGAATTAATATTAAGATATGTTTATTAACAAAATTAAAGTTGTCTAGGTGGACAAGTAAATACTTTATATAATATAGGATATAAGTTCCTACACTTCTCTCGCATTGCAAAAGTTATACTGTATAATAATGCTGGAGGCACATTTTATCTCTGTATGGCTCTTAAGTACCGTCTGGTACATTGTCAGCAATTATAAACATAATACTAATATATACATACAAGTGAATGTGTATGTGTGTATGTGCTTCAAATAGTCTGCTATGTCTCAAGACTCGACTCGACTTAACCAGTGACTGACTACACGTCTTCAGATAATCTATCTTCCTTGTGGAGAAATTTTCTCCAGGAGGGGGGTATCAGCCCTCTTCAGCCCCTTTCATCCCCTTTCAGCCCTAAGGGGCCCAGCCCTCTCAGAAGGGGCAAGCATCTTGTTTACTGCTACAGCAAGTAATTGATCCCAGATGCAGTACCAGTATGCGACGTGTGGTCAAGCGACCGCTGCTCCGTGCAAGACTCCAGTGTTGCAAAGTGTATTTTAATAAAAGACAGTCCATCTCTTACCTTAGCAGGACAATTAAGGAAAATCCTGCTCCCACTTTATTACCATGGTAAAGATAGTGTACATTGTTGTCTATGCTTAAAACAGCAAGAGTCAAGCATTCTGCTTTGCTTTATAGTGGAAGTTTAGCAAGGAAGCAAAAAGTACTAGGTCAGCTTTTCCTTTATGTGCTATGGGTAGTGACGGTGTAGGACGCTGTGACGTCTTCAGATTACTTTTGACTCTGCTGAGAGTCACAATGACGCCAGGATAGCCAACAAAGAACACTGATCCGTGCGTTAGTGTGAACAAAGTATCTCATAAAACACAGTAAACACTTAAGAGAAGTGTGATCATCTTCTTAAGTGATAAGATTGTGAAGAATAGACAAATTTTGTGGAACATAGTGTACCAGTGTGCATATACCTAGACTATGGAAGACGTGGACATCCAAGGACACTTCAGCTTCTATCAAGTCACCGATGCCTGTCGAAGATGTGAAGAACACCATAGCTCACGCTACAAGAGCAAGGTAGGTTACGAATTTCTTGTAGTACAGGGGACTGCGCAGTTCTGTTATTAACCTATAGTCGGCAGTGAGGTGCGGACTTTTGAGTCCACACAAGTAAGTTTGTCAGCAATCATTGAATGAAATATGCTGACATAACACCCCCTAGGGGTAATTTATTGTTTACATAATATGATCTATTACAGCCCGTTGAGAGATCATGACAACAATTCAAGACCTCGTCTGCAGGGGCGGCTGTGTAGACGATTTGCTGTCTTTTATCAGCTAAGTATTCCCTATATTTAAAATTATAAACTTAGCTGGTAACCCATTTCTCAACATTCCTGGCCAACCTAGTGATCAGAACAGCTTGCTTGAACAGTATGGCGACCCTTTGCCAACAGCAATAAAGTCACAAGCAGCAGCAACATGGAGTCAGGAACAAAGAGACAAAATAACGACCTTAACTGGAAACCTTCTACAGATCCTCCACAAAAGGCATAAAACTCCCTTAATACTGAATCTAAGTTCAGCATACCCAAATCCCCGACTACGACAATGAGCAGATACCAGAACAAATCAGGTAGGAAGCTACAGCTCAGGACCTGGGTGTCAGTACAACACACAACCTCAGTAAAACGTCGAAAATCACTAGGTCTAGGCTATGCTCAGTAAACAGAGTCACATAGAGTTGCGAGAAGTATGTTTTGGTTCACCACGGAAAACATACTCTACCAAAACAGTCTAAACAACGAACATAACCAGAGACAAGAGAGGGAAGTGTTGGTCAGACCAGCAACAGCAGAGAAAGAGGGAAAGGCAAGGCGGCTCCTCACTCGGGTGCGATCATGCAACTGCTCACGTGACTCGCCTGTGGACTGCTCCTGTCCAGCTACTCCAGAGAAGCCAATAGGGAAGCAAGCGAGGCGATAGGTAAGGTAGCTTGTCATCTGCGGGCAGCTACTCAACACTATCACTGAGCACAGAAAGTGTAAATGTTACATCCTACCTAACAATATAGCTAAACTCCACCCGGTGGGAGTTAACAAGGAACCCTAGCCAGTTTTAAACCACTTGACTTCTGTTCCAACTAAATCTGTAGGTATGGGTTTCCACTCCTGTTTCTTGTTGTATTCTAGGTGTCGGACCGGACTTAGGTTGATTAATGTAATTCTTCTTAGTACTCTCTCTTTCTTTCAAAGGCCTTCTAGTGCCCCGTGGCCTGGTGGCAAAAACTCTCGCTTCACACGGTGAGGGTCCGGGTTCGATTCCTGGCGAAGGGGTGGAAACATCGGACGTGTTTCCTTACAGCGGTTGTTTATGTTCGCCCATCATTATAATGGGTACCTGGGTATTAGTCGACTGGTGTGGGTCACATCCTGGGACAAAACTAACCTAATTTGCCTGAAATGCTCTGCATAACATGGGGCTTTCTATAAAGTAGTATGTCACTGACGTCAGCTCGGCCTGTATACCATGTACATGTATTTGTAGTAAATGAAGATATTATTATTTTTTTATTTTATTATTATTATTATTATTATTATTATTATTATTAGTAGTAGTAGTAGTAGTAGTTTTGGTAATCCCACACCTTCTCCTAATTTCCAAACTACGAATTCTCTGCATTATATTCACACCACACGTTGCCCTCAGACAGGACATCTCCACTGCCTCCAGCCTCCTCCTCGTTGCAACATTCATCATCCATGCTTCGCACCCATACAAAAGTGTTGGTACAACTATACTCTCATACATTCCCTTCTTTGCTTCCACGGACCAAGTTCTGTCTCCACAGACTCCGAAGTGCACCACTAACCCTTTCCCCTCATCAGTTCTATGATTCACCTCATCCTTCATAGACCTATCTCCTGACACGTCCACTTCTAAATATTTGAATACATTCACATCCTCCATACTCCCTCCAATCTGATATCCACTCTTTCGTCACCTAATCTTGTTATCCTCATCACCTTACTCTTTCCTATATTCACTTTTAATTTTCTTCTTTTACATACCTTACCAAATTCATCCACCAACCTCCGCAACTTCTCTTCAGAATCTCCCAAAAGCACAGTGTCATCAGCAAAGAGCAACGGAGACAACTCCCACTTTGTGTTTGATTCTTTACCTTTTATCTCCACACCTCTTGCCAAAGCCCTCACATTCACTTCTCTTACAACCCCTTCTATAAATATATTTAACAACTGCGGTGACATCACACATCCTTGTCTAAGGCTTACTTTTACTGGGAAATAATCTTCCTCTCTCCTACATACTCTAACCTGAGCCTCACTATCCTCATAAAAACTCTTCACTGCTTTCAGTAACCTACCTCCTATACCTTGCACCTGCAACATCTGCCCCATTGTCCCCATATCCAACCTCTCATATGCCTTTTCCAAATTAATAAATGCCACAAAACCCTCTTTACCCTTATCTAAATCCTGTTCACCTATATATTTCACTGTAAATACTTGATCTACAACCCCCATCCCTACCTTTCCTAAAGCCTCCTTGTTCATCTGCTATCCTACTCTCCGTCTTACTCTTAATTTTTTCAATAATAACTCTACCATACACTTTACCAGGTATACTCAACAGACTTATTCCCCTATAATTTAGGCACTCTGTTTTATCCCCTTTGCCTTTATACAAAGGAACTATGCATGCTCTCTGCCAATCCCTAGGTACCTTACCCTCTTCCATACATTTATTAAATAATAGTACCAACCACTCCAAAACTATATCCCTACCTGCTTTCAACATTTCTATCCTTATCCCATCAATCCCAGCTGCCTTACCCCCTTTCATTCTACCCAGTGCCACACGAATTTCTCCCACACTCACAACCGGCTCTTCCTCACTCCTACAAGAAATCACAGCTTCCCTATCTTCATCAACATTTAACAATTCTTCAAAATATTCCCTCCATCTTCCCGATACCTCTAACTCTCCATTTAATAACTCCCCTTTCCTTATTAATAACTTATTAATCTCACTCCAAAGCTTTTTCTTATTTTCAACAAAGTTTGTTGATAACATCTCATTCACTCTCTCATTTGCTCACTTTTTACATTGCTTCACCACTCTCTTAACCTGTCTTTTTCTCTCCATATACTCTTCCCTCCAGGCATCACTTTTACTTTTGTAAAAACCTCTCATATGCTAACTTTTTCTCCCATACTACTCTTTTGACATTATCATTGCACCAATCTCTCTTCTTCCCTCCCGCACCCACTTTCCTGTAACCACAAACTTCTGCTGAACACTCTAGCACTACATTTTTAAACCTACCCCGTACATCTTCAACCCCACTGCATACACTCTTACTAGCCCATCTATCCTCCAATAGTTGTTTGTATCTTACTCTGTCTCCTCTTTTAGTTTATACACCTCCACCTCTCTTTTACTTGCCGCTTCTATTTTCTTTGTATCCCATCTACCTTTTGCTCTCACTGTAGCTACAACTAGAAAGTGATCTGATATATCTGTGGCCCCTCTATAAACATGTACATCCTGAAGTCTACTCAACAGTCTTTTATCTACCAATACATAGTCCAACAAACTACTGTCATTACGTCCTACATCATATCTTTTATACTTATCCTCTTTTTCTTAAAATACGTGTTACCTGTACTAAACCCCTTTCTATAGAAAGTTCAGTCAAAGGGCTTCCATTATCATTTACACCTGGCACCCCAAACTTACCTACCACACCCTCTCTAAATGTTTCTCCTACTTTAGCATTTAGGTCCCCTACCACAATTACTCTCTCACTTGGTTCAAAGGTTCCTATACATTCACTTAACATCTCCCAAAATCTCTCTCTCTCCTCTACACTCCTCTCTTCTCCAGGTGCATACACGCTTATGACCCACTTTTCACATCCTACCCTTATTTTAATCCACATAATCCTTGAATTTACAAACTTGTATTCCCTCTTCTCCTTCCATAACTGGTCTTTCAACATTATTGCTACCCTTTCCTTAGCTCTAACTCTCTCAGATACTCCTGACTTAATCCCATTTATTTCTCCCCACTGAAAGTCGCCTACCCCCTTCAGCTTTGTTTCGCTTAGGGCCAGGACATCCAAATTCTTTTCATTCATAACATAAGCAATCATCTCTTTCTTATCATCCGCACTACATCCACGCACATTCAATATTCCTAGTTTTATAAAGTTTTTCTTCTTCTCGTTTTTAGTAAATGTGTACAAGAGAAGGGGTTACTAGCTCATTGCTCCCGGCATTTTAGTCGCCTCATACGACACGCATAGCTTACGGAGGAAAGATTCTTTTCCACTTCCCCATGGACAATGGAGAGAAAAAAAAAACAAGAACAAGAGCTATCAAGAAAAAGAAGAAAAACCCTTGATGTGTGTATGTATATATATATGCATGTGCATGTCTGTGTAGTGTGACCTAAGTGTAAGTAGAAGTAGCAAGATATACCAGTTATCCAGCGTGTTGAGATGGTTCGAACATGTAGAGAGAATGGAACAAAACAGAATGACTTCGAGAGTGTATAAATCTGTAGTGGAGGGAAGGCGGGGTAGGGGTCCGCCTAGGAAGTGTTGGAGGGAGGGGTAAAGGAGGTTTTGTGTGCGAGGGGCTTGGACTTCCAGCAAAGCATGCGTGAGCGTATTTGATAGGAGTGAATGGAGACAAATGGTTTTTAATACTTGACGTGCTGTTGGAGTGCGAGCAAAGTAGCATTTATGAAGGGATTCGGGGAAACCGGCAGGCTGGACTTGAGTCCAGTGTCTGCACTCTGAAGGAGGGGTGTTAATGTTGCAGTTTTATAACTGTTGTGTAAAGCAACCCTCTGGCAAGACAGTGATGGAGTGAATGATGATAAAAGTTTTCCTTTTTCGGGCCACTCTGCCTTGGTGGAAATCGGCCTATGTGTTAATAATAATAATAATAATAATAAAAATATTATTATTATTAGTAGTAGTAGTAGTAGTAGCAGTAGTAGTAGTAGTAGTAGCAGTAGTAGCAGCAGTAGTAGTAGTAGTATAAGAGTGATTGCTTGTCTGGGTTTTTAACTGTTTTGTTCTTTATTTCTTTCAGCCGTGTGGCTTGGACTGAGTCATCCGGCGCAAGCAGCACAAGGCGGCAGCTAGATCTTAGCGCTAGATCTGTGACTCCACCTGCTTTCACGAACTATCTTCTGGATGCCATATCAGTGTCTTAGCACACTCATAAGAATTACCATCAGTTATCTTCATAACCTATAGCAACCTTCATCGCAGAGTACTCAAAGCCAACGTTTCGAATTACCTGTTGTCTACTAAGGGTGAAACACTAAGTACAACTTGGTGCCTCTGTTCTGCGTCTCTACGGTCATCTGTTGAAGTGCTGATTTTTTTTTTAAGAGTCGTGTCCAACTGCGACTACCTCGTCTTCACGTGTATCACTGTCAATACTATGAATCCTGCTAACTACGTGTTACAGTCCATCTGCACACAGGAATACCATCTTTCCTGATTCTGTGTCTGTATATAGGAACATTACCTAAGTTTCACATTATTGTTTGTGCTTAAATTTTTGTTTTGCATCAGCTAGGAAATTTTCACGTTTAAGCCTTTTATATTTAAATAATAAATTAATTTTGCCTCCTTTTTCTACGATTGATTATTCTTACCTTTTATTAATTTTGCTATACTTATCAAATAAATGAAGGGTCCTTTCAAATACTCAGCATGGATTCACAAGAGGCCGGTCTTGTCTAACTAATTTATTAACTTTCTTCAGTAAAGCTTTTGAGGCTGTTGACCACAATAAAGAATTTGATATTATTTACTTAGATTTTAGTAAGGCTTTTGATAGAGTTCCGCACCATAGACTGTTAAAGAAAGTGGCAGCTCATGGCATTGGGGGAAAAGTGCTCTCGTGGATCGAGTCATGGCTCACTGACAGGAAGCAGAGAGTGTCCATAAATGGGGTTAAATCCGAGTGGGGATCTGTAACAAGTGGCGTTCCACAGGGATCAGTCTTGGGCCCGTTGTTGTTATAATATATATCAATGATCTTGATGAGGGAATTACTAGTGATATGAGCAAATTCGCCGATGACACAAAGATAGGTAGGATAATTGATTCAAACGTAGATGTTATGGAACTTCAGGAGGATTTAAACAAACTCTATTCTTGGTCAGAAAAGTGGCAGATGCAGTTCAGTGTAGATAAATGCAAGGTTCTGAAGCTTGGGAGTGCCCATAACCCTAGTACTTATAAGTTAAATGATGTAGAACTTAGCCATACAGATTGCGAAAAGGACTTGGGGTTATGGTGAGCAGCAACCTTAAACCAAGACAGCAATGCCTAAGCGTACGTAATAAGGCAAATAGATTACTGGGATTTATATCAAGAAGTGTAAACAACAGAAGTCCAGAGGTCATACTGCAGCTTTATACATCATTAGTAAGGCCTCACCTAGATTATGCAGCTCAGTTCTGGTCTCCGTATTACAAAATGGACATAAATTCGTTAGAAAACATTCAGCGTAGGATGACTAAATTAATACATAGCATTAGAAATCTTCCTTATGAAGAAAGATTGAAGACTCTTAAGTTACATTCACTTGTTAGACGAAGAATGAGGGGAGACCTGATCGAAGTGTATAAGTGGAAGATAGGTATTAATAAAGGGGATATTAATAAGGTCTTGAGGATACCTCTCCAAGAGAGAACCCGCAGTAATGGATTTAAATTAGATAAGTTGAGATTTAGAAAGGACATAGGAAAGTATTGGTTTGGAAATAGGGTAGTTGATGAGTGGAAGTCTACCTAGTTGGGTTATTGAGGCTGGGACTTTGGGTAGTTTCAAATCTAGGTTGGATAAGTACATGAGTGGGAGGGGTTGGATTTGAGTGGGACTTTCACATCAGAGCTTATTTCTTGGGTGGCATTGAAAATTGGGTTGGGCAAATGTTTTGTTAGTGGGATGAATTGTAAAGGACCTGCCTAGTATGGGCCAGCAGGCCTCCTGCAGTGTTCCTCCTTTCTTATGTTCTTATGTTCTTAAATACCCTATGAGGGTCTGAAAGGGCGGCTATACCTTCAGTTTCCTAGTTCTACATGAATTCATGTATAATAACACTGTCACATGTGAAATATTGAAATCCCAGTACGACTCTGTGTTTAGTGAACCACTAATCGGTCTGAGGATCGACGACCCAAATGATTTCTTCATGAATGAGCCTCAAATCTCCATAAATGTATGCCAGATTTCCGACATTACCCTAACTCCGATAGATTTCGAAAAAGCCATTGACAACATGCCTATGCACTCAGCCCCGGGCCCAGACTCGTGGAACTCTGTTTTCATTAAGAACTGCAAGAAACCCCTCTCGCGTGCCCTAAGTACACTATGGAGGAGGAGCTTGGACATGGGTGAAATTCCACAGTCACTTAAAACAACGGATATAGCCCCACTCCATAAAGGTGGCAGCAAAGCATTAGCTAAGAACTATAGACCAATAGCTCTGACATCCCACATCATAAAAATCTTTGAAAGAGTGCTAAGAAGCAGGATTGCAAATCACCTGGATTCCCAAAATCTGCACAATCCAGGGCAACATGGGTTCAGGGCAGGTCGCTTCTGCCTCTCACAACTACTGGATCACTATGACATGGCCTTGGATGCACTGGAAGAAAATCAGAATGCAGATGTAACATACACAGACTTTGCAAAAGCATTTGACAAATGCGATCATGGCGTAATAGCCCATAAAATACGTGCTAAAGGAATAACTGGGAAAGTGGGGAGATGGATCTTCAACTTCCTAACAAATCGAACACAAAGAGTAGTGGTCAACAGAGTTAAATCGGTGGCTGCCATAGTGAAGAGCTCTGTTCCACAAGGCACAGTACTCGCCCCCATCTTATTCCTTATCCTCATATCAGACATAAACAGAGATATACACCACAGCACCGTATCATCCTTTGCGGATGATACTAGGATCTGCATGAGGCTGTCATCTGCTGAGGACGCGGTTAACCTCCAAGAAGATATAAACAAAGTTTTCCAGTGGGCAACGGTAAACAATATGATGTTCAATGAGGACAAATTCCAACTACTCCGTTATGGAAAACTGGAGGAGATAATAACTAGAACAGAGTATACTAGTGACTCCGGCCATACAATAGAGCGGAAAAATAATGTAAGGGACCTGGGAGTAGTAATGTCTGAGGATCTCACTTTCAAGGATCACAACAGTGCCACGATCGCACGTGCAAAGAAAATGATAGGATGGATAATGAGAACTTTCAAAACGAGAGATGCCAAGCCCATGATGATCCTTTTCAAATCCCTTCTCTCTAGGCTGGAATACTGCTGTACATTAACATCTCCATACAAAGCAGGTGAAATCGCAGATCTAGAGAGTGTACAGAGATCCTTTACTGCACGTATAAGTTCTGTCAAGCACCTTAACTACTGGGAACGCTTGGAAGCACTTGACTTGTACTCGTTGGAACGCAGGAGGGAGAGATATATCATAATCTACACTTGGAAAATCTTGGAAGGAATGGTCCCAAATCTGCACACAGAAATCACTCCCTACGAAAGTAAAAGACTGGGCAGGCGATGCAAAATGCCGCCAATAAAAAGTAGGGGCGCCATTGGTACACTAAGAGAAAACACCATAAGTGTCCGGGGCCCAAAACTGTTCAACAGCCTCCCATCAAGCATTAGGGGAATTGCCAATAAACCCCTGGCTGCCTTCAAGAGAGAGCTGGACAGATACCTAAAGTCGGTGCCGGATCAGCCGGGCTGTGGCTCGTACGTCGGACTGCGTGCGGCCAGCAGTAACAGCCTAGTTGATCAGGCCCTGATCCATCGGGAGGCCTGGTCGTGGACCGGGCCGCGGGGGCGTTGATCCCCGGAATAACCTCCAGGTAACCACACTTTAAGTTGTGATGTGAGCCTTAAGTCTTTCGTATAGGTAAGTTTTTACCATCTTCATTTAGAAGCTAATGATTTCGTTTTCCTCAGATTATTTTGAATGTTGTTGAGTGTTATGAGTGACGTTGAGAGTCATGAGTCACTTACCTGTAGTTAATAGACATTTGAGTGTGGTTGACAGTCAAATACGTGTGGTTGACCGCAATGTGAGTGTGGTTTGACTAACAGTCGAGGGTGGTTGTCTACAAAGCGATTTGTGTCATGTGCATGTGCCTGTTTGCTATGTGAGTGTGGATGACTGTCATGGGAGTATTGTTGATTTTCATGTGAGTGTTGTTGATCTGTGCAAGTCAGTGACTCTCGTGAGTATGGTTGAATTTTGTGAATGTGACTGACAAGCATGTGCGTGTGTTTGACTGTCACGTGTACTCACCTAGTTGAGGTTGCAGGGGTCGAGTCCAAGCTCCTGGCCCCACGTGTGTGTGTGTGTGTGTGTGTGTGTGTGTGTGTATGTGTGTGTGTGTGTGTGTGAGTGAGTGATATTCAAGCAAGTGTGGTTCACTGTGTGTCATGTTGTCGTGGCTGGAGATAACTGAAATCAATAAAAATGAATCATGTAATAAAAAATGTTAATTTGTAGGAATAAGTAATAAATACGCCACAATTAAATTCGTAAGTGTAAAGAATGGCTGGTTAAATATGATTATAGGTATAAATGGGATACTAAAAATAATAGGAAGAACGAAATATCACCGTACAATAATTATATTCCAAGATCACATTACACTGTGCAAGATATGTTCTCTCTTCCTCCAAAAATAAAAATCTTCTCCTTCACTGATATTACATAGTTATCATGGCCTTACACTTCTATTAGGCCTTTCAGACTTAGCACAACAAAGTATCATAGCACAACATTAGATCACAGTTATAAATTCTAACGAAAATTCTAAATCTGCTAAAAATAAATAAATACCTGATCTTCGGGAACACCGTGATTAGTAAGGTAAGCGCAGCCAATATCAGTAAAGGCTTCATACAGCTGCCGTGCCACCCTTTGCCACTCCTCCTGACTGGTCTCCGTGTTCCACCCAAGACCTGGTAGTAAGAAATTATCAATAAAGAATAAAAAGGCACAACACACAAAAAACCTGCACATAAGAGAAACTTATGACGACGTCATAACGTAGTCATATGTTTCTATCTGCAGTGTGTGGGTTATTTGTGTATTTATCAGTAAGTTGCTATAGAAAACATCACTTCTGTTCTTTATGGTTACACCCCAAACCAAGCACCAATTAGCTGCTGTAGTAACAGGCAACGCCATCGTTTACCACTTTTGGGTGCTCTCCAAATTCCACCCTAGACCTAACAGTGAAGACCCCTCCTTGTTTGGCCCAGATCACCTTCCCTCCCACGAGGGTCCCTCACCTTAGGTCAAGGTCTCCTTCTTGGCCCATGTCACTTACCAGGTCTAGGTACACTTACCTGACCTTAGTCATCTTTTCTCATGTATATCTGACAAGGTTGAACGTATATTATAAATATACGTTCGTTCACTTGACTGTACAGAACTCTGTATGAGTAACCTATGAGGGAAAAAATAAACAGTAAGGAAATACAAACAGAAAAAACGACAAAAGGAGTAGAGCAAAAGAGGGAAGTGAGCAAGAGAATTACTTTAATTCGAAGTGACAGTAACAGGTCTGAAGGACGACGCTGAATGAGCAATGGAAAGTAAAGCAAAATAATCTCTGAAAGGAAATTAGTGAAAGGTTTAATGAGGAGTGTGGGGAACAAAGGAACTGGAAAAGGGTGACTGAGGAAGAAATGAGGATGTTGAGAAAGTAACTCGAGGAAAGGAGAGAGAGGGCAAGGTTGAGAAATTGTAAGTAGTAGGTTCGCCGGTGTTATCCGAGCCCGGGTCCTTTCCAGATGGTGACCCGGCGAGTTCGGAAGGATACAGGAAGGTGTGAGTAAATCTAAACAACATTTGTAAATTTGTTCACGGAAAAGCAGACGGCAAAAGCGATAACGAAAACTAAATGAAAGTGGTAGAGCACATAATATACACCTCATCTTCACTAACAATGATGATCTGATACGAAATGTTACCATATCAAAAACAATATGCTCAGATCACAACATAATTGAGGTTCAGTCATGTATGCGCGGAGCCCCAGACCGACATAATGAGATTAGTCACGAGGGAGCATTCACCAAATTCAACTTCAACAACAAAAAACATAAAGTGGGACCAAGTAAACCAAGTCCTAACTGATATAAGCTGGGAAGATACACTAAGCAACACAGACCCCAACTTATGCCTAGAACAGATTAACTCGGTGGTGCTCGATGTATGCACAAGGCTTGTTCCTCTAAGAAAAAGGAGGAGTAGATGTAAAATAGAAAGGGACAGGCGCTCCCTTTACAGGCGACGGAAAAGAATAACAGAGCGGCTAAAAGAGGTCAATATATCTGAAAGGCGTAGGGAGACACTGGTCAGAGAAATAGCAAGCATCGAACTTAAGCTAAAGGAATTTTATAGGAGCCAGGAATCGCAGGAAGAACCAAAAGCCATAAATGAAATCGAAAGAAACCCAAAGTATTTCTTCTAGGCCAAATCAAAGTCGAGAACAACGTCCAGTATTGGGCCCCTACTTAAACAAGATGGGTCCTACACAGATGACAGCAAGGAAATGAGTGAGCTGCTCAAGCCCCAATATGACTCAGTTTTTAGCAAGCCGCTAACCAGACTGAGAGTCGAAGATCAAAATGAATTTTTTTGTGAGAGAGCCACAGAATTTGGTTAACGCAAGCCTATCTGATGTTATCCTGACGCCAAATGACTTCGAACAGGCGATAAATGACATGCCCATGCACTCTGCCCCAGGGCCAGACTCGTGGAACTCCGTGTTCATCAAGAACTGCAAGAAGCCCCTATCACGAGCTTTTACCATCCTATGAAGATGGAGCATGGACACGGGGTTCGTCCCACAGTTACTAAAAACAACAGACATAGCCCCACTCCACAAAGGGGGCAGTAAAGCAACAGCAAAGAACTACAGACCGATAGCACTAACATCCCATATCATAAAAATCTTTGAAAGGGTCCTAAGAAGCAAGATCACCACCCATCTAGAAACCCATCAATTACACAACCCAGGGCAACATAGGTTTAGAACAGGTCGCTCCTGTCTCAACTATTGGATCACTACGACAAGGTCCTAGATGCACTAGAAGACAAAAAGAATGCAGATGTAATATATACAGACTTTGCAAAAGCCTTCGACAAGTGTGACCATGGCGTAATAGCGCACAAAATGCGTGCTAAAGGAATAACGGGAAAAGTCGGTCGATGGATCTATAATTTCCTCACTAACAGAACACAGAGTAGTAGTAGTCAACAGAGTAAAGTCCGAGGCAGCTACGGTGAAAAGCTCTGTTCCACAAGGCACAGTACTTGCCCCCATCTTGTTCCTCATCCTCATATCTGACATAGACAAGGATGTCAGCCACAGCACCGTGTCTTCCTTTGCAGATGACACCCGAATCTGCATGACAGTGCCTTCCATTGCAGACACTGCAAGGCTCCAGGCGGACATCAACCAAATCTTTCAGTGGGCTGCAGAAAAAAATATGAAGTTTAACGATGAGAAATTTCAATTACTCAGATATGGCAAACACGAGGAAATTAAATCTTCATCAGAGTACAAAACAAATTCTGGTCACAAAATAGAGCGAAACACCAACGTCAAAGACCTGGGAGTGATCATGTCGGAGGATCTCACCTTCAAGGACCATAACATTGGATCAATCGCATCTGCTAGAAAAATGACAGGATGGATAATGAGAACCTTCAAAACTAGGGATGCCAAGCCCATGATGACACTCTTCAGGTCACTTGTTCTATCTAGGCTGGAATATTGCTGCACACTAACAGCACCTTTCAGGGCAGGTGAAATTGCCGACCTAGAAAATGTACAGAGAACCTTCACGGCGCGCATAACGGAGATAAAACACCTCAATTACTGGGAGCGCTTGAGGTTCCTAAACCTGTATTCCCTGGAACGCAGGCGGGAGAGATACATGATTATATACACCTGGAAAATCCTAGAGGGACTAGTACCGAACTTGCACACGAAAATCACTCACTACGAAAGCAAAAGACTTGGCAGACGATGCAACACCCCCCCCCAATGAAACGCAGGGGTGTCACTAGCACGTTAAGAGACCATACAATAAGTATCAGGGGCCCGAGACTGTTCAACTGCCTCCCAGCATACATAAGGGGGATTACCAACAGACCCCTGGCAGTCTTCAAGCTGGCACTGGACAAGCACCTAAAGTCGGTTCCTGACCAGCCGGGCTGTGGCTCATACGTTGGTTTGCGTGCAGCCAGCAGTAACAGCCTGGTTGATCAGGCTCTGATCCACCAGGAGGCCTGGTCACAGACCGGGCCGCGGGGGCGTTGACCCCCGGAACTCTCTCCAGGTAAACTCCAGGTCAACACCATTCTGGAGACTGGGGGACTAATTAGAACTAGAGAAATTTCATGATAATGAGATTTAAGAAAGTATTGAGAGCACAGTAGTAGATAAAATAAATTCACTGACACATTCACAATAAATGACTAATGTTTCCCTGTCAAACTGGTTTTTTCCTCTGAGATTTATGAGATATCGCGAGACAGAATCTTACAGAAAAAATCAAATCTAAATTGGGTAACAAGATATGGCAATGCATACAAAAACTAAAACAAAATGAAAACCGTAGAGAAGAGGGAAATCGAACTATCAAAAATTCTTCATTACATATCAAATGCAGAGCCGCCATCAAAATATCTTTCCCCCATTCCTTTCATAGTTCACGCCTACAAATCCAATCACATTAACACTTCCATTTTACCTTATATAAAGCCTTCCTCCTCTAACAATACATATCCTCTGTCACACATTTATTAGTGTGATTTTTTCACAGAAATACTCTAAATTCATGCCCAAACCACCAACCTAACCTAAAGCATTCTAACCGTCAACTGCGAATATCTCACACATGCCTGTTTTAACCAACGAGCCAGGAACGTCCTAAGAATCAGGAAGGCCAGTGCATGTCTCACGAACATAACTAGTACATCAAACAAAAGCTGAGAAATGAAAGAACAAGTGGCTACTGAAATTCATCCCCAGCAAACTTAAGATTTGGAAAATTTGGGAAGGTGAAAGAAGACGGACAATAGAGTTAAGATGGGGAAGGGTAGGAGGGGGGCAGAGATGCAAACCACACACAAGAAGGACTTCGACGGTGAGTATAGTATAGCGTTTATCACCAGAAGAACATATCTACCAAACAGTTTATAAAGCGAATGGGATAACCGCAACCTAAGCTTATTTTTCAGAAGCTCAGCAACGTGTTATTCATGACTCTGAATCTGATATATCTCATTCACATCACAGAATATGATACAGCACCATCATGGAACTCATACATGATCAAACATGTCAAGATAACAGGGAAGGACCAATAGTGAACCAAGACTAAGGAGAATGAACTATGAAGAGAAAATTAAAATAATAAATCTGATGATAGAGAATAGATGGAACAGGGAAATGATATTTATAATGAACAAAATACTAAAAGGACATGGAAGGATGGAATGGGATAATAACAGGAGCATAAATGGGAATTTCGGTTACAAATAAGCCCCCAGATATGTCAAAAAAATCTCTAAAATCTTGGAACGATTTAAAATTGCATAACCTGGACTAATTAATGGTGGAGGTAAACACCTGGCATAATTTTAAAAATAGGTATAATCAGGGCCATGAATCCAAGCGTGGCCAAATCTTGACACGGTCAATAGAGGTAGAGTCAAGAGCTGTAAGCAGGTAAATACACAGACAGACGCAAAAAAAAATTCTAGAGTTACACATTAAAATCCAGCAGCCTGGAGGAAAATTTAGTATTACTGCATAATGGAATCGGTAAACCAAAGGAAAATCAGAATCACAGACTCTAATATGCAACATGAACGTGTTAAGTCATTTACAATAGTACATATTTGTAAATGAAGCCACAAAATTTCTTATGTGAGCACAGGTACAAAACACAAACTTACCCAGCTGCCCCAACTCCACCACAGGGATCTTATTAGACAGAGACGTGTCCGGTGCCATCTTTCAGTCGTTTACTCTCCTGCAAGAGAAACAAAATGAAGTAAATATGGCTTGAGGGTAACTGGATCAACGCTGCAAATTCCTTCATGTTGAGGTTGGCTCTAGAACACACACACACATATTATTCTTCCTTGTACTGATACTTACAGAGACCATATTATCCTGTTTGAGAAAAACTGAGTGTTAATGTGTCGTTTGTGGTCAGTTTAGCAGCATCAGAATTCATTTTCTTCAATACTTAGTTGAAGTGTGTCTGCTCTCTCAGTGAATATTTTATAATGAAGATTCACGAAAAATATCTGCTCTCTATAGAGAAACTAAACAACCGCAAAACAAGAGAACAACATAAGACAGAGAGAAAAAATCAACCTAGAAGAGAGACAGGAAAACAAACAATCCTTATTGATTTGTTGATATGCTAATGAGGAATGTTAATGACGACCACTTAACTTTTGACCAGTGTTTGAGAGTGACTACTTGACCAGTGTTTTGAGAGTGACTACTTGACCAGTGTCTTGAGAGTGACTACTTGACCAGTGTCTTGAGAGTGACTACTTGACCAGTGTCTTGAGAGTGACTACTTGACCAGTGTCTTGAGAGTGACTACTTGACCAGTGTTACGGTTCGAATCTTAATCTTTAGCCAGGTTAGTGCGCTCCGTAACAATACACTTCATAGAATAAGAAGATACTTCCAAACTTAGAAATACAAGGCACAAATAATAGTTACTCAGTCTTTTCTTAGTCTCAATTTATTTGAAAGCTTAAATACTTTTTAGATATTCACAAATATCTATTAAATATCACTTAGTCAGAAACTTTCAATCACACAAGAAAACTTCTTAATGATCAGAAGAATATTACTGCTTCCTCACTAGTGACATTACTTGTACGTAAGTACATACATTGGGAAATAACACTTTCACTGAGTAACTCCCTGGCATAAGGAATATATCACAAAGTTCTAAGCTTGACACTGGTAGTCACATCGTAAACTGAAGGTAACAATGTATAACTGTCCGCAGACTTCACTTCAGAATAAACCTCAAGCTGGTTCAGGAGTTTCTATAACACAATTCTCTATCCAAGTGAGAATAAGGTGGAGTACCGTAAGGGTAGCTCAGTCAATGCACACTGAGTCGGCAGAGAGAGCGAACTGAATTAACACAGTTAATCCCTAACTGACATCAACTCGTCAAAGGGGAGAGGGAATAGTAGTCTAAACTACCCTCCAAGGACATACCTTGTTTCAACTCTTACCCAGCTGTTACTTACCTACCCAGCACATTACTCAAAATACATAAATATATATATACATTCGCTGCCTGACCACGGTAGAGTGCGGTTGTGCTCTGCACCCCTCTGCTGTTTGAAGGCAAGCTCCCTTGTCAGTTACCTGGCTGCAGTGGTGTGAAGTGGTGCTGTCACGTCTCTGCTAACAACTTAGGTGCACTGTGCTTGTCAAGATGTCGGTTAGTCTGAGACGCCGGATAAATACTGTAGGCACTGAGCTACTTAAAGGAACGATAACGCCTAGCTCTGCGCAAGTCTTATTGCCAAAGATCATCCGGGAGACATATGGCATACAAGATAGTGACTTGTATGGTGTAGCATTAAACGGAGGCCAAAGAATTTTCGTCAAACTGTTATCAGCTACGGTTTATGAATCATTAGTCACCAGATTTCAGGACGTAAGTCTTAGCGTTCACACCAGCTGCCCAGCGTAAGATTGATAATGTTTCACGGCATTATACGTGGATCAAGTTACGCAACGTTCCCTTTGAGGCGGACGAACCGGATATAAGGAAAGTTTTTGAGACGTATGGGACGGTGCATTATGCTCAACATGGTACGTGGGCGGCAGGTGCCTATGCTGGTTTTCCAGAGGGTTCTTTTAGCCTCAAAATGACTTTGAGGCACCCAATACCGTCCTATGTGTATCTACAAGATTTCAGGACGCAGGTAATGGTAATGTACCCAGGACAACGGTGTACATGCCGCCTATGTGGTGAGTATGATCATATAGCAGGCGAACCTGTGACAAGCGAAGACGTGTGCCTGGACCTCTGGTGGACGTCGCAGCCCCTGCTTCAAAGGTGGCAGGTGAGAAACAAACATCGCATGGAGGGCGTGGTGTTTTGTGGAGCGAGATAGTGGATCGGGCACACTGGACTGGCGGTGAGTTGGAGTCCCTCCCCCAGTTGCCTGATCAGGTATCGTCTCCTGTGGATAAGGAGGAGCAGCAATTACAGGAGAAGGTTCTTGAGATTGAGGAGGAATTGGAGGAGGTGTTGAAGACTTTGTCACTGCCAGAGAGGGACGTTACATCTGAGCGTGGTGTAATCGGAGAGTCGTCACTTCCAGAAAGGTCGGAGACATGATAATTTGGGACGGGGATGGGGGTTTTGGGGAGTCGTCCGTTGAGTCATTAAACCATTCTCAGGTGGAGGTGGAGTTCCATCGAGAGGCAACATCTGACCAAGACATGTGTAACATGACGTCACGAGAAAGAGGGCGGCTACAATCAGATTCTGATGACGTCCCTTACGCTTGCAAAAAGGCCTGGGAAAACAGACTGGGGTGAGTGTGAAGGTAGTGGGTAGGTGGTGGTAGCCATGATAGGAAACACCGAAAGAAAGGGGGAGGGAAAAGAGAGCACTCTGAAGGTGTCAAACTTAAATTCAAGCTCTGGAGTTGTAAAGAGTGATGAGAGGAAGCAGGGGGGGAAACTTTAATAGGCCTTAGGTGTATTTTTGTAAATGTTAATGGGTTATGTAGGGGTATGAAGAGAGATTGGTTTCGTAATTTCCTGAAATAAATCTAGAGTTAATGTTGTGTTCCTGAAAGAGCACAATTTTAAAGAGGGTAGGGTTTTGGAGGGGGCAAGATTTCCAGTAGTTACCCGCCATCCCCCCGCTAAAAGGTGTGGTGGGAATTTTTAATAAGGGAGACGAGCTCGTTTGTTTTGCAGAGAAGCGAGGGAGGAGGGGGAGGGAGGGGGGTTGCTGTGGATGGGTGGTGGATAGGTAAGCGTGTGTCTTTTGTGAGTGTGTATGCGCCGGCAGAAAATAACATAAAGGTAAAGAAATGATTTTGTGTGTGAGGATCTTGTGTTTTTCCTTAAGTGCACTGCCAGAGGTGGCGATATTTGGGTGGGGATTGGAATAGTGTAATCAGGGTGGCTGATGTGGCCCCAAAAAGGGGGCTGGATATATGTCTGTGGCTTTTAGGGATTTATTAAGGGATGTTAGGTTACGTGATGCCTTTGGGGGGGGCGGTGGGGGAGACGAATAAAACGTTTGTTAGGAGTGGATATGCTGCGAGACTAGATAGAGTGTACCTTTCTCAGGGAGTGGATTGAAATCTTTCAGTACTGTTGAGGCTACAATGTCAGATCATAGGGCAGTGGTGGTGGAGGTTGGGTGGGGGACGCTCGCGGACATATATAGAAGTTATTGGAAATTAAATATAAGTGTGTAAGGTGATGAGGAGGGGTTGGAGGGGTTTTCAGTCCTATGGAGGGAGCTTAGTGTGGAAGAACAGGGAGTGGATGACATTGTGACATGGTGGGATAGTGTTGCAAAGGAAAGGATTAGAAAGTTTTATGTGAGAGAAGGAAAACGTATTAATAATTTAAAATATGGACTGGCTAACTATTTAGAGGATAGGTTAAGAGGTTGCTATTTGGGAATAATTTTCCTATGGATGAAATAGCTGAAATAAAGGGGAGGTTGAGGGTGTTGCAAAATGAAAGGTTTCAAGCTGTAAGGGTGCAGGCAGGGGTGGAAGAGGTGCTTTGGGGCGACAAGCCGTCAGCGTGTGTTTTGCGGCATCAAAAGCAAAGGCAGGCGGTGACAGCTATCCCATGTTTAGAGGTAACGGAGATGGTTGGAAATTATAGAGCAGGGCAGGAGATACGAACCATGAAGGGGATTGTGCGTAGCGGAGGCTGGTACAGAAGTACTGGAACAGTGGGGGGGGTGACGGCGTTGGACAAGGTGTGTACGTATGTGACGTGTAATTTAGGAAATAGTGAAAAGAAAGGCTTTAGTGGGACTATTACGGCAGAGGAAATAGAGAATGCGTTAAGGGGAATGAGGAAGGGAAAGCGCGCGGGTTATTGACGGTCTCCCGGTAGAATTTTATTTACAACATTGGACGTTAATAAGTGGATTTAAGTTAGGTTAAATTTTAAACGATGAAGGAGAAGGGTAAGTTGGGGAAGAAGCAGGTAACAGCAGTTGTAGTGTTGGTCCCGAAGGTCAAGGGGCCCCCCACCCTTCGGGAGTACCGTGCCATATCACTGATGTGTGCAGACTATAAGGTGTTTGCAAAAATTTTAGGTAATAGGTTCAAATGTGTTGTGGGAAGGGTGGTGTCAAAATCTCAGTTTGGGTTGCGGGAAGGTCGATGATTGAAGGACATGGGATACTGAGAAGTTTTGTGGAAGCTAAGGGTGGGGGTGGAGGGGCGGCTTTGTTGGCTCTAGATTGGCAGGGAGTAAATAACAAAAAGGCACAATACCGTGACTGGAACGATACACAAATAACCCGCACATAAAGTGACTTTGTCAATGGTCCAAGTCGGACCGAAACGTCGTCGTAAGCTTCTCTCTTTTATGTGCGGGTTATTTGTGTATTGGCAGGGAGCATATGATAGAGTGGAAAGGGGAGCTTTGCAGGTTATACTTAAGAGACAGGGTTTTTGGGGGAGGAAATAGTCGAGTGGGTAAACACGTTTGTACAAGGGGGCGAAAATGAGGATACAGATTAATGGGTGTATGGGGAGGGAAATTGCAATGGGTAGAGGCCTTAGACAGGGATGCCCCATGTCCCAAATATTGTTTGCGTGTTTCCAGGACTCCTTTTATAGAATGGTTGACCGCAGCTTATGTACGCCATGTGAGGGAAGTGTGGGGGGTGGGAGGGCCTGGCCCGGGTTTAATTGGATATGTTGAAATACACCACTGTTCTCATTTGTGAAGGGATGTCAATGGGAGTGGGTGGACGAGGTTGTGCAATTATTTGGAAGTGCCACGGGTATGCATGTAAATAGCGCAAAGTCAATGTGTGGGGTTGGGTTTCTTGGGTGGGGGGTGGGGGGGAGATGTAATGTTGTTAAAGAATGGGCGGTGTCTTTAAAGATTTGTGGTATTATTTATAAGGATGACATGGTTGCGGCGCGGGAGGAAAACTCGGATGGTTTTTGGAAAGATCGTGGGGCGTCTAGGTGTTCTGAACCCCAGCACCTAACTCTTTATACAGCGGTGATAGTCGTAAAATTTATTGTATAGGTAAGATTTGGCATGTTGCAGGCTGTGTTCCCAATTAAAAGGGACAGCGATGCAGGAATTCTAAGAGGGTGTACAAATTTTATGGGGTTCACGTTGTAATGGAAGTTGTAATTAACTGTAAGGGCAGGTGGGTTGGGTTGATGGATTTGAGCGGAGGGGTAAATGTGTGTTTATTAATGGGAAGTGTTGCGTGAGGGTGTGAACACGGGCAGTTGGGAATGATACATGAAGGCTAAATATGTGATCGAGGAATGGAGTTGAAAGGAATGCGAATCGTTTTGAGGGCTGGTGTGGTTAGGAACTGAAAAGGTTCGTATAAGGGTTTTGGAGGTTACTTGTAGGTAGGTCGTTATCCCAGTTGAGGTTTTTCCCCATGTATGCGTGAAAAGTATTTGGTTTAGATTTATAAAAATGAAGTTAAACCCTCGGGCACGTGAGGTGGACGTATCGTTTTCCTGCCCTGGATCCTGCCGTCTGGGAGAGGGTGGGGGGTGTGTACTGTGGAGGGGATGAGACCACGTTCCCCTGTAGTTTCTTTTTTTTTATTATATTTTATTTAAAAAACACAATACATTAAATTTGATAAAGAACACAGTACAATTCTTACACAAAAATTATAAATTTCATTGTCTAAATACACCACAGACGATTAACTTTTTGCTTGTCACAAAATGTCCCTATCCACTATACATATACCCATACACCCCATTTAAGCAAGAATACACAAGAGGGCATTGACAAAATGCATTATTATTATTTAAACAAGAAGACCCAAACCTCGTTCTGTCCAGACCGAGCTTTGGTGGAATGGTAAGGAATAGAAATTTTGGAAAGGGTTGGGGGGGGGAGAGAGGTAGGGTATTTAAAGGTAAGTGGCCCAACCAAATTTGGTGAATTTAAAAGTGTACGTGAAATGATAGATAACTTAAGAGGTATAAGACAACCATCAGAGTCACATAGATATAACAGAAATATTAAGTACATGACTCTGATTGGATGTAATTATTTAAAGTTTCAATTGCTTTTTTTTTTTTTTTTTTTTTTTTTTTTTTGTGCGATTGCACAACGGATATTTATGCGACAATGAAGGCAATAATTTTCTGGCCAGTTTATAGAATTCCGTGACAATGGCTTCTTAAGGTGGTGTCCAGCCAAGTAAATAGCATAATTTTTACATTAGATTTATAAAGTCTCCCTAATTTGGGGGCGATGATGTTCTCATATACATAGAAGGGGTCTGGTGTACCCAATCTTCTCATCAGGGAGGGTTTCTCAGTATCATGTGTCATGTAATCAGTTTTATGTATAAAAAAGACGGACCCTCTTTGGGAGAGTTCATTCTTTTAGTCCTTTAGGAAGTAATTGATGATCAATCCGTGTATTTACCACTTGTATAGATGTTCTCTATCTGCATGTATAGTTTCTTGCATTGTATAGATTGTTCTTTTTTAAGGGTGTCCCAAAGGGGTACATTTATGGCAGTAATATCTTGTTGTATGTGTAAACTGCCATTTTAAACTCTGTCCCCTCTTTGAGTCCGTGAGGAGGAGTATTGATGAATAATCCGTGGTATTTACCACTTGTATAGGATGTTCTCTATCGGGCATGTTGTTTCTTGCATTGTATAGAGTTGTTTTTTTTTTTAGGGTGTCAAGGCGTAATTTTGGCGTATATTTTTGTTGTATGTGAAAATCTGCCTTTTAAAAACTCTGTCTCTCCCTGGTATCGGTATAAAAGCGAAGAGCTCTTTTCTGGACCCTTTGAACCCGTGCATTTTGTCTTTGTTGTTAATAAATTGGGACACATTTTTTTATACAGATTTTTTTTGACATTTTGAGGGGCTTGATTGAACGAAAGGACGCAAAGACCGGGCTTTGGCATGTTGATTTTTTAGTTCATGAGAGGGTTGAGTGGGAGCCCTGTCTATTTCGTATCCCAAAACCACAATCTGCATTATTTTTTCCATTTTGTTATTTTAAACCCTTTCCCAACAAAATTTCCTTACAAATGCCATAACTGATTCGTAACACCATTTTAAATTTTATTTTTTCCTGCACTTGTCACGATTCCGTTAATTTTGATAGATCTGTTTTGGCAAAAAATTTTTTTACTAATCTTCCCCCTTCACCCCGAAAAAAAAAATATCCCCACAGATTGGGAATATAAAATTTTTTGTAGGTTCATCAAATGTTACATTGCTTTTTTTGGACAAGGAGTGTACACCCCCCCCAAAAAGAATGTACATTATTAATTCCCTAAAAAAACAGAAATTTATAACATGAAGTTGTTTAATAACCCTAACTTGTTTATCTGATTATTAGAATCAGCCATGAAGAAAAATTAACCCGTCCCCAAGTTTACTGTACATGTATATTTTTCCTATAATAACTCCAAAACGGGAGCCTTTTTTTGAAAAATTTTTCCCCACACCTTTTTTCCCCCAACCCCCCCCCCCAACCCTTAACCAAAGGGGGTTTCTTGTGCCACCCGCAGCAAACTTGAACCCCTGTTCTTGTGCCATCCCCCGCGCTTGCACCCAGGGTTTTTTTCCCCCCGCCCCTTTCCCCGGGAACATTACCAAAAAATTCCCCCAAAAAAAAAAAAAAATTTCTTTAAAAATTTTTCCAAAAAAACCAACACTTTTTTTGTAATTTTTGGCAATAACAAATTTTTCTTTTCCATCTGAACATTAAAAAACAGGGGTTTCCCCCCAAAAAAAACGTTTTTTTTTCCTTAAAAAAAAAAAAACCCGGGTTTTTTTCCAATTTTCAGAAATTTGAAACCGGTTTTAAAACCCCGAACACATTTTAAAAAATTTTCTTTTTTAAAACGCCCAAAATTTTTTTAAAAAACATTCTTTCACCCAAATTTTTTTTTTCCTCCCAAAAAAACACTTTCACCATTTTTTTTTCCCCTTTCTCAACAAACAAAAAGGGGCCACCCCCCCTAATAACAAATTTTTCCCCCCCCCTAAAAAACCCATCCCCCCCCCGAAAACCCCGAAAACCCCTCCGAAAAAAATTCCCCAAATTTTTCACCCTTTTGGAAACGGGACGAAAACCGTTCTTTCCTTTTCCCCGGGAAAAAAACCCCCCCCCCCCCTTTTAATTTTTTCCCAAATTGAAAACGGTCTTTCCAAACGAATCCTACCCCAGGGTTTTTCATTTCCCCGGAAAAAAAAACCCCCCTTTTTTTTCCCCCCCCTTTTTACCTTTAATTTTAATCCTCTCTTTTTACCCCCACACAAAAAAAAAAACCCTCCCCCCCACCTACCCCTCAATTCTTCACAAAAACCGCTGAAATGCCGTTTCCAGTTCACCACACTGACTGCAGGACGGTTCCCTCACCAAACTCATTAAACTCAAAACTGCTTTTGAAGCTAGGATCCCCATCATGAATCTTATACAACTCACGTACCCTAGGCATTAACCTGAGCCTCCGGAAGTCTTCTCACATCGTCCCCCAATCATACAATGGATAGACAGATACGTCCTGCAGGATTTCCATCCTCCCACTCAATGATACCAAACGCCCCACTTTAAGTCGCTCAACATCTTTAACCAATAACAAACCCTCAGCATATCCTTACATTTCAATTAATCTTTACCTCCCACCATCTCCGACATCCCCCATCACCCTTCCCCACTCTTACCCCTCTTTCCCCTCCAGCCCTGACGAATGACTGTTTTACATATATTGCTTTCACCCTCGGCCCCAATGCTAAAAGACCCACTCCCCCTCTGTGCACATTCGATCATCACCACTTCCTTGCTCAGCCATGCCCTCCCAAAACCCCAAACATAACGTATAGCTCGTCTCTGTATTTCTTGTACGTCCTGTGTTCTCAAAGGATATACTTCCACTATACCCCAAACCTTACTGTAAACCAGCGAATTAACTATTACCGCCCTCTGCTGTAATGTGACATCTCCCGCCCGTAAACCCCTTAATCTACTCACTACTTTCTCCACTACCCTCTCTGAATTTACCTGCCTAGCCTCCTGCGAATTCGCCATGTATAAAACTCCACAAATCTTCAAGTTATCCACCACTGCCCACCCAAACTCCAACCCCAAGCCCTCCCCTCCCCACCCAAGCACCCACCTCCAGTAAACACGATTTCGCCCTATTTACTCTCATGCCAGACGCCTCCCCAAAATTCCCCAACACCCTCCCCACCGTACGCAATCCCTCCACCCCTTCTATCAGGATAGTGGTATCATCCACATACCCCACAATGCCTGAGCGCCCTTCCCTCTCTCCATTTAAAGCTCCCACCCCCTCAACGAGAGCATAGAACGGATGTTGCATGCACACAAACAGAATTTGTGAAAGAGGGCACCCCTGTCGTAATCCCCTCTCCATTTTAACCAGCCTTCCCAATCTGCCATTAACTTGGACCCGTACCATAGCCGATGAGTATAGCATATCGACCCACCGCGCCACTCCCAGTCCAAACCCCAGACGCAACAAACAAGCCCTCAAAAATTTTCTATTCACACAGTCATATGCATTCTCCCAATCAATACCCAAAATCCTCCCCCCTCGCAACCTCCAAAAAGTCCCTTATGCGCCTATGACCCACTCTCATACTTCGTCCCGGGGTAAAACCCATCTGACCCCTATGTACAACCCCACCAATTACTTCTTCATCCTATTACCTAATATCTTTGCAAAAATCTTGTAGTCAGAGCACATTAGTGAGATAGCTCTATACGCACTTAAAACACTCCCCACTTGTTTTTTTGCGAACCAACACAACCACTCCAATACTTTGTGTCTGACTTAGCTCCCTCCCGCAGCATACAATTCATGACCTCCCCCAGACAAGTCTAATATGCTCCCAATGAACTCTGTAAAAATCATTTGAAATCCCATCGATGCCTGGTGCTTTTCCAGTACTCATGTTAAACATTGCCTCCTCAACTTCCACCACACTAATCGCTCCTCCCATCTCCATCCCCTCCAATCTTTCTGCCCTAACCCACCCCCCCCCCTCCAACACTTCCTCAAAAGCATCGCCCTCCCCCCCCCTTTCTCCATTTCTCTCGAAACCAGAAATCAGTATAATTACTCATGCCTTCTGTAGTAGTAAGCACCTGGGACCCTTTAAATTGATTAAAAATCCACCCCAAAATTTTATCCTCGCTTCCAACCCCCCTAATTGCAAAATTTTAGTTTCGATCTCCTTACTGCCTTTACCTTAAAACATCTTTAAAAACCCACTTCCCCCCAAAAGTTTTATCCCTCCCACAATTCCAAGCCTGCCCAATCCTTTGCCCCACAACGAGGCCCACCCCCAAACCTTTCATTTGCACCCCCTCCCACCTCAAAGTTCTCAGGGCATTTAATTTCCTAATAAACCGTGTGTACATTCCAATAATTCCTTCCCAAATACCCTCCCAAAAACCTGGCTCCTTCAGAGTCCGCTATTTTAAAAGAATCAGTCCGGATACCGGCTGTGGCTTCGCTACGTTCACTCGTTCCAGCAGTAACAGCCTTTGATCAGGCCACGACCCCCATGGGAGCCCAGTCATGGACCCTCACGTCTCGCTTTAAATTTCCAATAACCCAGGTGTACCAGAACCTCCCAATCAATATCCGCAATAACCGCCCTGTGGTCCGAAAACCTCACATCGAGGTCTTAACTCCCAGAACTCGTATTGTCCTCGTAGCATAGAGCCTATCCAGTCGTGCGGCATAACCCCTTCGCACAAATGTATAAATCAACCCTCCAACCACCCCCCCCACTACATCTAAAACTCCCACATCCCCCAACACATTGCGTAAAAAACCCCAACACACACCCCAGCCCCGCTCGGTTCCACATCACCCTGACGTATGACACAATTCCAATCTCCTCCTATCACAGTAACTAAAGGCAATCCCCTCAAATAAAAAAGCAAAACATCCCTCACGAAAGTTACCTTAACTGCTGCATTTCCATCCGCCGGCATGTATACTCCTATAAAAACAAACTTGTCCTCACCCCACTCTCCCTCTACCCACATCACCCTTCCACCCCCACCCTCCTCCCACCCCAACACACGCAAGGGACTGGTTTCCTTCACAGCCACAGCAACCCCCCCCCCTTTTTTTAACCTCACCAATCCACTCACATATAACTTATATCCCTTCAAGCGCAACTCACATCCAAACTTGTAATTATGCTCCTGTATGAAACATATATCCACATCAAATCTCCTCAAAAACCATTCCATCCACACTCTCTTAACCTCAGCTCTCAGGCCGTTAACATTAATGGTGACCACCTTGAATTATTGCAATAAAGGCGGCTTTCCCCGCCGCTTTTGAAGGTTGCTCGAAAGACGTGGCTGTTGACTATAGCCACGTTTGTCACTTGGTCTATCCAGACCTCTGATCCCCCCCTTTTCCTTCGACCCTTGCAGCACCACAGAACTGGTGCCACCATTCCCCTGGAGCTCTAGCCCGGTCTTCCAAGGTTTCTTTCCAGATCTCTGCCCTGGCGTTAAGACATCTTCCATATCAGACGTCCCAGCTGCTCGCTTACGTGTGCCACTTCCACACGTTGCCTCAGCATCCATGTCCTCCTGGTGCACCTCAACCACCACCGTGTGCTGCTTACTCTCGTTGCACAAAGTGTTTTCACACTCCTGTGCAGATGCTACCCCCTCCAATACCCTCCCGTCCTTCTTCCCTTCCCGACTGTCTTCCACCTCCCCCAAGAAGTCTTTCAAGACCTCGTCCAACAGACCATCCTGTTGTAAGTCACTTCTATCAACAGTCGCATCCGTAGATGGTCGCTCACAGTTCCCACAGGTAACGTGGCGCACGCTCCCAACTCTGACTCCGCTCTGTCTACTTCTTCACTCCAACTTCCATATGCCTGTCTTGCAGCTTCACCTGTCCCAGGTGCCAAGGAGAGCAGCTGTCTTTCCACAGTTGTTGGCGCCTGTTCCCTCTGTCCCTGCCTTTGACGACATTGGGCCACCATATGATCAAAAGACCCGCACAGCCTACATGTCCGACGCTGTCCTGCATAATATACATAAACCTGTGTTCTGAACTCTTCCATCAGAACGTACGATGGTATAGGTTGTCTCAATGTCATCTTCAATGTGAAAGATTCCTCTGGCAGCCCCATATAAGGCCCATCCTTCCACACTCCCAACTCTGCCGAATGGATCTTGCCATACCTATGGAATACCTCCACAACATCATATTCCAAGGCCTCAAAGGGGACATTTCTCACCTTTACCCACGTTACATAGCTTGATACGTCATGTAGGCAAACCTTCACTGCCGAATTAACGGTCATCCTCTTTTCTTGGAACGCGTCGACTATGCTGGAGTAAAACCCAGCACTCTTGAACTTGATGAAGATCCTGGACACTCCATTCGCTGCTACACCATACAACTCGTCGTTCAGTATGCCGTACACATCGCGGATGATACTTGGCAGAAGCACCTGCATTGTAGAACTACTCAGGGCACCACGTACCAGCTCCACACAGACAGTATTTACCCTGCGTCTATGCCTGTCCGCCATTTTGATTGCTCAGAAACAGGAAAACTGCGCAGAAAACCAGATGATTCGGGAGCTACTGCGCAGCCTGTGCACACGGCCCGGGAACGATGAGGACAATGAGTTTACTTTTGTGAAGGGCTAGAGGAGGTTAGGTGCTGGTTAAGTAGGTTGGTACAGAGGGTGGGGGGCCGTGGGGTGTCGGTTCTGCGTGCTTTAAAGTCTAGATATGGGTGGGTTAGACGAGGGTGTCATAAGAGCTTTAGATTATATGATGGTAGAATATATATATATATATGTCGTGGGTGATGAGGGGAAGAGGGGATAGTGAGGAGAGAAGAAAGGTTCTTGCGGTAATGTTCTATCGTACGATGTGTCGTAACAGAGATTTGTATGGGAGGAGGTGGGATCAGGCTTTCTCAGAGGGGTATAGAATGCTAACGTTAGGGATTCTCGTAAATCTGTGATTGATAATGAGTGAGTGAAGGGGTTTTTTATAGGTTGGAGGGAATCAGGGGGTCTACAACCTCGCCTCCTTGGTGGGGGGATGTCGTGAGAGTGTTGTGAATGTGGGTTTGGAAAAGGTTTCCTGGTTTTCATTGAGACTTTATGGCATCCAAGTGTGGATGTAGAGCTCAAGGTCTCGTTTTTTAGAAAAACACTTTTCAGAATGTAGGTAAAATTTTTGTAATTTTTTTATGTATAATTTTGTATGTACAGTTTGTATGACAGTTTTCTTGAGAATAATTTCTTTGCGACATGAAGGTTTTTAGTTTGTTTTATGTTAGTGCTGGTTTTTGCATGATGAGAATTTTTTTTTACTGTTTTGCTTTGTGCATACAGTGATTGATTAATTTATTTTGGAAACTTTTTGTGTTTTGGGGGGGGGGGTGTGTGGGTGTGGGTGTGGGGGTGGGGTGTGGTGGGGGTGGTGGTTGGTGGGGGTGTGTGGGGGTTTGGGGGGTGTGTGTTGTATTTTATTTTTTTTTTTTTTTTTTTTTTTTTTTTTTTTTTTTTTTTTTTTTTGTTTTTTTGGGTGGTTGTTTTGTTATGTTTTTGATTTTTTTGTTTTTTTGGTTGTTGTGGTTTTTTGTTGTGGGGGGTTTGGGTTTTTTTGTTGTTGGTTGTTTTAGGGGTTTATGTTTTTTGTTGTTGGTTTGTTTGTTTTTTTTGGGGGGGAAAAAAAGTGTGTTTGTTTTTTTTGGGTTTTTGGGTTTTTTTTTTGGGGGGGGGTTTTGTGTTTTTTGTTTTTTTGTTGTGTTTGGTTTGTGGGGTTTTTTTTTTTTTTGTGGTTTTGTTGTGTGTTTTTGTTTTGTTGGTGTTTTTTTTTTGTTTGTTTTGGGGGTTTTGTTGTTGTTTGGGTTTGGGTGGGTGTTTTTTTGTTTTTGTGGGGTTTTTTTTTTTTTTGAGTTTGTTTGGTTTTTTTAAAAAAAAAAAAAATTTTTTTTTTTTAAATATACCCTTATTTTTAATAAAATTTTTTTTAAAATTGGAATCTTTAATTTAGTTAAAATTAAAGAAACCCAATTTATAATATTAAGTGGATAATACATAAAATTTTTTTTTTTATATTTTATTTAAAACAGTTCATACAATATACATAGATAGTTACGTATATAAATGTGATGGAAATAAATGATATAAAATACCGACACAATGGAAATATAAACACATATGTAGTATAATGTGATCCTTTATTGACAACGTTTTCACCCACACAGTGGGCTTTTTCAAGTCACACACAGATCTACCTGGGGTGGAAGGTACGGGAGTATTTATAGTCATGTTCAGAATGTTGAGGTCAGGTGGAGAATGCTGCATCTGTTTGATCTACCGGGTGGGGTTATAGAGTCTTGGGTAGCTTGGCAGGGGTATTGGAAAAGTTGTGAGTAGACCTTCTGCAGTGTTCTATGTTCTTATGTGGGTAGCAATGAAATAGCAAAGAAGTTTCATGGCGAGTGGTTAAGCTATGTTATAGAAGCCGTTTTTCTGGTTGAAATTGCTGGTTATAGAGATAAGCGATTATTCCAGGATTCTTCGTATTGAGTGTTGTCTTCTGTGGCGATGAGTCTTGAGTTTCTGTAGTTAATTAATGGTTGTGTGAATTGCGATTTGTACACAGGCATTCCTTGTATCGTCAGTCCTGCTTGCATATTGGTGTTCTGAAATACGTGTTTGGAGGTTCTCTTGATGTTTCGCCCACATATAATTGTTGCAGTCATTACAAGGGATTATGTATAACCCTGCAGAGGGGGAAAGGCTTGTCCCTTTTCTATTTACGGTGATGTCCTTGGGGGTTTGGGGTTTTGTGGAGGTAGAAAACTTGGAATAAAGTATTGGAAAAGATGTTGGAAAATGTTTGGAAATTGGGTTGGTGGGGAGGACTATGAAATCTCTTCTCGGCATTTCTTTTTGGGGTTTGGGGAAGATTTTTTTAATGCCCCCGTCTGCATTTCTTGATGAAGTGACGGGATAGTGGAGTTTAGAAAATACTTGTTAAATTTATAGTGCTTTTTTTCCTAAAGGGAAAACTCATTGCTGCGTTTCCCTGATTTGCACGCAGGAAGAACCCTTTTAAAATTACACCACTTTTTGGTTTTTTGTGGGTGGGGTGGGGAAGTAGAAGTGGGGGTTTTTTAATGTTTTGGGTTTTGGTTTTGGGGTGGGGGTTTTGTGACTTTTAAAACGAATTTGTTGGGTCAGGGCCTTGCAGAGCAATTTAACTTTAGGAAAAAAGGAGTTTTGTAACTTCCCTTAAAAGGCGAAGGATTTAAAATGGGTTTCGACCGGGATTTGAACCCCGCCCTTGGAGGCAAACCCCGGGGGAAGCCTTTTTTTTGGGCAAAAGAGGGAATTTTCGTAAAAAAACCCGGAACCCCTTTTAAAAGGCCCGATAAAAATTGGGGGGAAGGAAAAAGTCGGAATCTAATTTTTCCCCCAAGGTTTTAGGTTTGGGTTGGCCCGGGAAAGGGGAAGTGACGAAACCCAAAAGGGTTTTAGAAGGCAAAAGGGGCCCCCGCTGAAAAGGGAGGGGGTTTTTCCAAAAAAGAGAAAAACAAAAGCCAACACAATAAGTTCAAAACCCCCAAATCCGGGGCCCCTTACTAAAAATTTTCCAAAGGAAATTTGCCGATTTTCCTCGCGGGGAAAAAATTCGAAAGGGCCCCCCCGGTGAGAAGGTCCCCTTTGGGTAAATAGGAACCCCACGACCCTTACCTCAATGGCACCCCAAAGTTTGGGCCGGGAAAAAACACCTTCAAAGGGCACACACCCCGAAATTAAACCCCGGGGTGTTTTTAACCCTTTGGAACATAACTTTCAGGAACAAAAATTTTCCCACCTTAAGGGGACCCCATTCCTCCAAACCTTCAAAACAACCAAATGGACCCTTTCCAAAAAAACCTTTTTTTCCCCAAAGGATCGCCGGCATTTGGGGGCCCCGAAAAAGGGGGGAAATTTTTGGGACACCAGGGGTTCCCCAACCCCGGCCTTTTGGGCCGAATTCCCCGGGGGAAAAAACTCAAAAACAATTAAATCCACTTAAAACCCATACCCCCGGGGAAATTGGAACCGCTTAAAGGAACCCCAAAACACCCCCTTCCGGGGGGCCACTATCCAGTCCACAATTTCAAACTGGGTGATTTCTAACCGGAATTTGCAAACATCAAAAAAATTGGGGGGAAAAAGAATTTCCACCCTTGGGGGGAAAACCGCCTATTTACCAAAGGGGCCCCCTTACAAACCAAAAGGCCACCACGGGGTTTCGCGGAAAAATTGCTTTTTCCCCCAATTTCCCTTTCCAGGGGAAATCACCTTTTTGGGGAATATTTTGGGTTTAAGGGGGTTTCTTTGGAAAACCCCCCTTTTTGAGTTTTTGGACTACCCGGGTTTCCCCAACCCCCGGGCCGGGAACCTATACATGGAAAATCTAAAAGGGCCAAAAACGTTTCCCAATTTTTCCCTTGTCTGTCACCGGGCCCCCGTTATGTTGCGACTTTCCCCTCATAACTCCAAAAAACGCTTAAAACGTTCAAGCTCTCCAAAAAACAAGCTCCAACCAGGTCGACCCCTTAAACCCCAGTTCCCCACTTGAAAAAGAAGTCGAAAACACTCCCCTTTTTCCTTGATGTTTGCTCTGCAAAGTTGCCAAAAATTTTTCTTTTTTAAAGTCTATCAAAAACCCCAAAACCAAAAAAAAACCCCGTTTCTTCTCCCCTTTATCTCCCCCACGACACCAAAAACCAAACGTGGTGTAATTTTGGTTTTTCCCTGCTTTGCCTCAAAAATCTGCGGGGAAAAAATTGGGAAGGTTTTCCTTGAGGAAGAATCCCACTTAATTGAACAAGTATTTTCTAAACTCCACTATCCTCGCCCCTTTTAATCAGGGGATGCAGCGGCGGGCATTAAACATCTTCAACACACCCAGAAAAGACCTGCCGAAAAAGAGTTTCTTTTAGTCCCCCCCACCAACTCCATTAAAAAACTTTTTTTCCAAACCCATCTTTTCCTTTTCATATTCCAAGTATCTTACCTCCCCAAAAAAACCCCCCCCCCAACCCCAAAAAAAAAAACCCCCCCCTTGGGGGGGGAAAAATTTTTTTTTTTAAAAAAAAGGGGGGGGGAAAAACCCCAAAAAAAAAAACCCCCCCCCCCCCAAAAAAAAAAAAAAAAAAAGGGGGGGAAAAGGGTTTAAAAAACCCTTTAAAAACCAAAAACCCCCCAAAAAAAAAAAAAGCCCCAAAAAAAAACCAAAAAGGAAAAATTTTTTTTTTTTAAAAAAAAAAAAAAACCCTTTTAAAAAAAAACCCCCCCCCCTTTTTATTTTTCCCCCCCAAAAAAAAAAAAATTTTTAAAATTTTTTTCCCCTTCCCCCCCAAAAAAAAACCCCCCCCCCCCCAGATTCCCCCCAAAAATTTTTAAAAGGAAAAAAATTTTTTTCCCCCCCAAAAGGGGTTTTTTGGGGGGGGGGGGTTTTTTTAAAAAGGGGAAAAAAAAATTTAATTTTTTTTTTTTTAAAAATTTAAAAATAATTTTAAAAAAAAAATTTTTTTTGGGGGGGGTTCCGGCCCCTAAGTAACCTTTTCATAATGATTCTGGTTTTAAAAAATACTTTTAAAAAAAAAAAAAAATTTTTCTTTTTTTTTTAAATGAAAAACCCCAAAAAAAACCCCCCCCCCCCCCCCGTTTTTTTTTTTTAAAAAAAAAAAAAAAACCCCTTTTTTCAGGGTTTTTTTTTTAAAATTTTTTTTAAATTTTTTTTAAAAATTTTTTTTTTAAAAAAAAATTTTCCCCCCCAAAAAAAATTTACTTTTTTTTAATTTTTGGAAAAAATTTTTTTTTTTTTTTTTTTTCCCCGGGGGGTTTAAAAATTTTGGGGGGGCCCCCCCCCCCAAAAAAAATTTGGGGTTTTTTTAAAAAAAAAAAAAATTTTAAAATTTTCCAAATTTTTTGGGAAAAGGGGTTTTTTTAAACCCCCAAAAAATTTTTTAAAAAAAAAAAAAAACCAAAAAGGGGGCCCCCCAAAAATTAAAAAAAAAAGGGTTTTTTTTAAAAAAAAAATTTTTTTTTTTTTAATTTTAAAAAATTTTACTAAAAAAATTTAAAAAAAATTTCTTTTAATTTTAAAAAAACCCTTTTTTAAAAAAAAATTTTTTTAAAAATAAAATTTAAAAAAAAATTTTTTTTTTAAATAAAAATTTAAAAACCCCCAAAAAAGGGGAAAAACCCCTTTCCCAAAAAAAAAAAAAAATTTTTTTTCCCCCCCCAAAAAGGGGGGAAAAAAAAAAAACAAAAAGGGGAAAAAATTTTAAAAGGTTAAAAAATTTTAAAAAAAAAAAATTCCAAAAAATTTTTTAAAAAAATTTTTTTTAAAAAATTTTTTTTTTTTTTTTTTTTTTTTTTTTTAAAAAATTTTTTTTTTTAAAACCTTTTTTTAAAAAAAAAATTTTTAAATTTTTTTAAAAAAAAAAAAAAACCCCAAAAAAACCTTTTTTTAAAAAAGGAAAAATTTTTTTTTTTTAAAAAAAAATTTTTTTAAAAAAAAAAAAAATTTTTTTTTTTGGGGGGGTTTTTAAAATTTTGGGAAAAAAAAATTTTTAAAAAAAAAAAAAAATTTTTTCCCCCGGGGGGTTTTTTTTTTTCTTTTTTTTTTCCCCCCCCTTTTTTTAAAAAAATTTTAACCCCCCCTTCCCCAAAAACCCCCCCCTTTTTTTTCCCCAAAAACCCCCCCTTTTTTTTCCCCCCCCCTTTTTTTTTAAAATTTCCCCCCCCCCCCCCTTTCCCCCCCCCACCCAAAAGATTTTCCCCTAAAAAGGCCGGGGGCCCCCCTTTTTTCCCTTTTTTAATTTTAAATTTCCCCCCTTTTTTTTTTTAAAACCCCCCGGGCCCCGGAAAACCCCTTTTTCCCCCCTTTTTTGGGTTTTTAAAAAACGGGATTTTCCCCCCCCAAAAAAAAAAAAAATTTTTAAAAAAACCTTTTATTTCCCCGGGGGGAAAAAATTTTAGTTTCCCCCTTTTTAAAAGGGGGTTTTTTTTTGGGGAGGTTTTTTTTTGGGGGGGAAAAAATTTTTTCCCCCCCCCCCCCCAAAAAAAAATTTTTTTTAAAATTTTGGGTTTTTAAAAATTTTTAAAAGTTTTAAAATTTTTTTTAAACCCCCCCCGGGTTTTTTCCTTTTTTAAAAAAATTTTTTTTTTTTAAAATTTTTTTTTTCCCGGTTTCCCCCTTTTTTAAAAAGGGGGGGGTGTTTAAAACCCCCTTTTTTTGGAAAAAAAAATTTTTTAAAAAAAAAGGGGGGGGGGTTTTTTCCCCCCCGGGGTTTTTTAAATTTTTGGGGTTTTTTAAAAAAATTTTTTTTTTAAAGGGGGGGTTTTTTTTTTTTCCCCCCCCCTTTTTTCCCCTTTTTTTTAAATTTTTTTCCCCCCCCGGGGGGCCCCCCGGGGGGGGAACCTTTTTTTCCCCCCCAAAAAAACCCCCCCGGGTTTTTTTTTTTTACCCAAAAACCCCCCAAAAAAAAACCCCCAAAAAAATTTTTTTTCCCCCTTTTTTTTGGGGGGGGTTAAAAAAAATTTTTCCCCCCTTTTCCCCCACCCCCTTTTAAAATTTTTTTGGGGGCCCCCCCTTTTTTTCCCCCCCCCCCCCCCCCCTTTTTTTTTTTTTTTAAAATTTTTTTTTTAAAACCCTTCCCCCCTTAATTTTTCCCCCAAAAACCCCCCCCAAAAATTTTTTCCCCCTTTTTTTCCTTTAATTTACCCCTTTTTCTCCTTTTCCCCCCCAAAAAACCCCCCCCTTTTTTTTTCCCCCCCCCCCCCATTTAAAAAACCCCCCCCCCCCTTTTTTTTTTTCCCCCCAAACCCCCCCCCCTTTTTTCCCCCCCCCCTTTTTTTTAAAAAAACCCCCCCAAAAAAAAATTTTTTTTTCCCCCAAAAAAAACCCCCCCTTTTTTTTTTTTTTTCCCCCCCCTTTTTTTTCTACCCTTTTTTTTTTTTTTTTTTTTTTTAAAAAAAAACCCCCTTTTAAAAAAAGGGGGGCCCCCCTTTTTTAAAACCCCCCAAAAAAAAAATTTTTTCCCCCCGAAACACCCTTTTAAAAAGGCCCCTTTTTTCTTTCCCCCCCCCCCCCTTTTTTTTTTTTTTCCTCCTTTCCCCCTTTTTTTTTTTTTTTTTCCCGGTTTCCCCCTTTTTTCCCCCCCCTTTTTAAAAAACCCCTTTTCCCCCGGGGAAAACCCCCGGCCCCCCATTTCCCCCCCCCCTTTTTTTTTTCCCTTCTTTTTTTCTTTTCTTTTTTTTTTTCCCCTTTTTTTTTTTTTTCCCCCCCCTTTTTCCCCCCCTTTTTTTCTTCCCCCAAAATTTTTTTCCCCCTTTTTTTTTTTTTTCCCTTTTTTTTTTTCCCCCCCCCGGGGGCCCCCCCCTTTTTTTGCCTTTAATTGGGCCCCCCCTTTTTTTTGCCCTTTTTTTTCCCCTTTTTTCCCCTTTTTTTTAAAATTTTTTCCCCCCTTTTTTAAAACCCCCCCGAGCCAAACTACTCACCTGCCCTTTGTGTTAGATCCTGTTTTTTCCTTCTTTACATTCACCAATGCCCCAAGAATTCCTTTCATGACATCCCAATTGCTCAAATAAAATTCATTTGGGATTCCATCTATCCCAGGTGCTTTCCCGACATCATCCCTTTTAAAGCCGTCCACACTTCCTCTTCATCTATAGGCCCTTCTTCATCGCTCTATCTGCTGACTTTAGGTTTCCTCTGTATCCCCTTCTTAAAATCTTCATATCTGCTATCTTCCTGTTTCCCCCTTCATATATATCTCAACCACTTATCAGATAACCACTCATACTTTCCTAGTTACTAAACCTCTGTCCCATCGTATCCCCTCCCACATCCTATGTACGTCCAATTCATCTAGTCATTGCCCTCTGTCGTGTCTTTAATCGCCGCAATACACAGGGGATGGCTTATTCCCATAAAACATCTTCCAATCCACCTCTCATTCTCTCACCATCAAATCTGCTTCTGCATTTCCATCAATTGCGCTTGATCCCCTCAATCTCTTGTACTGGATAAACCCCACAAAAAACCTTCATAGCACTGTTTCAACGGGCCCTTCCAAATATCTCTGTAAGCCATATTTCCATTGATTTTACCTCCTTTCCTTTCCCATATAAAATTTTGATTCGGGTTTAGCATATTCCTCCCACCATCGTAGTATATCACCTCCTTTTCTCCCCTTGGTCCACTCATTTGTCCCCCATTTAACAAAACATCACCGTCCTCCAGCTCATCTAACAATCTCACTTTAAAGGGTTCCAATAACTCATGTAACGCTTTGGTAAACCTCCATCCCACATCCACGACACTCCTCTATGATCTGAAACACTACATTTTATAGTTTCTGTATTAGCAACCTGTGACCCGGGAGAAGCATAAATACGATCTAGTCGTGCGCATATCCTCTCCTCACATAAGTATGCTCCACGTTCCACCCCTCCCCCCTCACTACATCCGCAAAAGCCTGCTCCCCTAAAACATCCCTTAAAAACCCCCAAAACACCCTGCCCCCTCGGCTCCAATCTTTTCTATGTATCACACATTCCAATCCCCTCCAAATAATGAATAAAAGGTAAACCCGCATTTGATAAATTAGTGTGTCCCTTAAAAATTCCTTTTTAAAGTCTATTACTGTCCGCCGGCATGTTTTCAATCACAAAACACCACGTACCCAACCCCATGTCCCATCCACCCTCGCTGTGACTACTTGGCCAGTGTTTTGAAGTGACTACTTGACCGTGTTTCGAGAGTGACTACTTGTCAGTGTTTGAGAGTTACTAACTTGGGGACCAGTGTTTGAGGGAGGTTTGACTACTTGACCAGTGTTTTGAAAGTGACTACTTGACCGTGTTTTGAAAGTGACTACTTGACCGTGTTTTGAAAGTGACTACTTGACCAGTGTTTCGTGAGTGACTACTTGACCAGTGTCTTGAGAGTGACTACTTGACCAGGTCTTGAGAGGGGGCTACTTGCCATGTTTGGGGTCTTGAAGAGTGACTACTTGACCAGTGTTTGAGAGTGACTACTTGACCAGTGTCTTTGAGGATACTTTACCAGTGTCTTGAGAGTGCTACTTGACCAGTGTCTTGAGAGTGACTACTTGACCAGTGTTTGAGGTGACTACTTGACCAGTGTTTGAGAGTGGCTACTTGACCAGTGTCTTGAGAGTGACTACTTGACCAGTGTCTTGAGAGTGACTACTTGACCAGTGTCTTGAGAGTGACTACTTGTCCAGTGTCTTGAGGAGTGACTACTTGTCCAGTGTCTTGAGAGTGGCTACTTGTCCAGTGTCTTGAGAGTGACTACTTGTCCAGTGTCTTGAAAAGTGACTACTTGTCCAGTGTCTTGTGGTGACTACTTGTCCAGTGTTTTGAGAGTGACTACTTGTCCAGTGTCTTGAGGTGACTACTTGTCCCGCAGTGTCTTGAGTTTTGGGGACTACTTGTCCAGTGTCCCCCTTCAAGGGGGTCCTTGGCGTGGTGAAGAGGCTCTTGGTCTGAGGAATAAGAACTGCGGGCTCCTTCCTCAGACCAACCTAATTACCCCCAATCCCCCTTCCCTATCCCATCCTCCCCATCCTCCCCTTTTTCCTTTCCTCCTCCTCCTGCCCACCCCTCCCCTTTTTCCCTTCCTTTTTGCCTTTGGATTTTTTTTCCCACAGGCAGCTAGTTCCTAGGTAAAGGGGGAAAAGGGACCGGGTCCTCCCCTTCCGTTGAGGTTCTTGGCGGTGGCATAGTTTGCCGTGGAATCTGGGTTGCCTGGGGATGTCCTGATCCCTCTCCGGTATCCGGAGGGTGGCTTTGGGTGTCTCTCGGCGATGGGTGTATCTCTGAAAGCCACCCTTTTGGATTCCGGGGGTGGTGGCCGAAGGAGGTATGCTTTGTGGCGGATTTCCGGCCGCCCTCCCCTTTTGTCCACCAAGGTAGCTCGGCAGATGTGAGGTTGCTATCCTGGATTGCCCGGGTTTACTGGCATGATGGGTAGGGTATGGCATGGGTTCCCTGCTGCATCTGTGCTACTTGCGGTGCTGAGGTCCTCTTGGGGCGGAGGGGATTTCTGGCCGTTTCATTCCTCCTAAGAACTATCCCTCCCGGTCCCC